>CM029596.1:39513224-40713224 GCA_017311375.1 Mytilus coruscus
TGTAGCTCAGTGGTAGAGCGTTCGCTTTGCATGTGAAAGGCCCCGGGTTCGATCCCGGCATCTCCACTCCTAATTTTTGTCAATGTAATTGAGTTCAAATGAACTATGTCTATCGTGCAGTATCAAGGAAAATGGACAAGAAAACATAAGATAGCATCTCCGATCTCTCCTAGGACACCGACTTGAACACTTATCGTGTGGTAAAGGTGGAATAAAACGGAAATATTGATGAAAATCCTGGGACGGGGATGTAGCTCAGTGGTAGAGCGTTCGCTTCGCATGTGAAAGGCCCCGGTTCGATCCCCGGCATCTCCATATTTTTTGGTGCATGGCAGAACAAGCGGCATCGGGAAATCAAATTAAACTCGCCAACATAACGCTGCTTTGCTGTGAAAATAGTAGAAAGCGCAACAGAATATAAGTGCTGTATGATCAGCGCAGTCGGCACAGATGTCTTAAAATTTTCGAAAGAAAGTTTGTCGCTCTTTACAGGCATGTCATCAAATACTCGATAAACATTTCAGCCGAAGCCGAATTTATATCACACTCCCCTTCCTTGACATGTTTTACTTGTGTCACAATTTATCCAAGGATAACTCTCGCATATCGTGAGTCAGAACAAATCGAATGGCAATGTAGTTGATGCGGCCGGCCTGAAACAATGCGTTTAGGGTCAACATCAGGAACTGATCGCGCGGATTTTGCTGTCTTTTTGCAGTCTTTAAGTATTGGCATTCTATATGTCTAGCTAACGTCAGACGACATTCCCAATGACGTTACTAACATTACAAAAAGGCATGATTGCTGTTATTGTTGCTCTTTATATGTGTTAAGTTACCCCACTGTGAGTAAGTCCCAGGTAGTCTTAGTGGTTAGGATTCCGCGCTCTCACCGCGGCGGCCGGGTTCGATTCCCCGTCTGGGAAGATATTTTTGCACTTTGTCTCTCTCAGAAGAGGCCGATCGATATTGATGATAACAACGGTATATACTTTTAACAACTGTTAGGTGTACGTAGTCAATGAAAGAAACGGTGCATGTCTGTCCTGTCATATACCATTCCTTTTACAACCGGTGTGCCTTTTGTTTAGCTCAAGATTACGAGGCCGACTGGTCGATGGATCAGTATATGAAATTGAATGTCAAATGTACTTGATCAGCAAATTTCAATCCAAATATCCACAGTCAACGACATTAAGAAAATCATCGATCATCTTGGTGACAGAGTGGCATACATGGTCTGAAAATACACTACGTAAATTTAGTGTACAATCGTTGTGAAGGGATGTAGCTCAGTGGTAGAGCGTTCGCTTTGCATGTGAAAGGCCCCGGTTCGATCCCCGGCATCTCCACTCCTAATTTTTGTCAATGTAATTGAGTTCAAATGAACTATGTCTATCGTGCAGTATCAAGGAAAATGGACAAGAAAACATAAGATAGCATCTCCGATCTCTCCTAGGACACCGACTTGAACACTTATCGTGTGGTAAAGGTGGAATAAAACGGAAATATTGATGAAAATCCTGGGACGGGATGTAGCTCAGTGGTAGAGCGTTCGCTTCGCATGTGAAAGGCCCCGGTTCGATCCCCGGCATCTCCATATTTTTGGTGCATGGCAGAACAAGCGGCATCGGGAAATCAAATTAAACTCGCCAACATAACGCTGCTTTGCTGTGAAAATAGTAGAAAGCGCAACAGAATATAAGTGCTGTATGATCAGCGCAGTCGGCACAGATGTCTTAAAATTTTCGAAAGAAAGTTTGTCGCTCTTTACAGGCATGTCATCAAATATTCGATAAACATTTCAGCCGAAGCCGAATTTATATCACACCCCTTCCTTGACATGTTTTACTTGTGTCACAATTTATCCAAGGATAACTCTCGCATATCGTGAGTCAGAACAAATCGAATGGCAATGTAGTTGATGCGGCCGGCCTGAAACAATGCGTTTAGGGTCAACATCAGGAACTGATCGCGCGGATTTTGCTGTCTTTTTGCAGTCTTTAAGTATTGGCATTCTATATGTCTAGCTAACGTCAGACGACATTCCCAATGAGAAAATTCTTCGAACGCACCGGAAGGTCAAGATGTAGTGTTTATAGGACTCTGTAAATTTTCTGAAATTGGTGAGTTTGGATGAATGTTTTCCACTCGAATTGTTGTACATAGTATTTGTTAATGTAAAAACATTTTTGACTGTATTTTGACTTATATGAGTACCCTTATTCCTGTTTATCGTCAAACAGGATAAGGGGAGGGATCCAGTGTGAAGGGACAGTAACGTGTCTTACTTCGTTGTTCTGATTGTGTTTTGCGTTCGGAAAATGGATAAGGTGACTAATAAACGTTTTCGATCTCCGAATCGACAGAAACAAAACTATGTTGTTGGAGATAAATCGTACTCAAGGGATTGTACTGTTAGGATCGAACGATTGAATACAAACGTTATTAAAGAGATTAATTATTGAAGAAGTTGAGACTATTACAGGACTTAATACTGTTTTAGCTGTGGTTCAGCATGATGCATCTTCGTACGATGTAACTATGGATAGTAAACATAATGCTTTAAAGTTATTGGGTGGTGTATCTATTGGAAGCCGGGAATATTCAGTAAGCTTGATGCATTCAGATATTACTGTTGTGTCTGTTATGAAATTGCCGTCATATGTTCCAGATGAAGATATTCGTATCAAATTAGCCATAAAAGGAGTTAATGTCGTATCTCCGATTTATAGAAGAACTGTCCCTGGTACACAAGTTGCGGATGGTACTAGATTCATGAGATGTAAGTTTCCTCCAGGACTAGTAGCGTTACCTTGGACAATTCCGTTCAAAATAGGATCTGAAACAAAATATTTCAGACTGAAACATAATAACCAAACAAAAGTATGTTCGGAATGCTCGTCGCCAGATCATATGAAAATAATTGTCCTCATTTTGAATGTTATGGCTGTGGTGAGGTAGGACATTCAAAGAGGTATTGCAAAGCAACTAAATACAAGTCGTGTAGCAATTTACCACTATTGTGTGTTTGTACTCAGGTTGCTCCTGGAAGGAAAACAGGACACCTGATGCGTCAAAGAATTGTAAAGAATGTGAAAAATTCTTTTGTAATTGCAAATGTAGTATCTGTGGCAATAAGGTTTGCACCTGTGTTTGTTTAAAGTGTGAACTATACCCGTGTGTATGTAGTTGTATGTACTGCCATGAGGAATCATGTGTGTGTCCATGTCAGGATTGTGAAAGGCAACCATGTGAATGTAAATGTGACAATTGCTTGAATTTATTGAAGGACTGTACCTGTATGGATCAAAACATTGATGGAGATAAGGATAAGAATGATGAAAGTGAGGTAGTTAAGGATGATGATGCAGAAAGTAGTGAAAACATAAATGATGATGAACAAACAGAGTCGAAAAAAGCAGATGATTCTCACATGAATGTTAAAACTATTGTAGCAGAGGTCCATGTCAATAGTGGTGGTATACAGGAGGACAGTAGGAAGAGGAAATTGGACAGGGATGAACACATATTTGATGATGGTTATGATGGTGATGATGATATTAATGTTATTGAACAGGCTCAAGATAAAACAAAAGAGCAGACAGTGATTCTGATGAGGTGGTGAAAAGAAAAAAATGAAGAGTGCTCTCCTGTTGACATTGTTGTAACAGAGGAGTGTAATGTAGAGATGGCAAAGAGGAGCACTCGATAGATATAGATGATGAATATAGCACCTTAGATGATGACGAAGAAGTCATTGTTGAAGGTGCAAGTAGTTATACGGAGTCACTTGTCTGTTCTGATGTAGAGTTAAATACAGATTGTAAAATTAATGATAGTGGAAAGGAAAATGTATTAGTGGTAAAATGTTGAAAAAATTAGAAAAAAGAAAAGAAAAAGAAAGGAGAAAAAACTAAATGTAACTCCAAATCTGAATAGTAAAACTGTTAGAAATTTGTCAAAAATGCAAAAAGTAAAATGGATAGAAATATATGTCATTGTTTAATATTTTTCGTAATGGTTGTTATATGTAGTTTGAATTGTAATGGTATGAGAAATGTTGTAAATTTACAAAGATTTCTAAGTATTGTACAAGACAGAAAATTTGGTATTGTATTACTTCAAGAAACATTTTGGGATGATGGTTTTATTCAAAGTATTAAACATATGTATGAAGGTGATATTTATTATAGTAATGGTACGGATGGCAGACAGGGTGTAGCTGTTCTAGCTAGCAAATATTATAAAGACAAAATAAAATGTATTTATAAAGATGATCAAGGTAGATTTATTCATGTGACTTATCATGAGAATGATACATTGGTAAACTTTGTTTCTTTGTATGCACCTAATGTAGTTTCTGATAGAGGTAACTTCTTGGATTTTGTGATTGATTATACTAAAGATTTAGATAATTTGATTATTGAGGTGATTTTAATACCTCTTTGTCTGTGTTAGACAGAGGAAGTAAAACTTGTCATATGAATGATGAACCCTATAGAAAACTTACTAAATTGATGGATGATAATAATCTATATGATATATGGAGGGCTAGAAACCCAGATTGTCGAATATTTTCCTGGAAAAGAATTTCAGAGGGTAAACTACAACAAAGTAGAATAGATTATTTTCTTGTTAGTAGGAATATGTCATCTTTTGTACAAAGTTTGTATTATAATGTTACTAGTATGAGTGACCACTCTTTTGTTATTATGAATTTAAATTGTACATGTATTGAAAGAGGTCCTGACTCTGGGTTTTGAATAATACATTGTTGTTTAATGAAGAATATGTCCAAAGAGTTAAAGATATTATATCACAAGAAAAAGAAAGTGAATTATTTCATAGAGATTTTTTAGTTTGGTGGGATAATTTAAAGTATAGAATTAAAAGATATTCTCAGATATTGTCATCTGATTTAGCTAAACAAAACAAGAGAGAGTATTATAAATTAGAAAGGCAAATCAATAATCTTTGTGAAAAGGCAGCTAGTGGTATTGTAATTGATATTGCCAAATTAGAAAGTCTGAAATTAGAACTGTCAAATTTTGAAATTAAAAAGTGTAAAGGAGCTGTCTTAAGAGCTAAAGCTATATGGGCTGTGGAGTCTGATAAAAATACAAAATACTTTCTAAATTTAGAAAAGTATAAACAAGAGAGTAATGCTATAAAAGAATTGTTAAATGAAAATGGTGATACTGTGTCAGATACTGAAGGTATTTTAGAATTACAACATAGTTTTTTTAGTGACTTATATTCATGTGTAACTACTGATGAAAATAAGATGTCAGAATTGTTAAATTATGTTACAAAAACAGTAAATGAGGATGATAACACTATGTGTAATGATGATGTAACAGAAGATGAACTATGTAAAGCTATTAATCAGTTGTCTAAAAATAAAAGTCCAGGCTCAGATGGACTTACTGTCGAGTTTTATTGTAAATTTTATTCTGAATTAAAATATGTGTTACTGAAATTGTTTGATGCTATTGAAGAGGAAGGTATTTTAAGTAGATCAATGAAATGTGGAATTATAAGTCTAGTTTATAAGAAAAAAGGTGAAAGGAATTTTTGAAAAATTATAGGCCAATATCTTTATTGCAAGTAGATTATAAAATTTTAGCAAGAATTATGTCAAATAGATTAAAGTCTGTATTACCGAAGATAATTTCTGAAGATCAAACTTGTTGTGTTATTGGAAGAGATATCTCAAATAATATTTCAAATGTTAGAGATATTATGGAACTTGTTGAAAGAGATGATCTTGAGGGATATTTTTTAAAATTAGATCAAGCAAATGCTTTTGATAGAGTTAGTCATACTTATCTGTTAGAAGTACTGAAGAAATTTGGTTTTGGTGATAGATTTGTGAAATGGATTAGTATATTTTATAATGGTATAAATAGACTGAAGAAATTTGGTTTTGGTGATAGATTTGTGAAATGGATTAGTATATTTTATAATGGTATAAATAGTGCAGTCAAATGTAATGGCTTTCTAACAAAGTATTTTGTTATAAAGAATGGTATTAGGCAAGGTTGTCCTATTAGTGCTTTATTATATGTACTTGTTGCAGAACCTCTGCATTGTAAAATTGTACAAAATGTAAATATAAAGGGAATCAATATCCCAAATAGTAATAAGATTGGTTTGATTTATCAACATGCTGATGATACAACTTTGTCTTTAAGAAATAAGGAATCACTTCCTGAAGTGTTTAAGGAATTCGATTTGTATAGCAAAGCAACAGGTGCTAAAATAAATAGACAAAAGTCAGAGATACTATGTTTAGGTACTGGTACTTTATCTGTAGTAGAAAAAGATCATATTGGTCTTAAAGTTTGTGAAGATTATTTTCAACTGTTGGGAGTTTTATTGGAAAAATAGAAAATGTGTGATGAAATGAATTGGAAAAATAAAATAGTTAAGATAAAATCCTTCTCAACATATGGTTATTGAGAAGATTAACTATACATGGCAGGGTTAGTGTAATCAATTCACTGATATTATCTAGATTTTGGTATGCATTGTTTGTTACTGCATTACCTGAATGGGCTTATATAGAGATAAAAGACTTTGTCTGAATTTTATATGGAAAAATAGATGTCATTTAGTAAAATACAACTGTATAGTAGATGATAAAAGTAGAGGTGGTTTAAATGTTGCTGATATCAAATGTAAAATATATGCTTTAGGCTAAAATTTCTAGGCAGATTGTTAGATGATGAATATGAAGTGTTATGGAAATACACATTTAAGTATTTTGTATCTTCAATTTATGATATGAAACTTTGTCATAATGTTTTTATACAGTGATACCTAATTGTGAATTGAAAAACTTCCTGTTGTTTATCAAGAATTTTTCAAGCACTGAATTGTATAAGGGAAAATAGAGTTTCCATTGTCTGTAGAAAATATTTATGATCAGCCTTTGTTTGTTAATCCAAATATTCTACTTAATAACAGAACAATTGTATGGCACGATTTTATAGGTGCTGGTATTGTTTGTCTCAAAGATATATGCTTTGAAGTAAAACTGGTTTCTTGCCAGATCATGCTATAGTTGAAATGATTCAAGTTGTATATGAAGATGTTAATGTACAATATGTAGTTGATAGATATAGGAATTTGTTGAATGTTATACCTGTAGAATGGAAAACACAGTGAACACTGATATTCACAGAATATCTATACCAAGAACAATAGACATTTCAATTATTTGTAAAAATGTGCATTATGATTTGAAATTATGTAGTACTAAAACATTATATACTATTATGTTGGAAAATATTGTTGAAGAACCTGTTGGTATTGAGTTATGGAAATCAGAATTTGATGTGAGTTCTGAAGCATTCAGTAAAATATGGGAACATGTCAATATGTATTGGAAACCTTCTAATTTGGTTGAGTTAGACTTTAAGGTGTTACATAACTGTATTTTTACTAATGTAAAACTTCAAAAGATAGGTTTAGTTGATGATAATATCTGTAAAGTATGTTGCAGTGAAAAGGAAGACATCCTGCATATATTTATGAATTGTGATAAACTTGAAGATTTTCATAATTATTTGTCATCTTTATTGGTTAGAATATTTGAAAACTGTGATTCAGATAAGATTAGTTTAGTAAGAAGTGAGGAACTATTGATTTTGGGATTGAGATGGCATATGAAAGGTGTAAATGATACTTTTCTTAATTTTTATGTCTGTTGCCAGATATTGTATCTTCAGAAGGAGAAAATTGCTGAATAGTGGTTATTCTAATGTAAATTTGATAAAATTATTTCAATATACATTAAAACATTATGTAACATATATGTATGTCTATCTCTGTCGATGTCATAATATGAGTCATATATTTCAAAAAAGTTTGTAATAGATAACCCGTTGTTAGAAGAAACAGACAATGTTCTAGTCTTTAAATTGTAATAACTTGATATACTTGATATTGTGTACCTAAAATGTGAATTAACAGTATTGTGAATACAAAGTATAGTATATAGTATATAATGAGAACAATCAAGGACAATTGATTTTATATTTTGTTTTATTTGTCTTATATGATGTTTGATTTTAATAAAGATAAAAAAAAAAAAGGATTCCGCGCTCTCACCGCGGCGGCGGGGTTCGATTCCCCGTCTGGGAAGATATTTTTGCACTTTGTCTCTCTCAGAAGAGGCCGATCGATATTGATGATAACAACGGTATATACTTTTAACAACAGTTAGGTGTACGTAGTCAATGAAAGAAACGGTGCATGTCTGTCCTGTCATATACCATTCCTTTTACAACCGGTGTGCCTTTTGTTTAGCTCAAGATTACGAGGCCGACTGGTCGATGGATCAGTATATGAAATTGAATGTCAAATGTACTTGATCAGCAAATTTCAATCCAAATATCCACAGTCAACGACATTAAGAAAATCATCGATTATCTTGGTGACAGAGTGGCATACATGGTCTGAAAATACACTACGTAAATTTAGTGTACAATCGTTGTGAAGGGATGTAGCTCAGTGGTAGAGCGTTCGCTTTGTAGATAGTCGAACGCACCTTTGAGTAGAAAATCAACAAGGAAAAATTTTCTCCAATATATGTAGGATTCTTTGGATTTCAGGATTTATATTCATGTTTGGATTAAGAGCTTACTAGTTGAAAGTAAGTAACGTTTCTTTGTTGAAAACTGTAACCTCCTTGTTTGAAAAAGACATGTTTTAAGCCGATGTTAACAACGGTGCCATCGACCTAGATATTAACTTTGAACATCAATATCGATTATGGATAAATTACCTGTATATTTGGTGAAGTCAATTGAAAATGCATGTAACATATTTGACAATATAACATTTACTATACACGGAGATGAAAATAAAGCAAGAGTATCTATAATGTTTGGACAAAGTGACAGTAAACAAAGTAGACGAAAGTCAAAATCTATGGAACGCAGGAATCACAAAAGAATGCAAAATTATATTGAAAAGGTTACAAAAAGATGACAAACTAGAAAGAAATAAAAGCATTGTTCAAGAAACTGTTGAAAGTAATGATGATCAATTAATGGAGATCGAAACCGCAACTATACGGAGCGCAGAAACGGACACTGTATTAGAGAACTGTACACTTGCATTACAGGATAGCAATACGGATTTTTCAAACACTTATTCCGACAAAGTTGAAGTTGAGAAAATGAACAAAGGTAAAGAATGTGCTCAATTATCAGAAACTAATGAAAACCGGATAATTGAAACTGTGAACAAAGAGAAAATAGACACAACAATGACAAGTCCTCATGACAATCAAGAGCAGTCTGAAGAATCGGATGATGATAGTGATGATGATAGTGATGATGATAGTGAGGAAAGTGACTATGATGATGATGTTGGTCAAATACAAGTCCCAACTGACGAAATTATTTTGAAAGCGGTGATTAAAAAGTAGACTGTTGCCTGATAAATTCATTGCGAAAATAAAAGGGACAGAAAACTTGTAAAATATGATCGGGGTCGTAACAAAGTAGTACAAGTTCGACCAAAGGATGTTGATTATGACACATATAAGCAAAACGTTGAACAAGATTTTCCAGATGTGAGGAACTATGAATTTAGTCCTGATGATACTGATGATAAACTTTTACGGATTGCTAATTTTGCAATTGCCAATGGACTTTATAAACATAAAAATGATTTATTTTGTATATATGAAAGTTTTTTATTTTTAATTTTCATTATTCCATGACTTCAAATACTAGTTTTATGTTCAATTTAAAATACATGTCTTTGAGTTATTAACTTACAATGCTAGAATAAAGTTGAATGTGTGAAGGAATTGGAATCCATCCGTGTACATGCAATTTTGTTTTCGTGAAAGCATATTTGGTTTGACTTATAGTAATGTTGTATTAAATATTAATAAAAATTATTAATTTTTGTTTGAGAGACAATTTGTATATTCTATTTTTAATTAAAAATTTATTAAAAAAAAATCAAAAGTGACAATGCAGCAATATATAAATGTATGAATATGTATGAATATAACTGTGTGTGATATTGTAGGAATTTGCTAAAACTGTGATATCATTGTAGGTGAATCTGTATAATAACTGTATAATGTAAATATGAAGTATGATTATAATAAAGATAAAAAAAAAAAAAGAGCGTTCGCTTTGCATGTGAAAGGCCCCGGTTCGATCCCCGGCATCTCCACTCCTAATTTTTGTCAATGTAATTGAGTTCAAATGAACTATGTCTATCGTGCAGTATCCAGGAAAATGGACAAGAAAACATAAGATAGCATCTCCGATCTCTCCTAGGACACCGACTTGAACACTTATCGTGTGGTAAAGGTGGAATAAAACGGAAATATTGATGAAAATCCTGGGACGGGATGTAGCTCAGTGGTAGAGCGTTCGCTTCGCATGTGAAAGGCCCCGGGTTCGATCCCCGGCATCTCCATATTTTTTGGTGCATGGCAGAACAAGCGGCATCGGGAAATCAAATTAAACTCGCCAACATAACGCTGCTTTGCTGTGAAAATAGTAGAAAGCGCAACAGAATATAAGTGCTGTATGATCAGCGCAGTCGGCACAGATGACTTAAAATTTTCGAAAGAAAGTTTGTCGCTCTTTACAGGCATGTCATCAAATACTCGATAAACATTTCAGCCGAAGCCGAATTTATATCACACTCCCCTTCCTTGACATGTTTTACTTGTGTCACAATTTATCCAAGGATAACTCTCGCATATCGTGAGTCAGAACAAATCGAATGGCAATGTAGTTGATGCGGCCGGCCTGAAACAATGCGTTTAGGGTCAACATCAGGAACTGATCGCGCGGATTTTGCTGTCTTTTTGCAGTCTTTAAGTATTGGCATTCTATATGTCTAGCTAACGTCAGACGACATTCCCAATGAGAAAATTCTTCGAACGCACCGGAAGGTCAAGATGTAGTGTTTATAGGACTCTGTAAATTTTCTGAAATTGGTGAGTTTGGATGAATGTTTTCCACTCGAATTGTTGTACATAGTATTTGTTAATGTAAAAAACATTTTTGACTGTATTTTGACTTATATGAGTACCCTTATTCCTGTTTATCGGCAAACAGGATAAGGGGGAGGGGATCCAGTGTGAAGGGGACAGTAACGTGTCTTACTTCGTTGTTCTGATTGTGTTTTGCGTTCGGAAAAATGGATAAGGTGACTAATAAACGTTTTCGATCTCCGAATCGACAGAAACAAAACTATGTTGTTGGAGATAAATCGTACTCAAGGGATTGTACTGTTAGGATCGAACGATTGAATACAAACGTTATTAAAGAGAGATTAATTATTGAAGAAGTTGAGACTATTACAGGACTTAATACTGTTTTAGCTGTGGTTCAGCATGATGCATCTTCGTACGATGTAACTATGGATAGTAAACATAATGCTTTAAAGTTATTGGGTGGTGTATCTATTGGAAGCCGGGAATATTCAGTAAGCTTGATGCATTCAGATATTACTGTTGTGTCTGTTATGAAATTGCCGTCATATGTTCCAGATGAAGATATTCGTATCAAATTAGCCATAAAAGGAGTTAATGTCGTATCTCCGATTTATAGAAGAACTGTCCCTGGTACACAAGTTGCGGATGGTACTAGATTCATGAGATGTAAGTTTCCTCCAGGACTAGTAGCGTTACCTTGGACAATTCCGTTCAAAATAGGATCTGAAACAAAATATTTCAGACTGAAACATAATAACCAAACAAAAGTATGTTCGGAATGCTCGTCGCCAGATCATATGAAAATAATTGTCCTCATTTTGAATGTTATGGCTGTGGTGAGGTAGGACATTCAAAGAGGTATTGCAAAGCAACTAAATACAAGTCGTGTAGCAATTTACCACTATTGTGTGTTTGTACTGGGTTGCTCCTGGAAGGAAAACAGGACACCTGATGCGTCAAAGAATTGTAAAGAATGTGGAAAATTCTTTTGTAATTGCAAATGTAGTATCTGTGGCAATAAGGTTTGCACCTGTGTTTGTTTAAAGTGTGAACTATACCCGTGTGTATGTAGTTGTATGTACTGCCATGAGGAATCATGTGTGTGTCCATGTCAGGATTGTGAAAGGCAACCATGTGAATGTAAATGTGACAATTGCTTGAATTTATTGAAGGACTGTACCTGTATGGATCAAAACATTGATGGAGATAAGGATAAGAATGATGAAAGTGAGGTAGTTAAGGATGATGATGCAGAAAGTAGTGAAAACATAAATGATGATGAACAAACAGAGTCGAAAAAAGCAGATGATTCTCACATGAATGTTAAAACTATTGTAGCAGAGGTCCATGTCAATAGTGGTGGTATACAGGAGGACAGTAGGAAGAGGAAATTGGACAGGGATGAACACATATTTGATGATGGTTATGATGGTGATGATGATATTAATGTTATTGAACAGGCTCAAGATAAAAACAAAAGAGCAGACAGTGATTCTGATGAGGTGGTGAAAAAGAAAAAAAATGAAGAGTGCTCTCCTGTTGACATTGTTGTAACAGAGGAGTGTAATGTAGAGATGGCAACAGAGGAGCACTCGATAGATATAGATGATGAATATAGCACCTTAGATGATGACGAAGAAGTCATTGTTGAAGGTGCAAGTAGTTATACGGAGTCACTTGTCTGTTCTGATGTAGAGTTAAATACAGATTGTAAAATTAATGATAGTGGAAAGGAAAAATGTATTAGTGGTAAAATGTTGAAAAAAATTAGAAAAAAAGAAAAGAAAAAAGAAAGGAGAAAAAACTAAATGTAACTCCAAATCTGAATAGTAAAACTGTTAGAAATTTGTCAAAAATGCAAAAAGTAAAATGGATAGAAATATATGTCATTGTTTAATATTTTCGTAATGGTTGTTATATGTAGTTTGAATTGTAATGGTATGAGAAATGTTGTAAATTTACAAAGATTTCTAAGTATTGTACAAGACAGAAAATTTGGTATTGTATTACTTCAAGAAACATTTTGGGATGATGGTTTTATTCAAAGTATTAAACATATGTATGAAGGTGATATTTATTATAGTAATGGTACGGATGGCAGACAGGGTGTAGCTGTTCTAGCTAGCAAATATTATAAAGACAAAATAAAATGTATTTATAAAGATGATCAAGGTAGATTTATTCATGTGACTTATCATGAGAATGATACATTGGTAAACTTTGTTTCTTTGTATGCACCTAATGTAGTTTCTGATAGAGGTAACTTCTTGGATTTTGTGATTGATTATACTAAAGATTTAGATAATTTGATTATTGAGGTGATTTTAATACCTCTTTGTCTGTGTTAGACAGAGGAAGTAAAACTTGTCATATGAATGATGAACCCTATAGAAAACTTACTAAATTGATGGATGATAATAATCTATATGATATATGGAGGGCTAGAAACCCAGATTGTCGAATATTTTCCTGGAAAAGAATTTCAGAGGGTAAACTACAACAAAGTAGAATAGATTATTTTCTTGTTAGTAGGAATATGTCATCTTTTGTACAAAGTTTGTATTATAATGTTACTAGTATGAGTGACCACTCTTTTGTTATTATGAATTTAAATTGTACATGTATTGAAAGAGGTCCTGGACTCTGGGTTTTGAATAATACATTGTTGTTTAATGAAGAATATGTCCAAAGAGTTAAAGATATTATATCACAAGAAAAGAAAGTGAATTATTTCATAGAGATTTTTAGTTTGGTGGGATAATTTAAAGTATAGAATTAAAAGATATTCTCAGATATTGTCATCTGATTTAGCTAAACAAAACAAGAGAGAGTATTATAAATTAGAAAGGCAAATCAATAATCTTTGTGAAAAGGCAGCTAGTGGTATTGTAATTGATATTGCCAAATTAGAAAGTCTGAAATTAGAACTGTCAAATTTTGAAATTAAAAAGTGTAAAGGAGCTGTCTTAAGAGCTAAAGCTATATGGGCTGTGGAGTCTGATAAAAATACAAAATACTTTCTAAATTTAGAAAAGTATAAACAAGAGAGTAATGCTATAAAAGAATTGTTAAATGAAAATGGTGATACTGTGTCAGATACTGAAGGTATTTTAGAATTACAACATAGTTTTTTTAGTGACTTATATTCATGTGTAACTACTGATGAAAATAAGATGTCAGAATTGTTAAATTATGTTACAAAACAGTAAATGAGGATGATAACACTATGTGTAATGATGATGTAACAGAAGATGAACTATGTAAAGCTATTAATCAGTTGTCTAAAAATAAAAGTCCAGGCTCAGATGGACTTACTGTCGAGTTTTATTGTAAATTTTATTCTGAATTAAAATATGTGTTACTGAAATTGTTTGATGCTATTGAAGAGGAAGGTATTTTAAGTAGATCAATGAAATGTGGAATTATAAGTCTAGTTTATAAGAAAAAGGTGAAAGGAATTTTTGAAAAATTATAGGCCAATATCTTTATTGCAAGTAGATTATAAAATTTTAGCAAGAATTATGTCAAATAGATTAAAGTCTGTATTACCGAAGATAATTTCTGAAGATCAAACTTGTTGTGTTATTGGAAGAGATATCTCAAATAATATTTCAAATGTTAGAGATATTATGGAACTTGTTGAAAGAGATGATCTTGAGGATATTTTTAAAATTAGATCAAGCAAATGCTTTTGATAGAGTTAGTCATACTTATCTGTTAGAAGTACTGAAGAAATTTGGTTTTGGTGATAGATTTGTGAAATGGATTAGTATATTTTATAATGGTATAAATAGACTGAAGAAATTTGGTTTTGGTGATAGATTTGTGAAATGGATTAGTATATTTTATAATGGTATAAATAGTGCAGTCAAATGTAATGGCTTTCTAACAAAGTATTTTGTTATAAAGAATGGTATTAGGCAAGGTTGTCCTATTAGTGCTTTATTATATGTACTTGTTGCAGAACCTCTGCATTGTAAAATTGTACAAAATGTAAATATAAAGGGAATCAATATCCCAAATAGTAATAAGATTGGTTTGATTTATCAACATGCTGATGATACAACTTTGTCTTTAAGAAATAAGGAATCACTTCCTGAAGTGTTTAAGGAATTCGATTTGTATAGCAAAGCAACAGGTGCTAAAATAAATAGACAAAAGTCAGAGATACTATGTTTAGGTACTGGTACTTTATCTGTAGTAGAAAAAGATCATATTGGTCTTAAAGTTTGTGAAGATTATTTTCAACTGTTGGGAGTTTTTATTGGAAAAAATAGAAAAATGTGTGATGAAATGAATTGGAAAAATAAAATAGTTAAGATAAAATCCCTTCTCAACATATGGTTATTGAGAAGATTAACTATACATGGCAGGGTTAGTGTAATCAATTCACTGATATTATCTAGATTTTGGTATGCATTGTTTGTTACTGCATTACCTGAATGGGCTTATATAGAGATAAAAAGACTTTGTCTGAATTTTATATGGAAAAATAGATGTCATTTAGTAAAATACAACTGTATAGTAGATGATAAAAGTAGAGGTGGTTTAAATGTTGCTGATATCAAATGTAAAATATATGCTTTTAGGCTAAAATTTCTAGGCAGATTGTTAGATGATGAATATGAAGTGTTATGGAAATACACATTTAAGTATTTTGTATCTTCAATTTATGATATGAAACTTTGTCATAATGTTTTTATACAGTGATACCTAATTGTGAATTGAAAAACTTCCTGTTGTTTATCAAGAATTTTTCAAGCACTGAATTGTATAAGGGAAAAATAGAGTTTCCATTGTCTGTAGAAAATATTTATGATCAGCCTTTGTTTGTTAATCCAAATATTCTACTTAATAACAGAACAATTGTATGGCACGATTTTATAGGTGCTGGTATTGTTTGTCTCAAAGATATATGCTTTGAAGTAAAACTGGTTTCTTGCCAGATCATGCTATAGTTGAAATGATTCAAGTTGTATATGAAGATGTTAATGTACAATATGTAGTTGATAGATATAGGAATTTGTTGAATGTTATACCTGTAGAATGGAAAAACACAGTGAACACTGATATTCACAGAATATCTATACCAAGAACAATAGACATTTCAATTATTTGTAAAAATGTGCATTATGATTTGAAATTATGTAGTACTAAAACATTATATACTATTATGTTGGAAAATATTGTTGAAGAACCTGTTGGTATTGAGTTATGGAAATCAGAATTTGATGTGAGTTCTGAAGCATTCAGTAAAATATGGGAACATGTCAATATGTATTGGAAACCTTCTAATTTGGTTGAGTTAGACTTTAAGGTGTTACATAACTGTATTTTTACTAATGTAAAACTTCAAAAGATAGGTTTAGTTGATGATAATATCTGTAAAGTATGTTGCAGTGAAAAGGAAGACATCCTGCATATATTTATGAATTGTGATAAACTTGAAGATTTTCATAATTATTTGTCATCTTTATTGGTTAGAATATTTGAAAACTGTGATTCAGATAAGATTAGTTTAGTAAGAAGTGAGGAACTATTGATTTTGGGATTGAGATGGCATATGAAAGGTGTAAATGATACTTTTCTTAATTTTTTTATGTCTGTTGCCAGATATTGTATCTTCAGAAGGAGAAAATTGCTGAATAGTGGTTATTCTAATGTAAATTTGATAAAATTATTTCAATATACATTAAAACATTATGTAACATATATGTATGTCTATCTCTGTCGATGTCATAATATGAGTCATATATTTCAAAAAGTTTGTAATAGATAACCCGTTGTTAGAAGAAACAGACAATGTTCTAGTCTTTAAATTGTAATAACTTGATATACTTGATATTGTGTACCTAAAATGTGAATTAACAGTATTGTGAATACAAAGTAGAGTATATAGTATATAATGAGAACAATCAAGGACAATTGATTTTATATTTTGTTTTACTTGTATTATATGATGTTGGATTTTAATAAAGATAAAAAAAAAAAAAAAGGATTCCGCGCTCTCACCGCGGCGGCCGGGGTTCGATTCCCCGTCTGGGAAGATATTTTTTGCACTTTGTCTCTCTCAGAAGAGGCCGATCGATATTGATGATAACAACGGTATATACTTTTAACAACTGTTAGGTGTACGTAGTCAATGAAAGAAACGGTGCATGTCTGTCCTGTCATATACCATTCCCTTTTACAACCGGTGTGCCTTTTGTTTAGCTCAAGATTACGAGGCCGACTGGTCGATGGATCAGTATATGAAATTGAATGTCAAATGTACTTGATCAGCAAATTTCAATCCAAATATCCACAGTCAACGACATTAAGAAAATCATCGATCATCTTGGTGACAGAGTGGCATACATGGTCTGAAAATACACTACGTAAATTTAGTGTACAATCGTTGTGAAGGGGATGTAGCTCAGTGGTAGAGCGTTCGCTTTGTAGATAGTCGAACGCACCTTTGAGTAGAAAATCAACAAGGAAAATTTTCTCCAATATATGTAGGATTCTTTGGATTTCCAGGATTTATATTCATGTTTGGATTAAGAGCTTACTAGTTGAAAGTAAGTAACGTTTCTTTGTTGAAAACTGTAACCTCCTTGTTTGAAAAGACATGTTTTAAGCCGATGTTAACAACGGTGCCATCGACCTAGATATTAACCTTGAACATCAATATCGATTATGGATAAATTACCTGTATATTTGGTGAAGTCAATTGAAAATGCATGTAACATATTTGACAATATAACATTTACTATACACGGAGATGAAAATAAAGCAAGAGTATCTATAATGTTTGGACAAAGTGACAGTAAACAAAGTAGACGAAAGTCAAAATCTATGGAACGCAGGAATAACAAAAGAATGCAAAATTATATTGAAAAGGTTACAAAAAGATGACAAACTAGAAAGAAATAAAAGCATTGTTCAAGAAACTGTTGAAAGTAATGATGATCAATTAATGGAGATCGAAACCGCAACTATACGGAGCGCAGAAACGGACACTGTATTAGAGAACTGTACACTTGCATTACAGGATAGCAATACGGATTTTCAAACACTTATTCCGACAAAGTTGAAGTTGAGAAAATGAACAAAGGTAAAGAATGTGCTCAATTATCAGAAACTAATGAAAACCGGATAATTGAAACTGTGAACAAAGAGAAAATAGACACAACAATGACAAGTCCTCATGACAATCAAGAGCAGTCTGAAGAATCGGATGATGATAGTGATGATGATAGTGATGATGATAGTGAGGAAAGTGACTATGATGATGATGTTGGTCAAATACAAGTCCCAACTGACGAAATTATTTTGAAAGCGGTGATTAAAAAAGTAGACTGTTGCCTGATAAATTCATTGCGAAAATAAAAGGGACAGAAAAACTTGTAAATATGATCGGGGTCGTAACAAAGTAGTACAAGTTCGACCAAAGGATGTTGATTATGACACATATAAGCAAAACGTTGAACAAGATTTTCCAGATGTGAGGAACTATGAATTTAGTCCTGATGATACTGATGATAAACTTTTACGGATTGCTAATTTTGCAATTGCCAATGGACTTTATAAACATAAAAATGATTTATTTTGTATATATGAAAGTTTTTATTTTTAATTTTCATTATTCCATGACTTCAAATAATAGTTTTATGTTCAATTTAAAAATACATGTCTTTGAGTTATTAACTTACAATGCTAGAATAAAGTTGAATGTGAAGGAATTGGAATCCATCCGTGTACATGCAATTTTGTTTTCGTGAAAGCATATTTGGTTTGACTTATAGTAATGTTGTATTAAATATTAATAAAAATTATTAATTTTTGTTTGAGAGACAATTTGTATATTCTATTTTTAATTAAAAATTTATTAAAAAAAAATCAAAAAGTGACAATGCAGCAATATATAAATGTATGAATATGTATGAATATAACTGTGTGTGATATTGTAGGAATTTGCTAAAACTGTGATATCATTGTAGGTGAATCTGTATAATAACTGTATAATGTGTAAATATGAAGTATGATTATAATAAAGATAAAAAAAAAAAGAGCGTTCGCTTTGCATGTGAAAGGCCCCGGTTCGATCCCCGGCATCTCCACTCCTAATTTTTGTCAATGTAATTGAGTTCAAATGAACTATGTCTATCGTGCAGTATCCAGGAAAATGGACAAGAAAACATAAGATAGCATCTCCGATCTCTCCTAGGACACCGACTTGAACACTTATCGTGTGGTAAAAGGTGGAATAAAAACGGAAATATTGATGAAAATCCTGGGACGAGGATGTAGCTCAGTGGTAGAGCGTTCGCTTCGCATGTGAAAGGCCCGGGTTCGATCCCCGGCATCTCCATATTTTTTGGTGCATGGCAGAACAAGCGGCATCGGGAAATCAAATTAAACTCGCCAACATAACGCTGCTTTGCTGTGAAAATAGTAGAAAGCGCAACAGAATATAAGTGCTGTATGATCAGCGCAGTCGGCACAGATGACTTAAAATTTTCGAAAGAAAGTTTGTCGCTCTTTACAGGCATGTCATCAAATACTCGATAAACATTTCAGCCGAAGCCGAATTTATATCACACTCCCCTTCCTTGACATGTTTTACTTGTGTCACAATTTATCCAAGGATAACTCTCTCATATCGTGAGTCAGAACAAATCGAATGGCAATGTAGTTGATGCGGCCGGCCTGAAACAATGCGTTTAGGGTCAACATCAGGAACTGATCGCGCGGATTTTGCTGTCTTTTTGCAGTCTTTAAGTATTGGCATTCTATATGTCTAGCTAACGTCAGACGACATTCCCAATGACGTTACTAACATTACAAAAAGGCATGATTGCTGTTATTGTTGCTCTTTATATGTGTTAAGTTACCCCACTGTGAGTAAGTCCCAGGTAGTCTAGTGGTTAGGATTCCGCGCTCTCACCGCGGCGGCCGGGGTTCGATTCCCCGTCTGGGAAGATATTTTTTGCACTTTGTCTCTCTCAGAAGAGGCCGATCGATATTGATGATAACAACGGTATATACTTTTAACAACTGTTAGGTGTACGTAGTCAATGAAAGAAACGGTGCATGTCTGTCCTGTCATATACCATTCCCTTTTACAACCGGTGTGCCTTTTGTTTAGCTCAAGATTACGAGGCCGACTGGTCGATGGATCAGTATATGAAATTGAATGTCAAATGTACTTGATCAGCAAATTTCAATCCAAATATCCACAGTCAACGACATTAAGAAAATCATCGATCATCTTGGTGACAGAGTGGCATACATGGTCTGAAAATACACTACG
Source organism: Mytilus coruscus (assembly GCA_017311375.1). Classification (NCBI taxonomy): domain Eukaryota; kingdom Metazoa; phylum Mollusca; class Bivalvia; order Mytilida; family Mytilidae; genus Mytilus; species Mytilus coruscus. The sequence continues at coordinate 39,533,503 of CM029596.1, forward strand.
TAAATTTAGTGTACAATCGTTGTGAAGGGGATGTAGCTCAGTGGTAGAACGTTCGCTTTGCATGTGAAAGGCCCGGGTTCGATCCCGGCATCTCCACTCCTAATTTTTTGTCAATGTAATTGAGTTCAAATGAACTATGTCTATCGTGCAGTATCAAGGGAAAATGGACAAGAAAACATAAGATAGCATCTCCGATCTCTCCTAGGACACCGACTTGAACACTTATCGTGTGGTAAAAGGTGGAATAAAAACGGAAATATTGATGAAAATCCTGGGACGGGGATGTAGCTCAGTGGTAGAGCGTTCGCTTCGCATGTGAAAGGCCCCGGGTTCGATCCCCGGCATCTCCATATTTTTTGGTGCATGGCAGAACAAGCGGCATCGGGAAATCAAATTAAACTCGCCAACATAACGCTGCTTTGCTGTGAAAATAGTAGAATAGAATAGAATAGAATAGAATAGAATAGAATAGAATATTTTATTTACCAAATTAGGGCCCCAGGAGGGCATATAGCATACAAACAATATTATTATAAACAATAATATGCAATACACAGACAATAGATATGTAACATGTGTAATAAAAATAAAATAAAATAAAATAATATTCTATAGGAAATACACTCAACAAAATAGCAGCAATGTATTATCATTCAATGAATACTATGTTGACATTGACTCAAGTGCACCCGGTAAGTGTATTTTCACTATGAAAAAGACAAACAAGAGGCATTAGTAGTTTGTGCGGAGAAATCTCAATATAAAAAATACAAAAAAAAAAAAAAAAAAAAAAAAAAAAAAAAAAAAGCAATTTAAGCACTCGCACATTTGACTATGAGGTATATATATTTTAAAAACATATTTTTAAGATTATAGATTCTGTGTCCAGCCAGCAAGGATCATCAAGGGACGGTGCCAGAGAATTTGAAATTCTTCTTATGATCTGTGCAGGCTTAACAGGGTATCCAAATTCATATTACAGAGTTATATTGAAATTAGTTATTGCAGATTATGTTTTCCTCAGTTTTTAGTATCTTTTATATATTTATAAAAAGCAAATAGTACATTGGGATCTTCATTATTCATTATTCATTATCCAAATTAATTTGTTATTAATATGTAAATTTTGAAAGTTTGGACATGATTTTAATATATTTTGCATCAATTCCTCTCTTTTAATAAATGAGTGTCACATTTAAATAAAAATGAACTTCATCCTCAACCTTACCTGAGGTGCACCTGAGACAAATTCGGTTTTGTCGAAGAGTACCCTGGTATCTGCCAGATTCAATTTGCAATTTGTGAGCAGATATTCTTAATCTAGTAATACATTTCCTTTGCTCAAAATGTCGCATTATTGACAAATAATTTTCAAAACCAAAGTTGCACTTGAATGTTACATAAGTTCGTAGTTTACCATCTTTATGTATATCTAGCTGTTTTTCCACAATGCAGTATAGTATCCCTTAACAATCTGACCACAGTGTAATTTAAATGTTGAATATTTTTCAGGAATATGGTTTTCTATGCCTGACATTTTTCCCTTAAAATATTAATTGATCCATACCAAGAGGGCTTTTTGTTTCAGAAAGCGCAACAGAATATAAGTGCTGTATGATCAGCGCAGTCGGCACAGATGTCTTAAAATTTTCGAAAGAAAGTTTGTCGCTCTTTACAGGCATGTCATCAAATACTCGATAAACATTTCAGCCGAAGCCGAATTTATATCACACTCCCCTTCCTTGACATGTTTTACTTGTGTCACAATTTATCCAAGGATAACTCTCGCATATCGTGAGTCAGAACAAATCGAATGGCAATGTAGTTGATGCGGCCGGCCTGAAACAATGCGTTTAGGGTCAACATCAGGAACTGATCGCGCGGATTTTGCTGTCTTTTTGCAGTCTTTAAGTATTGGCATTCTATATGTCTAGCTAACGTCAGACGACATTCCCAATGACGTTACTAACATTACAAAAAGGCATGATTGCTGTTATTGTTGCTCTTTATATGTGTTAAGTTACCCCACTGTGAGTAAGTCCCAGGTAGTCTAGTGGTTAGGATTCCGCGCTCTCACCGCGGCGGCCGGGGTTCGATTCCCCGTCTGGGAAGATATTTTTTGCACTTTGTCTCTCTCAGAAGAGGCCGATCGATATTGATGATAACAACGGTATATACTTTTAACAACTGTTAGGTGTACGTAGTCAATGAAAGAAACGGTGCATGTCTGTCCTGTCATATACCATTCCTTTACAACCGGTGTGCCTTTTGTTTAGCTCAAGATTACGAGGCCGACTGGTCGATGGATCAGTATATGAAATTGAATGTCAAATGTACTTGATCAGCAAATTTCAATCCAAATATCCACAGTCAACGACATTAAGAAAATCATCGATCATCTTGGTGACAGAGTGGCATACATGGTCTGAAAATACACTACGTAAATTTAGTGTACAATCGTTGTGAAGGGGATGTAGCTCAGTGGTAGAGCGTTCGCTTTGCATGTGAAAGGCCCCGGGTTCGATCCCCGGCATCTCCACTCCTAATTTTTTGTCAATGTAATTGAGTTCAAATGAACTATGTCTATCGTGCAGTATCAAGGGAAAATGGACAAAAAAACATAAGATAGCATCTCCGATCTCTCCTAGGACACCGACTTGAACACTTATCGTGTGGTAAAAGGTGGAATAAAAACGGAAATATTGATGAAAATCCTGGGACGGGGATGTAGCTCAGTGATTTTTATCATCTCATTTGTAACACCATCAGCTCCACAAGCTTTATTATTCTTTAATGATTTTAATGCAAGTATCACCTCCTCAGTTGTCATGTCATAATTGAGAATATCAGAGTTAAATTGATCAATAACCTTATTATCATTAGAAAAATTATCTTTCTGATTTACATTCATAAGCTTTTTAAAGTATTCAAACCATTCCTGATGAGTTATATTTGAACTAGGATCAGAATTTGTATTGGGTTTTAAAGTATTTATAGCTTTCCAAAATTCTTCAGGTTTGCGTTTTTCTGCCTCCAAAATATTATCCAAAACTTTTTGACGAAAATTTCTATATTTCTTTCTTACTAACTTATTATACTCCTTTTTCTGTTGTAATACATATAATCTCAAAGTTTTATCCCAAGGTGTTTCACACAACCTTCTACTCAAACATTTAACATTTCTGTACATAGTTTCACACTCCCCATCATAATATGGTTTCTTTATTTTACTACGTTTCATTCCTTTTTTACCTTTACTCTTTGCATTACCCACAAAAGCTGCATTATAAAGCATAGAGGATACTTTTGAAACAGTTTCATTTACCCCTTTTAAAAGTGGACTGTTGGAATCCAATAAATTATGATGATTATTATTATTATTATTATTATTATTATTATTATCATTATCCAGTACCAGTGTGTCTATTTCTTTTATAATTAGACTAAAATCATAGGATAAAATATTAGCTTTAAATACTCTTTCCCGAGCTCCATTTATGTTAATTCTTTTCATGTTATTTTTCTGTAAATTGAATGCGGTCTCTTGTACTGACTGAGATAAAATCTGAACTGATATTGGACAATGATCAGAAAGTGTAGGGCAGTATTGTCCAACTGTAAAATTGTTAATATTGGGTAGAAATGATGCACTGCAGATGCAATAGTCAACAATGGACACACCCATATGGTTGTAAAAAGTTATTTTCCCTTTAGAATCTCCCAGTGTTCTCCCATTTAGAATTCTTAGCTGGGACTCTGTACATATCTCAATTACTGATTTACCATAATTGTTAGTACTTTGTGGAATTTCTGTATTTCTAAGTTTATGAATACAGTCAGCTTCATAGTTGACGGGGAGAAAATCATCTAAAGTATCATCAACTTCATTTATAATAAAATCTAACTCGTCACATTTTACATGCGCATTTAAGTCTCCCAACAGCATTATCTCCCCTGAAGTACCATACTTGGCTACATCATTGTATAATTTGTCAAATATCTGTTTGTCGCAATTGGTACGAACAGTATAAGATGAGTTTGCAGGTGAAATATATAAAAAACAAACAAATAAATCCCTTGTCAAACCAAAATAATTTTTATCAAGCTTCAGCCACATAATATCATTAACAGAATTATCAATCAATTTAATTCCTGTCAAAATTTCTTTTCTAACGAATACTGCCAATCCACCCCTACTTTTATTTGAATCAGATCTACAATTGGTATGACATTTGTATCCATCTAATGCCAAAATATCTTTAGAAGAAGCATGAGTTTCTGACAGTCCTATAATATCAGAGGACATAAACTTTTAAAGTTTTCATCATCTAGTTTAGAAGTCCTAAGACCACCACTTAACCTTCTAAACAAACCATTTACATTCCAACTGGAAATGGTTATTTTTTTTGACACTTTAATACACATGACATATACCAAAAAATAAAATAAAAAGCATAGACCTGACATCCTTAGACAGTATAAACAACTCTGTTTTAATATTTCTATTTAAAGGTAAAAAAAAAAAAAAAAATCTATGGATTTTATTCACAATCCTTTGTTTTTCTTAAAACATGGTTATTAAAAACATTGTTAAAATTGCCCCCAAAAAAAAAAAAAAAAAAAAAAAAAAAAAAACATGCTCTATGGCATCATACAAAATTATATATATATATATATAAGTATTAGTTTTCTTGGGATATAACATTTCAGCTTTAAGTTTACACGAAATCCCTGAATGCACCAGCCACTGCTGATGCAATAGTGGATGCGAGATCATTAATGCGTTGATTTGAGTCATGTCTCTTGTGATCTTCCGTATAACCCGGTTCACTGGACTGACGACCATCCCTTCCTTGAATGGAATGACTGTTAACATATGGATTATACTTATGATTCTCTGTCAGCTGTGCCTGAACAGGTTCATGAAATGACCAGCTGTTGTAATTTGTATTCCCTTCATTGTACCTATAGTTCTGGTGATTTCCCATTGTTTCGCTTCCTACATATTTGTCCTTATTGTGACTTTGATAATTCTGTTTTGTGCCCCTATTATGATTATTCACAGATCTTCGTGATGAACGGGGAAAGAGGGTGTTTCTAATATTACTTGCTAGAACCCGTATACCTTGATCTCGTGACAGGCGGAAGCAGTCTTGAAAAAGATGAGGAAGCACATGTCCGTGATGAGAGAAATTGTCGTGTGAACAAAAATGTATATTATCTGCATAGTAGAGATGATTGTAAAGTTGATTATTAAAGTTTCTGATTTTCTCATTGAGCTCTGAATATTTGGTAGGAACAACTAATGAGATAATTACTGTGTCAACTTTCTTTAGTGCTTCGTCTACCATTAAGACAAACTTTCTAACAACAGCATCTGCACTCTCTTTCTTTAAATTGTTTATCCCTACATGCAGTAACAGAGTACGAGCGTGCTGTAACGAACTTATGAATTCTCGTGTTTTCTATTGTGTATGACGTGTGTTTGATACCATCGTAAACAGACCCCGATAGGAGTTTCCGAATATCAATGAAATTGCAAATGCTATCATGTAGAAACAGAAAATCAAAATTTATGGCTTTAGCATTATCATTTCCTGACTTCTTGTTAACTTAGGCAATTTCTGATTAGCAATGATTGGAGATTCACTAGCCTCTTTTGAAGAAAATTTTAAAGCAGAGTCATTATCTCGTAATGGTATATCAGTAGGTCTTCTTGTTTCAGTAGACTTTACTTGAAGGTCAGACTGGTTAGTAGCTTTTGGATCACGGTTATTAAGCTCCTTTGTCAGCAAATTGTTCTCAATTTATATGAAGAGATACATTGTCACCAGTATTGTCAGATTTACTTGACATATCTTTTTGTTTGAATTGACTTTTCTCCATGGTTCTCCAGTTTTGTCATAAAGAAAGGACTGAATCCTATCTTGTAGGTTTTTAATTATAGTCTTTCTCTTGAATTCTTTTTTCAAAGTCACTCATCAAATTTTGCTTTTCCTGTAAATGCTGTTCATTGATGAAGATTAACTTTTCATTTTCTATTTCACAATTGATTTTCTCCTTTCTTAGCTCGTTTATTTGTTCTTTAAGGTGTACTGTACATTTTTCACTCTCTTGCTTCAGTTGTTTTTGTTCCATTTCTTTGTTTATTTGCATCTGATCGATTGTTTTTGTTAATTTGTTAATTTGGGTGTTCTTATCTAACAATAGTTTTTCCTGTGCCTGGAAATCTTGACAAACTGGAGTTGAGCTTATTGAATTAGCTAATCTTTGTATTTCAAGAGTTATTTCTTTTATGTTGATTTTGAAGGGTAGCTGTGTTTGTAAGTAATGAGGTCATTTTTACCATTGACTCTTCCAAAATGTCCAACCGATTGTCTAGCATTCTGATAGGGTCCATTGCTAGTTTCTGCTGATTTGGTTCATTGTCCAAAGATAAAACTTTTGGTGTGGAACAGTCACCTTCGACTGAATTATTTTTTACCATACTCTTTATATTCATGTTGTTATTATCATCTGTTTTAGAATTTTTTGATATGGACTCTTGGTTAAATTCAGTTGTTTCAAGTTGAGTAACAGGCTCACAAGTTTTTAGTACAGTTTGATCATCTGAATAATTGTTTTGAGGCTGGATATCTTCATGATATGTGTTACTATTTGACATGTTTGACACTGTGTTTACAGATGATTTTGTTGTTTGTTTGCTTGTGTCTTCTGAGCTATTTTGAACGGAAGAAAGTTGTGAAACTAATGATTTACACTCCTCAAATTTGTTATCACAGAAATTTTCCCAATGTTTACCTTGAATCATGATTTTTCCTGTTGTAAGGTAGACAATTATTTTGTAGATGAAGTTATCATCCTCAAGGATTTCTAGTTTTATCAGTAAGAATGAATTCCGTCTGAACAATTTTGTCGGTGTTATCTCTTTTATCAACCCAGTTGACCATGTTTTTTTCATTTTTGCCTTCAGCGACATAAATTAATTCCGCTACTGCTGCTATCCAAGCGTGTATTCTTTTCTCAGATGTAATGAAGCATGCACAGTTTGCATTTGCTTTGTATAAAGATTTGTCAATTGCTTCAAAGGGTAGTATCTTGCCATTACTAGCCTTTTGTTTTAATTTATATGTATTTTTGACTTCGTATATCCTTTGAATGTTACTTAGACCAATATCAATGTCAACACTCATTTTGGTAGTTGGACGTATCTTTATTATCGCTGATTTAATAAACTCATTTATCAATATATTAGGTGCATTTAAGCTATAATCGTGATTGTTTACCTATCTAAGGACACAGTTCCTGCTTCTAAATGTGCATTCTGTCAAATATTATAGACATAATTATTGTTTTTGGTTATTTTCTTGTCCAACTAAATTCTTGCATGTGGTTCATCAACGGAACCGGAAGTCCCACTTATATGTGTTAAGTTACCCCACTGTGAGTAAGTCCTAGGTAGTCTAGTGGTGAGGATTCCGCGCTCTCACCGCGGCGGCCGGGGTTCGATTCCCCGTCTGGGAAGATATTTGTTGCACTTTGTCTCTCTCAGAAGAGGCCGATCGATATTGATGATAACAACGGTATATACTTTTAACAACTGTTAGGTGTACGTAGTCAATGAAAGAAACGGTGCATGTCTGTCCTGTCATATACCATTCCCTTTTACAACCGGTGTGCCTTTTGTTTAGCTCAAGATTACGAGGCCGACTGGTCGATGGATCAGTATATGAAATTGAATGTCAAATGTACTTGATCAGCAAATTTCAATCCAAATATCCACAGTCAACGACATTAAGAAAATCATCGATCATCTTGGTGACAGAGTGGCATACATGGTCTGAAAATACACTACGTAAATTTAGTGTACAATCGTTGTGAAGGGGATGTAGCTCAGTGGTAGAGCGTTCGCTTTGCATGTGAAAGGCCCCGGGTTCGATCCCCGGCATCTCCACTCCTAATTTTTTGTCAATGTAATTGAGTTCAAATGAACTATGTCTATCGTGCAGTATCAAGGGAAAATGGACAAGAAAACATAAGATAGCATCTCCGATCTCTCCTAGGACACCGACTTGAACACTTATCGTGTGGTAAAAGGTGGAATAAAAACGGAAATATTGATGAAAATCCTGGGACGGGGATGTAGCTCAGTGGTAGAGCGTTCGCTTTGCATGTGAAAGACCCCGGGTTCGATCCCCGGCATCTCCATATTTTTTGGTGCATGGCAGAACAAGCGGCATCGGGAAATCAAATTAAACTCGCCAACATAACGCTGCTTTGCTGTGAAAATAGTAGAAAGCGCAACAGAATATAAGTGCTGTATGATCAGCGCAGTCGGCACAGATGACTTAAAATTTTCGAAAGAAAGTTTGTCGCTCTTTACAGGCATGTCATCAAATACTCGATAAACATTTCAGCCGAAGCCGAATTTATATCACACTCCCCTTCCTTGACATGTTTTACTTGTGTCACAATTTATCCAAGGATAACTCTCGCATATCGTGAGTCAGAACAAATCGAATGGCAATGTAGTTGATGCGGCCGGCCTGAAACAATGCGTTTAGGGTCAACATCAGGAACTGATCGCGCGGATTTTGCTGTCTTTTTGCAGTCTTTAAGTATTGGCATTCTATATGTCTAGCTAACGTCAGACGACATTCCCAATGACGTTACTAACATTACAAAAAGGCATGATTGCTGTTATTGTTGCTCTTTATATGTGTTAAGTTACCCCACTGTGAGTAAGTCCCAGGTAGTCTAGTGGTTAGGATTCCGCGCTCTCACCGCGGCGGCCGGGGTTCGATTCCCCGTCTGGGAAGATATTTTTTGCACTTTGTCTCTCTCAGAAGAGGCCGATCGATATTGATGATAACAACAAGATTGCCAACTGAGCGTAGCCCAGGATGGACGTATCATAATTTCTCCGGTGGACAATTCTGTGTTTCAACAGGATATTATGATTCGATAATAACAGTAAGGATTTATTTATGTTTTATTGACAAAACTGTATTGTATTAAGAAGAGAAACTGTGATTATAAACTGTTGTTCCCCCTAATCCTACGATTTATTCGTGTGGAAAAGGGGGGTCGTTTGGGAGCACTGGAGTGTTTGTTTACAAATTTGGGCTGTGCTTGCTTGTAATTTTTCGGAATGACCGGCGAAATGGAGCAAAATAGTAAAAAATCGAATTTTTCTCAACGAAATGGTAGCCGTGGTGCTGGGAATGGATATAATCAAAAGCAAAATTATGTTCGTGATGTAAAGTCGTATCAGAGAGATTGCACCGTGAGAATTGAAAGAATTAATACAGATGTTATTGGTGAAAGAATAGTTATCGAAGATATTGAAACAATCACTGGTTTAAACTCGGTGTTAGCTGTTGTCAAAAATGATGCCATGTCTTATGATATAACATTAGATAGTAAGCAGACTGCTTTCAATCTAGTGCAAGAAGGAATTGATATTGCAAATAATGAATATCAAGTCAGTATGTTACATTCGGATATAACTGTTGTTTCTATCATGAAACTTCCATCGTTTATTTCGGATGAAGACATAAGAAGTAAATTAGTATCAAAAGGGGTGAAAATCGTTTCTCCTATATACAGACGAGCAATTCCTGGGACGCAGGTAGCGGACGGGACTAGATTTATGAGATGCAAATTTCCACAAGGTATGTTCGCTTTGCCATGGACAATACCTTTCAAAATCGGCTCAGATACGAAATATTTTCGTCTTGTACATAACAACCAGATGAAGGTCTGCTCGGAGTGTTTGTCACCGGAGCATATGCGTAAACAGTGTCCGTACTTTGTTTGCCATGGGTGTGGCGAATATGGACATTCAAAGAGACAATGTAAAGCTATTAAATGTGAATATTGTCATAATTTACCGTTGTTATGTGTGTGTGGAAGTAGCTCAGATACAAAAAGAGATCAACCTCCGGCACATAAAAAGAAGAAGAACTGTGAAGTATGTAATTTCTATTTTTGTATGTGCAAATGTAACATTTGCGGAAAAAAAGAATGTATATGCGCCTGTTTCAAATGTGAAAAGTACCCATGTATATGTACCTGCGCTTTTTGTAAAAGTGATCCGTGTGTTTGTCCTTGTCAGGACTGTCGTAAATATCCATGTGTGTACATGTGTACATGCGACACATGTACAGAAAAACTCCATCGTTGTACTTGCAACAAACAGAATGACGAAAATGATCCGGAAATCGTAAAAATTACAGGTGAAAATGATGATGAAGATATTTCTGATGTTTGGTCAGAGAAAGATGTTGGCGATGCTGATCCTATAGCAACTGTTCCGATAGAAGTTAATGTGGTGCAAAATAAACAAAAAAGCCACCTCCAGGAGGAAAACAGAAAGAGAAAGATGGACAGTGATACAGAAAGTAATAATGAGATAACAGACGATGAAATATTGAATCTAGATAACGAGGAAGGTGGTAATGAAAACATCAATTCAGACAAGGACTTTTCTGATGGCAAAAAGTTAAAAATAGCTAGTAATGACGCTCCTCCTGGGGACAATATTGTCACTGGGGAGAGTGAAAATGAAATAGAATTTGAGCAGTGTTGCTCTGATGATGAAAGCACCTTCGTTGGTGACGAAGAAGTCTCCATGGAAGGTGCAAATGAAAATGAGTCTTCTTTCTGTTCTGATGGTGAAAATGACACCCCAAATAAATTTATAAGTGCCAAAATGGCCAGAAAAATTAAGAAAAAACAGAGGAGACTTGAAAGGAGATCTAGTATCAAATGTACTAATTTGAGTGGTAAACATGTAAGAAATGTGGTTGACAGTACAAAAAAATAAAATGGATAAGTTAATATGCAAGATTGTTTTTCTTTTTGCAATGGTGGTAATTTGTTCTTTTAATTGTAATGGTTTAAAGAATGTAATTAATTTTGAGAATTTTATAAGTATTATTCATGATAGAAAATTTAGTATGGTATTATTACAAGAAACATTCTGGGATGATGCTTATGTAAATAGTGTTAAACACTTATATGAAGGTGATATATATTGTAGTAACAGTTTACATGGTAGAAGGGTGTTGCTGTTTTAGTGAATAATTATCTTAAAAATAAGATAAAATGTATATAAAGACTCTGATGGCAGATTTATCCATATAACATATGAAGAAGATGGACAATTGTTTAATGTAATTTCATTGTATGGTCCAAATGTTAATGCTGAAAGAGTTATCTTTTTAACTTTGTTAAACAGTATACGGAAAAGTTAGATAACTTAATAATTGGTGGAGATTTTAATACTTTCTATCTATGTTAGACAGAGGTGGTAAAAGTAATCATGTTATTGATGAACCATGTAAAAATTAATTGACTTGATTGAAAATAACAATTTGTATGATGTATGGCGTACTAGAAATAAAAGTTCTAGAATATTTTCATGGAAAAGAATTTGTAATGGAGAATTACAACAAAGTAGAATTGATTATTTCCTTGTAAATAAACAGTTATCTTCTTATGTTCAGAATGTATATTATAATACTACTAGTTTAAGTGATCATTCTTTTGTAGTTATGAATTTTAACTGTAGTAATATTGAAAGAGGTCCTGGATTGTGGGTCCTCAATAACACATTATTATGTAATGAAGAATATGTAAGGAGAGTAAAAGAAATTATTTCTGATGAAAAGAAAATGAATTGTATAATAAAGATTTAATGATTTGGTGGGATAATCTTAAATATAAAATAAAGAGATATTCTCAAATTTTTCTTCTAAAATGGCAAAAGAAAACAGAAGAGATTTTATAGATTAGAAAGGCAGATCAACATTTTATGTGAAAAAGTTGCTTGTGGTGTAGATATTGATGTAGCTAAGTTAGAAAGTTTGAAACTTGAATTGTCAGCATTTGAGTTAGATAAATGTAGAGGTGCAGTACTCAGATCAAAAGCTATTTGGGCTGTTGAGTCAGATAAAATACATTTTATTTTTAAATCTGGAGAAATATAAACAAGAGAATAATTCTATAAAAGAATTACTAAATGACAATAATGAATCAGTTTATGCTACTGAAGGTATTTTAGATTTACAATATAAATTTTATAAAGAATTGTACTCATGTGTAGATACAGATAATGATAAAATGTCAGAATTGTTAGATAGTGTAGATACAAAAATAGATGATTATGATTATAACTTTTGTGATGCTGATATTTCACATGAAGAAATTTGTAAGGCAATAAATCAAATGTCAAAAAATAAAAGTCCAGGATCTGATGGACTCACAGTTGAGTTTTACTGTCAATTTTATAATGAACTCAGAAATGTATTATTTGATTTGTTTAATGTAATTGAAAAGAAGGTGTTTTAGGTAGATCTATGAAATGTGGAGTGATTAGTCTTATATATAAAAGAAAGGTGATAAAAGTCTTAAAAATTATAGACCTATTTCATTACTACAGGTTGATTATAAAATATTAGCCAGGATAATGGCAAATAGATTTAAGGTAGTGTTACCTAAGATTGTATCTAATGATCAAACATGTTGTATTATTGGTAGAGATATATCAAATAATATTGCTAATGTAAGAGATGTTATAGAACTTATTGAAAAGATGAACTTGAAGGGTATATAATGAAAATAGATCAGGAAAAAGCATTTGACAGAGTGAGTCATAAATATTTGTTATATATGTTAAGAAAATATGGATTTGGTGATAGGTTTGTAAAATGGATTGAAATATTTTATAATGGTATTAATAGTGCTGTAAAATGTAATGGATTTTTGACAAACTATTTTCATATTAAAAATGGTATTAGACAAGGCTGCCCAATAAGTGCATTGTTATATGTTCTTGCTGCTGAACCTTTACATTGTAGAATTGTTAAAAATGACAAAATCAAAGGTATAAAAGTCCCTAATTGTGATAAAGAGGGATTAATTTATCAGCATGCAGATGATACTACATTATCTTTATGTAATAAAGAATCTATACCAGAAGTTTTTAAAGAATTTGATTTATACAGTAAGGCTACTGGAGCTAAAATTAATAAACAGAAGTCAGAAATTTTATGTGTTGGTTATGGAGAGTTATCAGATGTAGAAACAGAGCAATTTGGCTTACAAGTTTGTAAAGATGTTATTCAGTTACTTGGGGTTTATGTTGGTCCTAACAAATCACTGTGTGATGACATGAATTGGAAAAATAAAATAAAGAAAGTTAGAAGTCTTCTGAACATGTGGTTACAGAGACAACTTACTTTACAAGGTAGAGTCACAGTTGTAAATACATTAATGTTGTCAAGATTTTGGTATACATTATTTGTTACATCTATGCCAGAGTGGGCATATGTAGAAATTAAAAGATTATGTGTAAATTTTATTTGGGATAATAGATCCCATTTAGTTAAATATAGTTCTATAGTTGATGAAAAATGTAAAGGTGGGTTACAGTTGTCTGATATCAAATGTAAAATGTATGCATTTAGGTTGAAATATATAGGTAGACGACTAATTGATGATCAGTATCATGTGTTATGGAAAGATATATTCAAATACTTTGCATCCAAAATATATGGTATGCAATTAGGATTAGAAATATTGTATACAACAATACCAAATTGTGAATTAAAATGTATTCCTATGGTTTATCAAGAAATGTGTCAAGCTTTGTACTCCCTAGGATGTAAGATAGATTTCCAGTTAACTGTTGAAAATATATATGATCAACCTTTGTTCTGTAATCCAAAATTGTTTTATATGATAAAACTATTATTTGGTATGATTTCATACGAGCTGGTATTGTGACTATCAAAGATATTTGCTATGAGGTTAAGACTGGTTTTTTACCAAAAAATGCAATTGTAGATATGATTAATAATGTATGTGATTATGTAAATATTCAATATGTAATTGATAGGTATCATTGTTTATTATCTATTATACCAGATGAATGGAAGAATACTATCGACAATAATGTACACCACAGAAATATTGATAGAACAATAGATATATCTGTATTGATAAAAATGTACCTTGTGATTTGAAATCTTGAAATGTTAAAAAGTTATATCAATGTGTGTTAGAAGACATAACTGAAGAGCCTATTGGGCCAATTATATGGAAAAATTATATGCTTTAGATGAAGCGGAATTGTGTAAAATTTGGAAACATGTTTATGAGTTTTGGAAGCCTTCAAAATGATAGAGTTGGATTATAAAATAATGCATAACTGTGTCTTTACTAATGTGAAATTAAAGAAAATTGGGCTGTCTGATTCTGAATTATGTGATGTATGTCATAAAGAAAATGAAGATATTATGCATGTATTTATAAACTGTGATGAACTAGAAGACTTTCATGATTATTTGTCTGCTTTACTATGTAAAATATTTGAAAATTGTGACTCTGATAAAATAAGTTTAGTACAGAGCGAAATGTTATTATTAAATGGACTCGGATGGAAATGAAAGGTGTGAATGACCTTTTCTTAAATTTTGTATTGTCAGTAGCTAGGTTCTGTATCTTTCGAAGAAGAAATTTACTGAAAAATGGACACAAAAATGTACATTTGACAAAACTGTTCCAATATACATTGAAACATTATGTAACATATTTTTATGTATACCTGTGTAAGCAAAATAACAAGAGCAATGTTTTTGAAAAGAACTTTCTAAAAGACAATCCAATTGTACAAGAAACAGATGATGTCTTAGTTTTGATTTGTAAATGTATGATATATAGATGACAAACTATATTGTTATATTACTGTATGCATATTGATTAATGTTGTTTATATTTGATTAGTTTTATCGGTTTTAACATGTATTATATCTGATGATTTATTTTAATAAAGATAAAAAAAAAAGGATTCCGCGCTCTCACCGCGGCGGCCGGGGTTCGATTCCCCGTCTGGGAAGATATTTTTTGCACTTTGTCTCTCTCAGAAGAGGCCGATCGATATTGATGATAACAACGGTATATACTTTTAACAACTGTTAGGTGTACGTAGTCAATGAAAGAAACGGTGCATGTCTGTCCTGTCATATACCATTCCCTTTACAACCGGTGTGCCTTTTGTTTAGCTCAAGATTACGAGGCCGACTGGTCGATGGATCAGTATATGAAATTGAATGTCAAATGTACTTGATCAGCAAATTTCAATCCAAATATCCACAGTCAACGACATTAAGAAAATCATCGATCATCTTGGTGACAGAGTGGCATACATGGTCTGAAAATACACTACGTAAATTTAGTGTACAATCGTTGTGAAGGGGATGTAGCTCAGTGGTAGAGCGTTCGCTTTGCATGTGAAAGGCCCCGGGTTCGATCCCCGGCATCTCCACTCCTAATTTTTTGTCAATGTAATTGAGTTCAAATGAACTATGTCTATCGTGCAGTATCAAGGAAAATGGACAAGAAAACATAAGATAGCATCTCCGATCTCCTAGGACACCGACTTGAACACTTATCGTGTGGTAAAGGTGGAATAAAACGGAAATATTGATGAAAATCCTGGGACGGGGATGTAGCTCAGTGGTAGAGCGTTCGCTTCGCATGTGAAAGGCCCCGGTTCGATCCCCGGCATCTCCATATTTTTGGTGCATGGCAGAACAAGCGGCATCGGAAATCAAATTAAACTCACCAACATAACGCTGCTTTGCTGTGAAAATAGTAGAAAGCGCAACAGAATATAAGTGCTGTATGATCAGCGCAGTCGGCACAGATGACTTAAAATTTTCGAAAGAAAGTTTGTCGCTCTTTACAGGCATGTCATCAAATACTCGATAAACATTTCAGCCGAAGCCGAATTTATATCACACTCCCCTTCCTTGACATGTTTTACTTGTGTCACAATTTATCCAAGGATAACTCTCGCATATCGTGAGTCAGAACAAATCGAATGGCAATGTAGTTGATGCGGCCGGCCTGAAACAATGCGTTTAGGGTCAACATCAGGAACCGATCGCGCGGATTTTGCTGTCTTTTTGCAGTCTTTAAGTATTGGCATTCTATATGTCTAGCTAACGTCAGACGACATTCCCAATGACGTTACTAACATTACAAAAAGGCATGATTGCTGTTATTGTTGCTCTTTATATGTGTTAAGTTACCCCACTGTGAGTAAGTCCCAGGTAGTCTAGTGGTTAGGATACCCCGGCGGGCGGGGTTCGATTCCCCGTCTGGGAAGATATTTTTTGCACTTTGTCTCTCTCAGAAGAGGCCGATCGATATTGATGATAACAACGGTATATACTTTTAACAACTGTTAGGTGTACGTAGTCAATGAAAGAAACGGTGCATGTCTGTCCTGTCATATACCATTCCCTTTTACAACCGGTGTGCCTTTTGTTTAGCTCAAGATTACGAGGCCGACTGGTCG
Organism: Mytilus coruscus; assembly: GCA_017311375.1. Lineage (NCBI taxonomy): Eukaryota > Metazoa > Mollusca > Bivalvia > Mytilida > Mytilidae > Mytilus > Mytilus coruscus. The sequence goes on from CM029596.1 coordinate 39,549,872, forward strand.
ATGGATCAGTATATGAAATTGAACGTCAAATGTACTTGATCAGCAAATTTCAATCCAAATATCCACAGTCAACGACATTAAGAAAATCATCGATCATCTTGGTGACAGAGTGGCATACATGGTCTGAAAATACACTACGTAAATTTAGTGTACAATCGTTGTGAAGGGGATGTAGCTCAGTGGTAGAGCGTTCGCTTTGGTGAATTGAGCACAGCCCATGATGGAAGTGTAAACAATTCTCCGTGAAAAATTTCGTTGATTTCGACGGATTATATATGATATATTCATAAACAAAGGTAATTCTGATGAACATTGCATTGATATTGACATTTCGAAACTGATAAACTGTTTATTTATATGTTGTTTACCCCTACTCTGACGATTTAATCGGTTGGAGGAGGGGGTTGATTTGGGTGCGCTTGACTTTTTTTGTAAGGCTGTGCTTGGTTTGAAAATCAAAAATGTCTCAGTCGGAGCTGAATCGTCCAAATTCTGGAAATTCTCGTAGAAACCCAAGGGATAACAGAAATCGATTTTCGAAACAGAATTATGTTACTGATAATAAATATTACCAGCGAGAATGTACTGTTAGGGTGGAAAACATTCCAACACAAGTAATTGGAGAAAGGGTTGTAATAGAAGATATTGAGACTTTAACCGGAATGAACACTGTATTAGCAGTAGTACGATGTGATTTATCGTCATATGATGTAACATTTGACTGTAAAGAAAATGCATTTAAGATGTTACGGGGCGTAGAAATTGCTAATAGAGATTTCGAGTGCAGTATGATGTTTTCGGACATAACTGTAGTTTCAGTAATAAAATTACCGTCTTATATTTGTGACGATGAGATATCAAGTAAAATTGAAAGTAAAGGAGTGAAAGTAGTTTCACCTGTTTATAGACGAACCGTACCTGGGACTCAAGTTGCTGATGGCACAAGATTCATGAGGTGTAAGTTTCTCCAGGGTGGTATCCCTGCCGTGGTCAATGCCTTTTAAATTTGGTACCGACACCAAATACTATCGTGTGGTTCATAACAACCAAACAAAGGTCTGCTCAGAGTGTTCATCTCCTGAGCACATGAGAAAAGATTGTCCACATTTTTTGTGTTATGGATGTGGAGATACTGGACATGCATTGAAAAGTTGTCGAGCAAAAAAATGTAAATTTTGCCATAATTTGCCGTTAAAATGTGTATGCAAGCCTTCAACAAGATGGGAACACGAAAGCTGTAACCGAGAAGAAAATAAAGACAATTGTCCGGACTGTGGACAATATTTCTGCATGTGTAAATGTAGGATATGCGGAAATGCGAACTTGAAATGTACATGTGCTTGCTACACATGTGACACAGTTCCATGTGTATGTAAATGTCACCAATGCCGAAGTGATCCGTGCGTTTGTCCTTGTACTGATTGTTCCAAATATCCGTGCGAATGTCAATGTACAGAATGTGATCAACCGTTAAAAGATTGTATTTGTATGGTAGCTAATGACAATGATTCAGAAGTTATTATACAAAGAAGACCAGATGAAAATCATGCAGATGATGAGGATACTGAAACCGTGGTAAAGTTTATTGTAAGTGAAAATGTACATGACAATGAAAGTATAGCAAGTGAAAACTGTATTGAAGATGACGCAAAACAGGACAGTGAAGCTAAAATACAATTGGATGGGTCAGACAAAATTGGAAAAACAGACGTTTCAAATCTAACAATAGTAGAAGTGGAAGTGCACAATGAGCAAAATGGAGCTCCAGATGGTTTAAAGAGGAAACGACCGATTTCAGAGGATGGTATTGATGACAATGATGATCATAGAACAGATAGCTCAATTGAAACAGATATAATTGAGAGTGAAAGTCTTGTTGCCGGAACAGACAGAGAATTGAGTGAAGGTAAAAAAATCAAGAGAGATGATGATATCGCTCCTTCTTGCGATGCTGTTGTAGGAGGGAGTGATGAAATTAATGATGTTGATATGAAGAATAGTCTCTCATTGAATGAAATAATTGGCACCCCGGTTGGTGATGAAGTAATCACCACTGAAGGTGCAAAAGAAAATGAAGAATTGTCTGTCTGTTCTGGTGATGGGTATGAAAGTTCAGTAGAAATACTGGATATAAATAGTGATGGTGATGTTAAAAATGTGGGTAAATTTATAAGTGCTAAGCAAGCTCGAAAACTTAAAAAAAAAGAGAAAAAGCTTGAAAGGAGATCAAGAATGAAACCTACTCCTAATCTAGATGGTAAAGGTGTTAGATCTGTAGGTCAAAATTGTGAAAGTACTAAGATGTAAACAATGGATAAATATGTAATTTTATTTTATTTCATCTTTACAATGGTGCTTATATGTTCATTTAATTGTAATGGACTTAGATGTGTAAATAATTTTCAGAACTTTGTTAGTGTTATTGATGATAAAAATATTAGCATTGTACTTTTACAAGAGACATTTTGGGATAATAATTATGTAGATAGTATAAAGCATTTATATTCAGGTAAGATCACTTGTAATAATGGTTTGAATTGTAGACAAGGTGTTGCTGTACTTGCAAATAATTATTGTAAAGATAAGATACAATTTGTTTATTCTGATGAAAAGGGTAGATTTTAAATGTTACATTTCTTGAGAATGAAAAATAGTACAATATTATATCGTTATATGCACCAAATACGGTAGCTGAAAGAACAGAGTTCTTTAAATTTGTAAAACTGTATACGGAGAATATGGACAATTTAATTATTGGAGGCGACTTCAATACTAGTTTGTCTAATTTAGACAAAAGTGGCAAAACAAAACATATTGTAGATGAACCATGTAGAAAATTATATCAAATAGTTAATGATAATAATGTGTATGATGTGGCGTGCTAGAAACACCCACAGTAGAATATTTTCATGGAAACGTATTAGTAATAATGAGTTACAACAGAGTAGGATAGATTATTTTTAGTTAGTAGACAGTTGTCACCATGTATTCAAAATGTATATTATAACTTAACTAGTTTAAGTGATCATGCTTTTGTTATATTGAATTTAAACTGTAATAATATAGAAAGAGGTCCTGGTTTGTGGGTCCTTAACAATACACTTTTACAAAATGAACAGTATGTTAGAAGAGTTAAGGAAATTATAACTGTAGAAAAGAAATTGAGTTATATGATAGAGATATTTTGATATGGTGGGATAATCTTAAGTATAAAATTAAAAGATATTCCCAAATTTTTCTTCTTCTATAGCTAAAGAAAATAGAAGAGATTATTTCAGGTTAGAAAAGCAAATTAATACTTTATGTGAAAAAGCTGCCAATGGCAATGATATTGATATAGCTAAATTGGAAAGTTTGAGATTAGAATTGTCTCAATATGAATTAGAAAAATGTAGAGGCGCTGTTCTCAGATCTAAAGCTGTTTGGGCTGTTGAATCAGACAAAAATACAAAATATTTTTAAATTTAGAAAAATATAAACAGGAGAACAACTCTGTAAAGGAATTGTTGAATGTGAATAATGAATCTGTTAATGACATTAATGGTATTTTAGGTTTGCAATATGATTTTTATAAAGAATTGTATACTTGTGTAGATACTGATGATATAAAAATGAATGAGTTATTAGATTGTGTTGATGTAAAAATAGATGAAAATGGTCATCAATTATGTGAGTCAGATATTTCGTTTGATGAAATAATAAAAGCATTATCTCAAATGTCTAAAAATAAAAGTCCAGGATCAGACGGACTTACTGTTGAGTTTTATTGTCATTTTTATTCTGAGCTTAAGTATGTAATTATGAAACTTTATAATACTATTGAACAAGAGGGATTTTTAAGTAGATCAATGAAATGTGGTGTTATTAGTCTTGTATTTAAGAAAAAAGGTGACAGAAGATCACTTAAAAATTATAGACCGATATCTCTGTTACAGGTTGATTATAAAATCTTGGCCAGAATAATGGCAAATAGATTTAAAACTGTATTACCAAAAATTATTTCTGTAGACCAAACTTGTTGTATAATTGGTCGAGATATATCTAATAATGTAGCAAATGTCAGAGATATCATAGAAATTATTGAAAGAGATGAACTTGAAGGTTATATTATCAAAATTGATCAAGAAAAAGCATTTGATAGAGTTAGTCACTCATATTTATTGCAGGTTTTAAAAAGATATGGTTTTGGAGATAAATTTATTAAATGGATAGAAATATTTTATAATGGTATTAATAGTGCAGTAAATGCAATGGTTTCTTAACAAATTATTTTGTATTAAGAATGGTATTAGACAAGGCTGTCCTATAAGTGCATTATTATATGTTTTACCTGCTGAGCCCTTACATAGTAAGATTGTTAAAAATGATTTGATAAAGGTATTGTTGTTCCAAATAGTGAAAAGAAGGGTTAATTTTTCAGCATGCAGACGATACAACTTTATCTGTTTGTAATAAACAATCTATATCAGAAGTTTTAAAGTTTTGATTTATATAGTAGAGCAACTGGTGCTAAAATAAATAGACAAAAATCTGAAATTTTATGTGTTGGAAAGGAGAATTGTCACCTGTAGAAAACAGGAGTATGGTTTACAAGTATGTGATAATAATGTACAATTACTTGGTATTTATGTTGGAAAAACAGAAATATATGTGATGATTTAAATTGGAAAGAAAAGATATCAAAATTGAAATCTCTTTTGAATATATGGTTACAAAGGCAATTAACGCTGCAAGGTAGAGTTATTGTTGTAAATACGTTGATGATGTCTAGATTTTGGTACACTCTTTTGTATCCTCTATCCCTGAATGGGCATATAATGAGATAAAGATTTTATGTGTTAATTTTGTATGGAATAAGAGATCTCATTTGGTGAATTATAATGTTATAATAAATTCTAAATGTAATGGAGGTTTGCAATTAGTTGACATGAAATGTAAAATACATACATTTAGATTAAAGTTTTAGGAAGATTAATAAATGATGAATATGATGTATTGTGGAAGTATACTTTTAAATATTTTGTATCAAAGATTTATAATATGAATCTAGGGTTGGAAGTATTCTTTATTCAAGTACCACATTGTGAGTTAAAATGTTTACCGATTGTGTATATTGAAATGTTAGAAGCTTGGTATGTTTTGAGACGGAAGTCTGAATTGAAATTAAGTGTAGAAAATATATATGACCAACCATTGTTTAAGAATCCGGAGATTGTATTGAAGGATAAACCAATACTTTGGTATGATTTTATAAATGCTGGTATAGTTAGTCTTAAGGACATATGTTATGAGGTTAAAACAGGATTTTTACCTGATTGTGCTATTGTTGAAATAATACAAAATGTATTTGAAAATTCAAATGTAAAGAATGTGATTGATCGTTATCATTGTTTAATTTGTGCAATTCCTGATGACTGGAAGCAGACCGTGTAAAGTGAATTGCATTATAGGAATGCAAAAGAACAATAGACATTTCTGTAATTATTAATCATGTACCATTTGAGTTACCATTGTGTACTGTTAAAAGCTGTATAATTGTTTATTAGATGATATTTGTAAAGATCCCTGTGGTATTGAAATGTGGAAAACACTGTTCAATATTGATGATAATGACTTTAGTAAAATCTGGTGTAATGTAAATTTATTCTGAAACCTGCAAAGTTTATTGAGCTAGATTACAAAATACTTCATAATTGTATATTTACCAAAAGTAAATTCAAAAGAATTGGATGGTCTGATGATGATTTATGTGATGTTTGTGGTAGTGAAATTGAAGATCTAGTACATATGTTTATAAACTGTGATGAACTTTTAGAATTTCATAACTATTTGTCTGAATTGTTTGTCAAATTATTTGAAAATTGTGATTCTGACAGAATAAGTGGTGTACAGAGTGAACATTTGCTACTATTTGGGTTAAATTGGAAAATGAAAGGTGTTAATGACAGTTTTGTTAACTTTCTGCTTTCAACTGCAAGATATTGTATATTTAGAAGAAGGAATATTATTATGAATGGCAAAACAAATGTTAATTTAGTTCAATTTTCAAGTACACACTGAAACATTATGTCATCTATTTTTATGTGTATATGTGTCAAAAATATAAAATGCATTTTTATTTGAAAAGAAATTTTGCTTGATAATCCTCTGGTTAAAGAAGTAGATGATGATATAATATTTAAATTGTAGAAATTTGAATATAATTTAAGCTGATTGTGTCATGTAGACATTTATACAGAAGCTTGAAATTGAATGTTATAGACATTTTGAATTGATATTGACACTTGTGATATTCTTTTATGTATTTTAATGTGTATAATATGATGTCTTATTTTAATAAAGATAAAAAAAAAAAGAGCGTTCGCTTTGCATGTGAAAGGCCCCGGGTTCGATCCCCGGCATCTCCACTCCTAATTTTTTGTCAATGTAATTGAGTTCAAATGAACTATGTCTATCATGCAGTATCAAGGGAAAATGGACAAGAAAACATAAGATAGCATCTCCGATCTCTCCTAGGACACCGACTTGAACACTTATCGTGTGGTAAAAGGTGGAATAAAAACGGAAATATTGATGAAAATCCTGGGACGGGGATGTAGCTCAGTGGTAGAGCGTTCGCTTCGCATGTGAAAGGCCCCGGGTTCGATCCCCGGCATCTCCATATTTTTTGGTGCATGGCAGAACAAGCGGCATCGGGAAATCAAATTAAACTCGCCAACATAACGCTGCTTTGCTGTGAAAATAGTAGAAAGCGCAACAGAATATAAGTGCTGTATGATCAGCGCAGTCGGCACAGATGACTTAAAATTTTCGAAAGAAAGTTTGTCGCTCTTTACAGGCATGTCATCAAATACTCGATAAACATTTCAGCCGAAGCCGAATTTATATCACACTCCCCTTCCTTGACATGTTTTACTTGTGTCACAATTTATCCAAGGATAACTCGCATATCGTGAGTCAGAACAAATCGAATGGCAATGTAGTTGATGCGGCCGGCCTGAAACAATGCGTTTAGGGTCAACATCAGGAACTGATCGCGCGGATTTTGCTGTCTTTTTGCAGTCTTTAAGTATTGGCATTCTATATGTCTAGCTAACGTCAGACGACATTCCCAATGACGTTACTAACATTACAAAAAGGCATGATTGCTGTTATTGTTGCTCTTTATATGTGTTAAGTTACCCCACTGTGAGTAAGTCCCAGGTAGTCTAGTGGTTAGGATACCCGGCGGGCGGGGTTCGATTCCCCGTCTGGGAAGATATTTTTTGCACTTTGTCTCTCTCAGAAGAGGCCGATCGATATTGATGATAACAACGGTATATACTTTTAACAACTGTTAGGTGTACGTAGTCAATGAAAGAAACGGTGCATGTCTGTCCTGTCATATACCATTCCTTTACAACCGGTGTGCCTTTTGTTTAGCTCAAGATTACGAGGCCGACTGGTCGATGGATCAGTATATGAAATTGAACGTCAAATGTACTTGATCAGCAAATTTCAATCCAAATATCCACAGTCAACGACATTAAGAAAATCATCGATCATCTTGGTGACAGAGTGGCATACATGGTCTGAAAATACACTACGTAAATTTAGTGTACAATCGTTGTGAAGGGGATGTAGCTCAGTGGTAGAGCGTTCGCTTTGCATGTGAAAGGCCCCGGGTTCGATCCCCGGCATCTCCATTCCTAATTTTTTGTCAATGTAATTGAGTTCAAATGAACTATGTCTATCGTGCAGTATCAAGGGAAAATGGACAAGAAAACATAAGATAGCATCTCCGATCTCTCCTAGGACACCGACTTGAACACTTATCGTGTGGTAAAGGTGGAATAAAACGGAAATATTGATGAAAATCCTGGGACGGGGATGTAGCTCAGTGGTAGAGCGTTCGCTTCGCATGTGAAAGGCCCCGGTTCGATCCCCGGCATCTCCATATTTTTTGGTGCATGGCAGAACAAGCGGCATCGGGAAATCAAATTAAACTCGCCAACATAACGCTGCTTTGCTGTGAAAATAGTAGAAAGCGCAACAGAATATAAGTGCTGTATGATCAGCGCAGTCGGCACAGATGACTTAAAATGTTCGAAAGAAAGTTTGTCGCTCTTTACAGGCATGTCATCAAATACTCGATAAACATTTCAGCCGAAGCCGAATTTATATCACACTCCCCTTCCTTGACATGTTTTACTTGTGTCACAATTTATCCAAGGATAACTCTCGCATATCGTGAGTCAGAACAAATCGAATGGCAATGTAGTTGATGCGGCCGGCCTGAAACAATGCGTTTAGGGTCAACATCAGGAACTGATCGCGCGGATTTTGCTGTCTTTTGCATTCTATATGTCTAGCTAACGTCAGACGACATTCCCAAATGACGTTACTAACATTACAAAAAGGCATGATTGCTGTTATTGTTGCTCTTCATATGTGTTAAGTTACCCCACTATGAGTAAGTCCCACGTAGTCTAGTGGTTAGGATTCCGCGCTCTTGAAAAGTCGAGTGCACCTTAACGACGTGTAATTTTCTACTCCTGTTATTGGGTTACTATTTCTTGTGGATTTGGATATAACCAGCCGGGATAAGTAAATGTAACTATCTAACAGTAATGTAAGTTGAAATACTGACATTTTTGAGAATTATACTGTGCGTATTTGTTGTTTTGTGAACTTAACTTTTTGCTGTGAAACGTTGAGGTACTTCAAAGGGAAATCATAATGGAAAAATTACCAAAGCCTTTAGTTGCGTTAATTAACAGTGTCATAGATGATTATGAACAATTTACATGGAATTCCAATTACCTTGGTGACAAAATGAGAATTTAATTAGTTTGGACAAGGGGTGATTCAATACACGTCAATAGAGGAATAAAACACAAGTCTAGATCTAATAGAGAAAGAGACAATAAAAAAATGAAAACATTGAAAGAAAGAATAGACAATACAGAAGACGACGTTGATAAGACATTTGATATTGACATTGATAATTTAGAAGTGGTAATGGATTCGGGTGATGATATGCTGCACGATGGAACTATAGATCTCCCATTAGTAGCCCCCGAAAAGGTAAACATTACACCTGTAGTGAAAGTTGTTCAACCGGTTAGTGTATCGATGGACAAAACAATCAATTTAAAGGACAATGAATTAACGGAAAGTATTGTGTGTCAAGGTTCGCGAACTGAACGGAATTTACACACGGATGTTAAAGAAAAAGAAAATAAACAAATAAACAAAATAAAAATTATCGCTCCGAAATTTAATAATTACCGTGTACAGATAGTCATTTTCAAAAAATTGTGTACAGCCAACGATCAGAAGGAAGCTGTTTGATAGGAAAATTAAAAAAGAGAGAAATGGTAGTTATATGTACTGTAGGGAAACGCGGTGTATTTCGTCATGTAAATATAGAAACTGATAAAAAGGAATATGAAAACGCAATGTCTTACGTCTACAAATTTAGAGACATTAGAAAATCGGACAGTGATGAAATTAAGTGTCATGTTCGTGGTATTCCAAGGATTGAAAGATACGCAGAGATACACAGACTTTGTTCGTGGTGTTTTGATGAATAAACTGTTATTAGGGAGGGGGCAATAGATGTTCAATACGTGAAATAATTCTAAAATAATTTTTGTGGTGTATCAAAATTCTGGTCTGGAAACCAACCGTTTTTTGTTTAAACAACCAACATTATTTAAAATAGATCATTTGCATATTTATAAACATTTCGGTATTTTTTCTCCATGTAATAGTTCAATTGTTGTTTTTATTATTTTATTTAAAACTGAGAAAAAGTAAAAAAAAAAGAGTAGAAGATTAAAGTATAAGCAAGTTAATTATCAGAGAGTCGTTTAAGGGGGAAATAAAATAAGGAAATAATAGATTGTAATACTTAGAATATTTTCCATTTCAGAGAAAGGACAATAAATATTTACAGTGTTTTCATTTCTGTCTAGTTGTAATTGTAAACTGTGATATGTATATATAAATTGTGAATATAATAAAGATATAAAAAAAAGGATTCCGCGCTCTCACCGCGGCGGCCGGGGTTCGATTCCCCGTCTGGGAAGATATTTTTTGCACTTTGTCCCTCTCAGAAGAGGCCGATCGATATTGATGATAACAACGGTATATACTTTTAACAACTAACTACTAGGTGTACGTAGTCAATGAAAGAAATGGTGTATGTCTGTCCTGTCATATACCATTCCCTTTTACAACCGGATGCCTTTTGTTTAGCTCAAGATTACGAGGCCGATTGGTCGATGGATCAGTATATGAAATTGAACTGCAAATGTACTTGATCAGCAAATTTCAATCCAAATATCCACAGTCAACGACATTAAGAAAATCATCGATCATCTTGGTCTGAAAATACAGTACGTAAATTTAGTGTACAATCGTTGTGAAGGGGATGTAGCTCAGTGGTAGAGCGTTCGCTTTGCATGTGAAAGGCCCCGGGTTCGATCCCCGGCATCTCCACTCCTAATTTTTTGTCAATGTAATTGAGTTCAAATGAACTATGTCTATCGTGCAGTATCAAGGGAAAATGGACAAGAAAACATAAGATAGCATCTCCGATCTCTCCTAGGACACCGACTTGAACACTTATCGTGTGGTAAAAGGTGGAACAAAAACGGAAATATTGATGAAAATCCTGGGACGGGGATGTAGCTCAGTGGTAGAGCGTTCGCTTCGCATGTGAAAGGCCCGGGTTCGATCCCCGGCATCTCCATATTTTTTGGTGCATGGCAGAACAAGCGGCATCGGGAAATCAAATTAAACTCGCCCACATAACGCTGCTTTGCTGTGAAAATAGTAGAAAGCGCAACAGAATGTAAGTGCTGTATGATCAGCGCAGTCGGCACAGATGACTTGTCATCATAACGTTTACAAGTGTAATTTAGGATATATTCCTGTTATTATTTTGTGTTTAAGACTTTAAAAAACTTTTGTTGCCTCCCTACACCATGCCTGGTCGGAAAGGTGGGGGTTCCATAAAGGAACAAACCGTTGTTGTCCTTGTTGGTGACAACAAGACTGTTAAAACTACAAATGTTATAGCTAGTGTGGAGACAGAAGTCGGAGAAGGGACTGTTTTAGCCTGTGTATCTAAAAGTGGAAATGCCTATGAAATTACTTTAATTGACAAGGACGCACTTGATTTAGTCGTGGATACTGGTTTTAAGGTTGGTGAAGCAAACTATAAACCTAATGCTATTTTCTTTAGAGACAAAGTTGTAAGTTTTTTCAATGTTTCCCATTATGTTCCGGACTCTGAAATCCGAGATAAACTGCTTGAATTTGGAGCAGAAGTCAAGTCTCAAATTAAAAAGAAAATGTATCCAGGTACCAATGTTGCCAATGGTACACGTTATTGTGCTGTTCGCTTTCCCTTAGATAGTCAGAGTTTGGCGTATACGATGAAAATGTCGACTGGTGTTAACTCCTTTGAGTATATTAGAGTGGCACACGATAACAATAAGAGAGTATGTAGCAAATGTTTTGAAAGTGACCACGTATATGCAAATTGTCCTGATAATATGTATTACAAGTGTAAGGGTGCCGGACATTTGGCAAGAGCTTGTCAAACTGCACCATGTAGTAAATGTAAACATTTTCTTTCGTACTGTAAATGTGAACCGGTATGGGGTAGGAGTACCCGCGATGATGATGGTGCCAATGATGTAAATGAACGCACCGAGTCTTCAAATGATATGGGGCAAGCTGATGGTAAGACGAATGTTGATGAAGAAGCCAATGATGAGGAAAAAGATGATGATAATATGCAACAAGATGACCAAGATGACCAAGATGACCGCGCCGATGTGGAAAACAGAGATGATGATGATACATTGTGTTCCGATACTAATACTGACAATTCCGCCGATGTTGACCAATTAGAAACTGATACTGTACATGATGATGATGATCTTGATTTAATGACTGTTGAAAACAATTCAGATAATGATGAGACAATAACTGTTGGGGGTAATAATAATAAGAATAAAACGTCAAATGTGTTTGAAAAAGGGGGGATGAATAAAACAAAATCACAGTCACAGCCATCTCCTCATGAGCCTTCTTTTGGATAAGACTGTTGAAAATACTGGATTAGAAATCGAGGGTGAGAGTTTTGAAGATGAAATGACTGATGAGAAGTTGGCTGTGAAAATGGTAAAAGTTAGAAGGAAACGTTTGGTAACCGGCCCAAAGTTTTCATCTGATGAGTTGAAAAAAATTAGGAGGGACCCCCGTAACAAGTTAACAGCACGTTCAAGTTCGCAGAGCTAAAACTACTTACTTACTTACTTCTTGTACAGATGGTTAATATTGTGTCTATAAATGCCAATGGTTTGAGGGATCAGTCAAAATTTAAAAAATTTTGTTCGTTTTGTTCTGAAAATTATTATGATATTGTGGCTATCCAGGAAACTTTTTGGTCAGATGATTTGATTTCTAGTTTTTCAAAGTATTGGAATGGTAAAATAATTTACTCATGTGCTGAAACACAGAGACAAGGTGTTGCTTTTCTAATTAGTAAAAAGGTTGAAAACGAAGTAAAATATTAGAAAGTTTTGATGGTAGATGTGTACATATTCAATTACAACAAGATAATAAATTGATAAATATTGTAAATTGTTATGCACCTAATTCAGTTCTTGAGAGAGCTATATTTTTCGAGAACTTGCGTGAAAAATTAATAGATATGGATAATATTATTTTGTTGGGTGATATGAACAAATCTATGTCAAAACTTGACAGGTGCGGAAAAACCCAACACACAGAAGATAAATCATACAAGTCAATAAATCAGTTGTGTGAAAACTTTAATATCTATGATATATGGCGAGCAAGAAATCTAACGTCACGAATACTCTCTTGGCGTCGAGTTGTTCAAAATAATTTAATTCAGAGCAGACTAGATTTTATATTTATTTCAAAATCGTTTTCCGTATTTGTGAAGAATGTCTATTATAAACATAACACGTTCAGTGATCATTCTTTTGTAAATCTGAATATAGATTTTAGTGAAATTGAGAGAGGTCTGGGATTATGGATTTTTAGCAAAAGTAATTGCGCAAGATAAGTCTCGTGCCGAAAAATCGGAATATTTTAAAATTCAAAGAGAATTTGAAAAAGTTTCATTGGCCGTAGCTAATAATGAAAATGTTGATTTAAATAAATTTGAGGAAATTAAAATAAAATTAAAATGTTATGAAGAAAACATTTGTAAAGGCGCGATTTTGCGTTCAAAAGCCCATTGGGCAATAGATGGTGACAAGAATTCTAAATATTTTTTACAGCTTGAAAAATATAAACAAACTAGTAATTCTATAAAAGAATTTAAAAATTGTAATAATCAAATAGTTACATCTACAGAGGCAATTCTTGATGAAGTTCATAAATTTTATAAAGATTTATATTCTTGTACATCAATAAACAAAGATAAAGCAAATGAAATTTTAAATTTTATTTCGGAAAAAGTTTCTTAAGATGATATGGAAAATTTAGAAGCGGAATTTAGTTTAGATGATATAAAAGCTGCTTTATTTAGTAAGTCTAAAAATAAATCCCCGGGTCCCGATGGACTAACTGTAGAATTCTTTTGTCATTTCTTCTATTCGTTTGGAGAAATATTTATGAAAATTTTTAAAGTCATTGAAGACGGAAAAATTATGACAAGATCCATGCGACACGGCATAATTACTTTAGTCTATAAAAATAAAGGGGACAAAAATATGTTAAAAAACCCATTTCATTATTATGTGTGGATTATAAAATAATGGCTAAAATAATGTCAAACAGACTAAAATTTGCTTTGCCGAAATTAATTTAATGTAAACAGTAGCGTAAAATGTAATGGCTTTTTAACAAAATATGTAAAACTATATAATTCAATAAAACAAGGATGTCCCGTTTCTGCTCTCCTTTACGTTTTAGTTGCGGAGCCGTTAGGGCAGGCCATAATAAAGAATAAAAATATTAAAGGTGTTGTTATTCCGAATTCAAAAAAAGAGGCAAAAATTTTTCAACATGCAGATGATACGAATATTTTTACTGCCGACAAAAATTCTATAAAGAAACATTTAAAATTTTGAACCTATATAGCGAGGCGTCAGGTGCTTAAATTAATAAACAAAAATCTGAAATTTTGTGCTTAGTAGTAGCATAAATGATCAAGAACTAAATAAACTGCAAATTCAACGTTGTGAAACTGTAACTAAAGCTAGGATGAAAATTTTGTCCTGCATTTTTTTTAAGTTGTAATCTCTGTCCTGCCTTTTTATTTTTCACTCTATTCGGTCCTGTCTTTTTTTTTATTAGTTTATCCTGACTTTTTTTATATAAATTTTTTTTTTTGCCAAGTTGCTCATCCTGCCTTTTTTCTTTTACTCAAAACTCCTGTCCTGCCTTTTTTTTTTCAAATATCATGCATTTAAGATGTTACGGGGCGTAGAAATTGCTAATAGAGATTTCGAGTGCAGTATGATGTTTTCGGACATAACTGTAATTTCAGTAATAAAATTACCGTCTTATATTTGTGACGATGAGATATCAAGTAAAATTGAAAGTAAAGGAGTGAAAGTAGTTTCACCTGTTTATAGACGAACCGTACCTGGGACTCAAGTTACTGATGGCACAAGATTCATGAGGTGTAAGTTTCCTCCAGGGGTGGTAGCCCTGCCGTGGTCAATGCCTTTTAAATTTGGCATCGACACCAAATACTATCGTGTGGTTCATAACAACCAAACAAAGGTCTGCTCAGAGTGTTCATCTCCTGAGCACATGAGAAAAGATTGTCCACATTTTTTGTGTTATGGATGTGGAGATACTCGACATGCATTGAAAAGTTGTCGAACAAAAAAATGTAAGTTTTGCCATAATTTGCCGTTAAAATGTGTATGCAAGCCTTCAACAATATGGGAACACGAAAGCCGTAACCGAGAAGAAAATAAAGACAATTGTCCGGACTGTGGACAATATTTCTGCATGTGTAAATGTAGGATATGCGGAAATGCGAACTTGAAATGTACATGTGCTTGCTTCATATGTGACACAGTTCCATGTGTATGTAAATGTCACCAATGCCGAAGTGATCCGTGCGTTTGTCCTTGTACTGATTGTTCCAAATATCCGTGCGTATGTCAATGTACAGAATATGATCAACCGTTAAAAGATTGTATTTGTATGGTAGCTAATGACAATGATTCAGAAGTTATTATACAAAGAAGACCAGATGAAAATCATGCAGATGATGAGGATTCTGAAACCGTCGTAAAATCTATTGTGAATGAAAATGTACATGACAATGAAAGTATAGTAAGTGAAAAATGTGCTGAAGATGAAGCGAAACAAGACACTGCAATCTATAATACAATTGGATGGATTAGAAAAAACTGGATAAACTGAAGTTTTGAATCTAACCATAGCACAATGAGCAAAATGGAGCTCCAGATGGTTAAAAGAGGAAGCGAGTGATCTCAGAGGATGGTATTGATGACAATGATGATCATAGAACAGATAGCTCAATTGAAACAGATATAATTGAGATTGAAAATCTTATTGCTGGAACAGACAGAAAATTGAGTGAAGGCAAAAAAATCAAGAGAGATGATGATAGCACTCCTTCTTGCGATACTGTTGTAGGAGGGAGTGAAGAAATTAATGATGTTGATATGGAGGATAGTCTCTCGTCAAATGAAATATATGGCAGCCCGGTAATCACCACTGAAGGTGCAAAAGAACATGTAGAATTGTCATTGTACTTTTACAACAGACATTTTGGGATAATAATTATATAGATAGTATAAAACATTTATATGAATTGTAGACAAGGTGTGCTGTACTTGCAAACAATTATTGTAAAGATAAGATACAATTTGTTTATTCTGATGAAAAAGGTAGATTTTTACATGTTATATTTCTTGAAAATGAAAAATTGTACAATATTGTATCGGTATATGCACCAAATACGGTAACTGAAAGAACAGAGTTCTTTGGATTTGTAAATCTGTATACGGAGAATATGGAAAACCTAATTATTGGAGGTGACTTCAATATTAGTTTGTCTAATTTAGACAAGGGTGGTAAAACAAAACATATAGTAGATGAACCATGTAGAAAACTATACCAAATAGTTAATGATAATAATGTGTATGATGTGTGGCGTACTAGAAACACCCACAGTAGAATATTTTTATGGAAACGTATTAGTAATAATGAGTTACAACAAAGTAGGATAGATTATATATTTTAGTTGGCAGACAGTTGTCACCATGTAACCAAAATGTATATTATAACTTAACTAGTTTAAGTGATCATGCTTTTGTTATATTTAATTTAAACTGTAATAATATAGAAAGAGGTCCTGGTTTGTGGATCCTTTACAATACACTTTTACAAAATGAACAGTATGTTAGAAGAGTTAAGGAAATTATAGCTGTAGAAGAAGAAAATGAGTTATATAATAGAGATATTTTGATATGATGGGATAATCTTAAATATAAAATTAAAAGATATTCCCAAATTTTATCTTCTTCTATAGCTTAAGAAAATAGAAGAGATTATTTCAGGATAGAAAAGCAAATTAATACTTTATGTGAAAAGTTGCCAATGGCAATGATATTGATACAGCTAAATTGGAAAGTTTGAGATTAGAATTGTCTCAATATGAATTAGAAAAATGTAGAGGCGCTGTTCGCAGATCTAAAGCTGTTTGGGCTGTTGAATCAGACAAAAATACAAAATATTTTTCAAATTAAGAAAAATATAAACAGGAGAATAACTCTGTTAAGAAATTGTTGAAATAAATAATGAATGTGTTAATGACATTAATGGTATTTTAGATTTGCAATATAATTTTTATAAAGAATTGTATACTTGTGTAGATACTGATGATATGAACATGAATGAGCTTTTAGATTGTGTAGATGTAAAAATAGATGAAAATGATCATCAGTTATGTGAGTCAGATATTTCGTTTGATGAAATAATTAAAGTATTAACTCAAATGTCTAAAAATAAAAGTCCAGGATCAGACGGACTTACTGTTGAGTTTTATTGTCATTTTTATTCTGAACTTAAGTATGTACTTATGAAGCTTTATAATACTATTGAAAAAGAGGGATTTTTCAGTAGATCAATGAAATGTGGTGTTATAAGTCTTGTATTTAAGAAAAAAGGTGACAGAAGATCACTTAAAAATTATAGACCGATATCTCTGTTACATGTTGATTATAAAATCTTGGCCAGAATAATGGAAAATAGATTTAAAACTGTATTGCCAAAAATTATTTCTGTAGATCAAACTTGTTGTATAATTGGTCGAGATATATTTAATAATGTAGCAAATGTCAGAGATATCATATAAATTATTGAAAGAGATGAACTTGAAGGTTATATTATCAAAATTGATCAAGAAAAAGCCTTTGATAGAGTTAGTCACTCATATTTATTGAAGGTTTTAAAAAGATATGGTTTTGGAGATAAATTTATTAGATGGATTGAAATATTTTATAATGGTATTAATAGTGCAGAGAAATGCAATGGTTTCTTAACAAATTATTTTTATGTCAAGAATGGTATTAGACAAGGCTGTCCTATTAGTGCTTTATTGTATGTTCTAGCTGACGAGCCCTTACATAGTAAGATTGTTAAAAATGATTTGACAAAAGGTATTGTTATTCCATTAGAAAAAAAGAAGGGGTAATTTTTCAGCAAGCAGACGATATAACTTTATCTGTTTGTGATAAACAATCTATATTTTTGAATTTTTGATTCATATAGTAGAGCAACTGGTGCTAAAATAAATAGACAGAAGTCTGAAATTTTATGTGTTGGAGCAGGAGAATTGTCACCTGTAGAAAAACAGGAGTATGGTTTACAAGTATGTGATAATAATGTACAATTACTTGGTGTTTATGTAGGAAAAATAGAAATATATATGATGATTTAAATTGAAAAGAAAAGATATAAAAATTGAAATCACTTTTGAAAATATGGCTACAAAGGCAATTAACGTTGCAAGGTAGAGTTAATGTTGTGGATACGTTGATGATGTCTAGATTTTGGTACACTCTTTTTGTATCCTCTATCCCTGAATGGGCATATAATGAGATAACATCTCATTTGGTGAACTATAATGTTATAATAAATCCTAAATGTAATGGAGGTTTACAATTAGTTGACATGAAATGTAAAATACATGCATTTAGACTAAAGTTCTAGGAAGATTAATAAATGATGAATATGATGTATTTTGGAAGCATACTTTTAAATATTTTGTATCAAAGATTTATGACATGAATCTTGGGTTAGAAGTATTGTTTCTTCAAGTACCGCATTGTGAGTTAAAATGTCACCCGATTGTATATATTGAAATGTTAGAAAGTTGGTATATTTTGAGACAGAAGTCTGAATTTAAATTAAGTGTAGAAAATATATATGACCAACCATTGTTTAAGAATCCGGAGATTGTATTTAAAGATAAACCAATAATATGGTATGATTTTATAAATGCTGGTATAGTTACTCTTAAAGATATATGTTATGAGGTTAAAACAGGATTTTTACCTGATTATGCTATTGTTGAATTGATACAAAATGTATTTGAAAATTCAAATGTAAAGAATGTGATTGATCGTTATCATTGTTTAATTTGTGAAATCCCTGATGACTGGAAGCAGACCGTACAAAGTGAATTGCATTATAGGAATGCAAAAAGAACAATAGGCATTTTTGTTAATATTAATCATGTACCATTTGAGTTACCATTGTGTACTGTTAAACAGCTGTATAACTGTTTATTAGATGATATTTGTAAAGATCCCTGTGGAATTGAAATGTGGAAAAAACTGTTCAATATTGATGAAAATGACTTGGTATAATGTAAATTTATTCTGGAAACCTAAAAGTTTATTGAACAAGATTACAAAATACTTCATAATTGTATATTTACCAAAAGTAAATTCAAGAGAATTTGATGGTCTGATGATGATTTATGTGATGGTTGTGGTACTGAAATTGAAGATCTATTACATATTTTTATTAACTGTGATGAACTTTTAGAATTTCATAACTATTTGTCTGAATTGTTTGTGAAATTATTTGAAAAATGTGATTCTGATAGAATTAGTGGTGTACATAGTGAACATTTGCTACTATGATAAGTTGGAAATTGAAAGGTGTTAATGACAGTTTTGTTAACTTTCTGCTTTCAACTGTAAAAGAGGGATGAAAGATACCAGAGGGACAGTCAAACTCATAGATTGAAAATAAACTGACAACGCCATGGCTAAAAATAAAAAGACAAACAGACAAATAATAGTACAGAAGACACAACATAGAAACTAAAGACTAAGCAACACGCACCCCACCAAAAACTGGGGGTGATCTAAGGTGCTCCGGAACGGTAAGCAGATCCTGCTCCACATGTGGCACCCGTCGTGTTACTTAAGTTATACAAATCCGGTAAATAGTCTAATTCGGTAGGTCAAATTCGTGAAAAGGGAAGGGTATTGTAGTTACGACATAAGGAACATATCCGATATCATTATTATTCCATAACGGTCAACCAACTCGTGATGGCGTCCGTAAAATTTATGAAGGGATGATTTCAACTTCACCATTTGGAACTCTTGGTTTAATAGCTTCCTTGTGAGCAGCAAGCATCTATCAAGGAAATCATGATAGGAAACACAAGCCCGGGAATATCGTATCAATTGGGAGATATATACTCCGTATGCAGGCGCTGCTGGAATGTTGCTACATAGAAATGGAAAGTTTACAATTGGGAAGCTGAAATCATCTCTTTTGTCGTAAAGTTTTGTTTTCAAGCTACCCTCATTGTCAATTTCTAGATGTAAGTCAAGATATGAGGCAGACTTAACTGTATCTGTAGTATCCCTTATCTCTAGTTCGATGGGATAGATTTGTTCAACATTGTCACCAAATTTTGTATTATTTAGTGAGAGAACATCATCTGTATAGCGGAACGTAAAGTTAAAGGATATTGCTAACTTCTTATCTTTCTTCCTAAGAAGTTCCTGTATGAAGTCAGCCTCATAATAATAAAGAAACAAGTCGGCAAGAAGAGGGGCATAATTGGTTCCCATTGGAATTCCGACAGTCTGTTGAAAAACACGTCCTCCAAACGTAACAAATATGTTGTCAATCAAGAAATCAAGCATCTTGATAATGTCAGTTTCAGAGAATTTTTTGTTTGAATCAGAGTGTTTCTTTACAAAGTAGGATTTATCCCTCCCCAAGACACGATACTTGTATCTACTTCGCCATTCTTTTTAATGAAACAAAGTGATACCAACTCTTTCAATTTGTCTTTAAGTTTGGAATGGGGAATACTTGTGTAAAGTGTGGAAAAGTCAAATGTTTTAATACTATTGCAAGATGAGAGAATGTTAGATTGTATGTACTCTTAAAGATCTTTGGAATTTTTTAGTATCCACATCTGATTCACGCCACCTCTAGAATAGGCAGTTTCACAATAACTTTGGAGCCCGGCTTTGATTGCTGATAAAATAGATGTTAATAATTTAGAAAGAGGTTTTGTGGAGCACTTGGAAGACCCAGCAATATACCGTTGTTTGTAAGGACACTTATGTAGTTTAGGTATCCAATACAGTGATGGAAGATCCAGTTCATCTTTGGTTGAAATTCCAAAGAAACATAGAACAGACCTATGCAAGATTTTGTATATTTAGAAGAAGGAATATTATTATGAATGGCAAAACAAATGTTAACTTAGTTCAACTTTTCAAGTACACACTTAAACATTATGTTATGTATTTTCGTGTGTATATGTGTCAAAAACATAAAACGCATTGTTTATTTGAAAAGTAATTTTTGCTAGATAATCCTCTGGTGAAAAAAGTAGACGATAATATAATATTTAAATTGTAGTAATTTGAATATATAAATTGATTGTGTGATGTAGACATTTATACTGAAGCTTCAAATTGTATATTATAGACAATATGAACTGATATCGAAACTTGTGATATTGTTTTATGTATTTTAATGTGTATAATATGATGTCTTATTTTAATAAAGATAACAAAAAAAAGCGTTCGCTTCGCATGTGAAAGGCCCCGGGTTCGATCCCCGGCATCTCCATATTTTTTGGTGCATGGCAGAACAAGCGGCATCGGGAAATCAAATTAAACTCGCCCACATAACGCTGCTTTGCTGTGAAAATAGTAGAAAGCGCAACAGAATATAAGTGCTGTATGGTCAGCGCAGTCGGCACAGATGACTTGAAATTTCAAAAGAAAGTTTGTTGCTCTTTACAGGCATGTAATCAAAAACTCGATAAACATTTCAGCCGAAGCCGAATCTATATCACACTCCCCTTCCTTGACAGGTTTTATTGTCACAATTTTAAGGATAACTCTCGCATATCATGGTATTGTCAGTCAGAAAAAATCGAATGGTAACGTAGATGATGACAGTTTGAAACAGTTAGACGTTATATGGATCATTTGGAAGGTTCAGAAGCTAACCATATAACTTATAATGTACCATCTGTGCCGCACCTAATTATTAATTAATTATTAACTCTATACTTCAGCTAGCTGAAAACAACTCCACTGAAAAAATATTAAATCAATTTGAACATTCATCATTAATTCAAAGCGAGCCAGAAATATCTTTTCCATCAACATCCAGTATTACGAACGAAACTAGATCAAGTATAAACAATGCACAAGACTCAACTTTTGATATACTGCCCAGAGAAATGGGATTACTACATCATCACCTATAAAACCAAAATCAAAAACATTGACCAGAGCATCCAATAAGAAGTTCTTACGAATCTTGAACATTAATTTCCAAAGTCTGAGGAAGAATGGAAAACTATTAGAGCTCATCATAATATAAACAGATCCTGATATATTATACTGGAAATAGAAACTTGGCTTGACGACACCATATCATCAAGAAAATACTACCAAATGACCTTGATTGTATCATCAAACGCAGAGATAGACTGGCATGGATGTATTGGTTTTTTTGCAGCCAAAAATCATCTCCAGTTACAAATTATGCATGTACATAAAAGTAAAGATAGTGAAATGATCAGGGGGAATTAACAGCTAATACAAAGAAAATAACTCTAGCATCATACTATAGACTTTCAAATAGAACAGACAATGACAACATAGAATATTCTAAATGAATTCAACCGTCTAAAATGCTATACAAAAAAGAACATCCTGATTAACAGTTAGCCATAAATGGTACACAATATCCATCCAAAGTGAAGCAAACCTTCTTGGACATAGTGGCCGACATTAAGCTTGAACAGATGTGGACTTCCCTACAAGAAAAGAAAAAAAACTCTTGACTTAATTTTGACTAGCCACCCGAGCTTTAGGCAGAGATGTAACCCGATTCCATACATTGGTCATGATTGTTCTTCTTAAGGGCATCCGATACAGTTTCAAGGGAGTTAACTATTGGCGCGACATTAAAGCGTTCGAATTCCCGCAAAACGTTACTTTCGGCGGGACGCAATGCGTGTAATTTTCCGTAATAAAAAAACCCCGCTTGAACGGTAATTAGTATAAACGATGCTCCAACTGATGTTTCTTACAAACGTCAACTTCTATGTCTTTAAGATTTTTTATTCTAACATTTTGATATATAAAATCATACGAAATTAAACACTTATTACTGTTTCTGCTGTTCCTCGTCTTGAAGCTTCTGTGAGGTCTTGAACAATGAAGTCAACAAAGTATCTTATAGTGAGCAATCTCAAGACGACTGACTCTTTTGGTGTTAACATAATGCATGCCAATTATCATTTTTATTATCATTCATCCCTGATAGAATTTTGATTTGGATCCGATTTTCTGACAGCACACAAATCATAGTTTTACGGCGCATTTAATTAATAAGCAAAGTTGATATCAATTTGTGTCAAATTTCATATCAAAAGTTCAGATAGTGCATATATTCCATTTATTTATGTCAAATATGAGAGGACGCAATAATAATGGTATATATGCCGCAATTATTAGCGATGATACAACTTTTAAAATAATATATAGTAATTTACTAACAAAATTAAGCTACAATGAAATTATTCCGATTTTAATCGAAACTTTTACAAAAAAAAACATGAAATACTGGTTATTACGAGGAGAATGTATGCAATATAATAGTTCAAAAACCAAAAGAGGTAGGGCCAGTTTTTCATAAATTTATTACACACTGATAGTCTTTTTTTAAAGGCCTTTAAATCTGTTAAAAAATCATCACAGTTATACTTTGAGGTTTCTGCAACATTATATGGTATTTCTGAACATTTATTAACTAGATTATAAATGCTTTAAGGTAGATGGGGATCTAAATTAAAATCCATAGAATTTTTTAATGATTTGTCAAAATGTAGTTTATATCATGCTATTTTCAAAAATATAATAAAAAGTATGGGTCACCGCGCTTTTCTTCACGCAACAAGTTGTGCAAAATTGTCAGATTTTGTATAGATTATGCATGAAAACCCAATTTTGTGTGATAAAAAGAAAACTACACCATAGAATTTTAAGATAAAATATGAGAAGAAAGCTCTAATGATATGCTTTCGGATAAGAAAATTAAAAAATGGGGTCACCGGACTCGTTTTCTTGCTACATAATATAATAGGTAAATTCACAACACATTCTATTATAAAAGTTACTTTATCTGAGTATCTCCCCTTATGTGCAAAGTTGAAAAAAAAAAATGAATGAAGCAAAAATATTTTGGTTTTTGTAAATTACAGCCGTAAATATGATAAAACACATAATTTTCTATATTAACATGAAAAGTCTTACAAATGAATTACATACTACTCTCGAAATTTGCACATTTCATAAAAGATCTAGACTGATTGTTATCTGCTATTTCAAAATCCAAGATGGAGGATATAGGTAGCATGTCCCATTTTTCAGATATAAATTCAATCAGTTTTGCCAGATAAAAAATTAGGAAATATTTCAAAATTATTTTAAAGTTTTCTTTATAACTGTAATCATTCACCCGAATAACAGTTTGAAATTATGAATAAATATGGAATTATTAAAAGCGATTAAAATGTGAATAAAAGGATGTTTTGGGGTATGTCAATGAAACAGCAGCCCACCAACCAAAACAAAAACATCAAGAGATCAACATATAGTCTTCAACAATACACGAATGTGTACAGTTTGAGACACGTCTAGCTCTAAATTGCCGCGAGTCTTTAAATTAAGCCGTAAAAAAATCAACAGTCCGCAATAACTACACCCGAGATGTTTCTCACTTGGAACATGAACAGAATAAAAGAGAGAGGTATTCATGATACACATTTTTTTTATTTCCAAAACAAAATCATTATCTTAAGGTAGCTCATTATAAGCAATATACAAACACTTGGAAAATGTCGCCGATAACCTTGCAGGGATAATTGGCCGGAGAGGTCGAAATTGTCAGCCAGCGACGTCGTGCATTTTCGCGCTAACGTTGAGGTTACCAAGGGGGGACTCAATTTTTAGGATAAATCGCGATTTATCTTCGAATCCAACACGGTGACATATTTTTTTCATTTGCTATTTGGAGAAAGCATGGCAAAAGACAGTTAATGTAGAAAAATTAGAAAAATGACATTATAAGAACCTCTCGATTTCCACATTTTAAGGTAAAAAAAAAATCCCACTTTGAGCATCTTATCCGTAATTTTAAGCTTGGCTTGAATAATTAACTAGTCATGCTTGATGGGATTTATTTTTCCCTTATTTTCACTTATCACAGCTTCAGATTGAATCCAATCTTATCAATTTATGACGAGGAATATCTACTCCAAAATTTTTATAACTTTATACTAAAGTGCAAAAATCCCCAATTTTCAGTCTCAATTTTCTCGAAAACAAGCACGGTGACCTATGTTTTATTTGGTGATTTCTTTTATAACTCGCCCAGGCCTGCAACATATTTCAAAATTATAAAAATGACAATATAACGTGAAACTGTATCGGATGCCCTTAATATAACACAGTTTTGTTTGGTTTTTACCAAAGAGTATGGCTACCATTCCAGACAAAGATTTGAGATATTGTTGATGTCAACCTTTCAAAACTTTTTCATACTTACCTTTCTAGGATAGAGAACAAACAAGAACTCGCAAAGCGTTTTGTGTTCGTTCCAGCCGACAAAGCGGCCAACAATGCGGTAGTGGTATGACGTAAATGCTAAACTGAAATTCTTTTAGTACTGAAATTATAAAGTCTTTTACATTCAAGGCCGTAAGCTCCATAGAGAGTCAATTAGAAGAAAATCATAGCATTTCCACGTCTCAGCTAAAGACCTCCTCTGACCATTTGGTGCCGTTCCTACTATGTATTTTCTACCTAAACTACACAAAATTCGTAATATATCGTTTCATCTCTGCTACTAGTAATTGTTACCCAACTAATCTGTTGTCCTTTAAACTAGTTCTCTTACTTAACTCTTTGGATATTTAAGATGAATCTGACACTAAAAAAGTATAACATAAAATACCGAACTCCAAGGCAAATTCAAAAGGGGAAGTCCATAAAAACTGACAAAATTATACGCTATCAATCAACGGAACAAGTGAAAAACAACTGCCATATTCCTAACTTGCTACAGACATTTTCTGAAGAAAATGGTGGGTTAAACTTGATTTTTATAGCTAGCTTAACCTCCCACCTGTATGACAGTTGTTTATAGTTCCGTTATATTGTCAAAAGTGGGTGAGCAACCCAAACAGACATAATAGATTAATGTGACAATAATTGGGATCCAGCAGCCAAAACTGTGTAAACATACATCACAGATGGGTGCGAGAAATTACATTGTACATAGTACGTTATACAAAGTATTCCAGTATAGGTCAGTGTAGGACTCACTACGCTTGACCACAATAAATAAACTAGTCATACTGAACCCAACATATATATATAATACTAGATTTTAATATTAGATTTTAACACTGCAATACTTTTAGATTTTAAGTACAATCACAGGTCAGTGTAGGTTACACTACGGTTGACAGCACGACAACACACAACGTATATCCATAAACCAAGCTTCTTTCCCTTCTTGATAAAATTAAACTGAAATCACTACTGTGGATTGCAGAAATCCAAATCCATCATAAATAGCCAGAACTGCTTATCCTTCATACCTGACTACTCTTCATAAATCTTCACTGTCAAAAGCTCAATTAGCAAGTCGACCTCCCAGCACCCAGCAAAAAGTCAGTACAGGTTATATTACTCAATGCCGACGCAAATGTCCTGACTGCAATCAAGCTACATGCAACATCCTCAGGGTCAGTGTGGGAACCTCCATGCTTGACCTCTCTTCCTAAAATAAGCAATACTAAGCCTCAACTTCTGTATACTCGCAAGCTGTCAACAGGTCATATATCAAATTCAGGGCCAGTGTGGGAAACATCACGCTCGACCACAATACAAACTCTTCATTCTTTACTTTACTAAATAGCAGTTTTACCATAACACTTGTTATTCAGGGTCAGCGTGGGAACCTCTATACTTGACTTCTCCTCAAAATAAGTGTTAATAAGCCTAGAATTCTGAACATTCGCTAGCTGTCAATAGATCATATATCAAATTCAAGGTCAGTGTGGGAAACATCATGCTCGACCATAGTACACAATTTACATTCCTCACATTGTCAAATAGCAGTTTTACCATAACATCCATTTAAAATGGTCTTAGTAACTAGATCTATGAACAGGATTCCGACGCAAATATTTACACCATCAAAAATCCAACAGAAAGCATAGGGATATAAATTAAACCAAACTAAAGCTGCAGAGAAGTTAATTGTAGCCACCGATAGATCCCAGGACAACAAAATAGAATTCAAACATGGCAATATTATTATGGAACTCACACCAGGGGCCTTTCTTGTCTTCATAGACAGCCTTGACAACCATCTAGGTTCAAGTCCGAACCTGAAACTAGTCCACACGAACAAGGTTGATCATACTGGCGAGATGGTAGAAGAGCGATCAATATCTGTATCTTTGACTTCGAAACCGTCAGAACAACTCTATCGAATAAATATGTACCATACCACATGCAGATAATAAATAAATGGGCGACATGGAGCTATTCATCCAAGAACTGAAAACCATAGAACAACCTAACCAAAACTTGCAGAATTTAAATGAGATCATAAAGAGTTCATTTCAAGAATACCTACTACAGAAAAATCCTGCCGCCTTAATAACTCGGACAAACAGCATGTTAGTGAAAGAACTATCAAAATCAGTAGACAACAGTGGTGCTGATAACCAGTGCCAAAAAATTTTTTGTTTTTGTTTTTTGTCTCTAAAAATATCTTTATTGCACTTTTCTTTGCTGTAATGACAAGTTACTCGACCTACAGCAGTTGGCCAAGCATCCCTGTGAATTAGTCACTGAATAACCAGGGAATTTATCCAGTGAATTCATATTTATAAGTAGTTAGTTAGTTTTACAACTCATAGTTAATACAAAAATTATTTGCAAAATATATTGTCACATGATTACGGAAAATGTACAGTTTTGTCCGGTTTTGTTTCGAAAGATTAGAACTTTGTGATCATTGACCTCAACCTTTTGTAAAAAACGTTAAAGCTGGTTGATCAGTTGTCCTGATGAATTTATACGTTTTATTGACTGTTCTCACAAACAGCTTTAACTTTAGTTAAATATTGTAAGTGGTTAGTCTCGACATTCTAATTGAACATTCATTTGATTAATTATGCATATATGAGTTTGGAGACAACGACTGTACATTCGTTTTGTTTCGAAAGATTAGAACTTTGTGATCATTGACCTTAACCCTTTGTAAAAAACCGTTAAAGCTGGTTGATCAGTTGTCCTGATGAATTTATACGTTTTATTGACTGTTCTCACAAACAGCTTAAACTTTAGTTAAATATTGTAAGTGGTAAGTCTCGACATTCTAATTGAACATTCATTTGATTAATTATGCATATATGAGTTTGGAGACAACAACTGTACATTCGTTTTCAGTAAGCATGCTGTTTTAATTTATTACCACGTGTTCAGATAGATATATTATGAAATTTTACAAAATTTTCCTATACATGAAAGTAGTTTATATCTAGCTATTCATGATCATATGTATCTTTTACATCATTTAAAAATTTGCTGTTTTTAGCATTAATAAATTTGTTAATTTCGTATGTGTTCAAAAATTCATTTCTGAAAACTGCATAAGCATCTATACCTTTTTGTTTATAATTTGATATATGAGTACTTTTATGAATTGAATAGATTAAGATAGTTAAGAAGAGGCTTATATATACCCTTCCGGAGCACCTGAGATCACCCCCAGTTTTTGGTGGGGTTCGTGTTGCTTAGTCTTTAGTTTTCTATGTTGTGTCATCTGTACTATTATTTGTCTGTTTGTCTTTTTATTTTTTGGCCATGGCGTTGTCAGTTTGTTTTCGATCTATGAGTTTGACTGTCCCTCTGGTATCTTTCGTCCCTCTTTTATATAGTGATACATAGGATCATGTATTTTATAGCCCAGTGCCAAAAATGTAAGAAAACTTGCCTATCCAAATGCATATTCTGCAACACAGGTAAGCACTGGATCCGCTTTTCCTGTGACAAACTTAGATAATTTTACTAGAAAGTAAATCGGAAGATTCACCATACACATGTAAACTATGTCTACAGCAACCTACAGCATTGCCTAGCTCAAGAAACAGCTCTCGAACACCAGAGATATCTAATAGGACTGAAATTTGCATATTGCCAGACAAATACACTTCAGAAAAACTTAAAATCAAAGCTAATTGTCCAAAAGCATTAGCAATACTAACTGCAAATGAATGTGATCTGGTATTGGATATCCTTAAGAACACATAAATACTAGAGATGCAGACTGTAAGCCCAAACAGAATACTAGCGGTACAAATGAAACGATCATCTCTATAGCAACTACACAAATACATAATACCGCAAAACCTATAGATGCTTTAGTCTCAACAGGCAATTCCAACTCATTTGTGACTGCTAGCAATATAAAGGACAAACGAAGCCCAAAAACAACTAGAACTAAGCAACAGGGAAATGAGGCAAAAGGAAATCCGGTTAAAGAAAAAGGAAGATAGTATCAAAATATAAAAAAGAGGCAGAAGATTGCAACAAAGATAATGCTAGACTTAAATCAAACTTCCTAAAATTAGAAGCACAGGTCAAGGATTTGGAAAACTCTAACAGGATACTAAAAATGAAAATAACAGGACAGGAGGTAGAATGAACTGGCTCAAACGATTATGAACCGCCAGGCCCCCATCAGACTATAAACCATAATCAGCAACAGCGACAGGTACACCAACATTATCAACCAGTTTGCTGCCAGCATTCATTTGAACAACCATCCTCACAGAATACAGTCCAACTTCATGAGATGAACAGTCTTAAATATAATCTAAGGCAACTAGAAGAAACCCACCAATTATATATAAGAATACAGGAACTAGAGATAAACAATATCAACCAAAGAATAACAGCCCTAGAATCATCGCAACAAAATGCATGCTATAATCAACAACAGTATAGATTTACTTCATACATACATCCACCTGTACATCCATGGTACTATCATAGACCAACCAGTATTCACCAACCCTTTGGATTCCATCAGCAACCATATATACGCCCACCAACTCCAATATACAACCAGATACCTCAACATATACAGAACAATTAGGTAAATCAAACTCTAATGCAAAATATGATGTTTCCACCTACTACTGTTAACCGGGATATTTTTGCGCCGTTTTGAATTCGCGATGTCCCGGTCGGTGTCCTATATAATTTTTTTTATAAATGATTTGGAAACTGTACAGTGTTAATAAATGTATTTAAATCAAGTCATAAAACCAATCAAAATTCCTTTTTGTCGGTTCACATTTAAAACTATTAGTCATGTTTGCTTTGTAAAAACACAATCACAATAAACAAAGAGGAATGACCTAATTAAGAATGAATTAAATGCTGACAGAATTACTGCTTAGTAGTTAATATTAAATCTGATTGATCTGTGCAGCAGATACAATGGGTAATCATGTTAAAACTGACTGACATGTGTCATTTACACAACTGTAACGATAGATGTTTATTTAGCAATATCCGTAATGTCCACTTGGATTAATTAGGACTATCATGAGATAAAGTTTAGATATCTAACACTGACTTTCTTTTAAAAATAAAGTTATGTTTTGCGGTACAGATCTGTCGTCTCTACATATCCTTTTAACATAGTTCATGTATGGTCTTCATATTCGTGTTCGGATTTCCTTGAAATATTCGCGGTCGTTTTATTTTCGCGTTTCAACTCTTTCCGCGAAATAGCGAAAATAAAACTGCCGCGAAAATTTCCCTGTTTACAGTAACACAAAGCCAAAGTAGGCACATCATCATCATCAAGACCAATATAGCAGGAAAAGTAGAAACCAACCAATACATCACCAGCTTGACAGTCAAAGTGTCAACAATGGAAGGCAGACCCATAGCACACCAGCCAATATGTCTAACATATTTCCTTCACATACAAATAAGGTTCAAAGAACAGCATATGAGAACGCTGCAAGAGACGAGGTAGCTGTTACTAATAACTTTCAACAAAATATAAGGTTGAACTCACCGTAACAAAGTGAAAGACAATCAGTAAATGATGGAAAGGCAGAACTTCCAAGGCAAGATCTAATTTTCACCAATACACAGGAAATTACCCATGATCCAGTTACAGAACTGAAGACACCATACAGTTAAAAGAAAGACTCAGATGAACTAGGCAGTAAAAGTCAAAGTGAATCACCTGTAAATAGTGTTTTAGATCTTAACTACAGTGACCTAAATACGCCATACCTAAGCCCACATGTACAGTTGCACAACAACTCCATAGATAGCACTTTTGAGTAGGCAGAAACATTTGTAAATAGTATTTTAGATTTAAACCAATGTAAGCAAGACGCTATGAGTCTATCCGCACAAAAACATGTAAAGGGGGAATGAGAAGAGGGAAAATTAGAAGAAAAGAATCATTTTTTAGAATACAACCAATTACTAAAGGAAAGAGGGTAGATGATGTCGATATCGATGAGGATGTAAATATGTATATAAACATTACCTCCTATAACTGTAAAAACGTATTGAATAGTGCAAGCTGTATAGATACACTGAATACCATGGCCCATGTGATATGCTTACAGGAACATTGGCTTTTTAATTTTGAGCAGAACCTCTTAGGAAAATTTATACAGGGAATAAACTACTAAATCAGGTCTGTTGACGATAATAACCCAATACCACCTATACAGAAACCTAGAGGTTACGGTGGAACAGTTGCCTGAACTAATAAAATAGACCACATAGTTATATGATATTATAGAGGATGGATGTGAACGTATAGTCTGCATTAAGATGAACACTGCACCAACCCCACTAATAGTAGTGTCAGTATACATGCCATGCAGAGGAAGTAAAAAGGCGAACGATGAATTTAAAGAATGCCTAGATATGTTATACGAAATAACTAGGAAATATCACTCTGACCATAGAACTGTTCTATGTGGAGACTGGAATTGTGACTTAACTGGGAAAAGTACTCCGCGCCAATGTAAACTGCTTGAGTTTCTTTCAGAATGTGGATACCAGAAGCATCTCACTAGCCACACTTTTATAAATTCCAATGGTCAGGAATGCTTCACCATAGATTACATATTCCTTCTCGATCAAGGCCAAAGTAGCAGTCTGAAGATAATTAAATTAGATTTAATTGCTAGTAACACCTCTGATCATTATCCAATCATAGGACAATTTAAAGCTAACATTAGACTAAAATAAAACATTTCAACAAAATTTAGGAACAAAATCAACTTGGAAAAGATTGACATAGATGACTACCAGCAGTATTTAAATAAGAGACTTCAATCTCTAAAATTAGAAGAGAACCCTAACTTTATTAACACGGAAAAACTTATCAGCATACTTGTTGAGGCAGGACAGGCAGTGGCACCACCAAGCTCAAGGCGCAAACCAGCACATTGTCACATTTGGAGTGATGAAATTGGGTTAGCTTTAAGAAATAAAAAAACGCCCTATTCGCTTGAAAAGAAAATGGTAGACCCCAAGAAGGTCCATTAAAAGACGCTTAAAAGGCAACAACAAAGAAACTCAGAAGCGCTAGGAGACAAGAGATTGCTAGACATAGAAATGAGAACTTGGAAAAAATCATGAATGCCAAATCCCAAGACAGTAAAACCTTCGACAAGCTAGTAAATGCCCATCGATTAAAACCGCAGGTACAGCTAGAGGAGCTAATAGTGGGAGATAACAAATATTCCACATCAGAGAATATCATCAAGGGTTGGAAAGAACATTTTGAAAGCCTGGCCACTCCAACTGACAGGGAAGCCACAAATTATATTGATACAGATTTCGATCTAGATGTAATTTTCGATCTATACAAAAACGCTGATCAAGAACTCATTTTTAGTACAGAAGAAGTTAAAGAGGCTATTGAATCGCTGAATGGAAATAAATCACCAGACGCATTCGGACTTACAGCTGCACATCTTAAATTTGGTGGGGCAGCACTGCTGAATTGTATAACAGAAATTATAAACAGCTTCTGTGAGGAAGAAAACATCCCAGATCTCCTAAAATTGGGCATCCTCTCTCCAGTCTTTAAAAGGAAAGGCATGAAACATGAGGCAAAGAACTATCGAGGTATCACCGTCCTACCTTTAATAGGAAAATGCTTGGAATTCCTACTCCGAAAGCGGCTGAGAGTACTTATTGACATCCTGCAAAAACAATTACAAAGAGGGTTTACACCTAAAGTTTCTCCACTTTTCTGTTCACTGATCCTGTATGAGTCAATATTAGAAGCTGTGGATATGAAAATCCCACTGCACGTTTCATTCTTGGATGCAAAAGCCGCCTTTGGTGTAGTGGGCCACTCAATCTTATATAGAAAACTCTTTCTGGCAGGTGTTACTGGAAAGCTATGAATACTGATATACCTATTGAGCCAGGGAGCAATGACCTCGGTCAAATGGGATAACGAATTTACAGACACCTATTCTATCCTACAGGGAGTTAGACAAGGAGGTATTATCAGCACAGACCTCTGCACGGTGTATGTCAATTCTTTGTTGAATCAGATAAGAGAATCTGGTATAGTTGCACATATAGGAACCATCCCCTGTGCCGCACCAACATGTGTAGAAGATGTGTCTCTACTAGCCAATACCCCAGAAGATCTCCAAATACTTCTTGACACAGCTGAAAACTACAGCAAACAAGAAAATTATAAGCTCCAGCCAACAAAATGTGCTGTCATCCCAATGAATAGTAAAGATAAAGATTGTCAACAATTTATATTGGGAATTAATACATTACTACAACCAGAAACCTGTGTACATCTGGTCATAATACATAACAAGAACAGAAATAAAACATTTTTTCCACTCACATACAGTCAAACACCGAAAAGGCAAGGCGCACATTCTATAGTCTGATTGAGGCAGGGCTCCATGGCGAAAATGGCTTAAACCCAATAGCTTGTCTACACCTATACTCAAGTATATGTGCTTCCAATTCTGATGTATGGTCTAGAAATCCTTCTTTCATCCGGAAACGAGCTGCATGCTATAGAAACATTCTATAAAAAGACCTTGAAACAAGAACTATCAATACCAAGTACAACGCTAGATCCAGCAACATCTTGGCTGGAACAAGTCCTCTAGAAAGTAACATTCACAAAAAAGCCTTGAGGATGAATGTTTCTATATGCAGATCAGAGGATTCAATAGAA
This sequence comes from Mytilus coruscus, assembly GCA_017311375.1. Classification (NCBI taxonomy): domain Eukaryota; kingdom Metazoa; phylum Mollusca; class Bivalvia; order Mytilida; family Mytilidae; genus Mytilus; species Mytilus coruscus. The sequence goes on from CM029596.1 coordinate 39,583,754, forward strand.
AAGAAATAGCAGAGAGGCAATCATGCATCAACGGTATTAATGACAGCAGCTGGTTTTCAAAAATAAGGCAACTACTGGCAATCTATGAATTACCATCTGGCACTGAGATATTCGACAATCCACCAACAAAAAATGACTGGGAAAAAAATCCTGTCTAAGGCCATAGACACTTACTGGAAACGCTTTATAACAGACCTTGCAACACTGTATAATAGGATAGATTATATTGGCATCGATCAATATGCCATTGGAACTCCCCATCCAGCATTAACTAGTGTAACGACATCAACTAGAGATGTTGCAAGACTACCGGTGAAATTAAACTTATGACTGGTACCTACCATCTACAGAGTACGAGAGCAGCTTTCAACCAGAATCAAGTAGACCCAACATGCCAGCTCTGCAATGAAGAGACAGAAACACTTGAGCACTTTCTCACAAGTTGTAATGCTTTGTCACCTATGCGCATGTCATTCTTGCTTGAATACCAAAATCTTCTTAAAAATTCTGTGTGTGGTAAATGTTCCACTAAGGACAATACAACAGTAGATACACTATGTCTATTGAACCCGAGTGCTATATTTTGTGGTTGTGGTTGTAACTGTTACTATACTTGCAAGCTAAACCATCTAGCACCTTAGCCGTAGATTGTGTTTTTCATTGCACGTGGGCAGAAATACCATTCTTAACGCTTTGCCTAGTAGCAAGAGAAAGGGATTAAGGGCAGTCCCCCCCCCCCCCCTTCTGTAAAATATTGTTCCTAAACAAAAACATTATTAAATAGAACTATTGTAACTTATATCCTACTCCGTTTATTGGAGGTGGTCTTATATAGGACGGATCTACTAAAAGACAAGACAAGATAAGATAGTAAATTTGACAATGACGTCAACACAAAAGTTTTTGTCGTTGATAGTGCATACCGAATGTAGTATACATTTCCTCGATTAAGTAAAAATCAAGTAAATATAAATACCAGGGTTAACAAAATATAAACAACACTGTAAAAACTTGTTGTGTGCGAATTGCATCTCAGGACCCACCTGCACAAGGAATGCCCAAAGTCAAAAAGTCAAAAACCCGAAGGCGCATAAATACAGAGTCATGTCAAAAGTCATGCGACCAACAGAAACATAATAGCACGAAGACAAATAACGGGGAAACTAGAGTAAAATAATCAGATACACAACTTCGGCACCTAGAATCTATACCTCAAGACCATCTTGTATTATCTGTGAAGTACATGTGTGAGGGCCTCCAGGTAGATTCGAGAATGCTAATTGAGTCACCCTTTTTAAATGAAGTCATTATTATTATTACTATAGATGGTGAATATTTATCTATTAGGTCTTGTAACTTCCAGATGAACCTTTTGAGATAAAGGACGAGATGTTCTCTGACAAATCCCTGGCTCAACATTTTTTGCTCAGACACCGATAACGTTTTACAAGGTCTGAGTAGCAGCTGCAAGCTCGTGGATATCGTATGAGTTGAGAAATGGATACTCAATACGCAGGTGATGTTGGTGTATTGTTGATAAGGTGAGAAAAATTTATAATTTCAAAATTGATTCAAACAACAATTTCTCTGAAACTGACATTATCAAGATGCTTGATTTCTTGTTTGACAACATATTTGTTACGTTCGGAGGACGTGTTTTCAACAATCATCATTCCCATGGGAACCAACTGTGTTCCTCTTTTTGCCGACTTGTTCCTTTATTCATATGATGCTGACTTCATACAGGAACTTCTTAGGAAAAAAAGAAAAGAAGTAAGCAGTATCCTTTAACTTTACTTTCCGCTATACAGATAATGTTCTCTCACTTAATTCAAAATTTAGTGACTATGTTGAACGCATCTATCCCATCCAACTTGAGATACAGGATACAACAGATACAGTTAAGTCTGCCTCATCTTGACTTACACCTAGAAATTGACAATGAGGGTCGGTTGAAAACAAAACTTTACGACAAAAGAGATGATTTTAGCTTCACAATTGTGAACTTTCCATTTCTATGTAGTAACATTCCAGCAGCGCCTACATACGGAGTATATATCTCCCAGTTGATACGATATTCCACGGCTTGTATTTCCTATCATGATTTCCTTGATAGAGGGTTGCTGCTCACAAGGAAGCTATTAAAGAGTTCCAAGTGGTGAAGTTGAAATCATCCCTTCGTACATTTTGCGGACGACATCACGAGTTGGTTGACTGTTATGGAATATCCGTTTCACAGATGATAGCGGATATGTTCCAATTGTCGTAACTACAATCCCGTCCCATTTTCCCCGAATGTGACCTACCGAATTAGACTTATTACCGGGTTTGTACTAACATGAGCAACACGATCGATGCCACATTTGGAGCAGGATCTGTTTACCATTCCTGAGCAGCCGAGATCACCCCAGGTTTTGGTGGGGTTCGTGTTGTTCAGTCTTTGGTTTTCTATGTTGTGTTTTGTGTACTGTTGATTGTCTGTCTTTTTTCTTTTTTAGCCATGACGGGGGTTTATTACCGACTAACGAGTTTGAATGTCCCTTTGCTATATCGCCTCTCTTTTGAAATTGTCTAAGGATAAATCGCGTGTAATTGATGGCCCTTTCAATTCGGTTGACAGTTTTTTGTTGCTCTGTGCTGTGACTACCTCACAATCAAATCTGACAGAAGTTTTCTTATTTAATTGAATGGTCTTTTGATATAACACTAACGGTTTTAATTTTACTGTACTAGATGCACATTTCTACAATTAAGCTCTCTTCAGTGAATCACAAATGCCTGAGGCTAAAATAACTGATAAAACCCAAAAGGACAAATAGGTAAAGCTAATGCTGGGCATTAAAAATTTGATTGCAAATTTGCGGTAACTCATATAGAGCCTTCTTTTGTAATGAAAAAGGTAAATATGCTAGATATACTTACTGAAACTGGACAAGGTGATTAAAGCTGTAAATTTTCTCCTTGAAAACCTCTATCTACGTTTCATCAGTATTGTTTATCGACAGGTTGTTAGTATTTCTTTTTATACTAATTGCACCCCTTCAATAGCAGGCTTTTTCCTGTATTATTAATCAGTTTTTGGCTAAATTCAGATGAATTGAAAAATTTTAAAACACTAACCATCGTTACCTTGATCATATTTTTTATTTAAATAATCAAGAATTCTCTAGTTATACAAGGGAAAACTACCCTAGGGAACTGACTTTGAATAAATCTAAAACAGCTATAATTGTCCTATTGTAGATTTTTGAAGTTTGGCTGTATTTGTACATTCTTTTTTTTATGGTGATGTTGTTTACAAGAGCCAATAAATTTAGCTACAATCTTGTGGCTCTTTTCACAAAACATCTTAAGAGTAAAAAAGCTAGCAAGTCATACACATTTCAGTATAACTTACAGTCAATTTTAATCGTAAGATTTGTGTGAAAAGAGTCACAGGTAAACTTATTAATATGTTAACACTGTAGTTCTTTGAATATTGTCTTTTGGTACTTACACTGATTAAAAAAAAACTTCTGCAACCTCAGATATTATTGAGTGCATTTATTATTGCAATTTTTGAAAATGGACAAATAAACTGCTTCGCTGAGCGCAGCTGGATGCGCCCGCAGAGGTCTAACCCTGAACAGTTGGGGCAAAAATGGACACAATATTCAAGCTTGATACAGGTCTGAATTTGGATTGTAATTAAATATTTGACATACATGTATTATAGGTTTCTGAATAAATGTAGTCAAAGAACTTGAAGTTGGTTATATGAATTGAATTTATATTCAATTAAAGATTTCTTGCTGTTGTGCAATACACTGTGCTGTTGCGCAATACTTAGTAAATCTGTTGTCAGACTATAAACAAATAAAATTTATAAAAATCTTAAGGGAACTTACATCAATAGATATAAACAGTTCACCAAAGTTTCATACGAATTGCTGAAAGCATTTTTGAGTTATTGTCTGAAAATGTAAAATCCCCCCTTTTTTTATAATTTTCAATTTAACTTGTTACTTAATTCTCATCTATATTACAAACTTGTTACTCCAAGCTACTACTCCAATATAACTGACCAATACACGAAGTTTCTCACAAAATCGTGCTATAAACAGCTGTTCTTAATTTAGATTAAACATTGCTTTATGGTCTTACAGTATTTTGATAAACTTCTAAATGTTATTGCAATTCTACTGTGCAACCCATGTACCGTATAAACTGTCACATTAATCAAGATGAAAGATCATTAAACTGATTAAGTATTGACTATCAAATCTTTGATGTAATTGACCACGCCAATTACACATTGGTGTAAAAAGGATCGAAATGTTACATCGGCAAAGATATTTCTTTTGCATGTGTGGAACTAAAAAAATAAATAAATACTTGTGAGAAATATCGTAGTTTATAAGGAACAATTTAAATGTACTGTTTTCGATTTTAATTTGCTGAAAACTTATCTTTTAATTTCATACCGTAAGAGTAGTGATTTGCATAACATTGTTGAACTATTTGCCAAAGTGACATGTAGTATGTATGCGTATTTAAAATGAAATACAAAATCATGATATGTATGATAAACTGATAAACGAAATATTAAGAAATTAAGGATGACTGAATGCATGTACAAGAAGGACTCACCTTTTTATCAATACATTTAACGAAAAAACACGCTTTTAAAACCTGATTGTTTTCTATGTAACCAGAGACATATAATACAAACAATTGTATTATATGTCTCTGATGTAACTATTAAAATATTTACAATATATAATTTACGTTCGTTTTTCAACCGAGAATAGCAAAACAGTTAATTATAAAATTCATGAATTATATCGCTGGAGTTTATAAAGTACATTTCCTTCCACTGTGCCATCAGATTTGCCATCTCCATTTTTCTCTAAACAAAGCATGGTTACATGTTCTGAATTTACTTAGAATTTCGGGGTTTTTTTTTAAAACCAAGTAAACTGAATCAGAAAAAAATCACACTACCCTTAGTCGAATACCTAAAACTTACGAAAGATATTGTAAGGCAGGATGAGCAACTTGGCAAAAAAAGGCAGGATGACGATTTATGTAAAAAAAAAACTAATAAATAAAGGCAGGACCAAATAGACTGAAAAATAAAAAGACAGGACAGTGATTACAACTAAAAAAAGAACAAAATGTTTCATCCAAGTCCCCCCCAATCAAAATAAAATGGTAGATCTCTTAATCCAGTACCAACTAAGAGGAGACAGTTGAATTAAATATTTCGAAGTGAAAACTGTTAAGACTTTATTTAAATTTTACGTAAACGGGCGTATAAAAAGCAGAATAATAATTTGATTTCAGTAAATTTTTCATACAATGCTATAAAATTTTTTAAATGTGACACCTATTCCGTCGTAATTTTCGCAATAATAATCAAAGCATCGTTGATGTTGTGATACAGCCATATTCATAGCTAGTCTGATATTCTTTCTAACCAATCTTTTTTCCATTTTTCTTTCTCTTTTCATTTCCAATCATACTGTAAAATTTCTATGTTATTGTCCACAGGTAGGGAATTTCGCAATACATGCAATAGTGATGCAAATATTGATATATATATTGATATTTCAATTTTAGACTTTGTCAATTTTTTTTTTAATATAAATCATGTAAATATTTGCAATTTAATGGTATTGACAAGAATGGAAAGAGAAATCATCAAACAAGTAATATATTTTTTTATATGCCATCAATAATAACTGGCTAAATAATTTCAAGAAAGAGGCCTTGGAAATGCACTTTCTCAACAACAATAATAAAATGCTCCGCAGGCGCAGCTTGATACGACCGCAGAGGTCGAACCCTGAATAGTTGGGGCAAGTATGGACACAACATTTAAGCTTGATACAGCTCTGAATTTGGATTGTGATTAAATATTTGACACAGCATAGGTTTCTGACACAGAATGAATGTGGTCTAAGAACTTAAAAATTTTAAATTGGACATTCACCTATTATGGTCCAATATCCAAAATCTAAATACATGGTTAGATTCAGCATATCAAAGAACCCCAAGAGTTCAATTTTGATGAAATCAAACAAAGTTTAATTTTGGACCCTTTTGACCTCAATGTGGACAAAGTTGATAAAGGGCCCAAAATCAAAAATCTAAATACATGTTTAGATTCAGCATATCAAAGAACCCCATATATTCAATTTTGTTGAAATCAAACAAAGTTTAATTTTGGACCCCGATTTGGACCAACTTGAAAACTGGGCCCATAATCAAAAATCTAAATACATGTTTAGATTCAGCATATCAAAGAACCCTAAGAATTCAATTTTTGTTAAAATCAAACTAAGTTTAATTTTGGACCCTTTGGACCTTAATGTAGACCAATTTGAAAACGGGACCAAAATTAAGAATCTAAATACAGTTAGATTCGCCATATCAAAGAACCCCAATAATTCAATTTTGATGAAATCAAACAAAGTTTAATTTTGGACCCTTTGACCTCAATGTGGACAAAGTTGATAACGGGCCCAAAATCAAAAATCTAAATACATGGTTAGATTCAGCATATCAAAGAACCCCATATATTCATTTTTGTTGAAATCAAACAAAGTTTAATTTTGGACCCGATTTGGACCAACTTGAAAACTGGGCCCATAATCAAAAATCTAAATACATGTTTAGATTCAGCATATCAAAGAACCCTAAGAATTCAATTTTTGTTAAAATCAAACTAAGTTTAATTTTGGACCCTTTGGACCTTAATGTAGACCAATTTGAAAACGGGACCAAAAATTAAGAATCTAAATACACGGTTAGATTCGGCATATCAAAGAACCCCAATAATTCAATTTTATATGAAATCAAACAAAGTTTAATTTTGGACCCTTTGGACCTCAATGTGGACCAATTTAAAAACGGGGCCCAAAATCCAAAAACTTGATACACGGTTAGATTTAGCATATTAAAGAACCCCAAGAGTTCAAGAATAAAACCCCATTGAAGTTGGTCGAAATAAGCAATTTATACAAAGTATCTTCTTTTGCACAATACTGTGCAATTGAATATTTCTTGCAATTTGAAATACTGTGCAATTGAATATTTCTTGCTATTGCAATACTGTACAATTGACAATTTCTTGCTATTGCAATATTGTGCTTTTGGATATTTCTTGCTATTGCGCAATACTGTGCAATTGAAGATTTCTTGCTATTATGCAATACTGTGCAATTGAAAATTTCTTGCTATTGCACAATACTTATTATATAATAATTTACACATCCTGTTTGGTGTGTATCTCCTGCCATATCATTATTATTTGCTTTTAAATATAAATCAGGAATAACCAACTTAAAATGGAAAATTTAAAAAAAAAAAGGGAAAAAGAAAGAAAAAATCCCCCAAATTTTTGAAACCCTTATGATTCATCACCCCAAACTCAATCCCAGCCTTCCTTTGAGGTATGGTACCTTGCAGTACAATTTCAGAGAGATCCATACACTTGAACACAAGTTATTGTCTGGAAACTAGAAAATGCTTATTTTTGGCCCTTTTGGCCCCTAATTCCTAAACGTTTCAGGCAATTACCCCAAACTCAATTCCAGCTTTTCCTTTGTGATATGGAACCTTGTAGTACAATTTCAGAAAGATCCATACACTTACACACAAGTTATTGTCATGAAACTAGAAAATGCTTGTTTTTGCCCTGTTTTGGCCCCTAATTCCTAAAATTTTGAGGCAATTACCCCAAAAATCAATCCCAGCATTCCCTTTGTGATATGGAACCTTGTGGTACAATGTCAGAGAGATCCATACACTACACACAAGTTATGTCTGGAAGTTACAAAATGCTTATTTTTGGCCCTAATTCCTTAACTGTTGGTACCATAACCCCCAAAATCAATCCCAACCTTCCTTTTGTGATATTGAACCTTATGGTAAAATTTCATAGAGATCCATTCACTTAAACTAAAGTTAGAGTGCGAAAACCAATGCGTCTTCGGACGACGACGACGACGACGATGCCAACGTCATACCAATATACGACTGAAAAACTTTTTTGCGGTCGTATAAAAATTAAAAAAAATAATTACTATTTTTTATCTAAATTGGTGTTCATTCTTCATTACATTTCCTGTATTCAAATTTAAATGTACAAATACCTAATGCTGAGATATTTCCAATTACTGTTAAATAGCAATATAATGGGATATAAATGTAGAATAAACAAATAAATCTTATTGCAGAAAATGCTCAGGTAAGAGTTATGCAATTTTGTTTCTTGTTTCAACCAAATTTCTGATAATTGTAACTAATTAATCAGAACTTGATTATTGACTTATGTCAGATGATAATGACACTGATTTAAGTGAAACAAAATTTAATTGCACTTTTTATACATTTTTTTTCTCATTTTTTGTCTTTTCTTTGAAAAAAACCCCACATTTGATAAATCATTCAGCTAGCTAGCAAAATTAACAGAATATTTTAATGTAGTGTAGATCAAAATAAATAATACATTTGTAGGTTTACTATTGAGGTCAAGAATGTGTGTATTCAGCTAGATGTGTAATAAATTGTGTCTATTTAATTATGTAACAGGTCATGAGATATTAACTGTGGTGAATTAAGACTGGGGTTGTTTCCAATTAATGCTTACACCTTTGAGTGTAATTATTTGATAAACTGTTATCACAGAGATATGTCTCGCCTTTTTGTAATTTTGATAATGCAAATGTTGAAATTAAAATAGCAATACTTTTAACATGTAAGTTATGCAAATATTCAAAGTCGATGAACCATGACTGAAGGTACATGGCTAAACAATCTCCATGGAATGAGATGTGCCAATGCTAATACAACTGCATACCAAATACCATTGACTTATTATAAGTCGTTCCTTTAAACAAACCTAATCACAAACATTAACTTGTAAACTATGTAAAAGTTTCAAAGTCAATGAAGCATGATCAGGGTGGGGCTATATAATCTCCATGGAACGATACTTGCAAATGCCGATACATTTGCATACCAAATATCATTGACTTAACATTAGCAGTTCATCTTAAACTGATCTAATCACCAACTAATACATGTAAACTAAGCAAAAGTTTCAAAGTCAATAGACCATGACTGAGGGGCGGGCCAAATATTCTCCATGGAAATGAGATGTGCTAATGCTTATACAACTTAACACCAATTAACATTGGCCTACCACTAATGGTTCCCTTGAACTGACCTAATCACAAACTAATACATGTTAACTTAGCAATATTTTCAAAGTCTATAGACCATGACTAAGGGGCGGAGCCAAATAATCTCCATGGAAATAAGATATGCCAATGCTTATACAACTGCATACCAAATATCATTGACCTACCACTAGTGGTTCCCCATAAATTGACCTAATCACAAACTAATACATGTAAACTATGGAAAGTTTCAAAGTCAATAGACCTTGACTGAGGGGGCGGGGCCAAATAATCTCCATGGTAATGAGATGTGCCAATGCTAGTACAACTGCATACCAAATATCATTGACCTACCACTAGTGGTTCACCATGAACTAGACCTAATCACAAACTAATACATTGTTGACGCCGTCGCCGCTGCCAACGCCGGAAACTGCATACCTAAGTCTCACTTTTTGACTTCGTCAAGGCGAGACAAAAATTGGAGTAATACCATTTCAAAAAAGTGTGGGAATCAACTTACATATATTAACACACATGTTGACCCAAATTTCACTGAACAATAATTTACACAAGCACAAGATACTAATATAATACTTTCAAAATTCTTATCAACTGATTCAATTGATGTACAAATACTTTTTCAAATTAATTCATAAATAGTAAATCATTATAAATTTTGATTTACAAAGGAACTATATGCAAGTGTATATCTAAAATAAAAGGGTTGTTCGACCAATCTTTTCTTAATTTAAGGGCAAATAACATGTCAAAAGTTGGCAGTTGATGATTAAAATGGTGTAGAAAGTTTCTGCAAGTCATAAAAACACATAATTAGTTTCATTATATGTCTTCAACTTAGTATTCTGCATCATCTCCAAAACCAGAGTGATAGCATAGATCCAGCATGGCTGAATCAAAAACATCGCAAAAATTTCTAAAATTTAGAGTAAATAGTTGTGAACTTGTATCAAACTGATTGATATTTTTAGTCTGGGAAGGCATGATTTATTTATTACCTGTAGTTGTAGCGGGCTTTGAACCAGCTTCCAGAACTGCATGTACTCTTAGATAGGCACTTTCGTCTCTTTTGTATTTTACTTATTTGTTTTGTGCTTTGTGATGATCTGTTAAGTCAATCCCTTTCTACTGATTTGTAGTTCTTATGTTGTGCTTTTACACCAATGTCCCAGGTTATGGAAGGAATGATTACTGGGTACTCACATATAGCTTTAAACCCACAACATTCTTTATGAGCCTGTCCCAAGTCAGCAGTCTGTAGTTCAATGGTTGTCGTCGGGGGCTGTCGGCCATATTTGTTTTTCGTTAATTGTTTTAGCATAAATCATGCTGTTGGTTTTTTCATTTGAATTGTTTGACATTTTGTCATGCTGGGGTCTGGCTAACTATATCTTATGGATGCTGGGGTCTGGCTAACTATATCTTATGGATGCTGGGGTCTGGCTAACTATATCTTATGGATGCTGGGGTCTGGCTAACTATATCTTATGGATGCTGGGGTCTGGCTAACTATATCTTATGGATGCTGGGGTCTGGCTAACTATATCTTATGGATGCTGGGGTCTGGCTAACTATATCTTATGGATGCTGGGGTCTGGCTAACTATATCTTATGGATTTTGATCATTGTTGTAGTCTGTAGTGTGACCTACAGTTACCTACATTCACATCCTTTGGACTCTTGTGATTAGAGGTCTCATTGGCAATAATATCACCTATCATTCTTTTTATATTAATAATAAATTGCTTCGACAAGCGCAGCTGGATACGACTGCAGAGGTCCAACCCTGAACAGTTGGGGCAAAAATGGACACAATATTCAAACTTGATACAGGTCTGAATTTGGATTGTAATTAAATATTTGACATATTATAGGTTTCTGACACAGAATAAATTTTGAATAAATTTTCTTTTTGTAAAATGTGGGGTACAATTTAAGAGACATCAATACACTTAAACAAGTTATTGTCTGAAAACTAGAAAAATGCTTGTTTTAGACCCTTTTTGGCCCCTAATTCCTGAACGGTTTGGGCAATTACCCCCAAAATGAATCCCATCCTTCTTTCTACTTGTGGTATTGAACCTTGTGGTACAACTTCAGAGCAATCAAAATACTTACACACAAATTATTGTCCTGAAACTAGAAAAATGCTTATTTTGGGCACCTTTTTGGCCCCTAATTCCTAAACGGTTGGGACCATCACCCCCAAAAACAATCCCAACCTTCCTTTTGTGGTTTTGAACCTTTTTCTTAAATTTCATAGAGATCCATACACTTAAACTAAAGTTATTGTCCTGAAACCAAATGTCTTCCGACGATGACATGATAGCAATATACGACCCCAAAATTTTTGTGGCCGTATAAAAAGTAAGAAATTTAGATGATAGCCTTTCAAAGATATTCTTTCACATTACTTAGGGCAATAAGTGCTGAAAACTTTTTCCGTCAGCATATCTTTGAGCTTGTGATAGTGTGGATAGTACCCTTTCATATAAATTATATCAAAATCCTTTCAGAATAGCAAGGGCCGATCTCCTTCATACTATTCATCGCAATAGGGGGCACAAAGCAATCATAAAAATTAATTTGAGAAAACACATTAGAAAATATCTTTCTTTGTTACCCCTTATTCTATATCTTAAAGATACTAGGTCCTCCTAATGCTTTGTTGGTTTTTTGACAAGAAAAATTGAAGAACATGTGAGGACAAGTAATTAATAAAATGTGACAGACTACAACACACCTGTACCAATATAAATCACAGAAATTACTGTCCTTATAAAAATACCATGATGGCCAATGAAATTAGCTAACAAAAACAATACAGTAGTCAACAAAATTTACTTCACAAATTTGACAAAGATTTTTTTTACAAGAAAGAAGATCATATTGTCTACTAAAACAAATAAAAAGATATATAATATTTAATAGTAGCACTACTTTACCAACAACAGAAAATTATATATGGTTAACGTAACCTGCTTTACAAGCAAATAATGAAAAATACAACTTCATCCAACAGCACTTGACTGATCACATGACCAATAAATGCTATGGTAACATGAAATGAATGCCAAATGGTTTGTGATTATTAACTGTGAGATATTTCATGCTGCAAAAAACTGAATTCTGACATGAATGATATGGTTTTCTGATCACTTTAGATTTTCTCTGCAACTAAATGTTGATGATTTCTATGAATTTACAAAGAAGAAAAATTATTAATGGAACAAAATGTTCTAAGGCAAACAACCAAATATATATCTATAACTGCTTTAATTATGTTTTGCTTACCAAAAGTAATTATTAAGTAAAGTGTACAATAAAATCATCATTTTAACAACTAAGTTCAAAATAGCTTTAAACAATTTGATCATTCAAATAAAAAAAGAAGAAATATCATGTAAAAAAAACTTCTTCTATATTTATAAATGTTACTTGTGGTACCTGCCAGTAGAACATAAATTCTGGAAACAACATCTATTTCACTGTCAAAAAAAATTTGATAAGTATGAAAAAAATCATGATATTTCAAAAAAAACTTTTAACTGTCCTTAATATTAGAAAATTTTAAATGTATCTTTTAAAAACTTATTTATGTATATGTCAATTGTTGCTACTGGACATCCAAAGAATAACTGTTTACCAGATCATGTTAAGTCAATTTGGAGTATTTAAAAATGTAATAATGAAATACATTTATGAGAATATATGTCTTACTGTGCGACTAGATAATTTGTGCCAAATGCTTTATGTACAAAGCAAAAAAGCAGATTCACTTTTAGTGAGGGCAAGGATACATCAGTTTCACATATGAAAGTTAAATGACATTATAATGTAAAAATATCCACAAAAACACAATACCATTAACATTTTGTCAAGTAAAAGTGTGGAGGCTTACAAAAATACAAGATGTAAATTTTACATGAAGTACAGTAGCAATGTATGATGAGTATAAAAGAAGATTAATATGATGTGTTATAGGCATTTTTAATGCAGGATCTGTCCTATGTAAAGTTAATTCGTTGAACACCTATAAGTAACCATTTTCTAAATAATGTGCAAGACTTGGATACCCTGACTTTTAAAAAAGAATCTAGATGAAAAGAGTAGCTGAACAGCTTTGTACAATAAGATGACTGATTATTAGATCATTTTATTACATTGATTGCAATGAAAAACCATGATTTCGCAGTGAAATAAAACCCCATTATTTCACATGTGAAATAAATCTTATAATTTCACTCCTCTAACATACAATGGGTGTTGTCAAGACATTGTCAATGATGTTGCATCAAAATGAATTGAGAATGTGTATACAAATTTTAGTTCCTTTCAATTTCTACTTTATTTTTTTAAACAATATCACTTGTCAATGTAATAAAAAGAAAAACTAATCCAGGATTTTTTTATCAAAAAATATTCAACTAGTGACCAAACAACACTGATTATTACATGAATCAATGTGTTTTAGGCCACTTGCTGAATATTTGTCTATAATTGAATTCTTGGGTGAGTTATGCTATAAGAAATATTACAGTATGTTCTGAGATGTGGACTTAATGCAAAACTTAAGCATGGTCATTCTGGCATTTAATGTAGCTCCAGAGTTACAAACCAACTAGAACAATGGTAGAATCCAAATAAATGTAGTAATGAATGTCATTAATATATTACCATATTTTTTTGTAAAACAAACCTTTAATATAGAACTTAAACCAAAGTAAAGATGAGAATAACAACAAAATATCATTGATATATAACGTGTGTCACAGGGTTCTGAGAAATGAACCAGAGTGTAAATTTAACCAATAAGGAAGAACAAATGAACAGACATTTCTACTGGCAGACAATCATATATATGCCCTGCTGCTTTACACCTAAAATCTAAATGTTAATATTGAACAACCTAGTATCAGTAGAAATTAGTTCAGGAGACCATCTGTTTTAATTTACAAGTTCTATAAAAAGTCTTCTTATGATACAGTAATTTCCGTAGACAATTTTACATTAACTATGACAAATGGAATCAAATATTGATTTAGACATTTACAACTAAAAGCAATGCTGATTCACTATGCATTAAAACAACTTGTTTCACAAAAGCTGATCTTGCACACTGACATTAAAATTATGGCCACAAAGGTTCTCAACAATAATTATGAATTTGGTCAGGGTTCTGTTCAAAAATTAACAAAAAATTATCATCAGGGTAGAAGTATTTATACCCTTGACTCCACCTATCTACTTGTCAATCATCAGTATCGCCTCCTCCTTTCCCAAACAAAATCATTCCTGATTTAATTATACCATTAGAGAGAACTTTTCACTGTGGCAAATACATTACCAAAAATATCTACAAATGTCCTATCTTTTACATTTCAAATACACTTTCACTACAACTTAAGAAACTTATACAAAAACAAACTTGATTCCTCAAATGCCAAAATTATGAATCAAAAGTAATTATAAAATCAATGAGAATGAAGTTCCTAGATCTTAACAAACTAGAAAAGTACCTTTAAATGTAATGTATCAATAAAAATATTCAATACAAACTTAGTACATTGTCTCCTATCTTATCATTTTTGTTTGTTTAAGAAGGATTTATTTTACTAAATATTGAGGGTAATTAAATTCATTTTAAAATAAATAAGTTTTCACTAAAAGATATGTGTTCTTATATATATATATAAAATATAAAAAGAAAACTTCAGTGATCCATCATGATCATAAACATTAATTTTCAACTTGTAATTAACAAATTCACATTATTTCAAATCTTATTGTTACAAAGTAAAAATACTTTGCAACAATGGTTTAATTAAAACAGGAACATATTTGATAAACACAACTATCAAACAATCTTTAAAAAATATGTATACATAATATATTACAGAACAATAAATGATAAATATAGAATTTTACAACTTTATACATGAACAATTTTTAAAATTTCCATGAAGAAAACAACACAAAATATATTCTTCTCAATTATATAACAAACATAAAAACCATCAACAAATTTGGCATGGAAACCCTTGAAATGTAATCCTTTGTTCTTCAGTGTTAACTTCCTTCTGTCCAGCAGACTCAAAACAATATGACCACATGTATAAGCAGTCAGACAAAAAAACAACAACTTATCCCTAACAAACATGCTTATAGGACACAGATTGCTTTATATAACAATTATTGTGACCCAATTCCAATTATAAATTCAAATTGTATGTATAATTTATACAACAAAAATCAATTTAGTGAAAAGTGAAAGGAAAACATTTTCTTTCCAGTAAAGGAAGTAGCTTTTCAAACTATCAAGGGGAACAACTCTATGAACAATCTGGTTCCTACACACACTGAAAGCTATCACAGTTACATATTGCACTAAGGCTGTACACTTGGGATCTACATCTCATTATTTATATACAAACTCCATTAGACATCTAAAGTGATACACTAAGTTTAATATCAAAATTTACAAAAGAGACACAAGAAAAAATCACTGGTTTATTTTGAAGTGGTCCTCTCACTCAAAAGGCATGTAATTGAACAAGTATTAAAAGGAACATCACACATCTCCAGCATTTGACAAGCTAGTAATTACAGTCCCCAATCTGTAAACCTATCACTAATGCACAGACAGTATCTCATTGCACCAACATATCTTTTTCTTTAGAGGCACAACCCATTGCCCTTCTCTCTCAATTTTTGAAGTATTCCATGTCATCTTATGACTCGCCTTCTTCCATTGGCTCTGATTGTTCAAACGAACTACTGAAAAAAAAAGAAATAACCAAGTAGTAGACTCCTTAAAAAACTATAACAAAAGTATATTGTCGAAGATTTAAATACTTTTGTTTGCTACCATGGCATTGTTCATGGTAATTTGACTCCCCTAAAAATAATTGTTTCTAAATCCAAGCTGTTAAAATGTATTTCAAATAAGGTGAAATGTTTAACTTTCTCTGTGGCATTTGCTTTTTAGATAAGTACCAAATCACACATTGAAAGAAAGACAATCATATTGTTATCCGTTTGTAATGTAATACAGTCTGTGAAGCTGTTTCCAAACTAAGCTGTTTTTATAAACATATCCAGTGCTGCCATTTTGAAAAGTAGGTCTTATGACAACCATCTTTATTTCAGATCTTTTCAAAGACACAATTTTCGTTGAGGACCATATAAGAATCATTCATGACATAAACCAATTTACTTGGCTTAGTGATTTATAACAATATGTTCACCAAAGTAAAAAATGTGCTATCTAATGGCCATTGGTATGCATCATAAACTTTAGAGCATAACAAATAAACAGCCGCGCCAAGAACGCATGATACACCCTTATTGTGCATATTGAAATTGTTGCAAGAATAAAATGGAATATTTCAAAGGCATATAATCATAGGCAAATAAAATGGCTCTGTAGAAGAACATGCCCGAGGATACCGTTTTTAAATCAAACAATTTGATATGTTCACCAATTCCAACAATTACGTAAAGTTTCCACTGAATCAATCCAAGCAAACTAGAGCTATGGTACAATATGTGAAAACTTTACTTAAATCTGACAGTTAAAGCGATAATGGACAATAAAAAAAAAATAAAAAGGGATCTTTCTTTCATTGATCCCCAAAATAATGTCAAGTTTGGAGGAAATCAATCCAGGAATACCGTAGTTTGTGCATGATTTGTGAAAAATTGCAATGTAACAGTTAAAGTTCCATAACTCTAGAACGACAGACCTGTAAATCAGGGCTTCCAAAATTATTTTTAGCCAGCCGGACATTTTATATATTATCCCGATTTTAATCCCTTAAGACTAAATAAACTAAAGGCAATTATGGTAATCAGTTGCCGAGTTGGCCATCCCAATGATTGACATTTAAAAAAAAAACAATATTAAACTTTCTTTGATTCAAATTCAAAGTTCTGACGTAAACTGTTAAATTGGCAGTGCATCATTCGAAGTGTGCAACATCAGCGTACTTATATCTGCCTTAGATGCTTTATTTGTGCAAAATAACGTTGTCAAAAACTTTACTTTCTTTCAATTTTAAATCTAATACCGGATGTTATCGTGACAATGGTAAAACATGGACCAGAGACGGATACGTAAATTCCGTGTACGTTTGCAAAGCACGAATGAGTGTAAGTAGCTATTTCTACGTTATTTCTTCAAGAAAATATTCGAAATAAACGTGAGATAAAGGTATCAATGACAATTTAAGCATTTTTTGAAGAAATTAGGATGCATAATTAAATTTCACACCTGCGCACATGCGCACACGTGTACTAGTTCAAACAGAGACATGTCTCTGGTTCAAACAACGTGGTTATGACAATTTTTCATTTTCACCTTTTCAATTTTTTCATCAAATCATATTTGTAAACTTATTTCTGATAATTTAAATCTTTTTGGCTAAATTAATTAGATGCAAACTGCTGAAATGTAAGAAAATAACTTTGAATAGACCGATCAATGTCCGGTTCAAAACAGTTTACCTGTCACCTGAACAGGTAAATTTCAGCTGTTCGACAACTAATTAGCCTTGATTTAAATGAAAAGGTATTAAAGAAGGGGTTGTTTTAATATACTTAATGATCATGTCACTTTTATGACCGGAAATGTGTGGCTGATAAAGGCAAAAGGTTGGGTCAAAAAGATCGCGAATTATGTTAAAATGACCGTCTCTTAAGAAAGCCCTCAAAACTAAAAAGTAGATGACCGTTTCATGCTTTTTCCAGCCAGACTTTTACCGGACATTATACAAATGTCCGGAATATATGACCGTTTTGGAAGCCTTGCTGTAAATAATAAAATGCTCCGCAGGGCACAGCTTGATACGACCGCAGAGGTCGAACCCTGAATAGTTGGGGCAAGTATGGACACAACATTCAAGCTTGATACAGCTCTGAATTTGGATTGTGATTAAATATTTGACACAGCATAGGTTTCTGACACAGAATGAATGTGGTCTAAGAACTTAAAAATTTTAAATTGGACATTCACCTATTATGGTCCAATATCCAAAATCTAAATACATGGTTAGATTCAGCATATCAAAGAACCCCAAGAGTTCAATTTTGATGAAATCTAACAAAGTTTAATTTTGGACCCTTTTGACCTCAATGTGGACAAAGTTGATAACGGGGCCCAAAATCAAAAATCTAAATACATGGTTAGATTCAGCATATCAAAGAACCCCATATATTCAATTTTGTTGAAATCAAACAAAGTTTAATTTTGGACCCGATTTGGACCAACTTGAAAACTGGGCCCATAATCAAAATCTAAATACATGTTTAGATTCAGCATATCAAAGAACCCTATGAATTCAATTTTTGTTAAAATCAAACTAAGTTTAATTTTGGACCCTTTGGACCTTAATGTAGACCAATTTGAAAATGGGACCAAAATTAAGAATCTAAATACACGGTTAGATTCGCATATCAAAGAACCCCAATAATTCAATTTTGATGAAATCAAACAAAGTTTAATTTTGGACTCTTTTGACCTCAATGTGGAAAAAATTCATAACGGGCCCAAAAATCAAAAATCTAAATACATGGTTAGATTCAGCATATCAAAGAACCCCATATATTCAATTTTGTTGAAATCAAACAAAGTTTAATTTTGGACCCGATTTGGACCAACTTGAAAACTGGGCCCATAATCAAAAATCTAAATACATGTTTAGATTCAGCATATCAAAGAACCCTAAGAATTCAATTTTGTTAAAATCAAACTAAGTTTAATTTTGGACCCTTTGGACCTTAAAGTAGACCAATTTGAAAACGGGACCAAAATTAAGAATCTAAATACAGGGTTAGATTCGCATATCAAAGAACCCCAATAATTCAATTTTGATGAAATCAAACAAAGTTTAATTTTGAACCCTTTGGACCTCAATGTGGACCAATTTAAAACGGGCCCAAAATCCAAAAACTTAATACACGGTTAGATTCAGCATATTAAAGAACCCCAAGAGTTCAAGAATAAAACCCCATTGAAATTGGTCAAGAAATAAGCAATTTATACAAAGTATCTTCTTTGCACAATACTGTGCAATTGAATATTTCTTGCAATTGCGCAATACTGTGCAATTGAATATTTCTTGCTATTGTGCAATACTGTACAATTGACAATTTCTTGCTATTGCGCAATATTGTGCTATTGGATATTTCTTGCTATTGCGCAATACTGTGCAATTGAAGATTTCTTGCTATTGCGCAATACTGTGCAATTGAAAATTTCTTGCTATTGCACAATACTTATTATATAATAATTTACACATCCTGTTAGGTGTGTATCTCCTGCCATATCATTATTATTTGCTTTTAAATATAAATCAGGAATAACCAACTTAAAATGGAAAATTTTAAAGAAAAAAAGGAAAAAAACCCCCAAATTTTTGAACCCCTTATGATTCATCACCCCAAACTCAATCCCAGCCTTCCTTTGAGGTATGGTACCTTGCAGTACAATTTCAGAGAGATCCATACACTTGAACACAAGTTATTGTCTGGAAACTAGAAAATGCTTATTTTGGCCCTTTTTGGCCTCTAATTCCTAAACGTTTCAGGCAATTACCCCAAACTCAATTCCAGCTTTCCTTTGTGATATGGAACCTTGTAGTACAATTTCAGAAAGATCCATACACTTACACACAAGTTATTGTCATGAAACTAGAAAATGCTTGTTTTTGCCCCTTTTGGCCCCTAATTCCTAAACGTTTCAGGCAATTACCCCAAACTCAATTCCAGCTTTCCTTTGTGATATGGAACCTTGTAGTGCAATTTCAGAAAGATCCATACACTTACACACAAGTTATTGTCATGAAACTAGAAAATGCTTGTTTTTGCCCTTTTTGGCCCCAATTCCTAAAATTTGGAAGCAATTACCCCAAAATCAATCCCAGCATTCCCTTTGTGATATGGAACCTTGTGGTACAATGTCAGAGAGATCCATACACTAACACACAAGTTATGTCTGGAAGTTACAAAATGCTTATTTTGGGCCCTTTTGGCCCCTAATTCCTTAACTGTTGGTACCATAACCCCCAAAATCAATCCCAACCTTCCTTTTGTGATATTGAACCTTATGGTAAAATTTCATAGAGATCCATTCACTTAAACTAAAGTTAGAGTGCGAAAACCAATGCGTCTTCGGACGACGACGACTACGCCGGACGACGTCATACCAATATACGACCACAAAAATTTTTTTGCGGTCGTATAAAAAGTCAGCAGATTAAAGACTGTGAGCTTGCTATCAGAAACAGGGAACATTCTTTGATATGAAATCATTTAGTCATGTTTTACATGTAATTGTGTTTTGTTTTCTCCATTTTATCAGTATTAAGTTAAGCACTTTTCTGCACTAATTCTTATTGTATACTCTTTTATGCACATTTTGTTATCTAATTACAATTCATTTTATTACTGAATCAGAATTAAAAGGAAGGTGGTGATTGCTATAAAAACAAAACAATTTAAAACACTCTATATTTTAATGTGACAGTCCAACGTAGGAAACGTCTTTGAATGGGTTTTTTTTTTTCTTATAAATGTTATACCTTCTCTTTCCTGCCACCATAGACAAAGAAGCTAACGCAGACACAGTATCAGCTTCCTCCATTTCTCTTTTCTGGGCCTCCATCAATGAATACTGTATTGTTCCCAGGTACTTTTGTACTACAGGCCAATATTTAGCTGGAAATGAAACAAATAGTACTTTTTATTCAGGCGCATTAACATGAACAATACAAAATTGCATGACATAAAACCCCTGCCAATGCCAAAATAAGAACCAAAGAGCTTGGTAGACCTAGGGGGAAGTATGGCCATTGTCTCCTTTTATACTTGAAATATTAGGATTTCAGTAGAAAATTCAATATAAAATCAATACACTAATGAACTCAAATCGTTAACTATTTTTCCAGCCTTCCGCATATGCGCAAAAATCAATTTTCTGGTACTATTTTTCACTTCTGGTATCATTTGTTTCAGGACTGTCCGTAAAATATAAGGAAAAAGAATCATATGATATCTGCAAATTTGTTGTATCTGATTAACAAAAGAATATTGGAGGTTAAGCAATGAAAATGAATTCTGTATCATCTTATAATGAGTCAAGTGCTTAATAAACATATGATTGTATAGCAAACACAAGAATGCACACGCCTGCTTTACTGATCATTGATTTTATGTTGATAGTTCTAAATATAAAGCTTTACTACAAGTATCACATAAATTCAACATGAGCCAAGAAAGTGAGGTCAAGGTCAGATAAACCAAACCAAACCAAACCGGAAATACATGTACACCTTACAATGATTCCAAACACCAAATAAAGTTGACCTATTGCTTATAGTTTCTTAACCAGGAAAACTTAACATTGACCAATGAACCATGAAAATGAGGTCAAGGTCAGATGATACCTGCCAGACAGACATATACACCTTACAATCATTCCATACACAAAATATAGTTGACCTATTGCTTATAGTTTAAGAAAAACAGACCAAAACATAAATACACTGAGCAATGAACCATGAAAATGAGGTCAAGGTCAAATAAAACCTGCCAGACTGACATGTACATTGCAAAATATTTCCATACACCAAATATAGCTGACCTATTGCATATAGTATTAGAAAAAAAAACTTAACTTTAACCACTGAACCATGAAAATGAGGTCAAGGTCAGATGACACCTGCCAGTTGGACATGTACACCGCCTCCGGATCACTATCCCTATGTCGAGCTTTCTGCACAAAAGTCACAGGCTCGACAAAAATGAGTTCTTTGGGGAAACTCACCTGATCAGGCAGTTTTTTGCATCTGATAAGGAATCCAATACACAAAGATTAATAGTAAGCCGACTTTGTATCTCCGTCGTTTTAAGGTATAAATGATTATGTTTTTCAATAATAATAATAAATTATGAAAAGAAACATTTCTTGAAGATAGCCTTTCTTTGTTTACATTGAAAATGACGTCATAAATATAATTCCTAACAACTGAACCAATGGTGTAGGGTATCTCAAAATCTAATTCCATACTGTTTTAATGATTGATGGCCATAGTACATTTTACTGTATTTAAATAATTTTTTTTACAGACTCTTTCACAGGTATCACCTGCCTCAAACTATTTCCCAAAAATATTTGACTTGCTCATGTGCTTACCAGTACCACAATAATTGAACTGCACATGTGCTTGCCAGTACCAAAATAAATATTCCACACAATTGATAACTAAATACTAAAAACTATTCTAAAATCTTTTCTTTTTATTTTATAGTTTATGAAAATAAAATGCTCCGCATGGCGCAGCTTGATACGACCGCAGAGGTCGAACCCTGAATAGTTGGGGCAAGTATGGACACAACATTCAAGCTTGATACAGCTCTGAATTTGGATTGTGATTAAATATTTGACACAGCATAGGTTTCTGACACAGAATGAATGTGGTCTAAGAACTTAAAATTTTAAATTGGACATTCACCTATTATGGTCCAATATCCAAAATCTAAATACATGGTTAGATTCAGCATATCAAAGAACCCCAAGAGTTCAATTTTGATGAAATCAAACAAAGTTTAATTTTGGACCCTTTTGACCTCAATGTGGACAAAGTTGATAACGGGCCAAAAATCAAAAATCTAAATACATGGTTAGATTCAGCATATCAAAGAACCCCATATATTCAATTTTGTTGAAATCAAACAAAGTTTAATTTTGGACCCTGATTTGGACCAACTTGAAAACTGGGCCCATAATCAAAATCTAAATACATGTTTAGATTCAGCATATCAAAGAACCCTATGAATTCAATTTTTGTTAAAATCAAACTAAGTTTAATTTTGGACCCTTTGGACCTTAATGTAGACCAATTTGAAAATGGGACCAAAAACTAAGAATCTAAATACACGGCTAGATTCGGCATATCAAAGAACCCCAATAATTCAATTTTTGATGAAATCAAACAAAGTTTAATTTTGGACCCTTTTGACCTCAATGTGGACAAAGTTGATAACGGGCCCAAAAATCAATAATCGAAATACATGGTTAGATTCAGCATATCAAAGAACCCCATATATTCAATTTTTGTTGAAATCAAACAAAGTTTAATTTTGGACCCCGATTTGGACCAACTTGAAAACTGGGCCCATAATCAAAAATCTAAATACAGGTTTAGATTCAGCATATCAAAGAACCCTAAGAATTCAATTTTTGTTAAAATCAAACTAAGTTTAATTTTGGACCCTTTGGACCTTAATGTAGACCAATTTGAAAACGGGACCAAAAATTAAGAATCTAAATACACAGTTAGATTCGGCATATCAAAGAACCCCATTAATTCAATTTTTGATGAAATCAAACAAAGTTTAATTTTGGACCCTTTGGACCTCAATGTGGACCAATTTAAAAACGGGCCCAAAATCCAAAAACTTAATACACGGTTAGATTCAGCATATTAAAGAACCCCAAGAGTTCAAGAATAAAACCCCATTGAAATTGGTCAAGAAATAAGCAATTTATACAAAGTATCTTCTTTTGCACTATACTGTGCAATTGAATATTTCTTGCAATTGCGCAATACTGTGCAATTGAATATTTCTTGCTATTGCGCAATACTGTACAATTGACAATTTCTTGCTATTGCGCAATATTGTGTTATTGGATATTTCTTGCTATTGCGCAATACTGTGCAATTGAAGATTTCTTGCTATTGCGCAATACTGTGCAATTGAAAATTTCTTGCTATTGCACAATACTTATTATATAATAATTTACACATCCTGTTAGGTGTGTATCTCCTGCCATATCATTATTATTTGCTTTTAAATATAAATCAGAAATAACCAACTTAAAATGGAAAATTTTAAAGAAAAAAAAAGAAAAAAAAAGAAAACCCCCCCCAAATTTTTTGAACCCCCTTATGATTCATCACCCCCAAACTCAATCCCAGCCTTCCTTTGAGATATGGTACCTTGCAGTACAATTTCAGAGAGATCCATACACTTGACCACAAGTTATTGTCTGGAAACTAGAAAAATGCTTATTTTTGGCCCCTTTTTGGCCCCTAATTCCTAAACGTTTCAGGCAATTACCCCCAAACTCAATTCCAGCTTTCCCTTTGTGATATGGAACATTGTAGTACAATTTCAGAAAGATCCATACACTTACACACAAGTTATTGTCATGAAACTAGAAAAATGCTTGTTTTTTGCCCCTTTTTTGGCCCCTAATTCCTAAACGTTTCAGGCAATTACCCCCAAACTCCATTCCAGCTTTCCCTTTGTGATATGGAACCTTGTAGTACAATTTCAGAGAGATCCATACACTTACACACAAGTTATTGTCATGAAACTAGAAAATGCTTGTTTTTGCCCCTTTTGGCCCCTAATTCCTAAAATTTGGAGGCAATTACCCCAAAATCAATTCCATCATTCCTGTGTGATATGGAACCTTGTGGTACAATGTCAGAGATCCATACACTAACACACAAGTTATGTCTGGAAGTTACAAAATGCTTATTTTTGGCCCCTAATTCCTTAACTGTTGGTACCATAACCCCAAAATCAATCCCAACCTTCCTTTTGTGATATTGAACCTTATGGTAAAATTTCATAGAGATCCATTCACTTAAACTAAAGTTAGAGTGCGAAAACCAATGCGTCTTCGGACGACGCATTGACGACGGCGACGACGACGCCAACGTCATACCAATATACGACCACAAAAATTTTTGCGGTCGTATATAAAATTGAACAAAACTATAATATCATCAATGTCATAAATGGCACTTCAGACTTTCTTTAAACAATCCCAAGGTTTAATACAAAACAGTAAAGATTTCCCTATTATTTCACTATCATTCAAGGTTAAAATTATATAAATTGCATACCCTGAGTTTTCAAGACTTCTTCAAAAGTTTCTAAGGCTGGGGCACATGGTGGTTTCTGTAGTTCTTCCTCCTGAACTGAAGGTAGCTGTAAAACAGTACAGTATTATATTATGTAAAGCAATAGTGCCAAGATACAAGCATATGTGGGTTTAATTTATATCAAATTCTTGAAACTTCTTGTACCTATTTTAACATAATCCTTTGAATAATCTTGCACAATTTGAAAATTCAACTGAATTTTTAATAAGTACGAATGTTCTGAAAATTATTATGAATATAAATATTAATTATCCAAAATTATTTTTTTTGGCAGATCACTTTTTTTTAAACAAAAAACGAGACTTGCACTTTCTCTTTAGAATATTAGATTAACAAACCTCATCTCCAGATAATGCCTTGACACACATTTCAGCTGCATCACTGATGGCAGTCAACTCATAGCCTCCTTCCAATGCTAATACAATCTTACCATCAGCCAATGACATAAGCTCTCTTGTCATGTGACCATAACCTTTAAAAAATACATTTGAATGTTTACAAATTGTATTTCAAAAATAGTCATTTATCTAACCAATTGAAACTTTTAAATATAAAAATAATGAAAGAACCTTAGTGAGCGCGCTCACATACCCCATGTCCCCACATTGTCATTGGAGAAATAAAATAAGTGTAAGAAAAAAAAATTGTATCAGAAAAAAAAATTGAATCATAATTTCCTATCAATATGCACATCTACATAGTATGTCCTTATTATCAACACAGTTTCATGAAATTCTGTTGTGTGGTTTCAGAGGAGTTGGGATGACAAACTGTTGCAGAAGTACATTGAAGCAAATAAGTTCAAAGGGGCGTAACTCCTGGAAAAAAAAATTGAATCGTAATTTCCTGTCGATATGCACATCTACGTAGTATGTCCTTATTATCTGAAAAGGTTTCATGAAATTCTGTTGTGTGGTTTGAGAGGAGTTGCGATGACAAAAGGTTGCAGTAGTATATTGGGCAAATAAGTTCAAAGGGGCTTAACTCCTGGAAAATAAATTGAATCGTAATTTCCTGTCGATATGCACGACTACATAGTATGTCCTTATTATCTAAAAAGGTTTCGTGAAATTCTGTTGTGTGGTTTGAGAGGAGTTGCGATGACAAGAAACAGGACGGACGGACGGACGGACTGACGTCCGGACAGACAGACGGACTGACGGACGGGTCAAAAACATTATACACTCCGCAACTCGTTGCATGGGGTATAATAATCAAAATTGACAACAACACTCCAAATGGTCTGCAATTTTATTTACTATGGTCTACATGTTTCGCCTGCAAGGCAGGCGTCATCAGGACAATTTACATACAGAAATTATTTACTGAAGTACCCAAACTTGTATCTTGAATTTGACGTCACAAATGTGTGTTGTCAAGGTGAGAGAAACAATGAAAAGTGAAAGTAGCAATAAAGAGTTATAAATAGATAAGACAAATATAGAAAAATAAAGCTTGTTTACAATGTAACTTGAGTTTGTTTTACTTTTATATGATACATGACATTGTTCTAAAGGCTTGGTATCTAAACGATCAAAATCTTCCCATTGTTACCAATGCACCAGGAAGTAGTAACAACCAACAATGGCCAGGTTGGAAGACAAGCCTTGCGAAGTAGTAGGAACCATGGGAAGTTCCTCCATTTAGATACCAAGCCTTTAGAACAATGTCATGTAAATTGTCCTGATGACGCCTGCCGTGCAGGTGAAACATGTAGACCAGAGTAAATAAAACTGCAGACCATTTGAAGTGTTGTTGTCAATTTTGATTATTATTAGTGTTGCATTCATTTGCATCATTTGACAACTCAGAATCTAATGTAGCAGGTTGGATTACTGTTGAATTCACAACTTTAGTTCAGTAAAACCATTTAAATTTTAAGCTGCTGCTTTTAATATATCTTTTAGGGATTGTACTGAAAGAGGTATGAATTTTTATGTACTGTTTGCTGTACATCTTTTAGTATATTCAATTACCTCTGGTATTAATTTGAAAGTTAACCCTTACTATCAAGTCCTCAAAAATGACCACAATGCTTTAGAAATATATATATTTTCTTTATCCTCAAAGGTATAGACATTTAGTTCTAATAAAACAATAAAATGCTTCGCTGAGCACAGCTTGATACGACCCCAGAGGTCGAACCCTGAACAGTTGGGGCAAATTTGGACACAATATTTAAGCTTGATACTGTCTGAATTTGGATTGTGATCAAATTTTTTACATAATAAAGGTTTCTGACACAAAATAATTGTGGTCAAAGATCTTTAAAATACTGTGCAACTGAAGATTTCTTCATGAAACTTTTCAAAAAATTTGAAATTTGAAAAATTTTGAAGAAAATAAAATTGGGAAAAAAAATCACTCCCCCAAAAAACTTTTTGAACCCCCCTTTTGGAGCAATTACCCCCAAACTCAATCCCAGCCTTCCCCTTTGTATTATGGAACCTTGTAGTACAATTTTAGAGAGATCCATACACTTAAACACAAGTTATTGTCTGGAACATAGAAAAATGCTTGTTTTTTTGCCCATTATTCCTGCATGTTTGGGGCAATTACCCCCCAAAACTGATTCCCAGTCTTCCCTTTGTGATATGGAACACTGTGGTACAATTTCAGAGAGGTCCATACACTTACACCCAAGTTATAATTTGTCCAGAAACTACAAAAATGCTTGTTTTTGGCCCTTAATTCCTAAACTGTTGGTACAGTAACCCCCAAAATCAATCCCAACTTTTTTTGTGGTATTGAACCTTCTTGTAAAACTTCATAGAGGTCCATTCACTTAAACTAAAGATTTTGTCCAGAAACCAAATGTGTCTTCGGACGACCACGACGACAACGACGCAGACGCAAACATCATACCATTATACGAACCCAAAAACATTTTTGCGGTCGTATAATAATCAATCAATCATTATCCTTAATACAGTATTTTTAATTATGATTACATCATAGATACAAAGATTTACATTTTATTTTAAGTTAATAAAAAGGCTTATGTTTTTATTTCCAATATTTTCCCAATGAAATAATCCAACAAGTTTATCACATATCTCCTATAATGTACCCCTAATATAACTTTGTGAACAGAGTTATTTCCCTTACTTCACTGCAGACATGAATAGCTTGGTTTTTCTTGTCTAGTGATATGATCTGAACCTGGTCAGTGGCCATATATTATCACAATTTGACACCTTTGAAGATATTGTTCACATTTCAATTACACATAACCATTACTAAAAGTAGAAGATACAGAATTACTTTCAATAATAGCCCTTAATGCTTGAAAAGCAGATGCTGATTCAGGATTTGAAGAAAGGGGAGGGTAACAGAAAATAAATGGAGAATGTTTCCCCTTGGACACAGATGATGCCCCCGCTTGCATACAACATTATAAAGGGTCATAACTCAAGAACGATAAAAGTGACACTACCCAAATTTGTGCTTCATCTGAGTTTTAAGGTAATAAGTATTGTGTATAGGTTTCAGAATGTTTGGTTGGGGCAAACTTTAGTTACAGAACGGAAACTAAAAATTATGCAATTTTTCGATTTATAAAGGGGCATAACTCGATATAAATTAAAGTGATGCTACTAAAATTCAACTTGATCTGTGTTTTGTGGTAAAAAGCATTGTGAATAAGTTTCATAACATTTGGTTGAGGCAACTTAAGTTAGAGAACAGAAACTAAAAATTTTGCATTTTTTTTCCATTTATAAAGGGGCATAACTACAGAATGGTTAAAGTGACCCCACCAATATTCAAACTTGATCTTTATTTTGTGGTAATAAGCATTGTGTATATGTTTCATAAAATTTGGATGAGGCAAACTTAAGTTAGAGAACGGAAACTAAAAATTTTGCAATTTTTCCATTTATAAAGGGGCATAACTCTAGAACAGTTAAAATGACGACACCAAAATTCAATCTTGATCTGTGTTTTGTGGTAATAAGCATTGTCTATAAGTTTCATAACATTTGGTTGAGGCAAACTTAAGTTAGAGAACGGAAACTAAAAATTTTGCAATTTTTCCATTTATAAAGGGGCATAACTCTAGAAGTTAAAGTGACGCCACCAAAATTCAAACTTGATCTGTGTTTTGTGGTAATAAGCATTGTGTATAAGTTTCATAACATTTGGTTGAGGCAAACTTAAGTTAGAGAACGGAAACTAAAAATTTTGCAATTTTTCCATTTATAAAGGGCATAACTCTAGAACAGTTAAAGTGACGCCACCAAAATTCAAACTTGATCTGTGTTTTGTGGTAATTAGCATTGTGTAAAAGTTTCATAAGATTTGGTCGAGGCAAACTCAAGTTAGAGAACAGAAACCAATTTTGGGACGTACGTACAGACGGACAAGGGGAAAACTTAATGCCCCCTCCGCTACGGTGGGGGCATAAAAGTACTTTAAAATAGCTAGGCAAAACTTTTTTGGATCATTTTATGCCTGAAAAGGGAGGACAAAAGTCCTCTATACCCCACCTGAATTTGTCTCTTGAGAGAAGAACACAGGGCTACTACTAAGCGCAAGGAAAGAGCTGAAAAAACAACACAAATAAATAGTAATATAACATACAGGCAGGCGAGACCTGGTATCCACCTAGAGGAGCAGGATGACCTTGTGCTGCATCAAATCCAGATGAAACTAATACAGCTTCTGGACGAAATTCTCTGGCAATGGGCATAATTATGGTTCTGAAAAATAAAACAAGATATACCTAACAAACTATATCTATAATGAAGAAACTGTTTTTAAACAGAGGACTTCAACTCTGTTTATTATTAAAACTACACAAATGGTTTCACAGGAGGTACATATTGTTAAGCATCACAATTATTTCTAATACCGAATTCAGTCATGTATTGTCCACGTTTTTTTATTCCAAAATTAAAATTGCCAGGCAGGGGTGCGGATTATAGAGTACTATAAGCAAGAAATAGGAGAAAAACTTGATTCTACGATGTTTGTTTACGTCCACCATGTTTTTTATTAAAATTGTAGAGGATGCCCTTATTTTTTTTCAAAACTATTAATTCACCTAATCCATATTAATTTGGAAATTTTATCAAAAAATCCAATATCAACTGATATGTATCGAAATCAAATGCTTCTTCACAAATTTCTCATTTCTTTCATAGCATTGCATAAATTAAACTGGAATCCATTTGTTAAGAACTCTACAAAAAAAAAAATGAAGAAGTCTGCCAGGAACCAGCTTATATATAACGAAGTATAAGCTACAAAAGATAATTGGTAATTCTTTCAGTTTCGGTAGTTCATACTGCTGCATGTGTTTTGTTATAGCTAAAGGTCCTTCAAACATAAAATTTGATGAATATATCTGACAGTAATTCACTAAAGGACGTAACTGTTTTAGTTTCAAAATCGTATTCTAAGTGATATCTAATAAGTATCTATTTTCTGCATATTTTCACCATATTTATTTTTGATTTACATGTGCTATTCTGATATCCAGTTAATGTCAAACACAACTTTTACAATTGTTTTTCTTGAGAATTTGGCTTATATTAACACTCATTAAGTGTTCTTGATTCATTTACAAGCATTTTCAACTTCTGCTTGAGAAGGAAAATGGAGTTTTCTATGAAAATATTGCAAACAATCAAACACGTTTTGAAATTACAGAGGCTCCCCAAGAAGTGTTCAACAAGTGAAAACAAAATTTTTCCTGAATTCCCCCTGGCAAAAAGAGGGTGCCGACAATGTAACAGTGTGGACTTTACAAGGCAGATTACGGTAATGGAATTTTAACAAATTTCAAGAGTATTTTTACACCTTTTGCCATGGCATTGTCAGTTTATTTTCGACTTATGAGTTTGAATGTCACTTTGTTATCGTTGCCTCTCTTTACCACCTTAAAAAAAATATCTTGTTAGCCTCCTTATTTAACATTTTTATATAATATTCAGACAGAAATACCTGTCATCTCGTGAAAATCTCTATGGGGATTTTAAACAAGTGAACCTAATGCATCTCTAATTCTAATACATGCCATTAGAATTTTTAATTTTAATCTAATCCACTACTGTTTTGAATGAGAATTTATGAGCATCTATTCAATTTTGACTCCTTTGAATGCCTGTTTTAAAGTATTAAGATTACACAATGGAAGATTTGAAGAATGAGGTCAACACCCCCTACAATCTTCAAAGTTGGCAGGTCTGGACAGAAACTTTTTCAACCTTTTCCTTTAGGTTAATGGAAATCAATCTAAACATGTAATGGGTTTGTCAATTATAATCATCTAACTAATATATTATACTAAAGTTAATCTGAATGCCTTATGAAAGCAAGGCAACACAAAAAAATGGTTTCTGCCTCACTAACATTGAACACTTGTTTTTTGCAATAAATCAATGAACATTTATGAAATGATTTCTGATTGCCATCAAATATTGCCCTAGTATGCCTACCTAAATGCTGCCAAATATTCAGCATCACCCATTGGTGGTGTTAACAACCCTCCAAATGCAATGTTGACATTGTAACCTTGACCTTTATTTTGTCCACATTCTTCAATTGATCCAGTTCCTGGGAAAAAGTTACCACTGTCATGACGATGTATGGATATGTACAGTACACTTGGGTCATCATAAAATATCTGCTGCGTTGAATTACCATGATGTACATCCTAAAATAAATAGAGAATATTATATGTGATGTTGAATAAGCCATATCATATACACTTTATTATATACATGTAACGGAAGAACAATTAATTTAGATGTTTTCACGATATCGACATGAAATAATACATATTAGGGGTTTGATCATTTATTATACTGAGTATTTGTTTAGATACCAGTCTGTACAAATTTCTGATATCTAAATTCATACAAACTCAGGCATACTGCATATGATAAAGAGAATAACTTATGGGCAGACCTATCTATAATAAATCAGCATTAAACATTCAACAGATTAATTTGCACTTACCCAATCAACAATCAATATCTTCTCTAACTTCATCTTTTCTTTCAATTGTTTAGCCGCAATGGCAACTGAGTTGAAATAACAGAATCCCCTGCAAGATAAACAATACTATTTCACTCAATTGCAGCATACTCCAACAATCCCATGTAGTTTTAAAAATTTCTATAACACTACACAGTGTACTGACTTTTGACTTTGAATGTTTAAGGTTTCCTATAGAGTGGATCTATAACACTACACAGTGTACTGACTTTGAATGTTTAAGGTTTCCTATAGAGTGGATCTATAACACTACACAGTGTACTGACTTTGAATGTTTAAGGTTTCCTATAGAGTGGATCTATAACACTACAGAGTGTACTGACTTTGAATGTTTAAGGTTTCCTATAGAGTGGATCTATAACACTACACAGTGTACTGACTTTGAATGTTTAAGGTTTCCTATAGAGTGGATCTATAACACTACACAGTGTACTGACTTTGAATGTTTCAGGTGCATCTTCCTATAGAGTGGATCTATTACACTACACAGTGTACTGACTTTGAATGTTTAAGGTTTCCTATAGAGTGGATCTATAACACTACACAGTGTACTGACTTTGAATGTTTAAGGTTTCCTATAGAGTGGATCTATTACACTACACAGTGTACTGACTTTGAATGTTTAAGGTTTCCTATAGAGTGGATCTATAACACTACACAGTGTACTGACTTTGAATGTTTAAGGTTTCCTATAGAGTGGATCTATTACACTACACAGTGTACTGACTTTGAATGTTTAAGGTTTCCTATAGAGTGGATCTATAACACTACACAGTGTACTGACTTTGAATGTTTAAGGTTTCCTATAGAGTGGATCTATAACACTACAGAGTGTACTGACTTTTGTCTTTGAATGTTTAAGGTTTCCTATAGAGTGGATCTATAACACTACAGAGTGTACTGACTTTTGTCTTTGAATGTTTAAGGTTTCCTATAGAGTGGATCTATAACACTACAGAGTGTACTGACTTTTGTCTTTGAATGTTTAAGGTTTCCTATAGAGTGGATCTATAACACTACACAGTGTACTGACTTTGAATGTTTCAGGTGCATCTTCCTATAGAGTAGATCTATAACACTACACAGTGTACTGACTTTGAATGTTTAAGGTTTCCTATAGAGTGGATCTACAACACTACAGAGTGTACTGACTTTGAATGTTTCAGGTGCATCTTCCTATAGAGTGGATCTATAACACTACAGAGTGTACTGACTTTGAATGTTTAAGGTTTCCTATAGAGTGGATCTATAACACTACACAGTGTACTGACTTTGAATGTTTAAGGTTTCCTATAGAGTGGATCTATTACACTACACAGTGTACTGACTTTGAATGTTTAAGGTTTCCTATAGAGTGGATCTATAACACTACACAGTGTACTGACTTTGAATGTTTAAGGTTTCCTATAGAGTGGATCTATAACACTACACAGTGTACTGACTTTGAATGTTTAAGGTTTCCTATAGAGTGGATCTATAACACTACAGAGTGTACTGACTTTTGTCTTTGAATGTTTAAGGTTTCCTATAGAGTGGATCTATTACACTACACAGTGTACTGACTTTGAAAGTTTAAGGTTTCCTATAGAGTGGATCTATTACACTACACAGTGTACTGACTTTGAATGTTTAAGGTTTCCTATAGAGTGGATCTATAACACTACACAGTGTACTGACTTTTGACTTTGAATGTTTAAGGTTTCCTATAGAGTGGATCTATAACACTACACAGTGTACTGACTTTGAATGTTTAAGGTTTCCTATAGAGTGGATCTATTACACTACACAGTGTACTGACTTTGAATGTTTAAGGTTTCCTATAGAGTGGATCTATAACACTACACAGTGTACTGACTTTTGACTTTGAATGTTTAAGGTTTCTATAGAGTGGATCTATAACACTACACAGTGTACTGACTTTGAATGTTTAAGGTTTCCTATAGAGTGGATCTATAACACTACACAGTGTACTGACTTTGAATGTTTAAGGTTTCCTATAGAGTGGATCTATAACACTACACAGTGTACTGACTTTGAATGTTTAAGGTTTCCTATAGAGTGGATCTATAACACTACACAGTGTACTGACTTTGAATGTTTAAGGTTTCCTATAGAGTGGATCTATAACACTACACAGTGTACTGACTTTGAATGTTTAAGGTTTCCTATAGAGTGGATCTATAACACTACACAGTGTACTGACTTTGAAAGTTTAAGGTTTCCTATAGAGTGGATCTATAACACTACAGAGTGTACTGACTTTTGTCTTTGAATGTTTAAGGTTTCCTATAGAGTGGATCTATAACACTACAGAGTGTACTGACTTTGAATGTTTAAGGTTTCCTATAGAGTGGATCTATAACACTACAGAGTGTACTGACTTTGAATGTTTAAGGTTTCCTATAGAGTGGATCTATAACACTACAGAGTGTACTGACTTTTGACTTTGAATGTTTAAGGTTTCCTATAGAGTGGATCTATAACACTACAGAGTGTACTGACTTTTGACTTTGAATGTTTAAGGTTTCCTATAGAGTGGATCTATAACACTACACAGTGTACTGACTTTTGACTTTGAATGTTTAAGGTTTCCTATAGAGTGGATCTATAACACTACAGAGTGTACTGACTTTGAATGTTTAAGGTTTCCTATAGAGTGGATCTATAACACTACACAGTGTACTGACTGAATGTTTAAGGTTTCCTATAGAGTGGATCTATAACACTACACAGTGTACTGACTTTGAATGTTTAAGGTTTCCTATAGAGTGGATCTATAACACTACAGAGTGTACTGACTTTTGACTTTGAATGTTTAAGGTTTCCTATAGAGTGGATCTATAACACTACACAGTGTACTGACTTTGAATGTTTAAGGTTTCCTATAGAGTGGATCTATAACACTACACAGTGTACTGACTTTGAATGTTTAAGGTTTCCTATAGAGTGGATCTATAACACTACACAGTGTACTGACTTTGAATGTTTAAGGTTTCCTATAGAGTGGATCTATAACACTACAGAGTGTACTGACTTTTGTCTTTGAATGTTTAAGGTTTCCTATAGAGTGGATCTATAACACTACACAGTGTACTGACTTTGAATGTTTAAGGTTTCCTATAGAGTGGATCTATAACACTACACAGTGTACTGACTTTGAATGTTTAAGGTTTCCTATAGAGTGGATCTATAACACTACACAGTGTACTGACTTTGAAAGTTTAAGGTTTCCTATAGAGTGGATCTATAACACTACAGAGTGTACTGACTTTTGTCTTTGAATGTTTAAGGTTTCCTATAGAGTGGATCTATAACACTACAGAGTGTACTGACTTTGAATGTTTAAGGTTTCTATAGAGTGGATCTATAACACTACAGAGTGTACTGACTTTGAATGTTTAAGGTTTCCTATAGAGTGGATCTATAACACTACAGAGTGTACTGACTTTTGACTTTGAATGTTTAAGGTTTCCTATAGAGTGGATCTATAACACTACAGAGTGTACTGACTTTTGACTTTGAATGTTTAAGGTTTCCTATAGAGTGGATCTATAACACTACACAGTGTACTGACTTTTGACTTTGAATGTTTAAGGTTTCCTATAGAGTGGATCTATAACACTACACAGTGTACTGACTTTGAATGTTTAAGGTTTCCTATAGAGTGGATCTATAACACTACACAGTGTACTGACTGAATGTTTAAGGTTTCCTATAGAGTGGATCTATAACACTACACAGTGTACTGACTTTGAATGTTTAAGGTTTCCTATAGAGTGGATCTATAACACTACAGAGTGTACTGACTTTTGACTTTGAATGTTTAAGGTTTCCTATAGAGTGGATCTATAACACTACACAGTGTACTGACTTTGAATGTTTAAGGTTTCCTATAGAGTGGATCTATAACACTACACAGTGTACTGACTTTGAATGTTTAAGGTTTCCTATAGAGTGGATCTATAACACTACACAGTGTACTGACTTTGAATGTTTAAGGTTTCCTATAGAGTGGATCTATAACACTACACAGTGTACTGACTTTGAATGTTTAAGGTTTCCTATAGAGTGGATCTATAACACTACACAGTGTACTGACTTTGAATGTTTAAGGTTTCCTATAGAGTGGATTATTTACATCAAGTTTGTAGACTATAGAATACAAGCTTGTAACTTCATATTAAACAGCACTCATCTTCTTTTGTAAGTATTTTAAAATGAAGTTTTTATAAAGGGATTTAAATTTTATTAAGGGAAATAATGTATCTGAAATATGACCTTTACATTGAAGAAATGTCTTATGGTTTTTTGTGTTATTGTGTTGCTCTTTCATGGATGTACACCCCATTTATCTTTTATTTGTACAATACTAACCAGTGTTTCTCATAGATTAAAAAAAAAAAAACCAGCATTATATTTTTGAAGTTGAAAGGGCATCTGAAATATGTAAATGTTATAAAAGAGGCATTCTGACTATAACTAGACATCATTGAGATGGGAGCCATCTCTGTGGGCCCCACTGTGAATAACGTGTGGTAAAAAATTTGTATCTTTACCATAGGGCAAGGGGTTGTCATCTGAAACCAAAGTTTTTGACCTTGACCTTTGACCTAGGAAGTTGAACATACATTATGACACACCCTCTGGTGTTGGTTAATATATGATGTCAAGCATAAACTTTGAAATCATAACGGTTCTCAAGATATAAAGCGGACACGATCTTTACCATAGGACATGGGGTTGTCAACTAAAACCAAATTTTTTGACCTTGACCTTTGACCTAAGAAGTTGTACATGCATTATGACACACCCTCTGGTGTTGGTTAATATACATGTCAAGTATAAACTTTGAAATCATAACGGTTTTCAAGATATAGAGCGGACACGATCTTTACCATAAGACATGGGGTTGTCAACTAAAACCAGTTTTGACCTTGACCTTTGACCTAGGAAGTTGTACATACATTATGACACAACCTCTGGTGTTGGTTAATATACACGTCAAGTATAAAGTACGAAATCATAACGGTTCTCTAGATATAGAGCAGACACAATTTATACGGACAGACTGATCACTATAGGCAACCCGCCATTTGGTGGGGCCCTAATAAAAGAACATGTACAAGGCTTGTATGTACTTACATTGGTTGGTGTGATTCTGCATGATGACCAGGTGGCCTCACAACAGCAAAACCATTCTACAATAATAACATCAGAAGATAATCAAAACATAGTCAGAAATGTACACTCATTATTAATAATGTATACTGTAATCAACTTGTTACTTTTTAAATCATTCTTCTTATTGCATTACTGAAAACACTGCAAAAAAAAACCAAACAAACAATTAATCTCACTATAAGATATTATTCAAAGGGTAGCAACTTTTTTCTTTTCATTCATAATGAATCGTAACAAAAACATTAGAAACTAAATGGGATGAATAGCATTTACAGCAACTATTAATCTATCATTTAGGTTGTCAAATTTGAGCAGCATGAGCTATATAAATCCACTGAACAACTTACCTTCAGTTCACGTGATGCCACTTTTAATGACAAGTCTACAACACAGCCTACAGCCTGAAAAATCAACAAAACTTTAATATATCATATTGTTTAATATTCAAAGAAAGTCCTGTGTTAAAATCAGTCAGAAAAAAATGTCAATCATATAATCAGTGGAAAGAATACACAAAACTAATAAGCCATCTTTTTGGTAAAATCTGCTCATTGTATATCCAGCCAACAGCTTCAAGCCAAATTGTTGGTTAAATCTGCTCATTGTATATCCAGCCAACAGCTTCAAGCCAAATTGTTGGTTAAATCTGCTCATTGTATATCCAGCCAACAGCTTCAAGCCAAATTGTTGGTTAAATCTGCTCATTTCATGTCCAGCCAACAGCTTCAAGCCAAATTGTTGGTTAAATCTGCTCATTTCATGTCCAGTCTAAGCTTCAATCAAAATTGTTGGTTAAATCTGCTCACTTCATGTCTAGTCTAAGCTTCAATCCAAATTATTGGTTAAATCTGCTCATTTCATGTCTAGTCTAAGCTTCAATCCAAACTGATGGTTAAATCTGCTCATTTCATGTCCAGTCTAAGCTTCAATTAAAATTGTTGGTTAAATCTGCTCATTTCGTGTTGAGTCGAAGCTTCAATCCGAATTGTTGGTTAATACTGCTTATGTCATGTCCAGCCTAAGCTTCAGTCCATACTCAATACTACTTTAATCTGATACACTGAACATCAAGCCAACAGCTTCCATCCACATTGTTGGTTAAATTTGTTCATTGCATGTGAAGACAACAGCTTCAATCCAAATTGTTCATTGCATGTCAATCCCTAACTTTCAATCCACTCATTGGCTGTCCAGCCAACAGCTTAATTTTACATTGCTGGTTAAATCCACTCATTTGCTGTCCAGCCAACAGCTTACTTTTACACTGCTGGTTAAGTCCATTCATTGCATGTCCAGCCAACAGCTTAATTTTAAACTGCTGGTTAAATCCACTCATTGGATGTCCAGCCAACAGGTTAATTTCAAACTGCTGGTTAAATACACTCATTGGATGTACAGCCAACAGCTTAATTTTAAACTGCTGGTTAAATCCACTCATTGGCTGTCCAGCCAACAGCTTAATTTCAAACTGCTGGTTAAATCCACTCATTGGTTGTCCAGCCAACAGCTTACTTTTACACTGCTGGTTAAGTCCATTCATTGTATGTCCAGCCAACAGCTTAATTCTAAACTGCTGGTTAAATCCACTCGTTGGATGTCCAGCCAACAGCTTAATTTTAAACTGCTGGTTAAATCCACTCATTGGATGTACAGCCAACAGCTTAATTTTAAACTGCTGGTTAAATCCACTCATTGGCTGTCCAGCCAACAGCTTAATTTCAAGAACAGCTTAATTTTAAACTGCTGGTTAAATCCACTCATTGGATGTCCAGCCAACAGCTTAATTTTAAATTGTTGGTTAAATTTGGTCCTTGTATGTCCAGCCAACAGTTTCATTTAACACTTTTGGTTAAATCTGCTTATTAAATGTCTACTCAACAGCTTGAATTCATTACTTTTTTTGTGATGTACGTTTATCATATTCTCCATTACAAATATATCAGTACCAACACTTATTCCCCATTTAAATCATGGTTAAACAAGTTATTTCAAGATGCAGCAATGAAAACAATTTTTTTTCATCTAAATTATGTCATAAGGTTTACAAGTGATGATTAAAATATTCATCCTGTAGTTTTGTATCTGTATGTAAAATGTGTTTAACAAAACCCATTAACAGCATTCAAATTGTGTTATTATTTTACAGGAAACAATATGATATCTGATAACCTGTCCTTTGTACAAATCAACTAGAATACAGATATACTAAACAGGTGTTAACCATAGATCAATAATGTTTGTTAGAAAATCAGTAGACAAGCTCAACATAAGTATTTGTTTTTTCCTATACCCATTAGTCAATTTCACCTGATGTCATCCATATTTGGCAACGTAAATATCACTTAATAAATCAACACAGATAATTATCACCATTAATGTATAATGTATTATTTATGGGCTGGAATGATGCAAGGATGTGGCAGTTCATATTTCTATACATGTTAAGCTAAGTCAGAGGTAATACCAGAAAGCAGGTGCTAGTTAAAGAAGTAGGTAAAAAGTCTGAGGGTCCTTGTAAAGCTAGTCCATTTCAAAACCCGTCTGGTGAAGCTAATAGGGACCCTACTAAAGCTCTGAGGATCTAGTATTTGTGCGGATCAATTTTGGGTCTTTTATCTTTTCCATCTCTCAAGGTTTTTTTTTTACTTTTCAGAACATACCTGACACTATTGTAAACACAAAAAAATCATCTTTTTTTTAAATACTTTGTATCTTTGCAGTTGACAAAAGGGGCATTATTGGGACAATAATTGTAGTACTAAAATGTTCACAGAATAATCTTGCAAAATTGACTGATTATCAGACAAGGTGACTGACACCTTATATATACAATTTATGAAAGGTTCAAATATGCACATGATATGGTAAGTGTTGCATAAATTAAGGGAAAAACAAATTAATCGATTTTGCATAAAAGCAACTATATGAATGAAGGTTAACATTTTTTTCCTTTTTAGTTTCTTACATACTCATTGAAATGTAACAGTTTTTATCATGTTAAATTGATATTTGATTTTCTATAATATATTGATATTCAGTAAGTACCTGAACAGCTTTTTTTAACAGCTTTCAAACTGGGATTAAACTAGTGCATAGACCTTGTTTGCACTTGGCATCAAGAAAATAAATTAACAAGTGAGCATTGTTTTATTGTGCTGTTGGGTTGCTTTCATTGATTTTCACACATCACCTTTTATTCATACTTTATAATACTTAATTACAACAAATTTAGCTAATTCTCACTATTGTAATGTATTCCAAAATGTTAGTTTGTGAATGGCTTGTATCTATACAGGTATGATAAAGGTTAAAACCAAAACAAATGTGAGGACATCTAGATGTTATTTTTGTTGTAGATTTTTATTTTACCGATGTTTACACCATCCCCTTGTATCTTATTCATATGGTTAAAAGCATCATTACATTATCAATTCTTTTTTTATAATCTGATATTACTTTTCTGAAGAATTAATTGAAATTATATAAACAAGCAATTTTCTGTTTACCTCAATTTATCTGTTTCCAAGGTTACATACATTATTTATTTCCTACTGTTTTAGTGTTATGAACAGGTGTTACTTGAATGATTAAACTTACATTTTTTATGTTTCCACTGAAGTTTTTATAAAAGTATTGATCTACAGAGACAGTACTGAGGTCACTATTTCATTTACATGGAGAAATAAACCAGAAAATAGAGGCCCAAATGAGACTATTTCTCTCTCCAAGCCATTAAGAAGTACATGTATATACAATTTCTAATTGACTCCATAAGCTAAAATGATCCTAGAAAGGGATAATTTACCCAACATTTAGTTCAAATTACCTCTTTATCTTTTTTAGTCATGCTACAAAGACTTATTTCACATTCAGTCATTTTAAAGAAATATTCCACTTGGATAGAGTGTAGAAATATTCCACTAGGATAGAGTGTAGAAATATTCCACTAGGATAGAGTGTAGTTTTCCTTACAGAAACTTATCATATCTATAGTATAGTTTTTTCAATAACTTGCAAACATATACTTTAGATTAAAAATGCATTTGCACTTTTTGTTTTAAAATTTATTTCAATGAAATGCTCAAAAATCCAAATTTTAAATAATAAAGTTTAGGAACACTGGAATGACACCTCTGGATAATGAAAAGATAGACTTTCCTCAAGCAAACATTGTGTATAAATGTAAAAACAGTCTGCTAAAGCAATCATAGTTATTACAATAAAAGCTAGGTCAGACAGACAAGTAGACCCAGATGTACCAGGACATGTTTGAAGTTAACAAGTTTATAAAGACAGAACATAATCTTTAGCTCAGATTAAAGCAAGTAGGAATTCATTTCAGTATTTGAAATTCAATAAAAGAACAGATTTTTTTTTTGTTCTTTAAAACTTTTCATAAATATCTTAAGAAACATGAGGGCTTGAGAGCACTTACAATGCAATTTTCTTTATAATTAATATTTCCAAGGGGCATAACCCTTTAAAAGAATAAATAAGTTATTATGACAAAGAAACTCTTAAAACCAACCTTAAAATATTTGTAAACTTTAAAAAAAAATCATCTCTGATGCTAATTGCGATACTCCTGCTGTGACTTTATATTAGTTGATAAATAAAGAAACCAAGACAAATGTCATGCCCTAACATTCTCCTTGTAATATTCTGTTTAAAGTCAAACATATCAAAAAAATAAATATTCTTGTAAGATGACGTTATTTCTTAGCATTGTACGTAGATACTATATTTTTTAATTGACATTTTATTTTTAAATGTCATTCCTTGATATTTTTATCAAAACTAGTTTAGTAAATGAAGTTCAAGACTCCTAGGAGAACATTAAATGTTCAATAAAGTTTTTTATAATGATTCAGACTGACAAAAATAAAGCTTTCATGACAGAAACCTCCATTTCATGATCCACAAAAGGTATAACTTTGTAACCTTTGTGATTTTCACATAGTTATAAAAATTTATGTACAACTTCTCTGCTTTTCCTTAACAAACCTGCTTGATTTTTTAGGGTTAATATATTGAGTGACAACCTTTTTCAGTCAATACTTAGTATTATTACTATAATTATACTTATTGTAATTAAGCAATGGTTTGTAAATATCATCATAAATAATTGTAGTTAAATAACAAACTGCATTCAACTTTATAGATCTCATTTTGTAAATACAAGTTGTTTTAAAAATGTATAGAAATAGTCATTTTTAATGTGAAATCTAAAAATGTTTGCTTAATCATATATGTAGAAGAGCTTTTATTCCATAAAG
This sequence comes from Mytilus coruscus, assembly GCA_017311375.1. NCBI lineage: Eukaryota > Metazoa > Mollusca > Bivalvia > Mytilida > Mytilidae > Mytilus > Mytilus coruscus. Next base: position 39,626,357 of record CM029596.1, read on the forward strand.
TATTTTATTACCTCCCTTAATTGGGATTTGTCATATGACTTTTGCTTATTCATTTAGGCAGAAGAGCTTTTATTCAATAAAGTAGATTTTGACCTCCATAAATGGAGATTTGACATATGATTGAGACTGAGTGGAAATGAGGGAGGGTTACAGCTCTTTTCATAGTTTTTGTATCAATGTTTGCTCAAGCATTGTAATTAAGATTGACATCTGCAAACAATATAAGTAGGCGGAGTTAAACCTGTGTATAGGTAAATTTGATTATTTGATAATGTCCAATCAAATTTAAATATAATGTTTACAAGTTTAAATCCGCCTTTTTATGTTGTTTTCAGATGTCAATCTTAATTACAATACTTGCGCAAACATTGATACAAACAAAGCAAGCAAGCCAAACAAACCTTTGTCTTGCTAGCATTATGAAAAGAGCTGTAATAAGTATCCACATATTACACTTATCATAGTTTTAAACAATACTTTATTCAAAATAAATTGAATTGTATTGGACAACAGGTCAAGCCTATGAAAGCCCTCTCCATAAACCAATATCTTAATTTCTCTATTAAATTCCTCTCTTTAATAGTAGGTCAAGCCTACGTAAGCCCTCTCCACAAACCCTTATCTTAATTTCTCTCTTCACTGGATTGTATCTTACCGTTCTGGCAGCTATGTATGTATGCATTTCATTCCACACTGTATCAGAATCCACACCAATTCCTCCACAAGGTAACAAAAAGAAACGCATGTTTTCTGAAACAGAAATAGCATAACAGAGTGTCTGAAGTATATACCACAGCGTTCCTTAATGTAGAAGTAAACAGTCACACAAATTTATATCTATTATAAATAAATGGCAATCCTAGGACAAACAGTCTTGTGTAGCAAACAAAGTTGCATAATATATAGATGAAAAAATAATAAAAACATACATATTTTAGTCATTCTATATTAGGCCAGACTTTTTTTTTTATCTGTTTAACGAGAAAATTTGTAAAAAATTAGGGTCGAGGGGACGAAATAAAAAAAATAATAAAAGTGCAAAATTGGTCCAGTCGACACTAAAAATAAAAATAAAACCGTTATACGTGACCTTTTTTTTTTTTTTTGAATTTATTAAAATACAAGAACAATGAAATGAGAACAGACCAGCATAGTAACCCTTCTATTAATATGAACATAAAAACTATGTTTTGATTCTTTATTTCCACAAATATAGATCCATGGCACCAGGCAAATATATCAACCTGCTGCATATACACTATATATGTATAATTTAATTTCGGATGTAACACGTCTTCTGATTGGCTGACGTTGTTTTGTTTATCAGCTGATAGACATAATTTTGTCGTGACCGTGACTTCATCAACGTTTTTATGTTTTACTCCGGTTTAAAATTGAATCTAGAATTAAATTATAAGAAATGACTGTAATATTTTTCTGTCTATTGAAATAACATAAAAATGTGGTGCACACTTTAAAATAACCGCTATGCGGTGTGCACCACATTTTTATGTTATTTCTTCATAGACAGAAAAAAATATTACAGTCATTCCTTAAATATACCTGTCACCCAGTGAGGAACCTCTTATATAATTAGTGTATGCAGAGACATATATACACATGTGTATATTAAATTCAATAAAAAAAAATAATAAAAACTTGAAACTTGAAACTTGATATATATATGTCTCTGGTGTATAAATAGTCCCAGATTTGAGCAAATTAACTTATAAATTGAAACAATGCATATACATGGAAATATATACATTAATCAAGAAGATCTAACCAAAAGTATGTTAATGGGTGTGGAATGCGTAATTTTTCCATTTGGATCAATTTTTGTATGTCAGCAGTGCCATTCATACGTCCGTAGTCATTATCGCAAGAATCCGGATTTCGGTCATAGCGGGTACGTTTCCGATGAAATCCCGACTCCGATCCGTAGTTTCTAGAATAATATGCCCAATAATATATATGTCGGACGAAGTAAAATTTACAAAAATAAACGATGTTTGATACGCTATTTGGAAAGGAATATGACGTTTTTAATGCAATACATGGATAATAAGTTTACTCCTGGCTAATTTCATCAAGTTCTGATGAAGTAATAACTGATTTTGCCGAAAGTTTTAATGATTTGATGTACGCTCTCGTGTATTAAACAAGTATGAAAAACATGCCACCGGCTTAAAAGTCTTTTTTGAAGAAAATATATCGTTTCTGCCTTGAATTTCTTTACTTTTTAATGAAAATTGCTGTTTCATCGACTTGGTAAAAATTAAATATTACCGATTTATACAGATTTTATTTTGTTCTGAGGATTTCGTTACAGTCGGCGGGAAAAATAAAAATAAAAGTAAGAAGCACTACTTTTATTTTTATTCTGAAATCGGGAAAGGTGGAGTCGGCGGATCTCGTTAAACAGATAATAAAAAATGTCTGGCCTTAGTTGTGATATTATGCAGATAGATTAACAATCAGAATTGAAATGCCATTAAAAATAGTGGTTTCTGCTTGATGCCCTACATTTTATAGTTGCAATATCATGATAAACAAAATGTTGGCTTGCTTAGAAACACATTTTTATTACAACTTTCTAAATAAGGAGCCATCTAACCACAAGACCTGCCTCCACCAATGAATTATAATATCTAGCATGTTAAAATGGAGATGAATTATTTATATCTTGTAAATTATAAGTTACAACCTAAACCATACAATAAAGTACTTTTCATAGCATTCAAATACTATCTTACCAAATAAGCTTGGATCTAGACGCTGCCGGTTAAGGGGATTTGTCCCATATAATAAAGTATGGGCTTCTGAATGGCAACTTTGTAATTCTTCCATGCTGGCTTTTCTACTTTTTATTCTCTGAAATTTCAAGAAATATGTACATAGTTATATTGCAATGAAAATTTTTGTAGGTAATCAAATGCATTTCTGTCAAAATTGGTTCAACTTGACTCAGATGGATACTTTCAGAAAAAAAATGAAAATGAAAAAAAGTGAATTGAAGGATGACATCTAGTCACAGCAAAAATTAAATAATGGTTAAAAACCTCAGATTTTAAACTAGCTGTAAATAATTCTTACCTCCATTTTATATGGTGTCACATAAATAACTGTTAAAAAAATAGATGTTTTGGGGTGACATGCATGCCCGAGTCTTAGTGCCAAATTCAAAGGGCAAAATATGAATTTAATTTGTTACTTTCCAAAATCTGTTGTATTGCAATGACAATCATAATAGTAGACAAAAATCTGCAGTACAGGATTGCAAAAACAATTGTTTTGAATGGCAATAGGGAACACAGATACCATTGTAACTGCCATCATGATAGCTGATAATAAGGTGTGCATAATATAGCTATAGGCCACTTTCAATTTATGTCCTTCACTGGAAAAATTCGTCAAATATGTGCGCCTTTATGACATCATTTACCACATAGAGTGGATCGCCTGTATCCCTGCACTATTAACGTTCATCAAGCGTCTGAGTGATCGTCATTGTGCAGGATAAACTAGAAATAATGTTTGTTCCTTAGGTACTTAATGACAATTCCCTAATGACAGCAGTGCTGATTGTCAATTATAAGAATTTAATTTGCTGAATAATTCGTGCAATATAGCATCATATTTTTGCAACCGCTCGCTCAACATTGGAAAGAAAGTGACGATGCCCCTAAACACATGAATGATGTTCACTAAAACCAAAGTTTTTGACAGAAATGCAACAAACTCAAAAGTTGTCTATTAACTAAATATCAGCATAATATCTACAGGCACATCAAAACAAAAAGTCCTTACACCTGTTGGATTTTCATTCGGAGTAGCAAGGTCATAATAAATCCAAAGATTGGGCTTGATATATACTCTTTATATCATGTAAATCTAAAACACTGATATCCCTTATCTTTGCTGAATGATGCCATTCCAACCAAGAATAAAATGCTCTGCTGGGCACAGCTTGATACGAGCTGAGGTCGAACCCGGAACAGTTGAGGCAAGTATGGACACAACATTTAAGCTTGAAACAGCTCTGAATTTGGGTTGTGATTAAATATTTGACACAGCATAGGTTTCTGACATAGATTGAATGTGGTCTAAGAACCAAAATAAAAAATCTAAATACACGTTTAGATTTAGCATAACAAAGAACCCCAATATTCAATTTTTGTTAAAATCAAACTAGCTTAATTTTGGACCCTTTAGACCTTAATGTGGACCAATTAGAAAACTGGGCCCTAGGTCAAAAATCTAAATACATGGTTAAATTCAGCATATCAAAGAACCCTAAGAATTAAATTTTTGTTGAAATCAAACAAAGTTTAATTTTGGACCGTTAGTACCTTAATGTGGACCAATTTGAAAACAGGCCCAAAATTCAAATTCTAAATACACAGTTCCATTGGGCATATCAAAGAACCCTAATATTTCAATTTTTGATGAAATCAAACAAAGTTTAATTTTGGCCTAAGACCTCAATGTAGACCAATTTAAAAACAGGGCCCAAAAATCAAAAATCTACATACATGATTAGATTCAGCATATTAAAGAACCCGAAGATTTCAAGACTTTGAATAAAACTCCATTGAAATTGGTCAAGAAATAAGCAATTTATACAAAGTATTACAAAAGTATTGTATTTGGCCCCTTTTTCCTAAACAGTTGGGGCCATAACCCCCAAAACTCATTCCCAACCTTCCTTTATGGTATGGAACCTTGTGGTACAATTTCATAGAGCTCCATAGACTTATACTCAAGTCATTTGTCTGGAAACCAGAAAATCCCTGTTTTTGGCCCCTAATTCCTAACCCCCAAAATCAATCCAAACCTTCCTTTTGAGGTATGAAACCTTGTGGTACAATTTCATAGAGATCTACCCGTATACAGTTATACACATATTATTGTCCTGAAACAAGAAAAATGCTTGTTTTTGGCCCTTTTTTAGCCCTAATTCCTAAAAAGTTAGGACAATAACCTACGAAATCAATCTCAACCTTCCTTTTGATGTATGGAACCTTGTGGTACAATTTCATAGAGATCCATACACTTATACTCAAGTTATTGTCTGGAAACCAAATGTCTTCGGAAGATGATGACATTGCCATACGATTATACAGACGCAAAAATTTTGCAGTTTAAAAAAACTATAAAAATGTAAAATGTTTCTGACAGTAATCTTACAAGACAAGTCAATTGTAGATTTAACATTTACTTGAATGAGAAGTGATCCCTAAAGCCTGTTCATATTTCATTTTTCATAATGACAGTTTAATCATACACCAACACAAACACAAAATTTATAAATAAAGTCTACACCATATTGAAAAAGCAACCTTTTTGTTTTTACTAAGTAATCGATTTCAATGTTTTTGAAGAGAGTATGTGCCAATCCATTAAAACTCAAAAACATCAATATGAATAAGAAACAAATATATTTGAGATTCCTTATCAACTCTGATGTTTGAACAAGAGTGCACAAGCTGAAATGTCTCGCCTTCTTTACTAACCATTGATTTTATGTTGATAGTCCTAAATATAAAGCTTTACTACAAGTAACACATAAACTTAACATGATCCAAGAAAATGAGGTCAAGGTCAGATAAACCAAACGAGAAATACATGTACAACTGACAATCATTCAATAAACCAAACATAGTTGACCTTTTGCTTATAGTTTCTAAGAAACAGTCTTAACCAAGAAAACTTATCATTGACCAATGAACCATGAAAATGAGGTCAAGGTCAGATGAACCATGCCAGACAGACATGTACATCTTATAATCCTTCCATACAACAAATATAGTTGTTCTTATGCTTATAAAAACAGACCAAAACACAATAAAATGCTCAGCAGGGCGCAGCTTGATACGACCGCAGAGGTCGAACCCTGAATAGTTGGGGCAAGTATGGACACAACATTCAAGCTTGATACAGCTCTGAATTTGGATTGTGATTAAATATTTGACACAGCATAGGTTTCTGACACAGAATGAATGTGGTCTAAGAACTAAAAAATTTTAAATTGGACATTCACCTATTATGGTCCAATATCCAAAATCTAAATACATGGTTAGATTCAGCATATCAAAGAACCCTAAGAATTCAATTTTGTTAAAATCAAACTAAGTTTAATTTTGGACCCTTTTGACCTCAATGTGGACAAAGTTGATAACAGGGCCCAAAAATCTAAATACATGGTTAGATTCAGCATATCAAAGAACCCCATATATTCAATTTTGTTGAAATCAAACAAAGTTTAATTTTGGACCCGATTTGGACCAACTTGAAAACTGGGCCCATAATCAAAATCTAAATACATGTTTAGATTCTGCATATCAAAGAACCCTAAGAATTCAATTTTGTTAAAATCAAACTAAGTTTAATGTTGGACCCTTTGGACCTTAATGTAGACCAATTTGAAAACGGGACCAAAAATTAAGAATCTAAATACATGGTTAGATTCGGCATATCAAAGAACCCCAATAATTCAATTTTGATGAAATCAAACAAAGTTTAATTTTGGACCCTTTGACCTCAATGTGGACAAAGTTGATAACGGGCCCAAAAATCAAAAATCTAAGTACATGGTTAGATTTAGCATATCAAAGAACCCCATATATTCAATTTTTGTTGAAATCAAACAAAGTTTAATTTTGGACCCGATTTGGACCAACTTGAAAACTGGGCCCATAATCAAAAATCTAAATACATGTTTAGATTCAGCATATCAAAGAATCCTAAGAATTCAATTTTGTTAAAATCAAACTAAGTTTAATTTTGGACCCTTTGGACCTTAATGTAGACCAATTTGAAAACAGGACCAAAATTAAGAATCTAAATACATGGTTAGATTCGGCATATCAAAGAACCCCAATAATTTAATTTTGATGAAATCAAACAAAGTTTAATTTTGGACCCTTTGGACCTCAATGTGGACCAATTTAAAAACGGGCCCAAAATCCAAAAACTTGATACACAATTAGATTCAGCATATTAAAGAACCCCAAGAGTTCAAGAATAAAACCCCATTGAAATTGGTCAAGAAATAAGCAATTTATACAAAGGATCTTTTTGCACAATACTGTGCAATTGAATATTCTTGCAATTGCGCAATACTGTGCAATTGAATGTTTCTTGCTATTGTGCAATACTGTACAATTGACAATTTCTTGCTATTGCGCAATATTGTGCTATTGGATATTTCTTGCTATTGCGCAATACTGTGCAATTGAAGATTTCTTGCTATTGCGCAATACTGTGCAATTGAAAATTTCTTGCTATTGCACAATACTTATTATATAATAATTTACACATCCTGTTTGGTGTGTATCTCCTGCCATATCATTATTATTTGCTTTTAAATATAAATCAGAAATAACCAACTTAAAATGGAAAATTTTAAAGAAAAAATGAAAAAAGAAAAAAATCCCCCAAATTTTTGAACCCCTTATGATTCATCACCCCAAACTCAATCCCAGCCTTCCCTTTGAGGTATGGTACCTTGCAGTACAATTTCAGAGATCCATACACTTGAACACAAGTTATTGTCTGGAAACTAGAAAATGCTTATTTTTGGCCCTTTTGGCCCCTAATTCCTAAACGTTTCAGGCAATTACCCCAAACTCAATTCCAGCTTTCCCTTTGTGATATGGAACCTTGTAGTACAATTTCAGAAAGATCCATACACTTACACACAAGTTATTGTCATGAAACTAGAAAATGCTTGTTTTTGCCCTTTTGGCCCCTAATTCCTAAAATTTTGAGGCAATTACCCGAAAAATCAATCCCAGCATTCCCTTTGTGATATGGAACCTTTTGGTACAATGTCAGAGAGATCCATACACTAACACACAAGTTATGTCTGCAAGTTACAAAAATGCTTATTTTTGGCCCCTAATTCCTTAACTGTTGGTACCATAACCCCCAAAATCAATCCCAACCTTCCTTTTGTGATATTGAACCTTATGGTAAAATTTCATAGAGATCCATTCACTTAAACTAAAGTTAGAGTGCGAAAACCAATGCGTCTTCGGACGACGCGACGACGACGCCAACGTCATACCAATATACGACCACAAAAATTTTTTTGCGGTCGTATAAAAACTTAACACTGAGAAATGAACCGTGAAAATGAGGTCAAGGTCAAATAAAACCTGCGAGATTGACATATACATCATAAAATATTTCCATACACCAAATATAGTTGACCTACTGCATATAGTATTAGAAAAAAAGACCAAAACTCAAAAACTTAACTTTGACCACTGAACCATGAAAATGAGGTCAAGGTCAGATGACACCTACCAGTTGGACATGTACACCTTACAATCATTCCATATACCAAATATAGTAGACCTACTGCTTATAGTATCTGATATATGGACTTGACCACGAAAACTTAACCTTGTTCACTGATCCATGAAATGAGGTTGAGGTCAAATGAAAATTGTCTGACGGGCATGAAGACCTTGCAAGGTACGCACATATAAATATAGTTATCCTATTACTCATAATAAGAAAGAAATTAACATTACAAAAAATGTTGACTTTTTTTTCAAGTAGTCACTGAACCATGAAAATGAGGTCAAGGACAATGGACATATGTCAGAGGGAAACTTCGTAACATAAGGCATCTATATACAAAGTATGAAGCATCCAGGTCTTCTAGCTTCTAAAATATAAAGCTTTTAAGAAGTTAGCTAATGCCCCCGCCCCCGTAGCCGCTGCCGCCGCCGGATCACTATCCCTATGTCAAGCTTTCTGCGACAAAAGTCGCAGGCTCGACAAAAATCATGTCACTAGGAGCAAAATGTTCAGTTGTCATATGGCCCTAAATATCATGTATTCTTAATTAAATATGTAAGAGTCAAATCTATGTCCAGCCCAAAACTATGTCCGTTCCTCATATCGGTCTTCTATTCGATATAGCGTCATAAACGTCACAAATCTATTTCCTTTTCAACAAGTCATGCCCTGTCTTATGACTTCAGAATTATCAATACACCAATTGTAACAGATTGAAAACTCTTAGATTGTTACTTTGTGTCTTTTGTCTTTTTGTTAATTACAGCCTCAACAGACTCATGGCAGTGTACTAGCCTCGATAGACTCATGGCAGTGTACTCTCCTGGATAGACTCATGGCAGTGTACTCTCCTCGATAGACTCATGGCAGTGTACTCTCCTCGACAGACTCATGGCAGTGTGCTCTCCTTGAGTGTGGAAAGTTATAGTAAGTTCTACTCCCGACTGGGTCAAACCAGACTTCAAAATTTATATACCCCGGTATGCTGTTTCTGCGCTAAGCACGTGGCATTTAGAGGTAAGAGCAAGACTTAGTTGGTCTGGAGTCAAAATAATCTGTCAGGTAGGGTGACATGTTTTCCTATGACGGTTACCTTGTGAACTAGTAAAAATCAAGATTGAGTGTGAGGGACTAGTACAAAGCAGGGTTCATATTCATATCACATGAACATCATTTTTGTCCTGAATAAGCCCTTGACTTAACACTGTAAGTAAAACAGACATTCATCATCATCATTTGTTGGTTAGTTGAATTTTGTTCTTTGTGACAATCTGATGAGTCAAGCCCTTTCAAACTGATGTTACAGTTTTTCCTTATGTTGTGTTGTTACACCATAGTCGCAGGTAAGGGAGATTGAATGCTAGCAATCAAGTTTCACCCCACCACATTTTATATGTGATTGTCCTAAGTCACGTCACATTACTGAAAGTCTTCTATATCAAACAAGGATTTGAATGAACAAAGAGTCACATATTTAAGTGTCATGACGTCAAGAGAAACAAATCTAAGAAAGGAACACAGATTTGAGGCTTGACAAAGGGACACAGATCTGACGAAAGGACATAGATTTGAGACTGAAAATAGATTTACAAATATTATGCCTAAATAACATGAGTTTTATAACTATTAATCAATCGATACTAACCTCACATCTAGATGTCAGTCCAGTTTCATGTAATCTAGACCATATACTGTGTAGACGGCCTTCATTCTCTGGATGATTTGAATTGTTATTACATGTGCATTGATGCTTCTGCATGATTGAATCATATGCTAAACCTAAAATAGATAAGGCGTAATCAACATCCAAATGCCTACTTCATTCATGTTACAATCTATTATTTCTTCTTTTTCAAAACAATAAACTAGAACTGTCCACTATGTTAGTGGTTTGGTGGTGGCAATGTAAATCAATAATTTACCAGAAGTATATTTATATCTAGTTGTGGTTTGAAGGGGGTAAAGTAAAATACATGTAGTGTATCTATATCTAGTTGTGGTTTGAAGGGGGCAGTGTAAATTACATGTAGTATATCTATATCTAGTTGTGGTTTGAAGGGGGCAGTGTAAATTACATGTAGTATATCTATATCTAGTTCTGGTTTGAAGGGGGCAGTGTAAATTATCTTTAGTACATCTATATCTAGTTGTGGTTTGAAGGGGGCAGTGTAAATTATCTTTAGTACATCTATATCTAGTTGTGGTTTGAAGGGGGGCAGTGTAAATTACATGTAGTATATCTATATCTAGTTGTGGTTTGAAGGGGGCAGTGTAAATTACATGTAGTATATCTATATCTAGTTCTGGTTTGAAGGGGGCAGTGTAAATTATCTTTAGTACATCTATATCTAGTTGTGGTTTGAAGGGGGCAGTGTAAATTATCTTTAGTACATCTATATCTAGTTGTGGTTTGAAGGGGGCAGTGTAAATTACATGTAGTATATCTATATCTAGTTGTGGTTTGAAGGGGGCAGTGTAAATTACATGTAGTATATCTATATCTAGTTGTGGTTTGAAGGGGGCAGTGTAAATTACATGTAGTATATCTATATCTAGTTGTGGTTTGAAGGGGGCAGTGTAAATTACCTGTAGTATATCTATATCTAGTTGTGGTTTGAAGGGGGCAGTGTAAATTACATGTAGTATATCTATATCTAGTTGTGGTTTGAAGGGGCAGTGTAAATTACATGTAGTATATCTATATCTAGTTCTGGTTTGAAGGGGGCAGTGTAAATTAAATGTAGTATATCTATACCTATTTGTGGTTTGAAGGGGGCAATGTAAATTACATGTAGTATATCTATATCTAGTTGTGGTTTGAAGGGGTAGTGTAAATTATCTTTAGTACATCTATATCTAGTTGTGGTTTGAAGGGGCAGTGTAAATTACATGTAGTATATCTATGTCTAGTTGTGGTTTGAAGGGCAGTGTAAATTACATGTAGTATATCTATATCTAGTTCTGGTTTGAAGGGGGCAGTGTAAATTAAATGTAGTATATCTATACCTATTTGTGGTTTGAAGGGGGCAATGTAAATTACATGTAGTATATCTATATCTAGTTGTGGTTTGAAGGGGGTAGTGTAAATTATCTTTAGTACATCTATATCTAGTTGTGGTTTGAAGGGGGCAGTGTAAATTACATGTAGTATATCTATATCTAGTTGTGGTTTGAAGGGGGCAGTGTAAATTATCTTTAGTACATCTATATCTAGTTGTGGTTTGAAGGGGGCAGTGTAAATTACATGTAGTATATCTATATCTAGTTGTGGTTTGAAGGGGGCAGTGTAAATTACATGTAGTATATCTATATCTAGTTGTGGTTTGAAGGGGGCAGTGTAAATTACCTGTAGTATATCTATATCTAGTTGTGGTTTTGAAGGGGGCAGTGTAAATTACATGTAGTATATCTATATCTAGTTGTGGTTTGAAGGGGGCAGTGTAAATTATCTTTAGTACATCTATATCTAGTTGTGGTTTGAAGGGGGCAGTGTAAATTACATGTAGTATATCTATATCTAGTTGTGGTTTGAAGGGGGCAGTGTAAATTAACTTTAGTACATCTATATCTAGTTGTGGTTTGAAGGGGGCAGTGTAAATTATCTTTAGTACATCTATATCTAGTTGTGGTTTGAAGGGGGCAGTGTAAATTACCTGTAGTATATCTATGTCTAGTTGTGGTTTGAAGGGGCAGTGTAAATTACATGTAGTATATCTATATCTAGTTGTGGTTTGAAGGGGTAGTGTAAATTATCTTTAGTACATCTATATCTAGTTGTGGTTTGAAGGGGCAGTGTAAATTACATGTAGTATATCTATATCTAGTTGTGGTTTGAAGGGGGCAGTGTAAATTATCTTTAGTACATCTATATCTAGTTGTGGTTTGAAGGGGGCAGTGTAAATTACATGTAGTATATCTATATCTAGTTGTGGTTTGAAGGGGGCAGTGTAAATTACATGTAGTATATCTATATCTAGTTCTGGTTTGAAGGGGCAGTGTAAATTACATGTAGTATATCTATATCTAGTTGTGGTTTTGAAGGGGCAGTGTAAATTACATGTAGTATATCTATATCTAGTTGTGGTTTGAAGGGGGCAGTGTAAATTATCTTTAGTACATCTATATCTAGTTGTGGTTTGAAGGGGGCAGTGTAAATTACATGTAGTATATCTATATCTAGTTGTGGTTTGAAGGGGGCAGTGTAAATTAACTTTAGTACATCTATATCTAGTTGTGGTTTGAAGGGGGCAGTGTAAATTATCTTTAGTACATCTATATCTAGTTGTGGTTTGAAGGGGGCAGTGTAAATTACCTGTAGTATATCTATATCTAGTTGTGGTTTGAAGGGGGGCAGTGTAAATTACATGTAGTATATCTATATCTAGTTCTGGTTTGAAGGGGGCAGTGTAAATTACATGGAGTATATCTATATCTAGTTGTGGTTTGAAGGGGGCAGTGTAAATTATCTTTAGTACATCTATATCTAGTTGTGGTTTGAAGGGGCAGTGTAAATTATATCTATATCTAGTTGTGGTTTGAAGGGGGTAATGTAAAATACCTGTAGTATATCTATATCTAATTGTGGTTGGGTCAGATTCCTGTGTCTGTTGTGGTAGATTAGAGAAAGTAACCAGAGGACTGGACTGTGTCCTAGCTAATGGTCGATGGTGATGATGACGACGGTGTTTGATAGCCTCCCTTGGATGGTTTGGGAATGTTTGCTGTGGTTTTAACGTCTCACTTGACGATTCTTCCATGTGACTTTCCTTTACTACAATTACATCATCTGCATCTTGCTCTCTGGATTCTCTCATTTCCTGAAAAATATTTAAAACAAGCATTTGTATTACTATCTCTTTGGTAGTGATGAAAGAGAATGGTTACTGCAAATTAAAAATTATTGCACGCATTTATTATTGCAATTGTTGAAGAATAGACAAAAATGTGAAATTAATTATTGCGATTTCAGAAAAAGTTGGATGAGAATGCATATTATTATTATTACGATACTCACCCAGTCGCATTGTTCAGATTAATAAAAACCTTGTAATAATTTCTGAATTTACAGTATTCAAGAATGGTGTGTGAATCTCTTTTAAATTCAGATTAGCATTAATTATTAATATAATTTTATCTTTAAAAATAAAATCAACTTCTAACTTAAAACATTTTAGCAAAGTTTGGGTTTATTAACTTTATTTCTAGCATGTAACTAATTAACATTCAAAATGATCTATTCGTTATAGATATTGATTCATCTTCTTGGTTACATTATGGTTGAAATCAGTGACTTAAGAACCTTTTGGTTACCAGTGATTGTCTGCCACCCATATTGGATTTACAATGCCACTATTTGTTGTTACAAAAGACATGACTTGTTATAAAATACCTGTTGTAACTTAGCTTCTGTTTCTTCGTCAACATTCTCCATTCCAGCACGATGTAAGACAGCTTGTCGTATTTGTTGTTTAACTTGTTGTGAGTGCTGTTGTTGAAGCAGCAAGTTTTGTTGTTGTAAAAATGGGTGTCCCAATGGCAGGGGTGCAGACTGAGTTCTGCCTAATGGTTTATGTCTATAGAATGGAAAAGATCATGTTTGTTAAAATACCTTACTTATAGACAACTTTCAATTTCGTAAATTTCCTGTACATTTTCTATGTCACAATGCTCATGTTATTACATCACAGTAAGAACCGTATTGTTCAAGGACATCATTAACGCTGATTAACCTTGGTTCAACCGCTGTAACTCATTCATTAAAACAACCTTAGATTGGTCAATGGGTTTCATAATGAGTGAGAATTGGATATTGCTTGATATCAAATTGAGTTATTCTATTTTAATATAATAATAAATGAGCCTTTGATGTGTTTATTATTATTGCTGAAATTAAATAACAACAGATGATATCAAGTGATATCCAATTCTCACAAGTTGTGAAACCTATTTCTCTTATGGTAAATATTATCTTTGTGTTAAATAGAAAATAAATTTGGTGAAACATTATTCTTATACAATAAACAGCTTGACGTCATAAGTCCCCATGTTAAACATTAACATCAGACTTTATCAAGCTTTTTGTACACATCACAATGAAATAAAATTTGACAAAAAAGAATATTTTCAGATGAAACATGCGAGTGTTTTGTATCATTATTGAAGAAATCACAAATCTCCCTTGCCAAGCGGAAACCATTGTGACCTTTGAAAGTCATCATTTATCAAGGAAAGGAAATGTCACAATAATGTAATACATTGCTGGTTAGGCCAACCAAATTAATGCATTTTTTGTATCACTTATACAAATCACACTCCATTCAGTGTCATAGGAGAAATATCTCTTCAACAGGAAATAAATAAGAGACCACAACCATTTAAAATAAAATGCTCCGCAGGGTGCAGCTTGATACGACCGCAGAGGTCGAACCCTGAACAGTTGGGGCAAGTATGGACACAACATTCAAGCTTGATACAGCTCTGAATTTGGATTGTGATTAAATATTTGACACAGCATAGGTTTCTGACACAGAATGAATGTGGTCTAAGAACTTAAAAATTTAAATTGGACATTCACCTATTATGGTCCAATATCCAAAATCTAAATACATGGTTAGATTCAGCATATCAAAGAACCCCAAGAGTTCAATTTTGATGAAATCAAACAAAGTTTAATTTTGGACCCTTTTGACCTCAATGTGGACAAAGTTGATAATGGGGCCCAAAATCAATAACCTAAATACATGTTTAGATTTAGCATATCAAAGAACCCCATATATTCAATTTTGTTGAAATCAAACAAAGTTTAATTTTGGACCCGATTTGGACCAACTTGAAAACTGGGCCCATAATCAAAAATCTAAATACATGTTTAGATTCAGCATATCAAAGAACCCTAAGAATTCAATTTTTGTTAAAATCAAACTAAGTTTAATTTTGGACCCCAATTTGGACCAACTTGAAAACTGGGCCCATAATCAAAAATCTAAATACATGTTTAGATTCAGCATATCAAAGAACCCTAAGAATTCAATTTTTGTTAAAATCAAACTAAGTTTAATTTGGACCCTTTGGACCTTAATGTAGACCAATTTGAAAACGGAACCAAAAATTAAGAATCTAAATACACGGTTAGATTCGGCATATCAAAGAACCCCAATAATTCAAGTTTTGATGAAATCAAACAAAGTTTAATTTTGGACCCTTTGGACCTCAATGTGGACCAATTTAAAAATGGGGCCCAAAATCCAAAAACTTAATACACGGTTAGATTCAGCATATTAAAGAACCCCAAGAATTCAAGAATAAAACACCATTGAAATTGGTCAAGAAATAAGCAATTTATACGAAGTATCTTCTTTTGCACAATACTGTGCTATTGGATATTTCTTGCTATTGCGCAATACTGTGCAATTGAAGATTTCTTGCTATTGCGCAATACTGTGCAATTGAAGATTTCTTGCTATTGTGCACTACTGTGCAATTGAAAATTTCTTGCTATTGCACAATACTTATTATATAATAATTTACACATCTTGTTTGGTGTTTATCTCCTAACATATCATTATCATTTGCTTTTAAATATTAATCAGAAATAACCAACTTAAAATAGAAAATTTTAAAAGAAAAAAAAAAGGAAAAAAAATCCCCCTCCAAATTTTTGGAACCCCCTTATGATTCATCACCCCCAAACTCAATCCCAGCCTTCCCTTTGTGGTATGATACCTTGCAGTACAATTTCAGAGATCCATACACTTGAACACAAGTTATTGTCTGGAAACTAGAAAATGTGTTTTTTGGCCCCAAATTCCTAAACGTTTAAGGCAATTACCCCCAAACTCAAACCCAGCTTTCCCTTTGTGATATGGAACCTTGTAGTACAATTTCAGAAAGATCCATACACTTACACACAAGTTATTGTCATGAAACTAGATAAAATGCTTGTTTTTGCCCTTTTTGGCCCTAATTCCTAAAATTTTGAGGCAATTACCCCAAAATCAATTCAAGCCTTCCTTTGTGATATGGAACCTTGTGGTACAATGTCAGAGATCCATACACTTACACACAAGTTATTGTCTGGAAGTTACAAAATGCTTATTTTAGCCCCTTTTGGTCCCTAATTCCTTAACTGTTGGTACCATAACCCCAAAATCAATCCCAACCTTCCTTTTGTGGTATTGAACCTTATGGTAAAATTTCATAGAGATCCATTCACTTAAACTAAAGTTATTGTGCGAAAACCAATGTGTCTTCGGACGACGACGACGCCGCCAACGTCATACCAATATACGACCGAAAATTTTTTTTGCGGTCGTATAAAAAGGGAATTTCGACATGCAAACCCAATTTACCCAATAAACATTGTATGGTTTTAATTTAAACAACACCCATTTTTTAAAAACTTTTTAAAGTACTTGTGCTTAATATTTTCTCATTAGTTTGCTTTATGTATCCTTGATTCATTATTCATTTCTGAATCTGGCAATATCAAGCTTGAGACTATCAACAGTAAGGAATGGTTTTTGGCATATATATGTCTATATTGTAGCATTGAAGAACTCCACACATCATTTGTTGACACTCAATTACTAATAAAAACAGATGGCACCTCAAACAGATGACTATTACATGTTAATTTTATACGATATATAGTCCCAAGTCTACCAGCACACAGATTTAGACTTATAATTACCATGTTAGTTAAGTACTATAAATGTTTGTGTGGTATTGAACTTGGAAATTCGTCATATACATAATCTTCTAAAATGTTTGTATAATAATCTTGGGCATACATGTTATAGACCTTGAAAGCTATATTTAAAAATCAAACAGATCTTTGGTATTTGTGATGCGAGGTTGCTGTTTCACTATAGTGTTCCCACAGCTTCTTTCGTTCATTATTATGTAATGACTTAACTTGAGCACGTCAATGACATGACTGTACAAGTTGAGTACAATCCCAAACTAACCTTTCACTGAGAATGGCTTGGTTTTGACACCTGACTGTTTAAGCTGGTTCCACAGAATGACCATCTGTTACTCAGAATGGATAGCTTTGACAGTACAGTACTACAAAATAATTACCTATGGATTCTTGATGGGTGGGTTTCTGCTGTTGTTGGACTTGCTGTGTTTGCTGGGGGCATGGTGTTGTAGGGACTAACATGTGACATCAATTTTCCTTGACTCCTGGATTCTTCCATTAATTTCATTTGTGTAGATATGTATGCTGGATGATGTGGTGGTATCTCACCTTCCATACCTAGGTATAAAAGTATGAAGCATTCAATAAAAAATGATACAACGATGACTGGGAATCTCCAATGGCAAATAAATGCATATTTAGGATGATAACATTTTCATATGCCTTGCAAACTTAGCAAGATTTTTAGCATGTTCAAAAGGCAACAATTCAGATGCTCAGTTTTTATACCTCCAGTCAAAGTTATTGCCAAAATGTGACAAACATTTCATACGTATATGAATGACATTTTAAAATATAAGTATTTTGGCCAACAAGAAGTAGAACATTGATGGAACCAAAAACATGCCACATGGTATGGCATAATCCAAATGAATTTTGATGCCTTATATTAATGTAATTGCTGGGAAAAATGTGACAAAATTTCATATATGTGCATGAGACTTTAAAGATATAATTTTTTTGGCAAACAGGAAGTACAATATCATAGGAATTCAAAACATGTCACTGAATGGCATAACCTGATAAGGCTTGGTGCCATATGTATCAAGAAGCTATGTAGTTGCTTAAGAAAATTGGGACATAAATGCTACAGACAGACAGGTGCCAAAAAGACGAGACAGTCAGAGGTATAACCCTCCCCTCCGGATCAACTGGAGAATACGGAAGAAAAAGTTCTCATCAGCGGATTATTAATGAGTGAATCAGCACAACATTTAATGGCTAATCTGGATACATCGACACATCTACGTATTGACCCATTAACACACTGACACAGTGACACGACACACTGACACTGGTTTATGATCAATCTTGTGCTGTGCCACTTTGGCATCTAGGGTCCTCTGGCACCATGGTAAGTGTAATAGGGAAATTTACTGCCGTAAGGCTGTGTAAAATAGGAATCTACTGGATTAGGCTGTGTCAAATAGAAATCTAATGCCGTATGCTGTGGCCAATGGTAATCTAGCGTTTAGGGTCACATTTATGGTTAATGTTAGGGTTTAGGGTTAGGATCAGGGTTAGAGATAAGGGTTAGGATAAGAGTTAAGAATTAGGGCTGTGTCAAAGAGCAATCTAACGCCATAGGCTGTGTCAAACGGCAATTTAGCAACTTAGGCTGTGTCAAATGGCAATCTAGCGCCGTATGCTGTGTCAAATAGTAATCTAACAACTTAGGCTATGTCAAATGGCAATCAAGCGCCATAGCCTGTAGAGTTCAAGAGCGAAGAGGGATATTGTACCAATGCAATAGGTCTGTGGGGACTGGCTAAACTTAGGATGAAAAAGATGACAGGAATATTACCATCTAAAATCCCAATGTACTTAGATGAATTCATGTTCCGATACAAATACGGATTTTCAAATGGTGACATTTTTTACAATTTTATTGAAGAGATTGTCAATTAAAGTCATCCCATCTGAGTGGCATTAACAGGAACATGAGTTTGTCAGACATTAGATTTAGTACCCTTAAGTCCCTTCTAATTAAAGTTGTGTGTCTATGTGTCTATGTTTCTATGTGTCGATGTGTTGTGTTGATGTGTCGATGTGTCTATGTGTCGTTGTGTCAATGTGTCTGTCATTGGAGACTACATTAACAGGCATACATAATATTTTATACAGATCTCATACATATCCTTGTTGCTATATGTATATGTAATGGGGTAAGGAACTACTTCTACTGTATATTACAGCTGAGCCAACCATCCTCCTTCAGAGGGGAATATAATTAAACAACTTCTATTACTTTAATCATTATCTACAATTAAATTGAAAGAATCTACCTGGTACAGAAGGATAGTATGGTACGCCTGCTTGGTGGGGGTGGGGCATGTTCATCCTGCCTGCTTCTAATGCCCGTAGTTCACTTTCTGAATGTGGTGGTGATGAGTTGTTTGTACCCTAAAAACAAAAACAAAACGAAGTATTTAAGTATTGTGCAATGGATGGCAGGATAACATCAGTGTAATTAACACATAATAAAATCAACTTTGTCTCATTAGTAATTTAAATGTGCAATAGTTTGTATGTGCATCATTGTGCAGCATTGTGCTTTTAAAACAGGATCAATATTATTCAATTCAATATAACTAAATGTGAGAGTAAAGCAGATAGATATGGTATGATATTTAATTGATTTCATCCTCTTTTTGAAACATTTTTTAGTTCCAAACCAGATGATTATGGTAGAAATTATATTAGATTTTTACAAAATTAAAGTTTCAGAGAAATAAATGTCATCATCACTTCAGAGTTGTCAAAATTTTTTGTTTTGGAACACACTTCTGCAAAAAAAATATTTTCTTTGAAATATACTATTCTTTTGCAAATCTTGCAAATCTTGCAAATCATTTCAATAAGAATATCCTAGATGGTGTGTTGAATAAAAACTAATTTGATAATGTTACCACTGACTGTACAATTTATGCTTTTATGGACATTAGCATGAAATGAGACAAAAGTCAATTTGGTGGACATTGACAAATCTGGAATAACTATCATCTCTTGGTTTTTTCCTCAATGGAAAGTGTACATGCTTAAAAGACCTTAAAAGGTAACTTACTGATGATGATGGTGGACGACCTAATGAAATGTTTGGCAAGGATGGTGACAGGTGGAGATCATTACCATGGTAACCAACAGATCTATATAATGATGCCATCTGGTAACTATGAGAGTCCTGAAATAGAAAAAAATATATACTGTATTACTTTTAGAAATATTACCACAGTATCTCTAAAGTCTATATACCTATACTAATCTTTGAGGACTAAAGACATGAACAAAGCCACTTATAATCATTCCAATGATATCCTTTTTAAAATGGCTGTGTTTTGTTATGTCACTTTGTAAAATATGCAAGGTTAGGCTTAATGATAACCACTGCTTGATTTATGCATGTATTCTACTGATATTGAAACTAAGTTAAAAGTTAGGACCCTCTCTGTTCACATCCATACTATTACACTAGTTACAAACTATTTGGTAAGTCAAGACTCTCCCTGTTCACATCCATACTATTGAATGAGTTACAAACTATTTGATAAGTCAGAACCCTCCCTGTTCACATCCATACTATTGAATGAGTTACAAACTATTTGATAAGTCAGAACCCTCCCTGTTCACATCCATACTGTTGAATGAGTTACAAACTATTTGATAAGTCAGAACCCTCCCTGTTCACATCCATACTATTGAATGAGTTACATATACTATTGAATGAGTTACATATACTATTGAATGAGTTACAAACTATTTGATAAGTCAAGACCCTCCCTGTTCACATCCTGAGTATTGCATTAGTAACACAATTTGTGGATTGCTTTCAGCAACACACATTAAAAGCTTTTAATTAATTTTATCACCCCTGATGTAACTATAACAATTTGTGAAACAACTTTAGGAAAAATTCCATAAAAAGGGAAAATGGTCTCAGCAGGAGATGACTAATTACCAGAAACTGGCAGAAAGAATTGTCACGACTTTGACCTCCTGCAACGATCATCGATAATTCTTCCTTCACGACCAATTACCTCCACAAATTATAAAAACAGAAATGTTTTAGTCATAAATTGAAGCTGATCGGTAGTATTGTTTTCATCTTATCATTTGATCTTTATAGAATCAATAACATTGTCACGTTATTCTCATAAAAATTCAATGTACCATCCACACAATCTCCTTTTTCTATATTTAGTAACAAATGTAATTAAATATTGATTTACTTAATTTTCTTCATTAAACTGCTTACACTGATTCTCTTTTCTTTAGTTAATATTACATTGTGTTTTTCGTATTCATCACTTACATTACTTTACACACCTTTTTTTTTAAATCTACCAATTAGTAATTACTATGACCATAAAGATTTTCAATCAAAGGACAGCAATCTAGATCAGAAATTTATTGGGTGTTAAAATGTGGTTCCTTTCAATTTATTATCTTACAGGAAAAACAGACATATTAATGATTAGCAATCTATTTCAGTAGGTACATACTATTTTTTTTCTTTAAATTTCAGGATGAAAATTATTCTTTAATCAATAGATGTGAAATTATAAAAAAATACAACAAAACTAGAGTCTGGCTGTTTAAAGGGAGATAGTTGTAGTTTGATTTTAAAACCTTATCTTTGGTGAGAAAAAATGCAAACTCTTACGTCAGTGCTGAAAGATAGTTTTAATAGAATTTTTCTCAAAGTTCAAAGATCTGTTGATAAATTTTAAATTGATAATCATTAACCACATGTTCAAAAGCTTTATACATTAAATCTGCACTTTAATAAGAGTCAATCTTCATTTTAATCGTGTTACATTTCCATCAAATACTTGTAAACTCCTTCAGTATTTTAAATTTGTTTCACAAATTTTTGAAAATGTACATTAGAGTTGCATGAGCAAACCAATGCAGCTGGTAAAAGAAATATAACTGACATTGGACTAATGGGTTTAATAAGTTTAATTAGTTTACTTGTTATAAAAGATGAGTTAATATGTATAGAGCTTAGTAAGTCAAATAAACAGGTATAGAGCTTATCAAGTCAAATAAATAAGAATACAGCAAAAACAGGAATACAGCTTATTAAGTCAAATAAACATAAATAATGCTTATTAAGTGAGATAAACAGGAATAGAACTTATTAATTCAAAAAAAAGAAATAGAGCTTATTAAGTGAAATAAACAGGAGTAGAGCTTATAAAGTCAAATAAACATAAATAATGCTTATTAAGTGGGATAAACAGGAATAGAACTTATTAATTCAAATAAAAGAAATAGAGCTTATTAAGTGAAATAAACAGGAGTAGAGCTTATAAAGTCAAATAAACATAAATAATGCTTATTAAGTGGGATAAACAGGAATAGAACTTATTAATTCAAATAAAAAGAAATAGAGCTTATTAAGTGAAATAAACAGGAGTAGAGCTTATTAAGTCAAATAAACAGGATTAGAGCTTATTAAGTCAAATAAACAGGATTAGAGCTTATTCATTCAAATAAACAGGAATAAAGCCTATCAAGTCAAAGAAACAGGAATAGAGCTTATTAAGTAATATAAACAGGAGTAGAGCTTGATAAGTCAAATAAACAGGAGTAGAGCTTGTTAAGTAAAATGCAGAGTAATATAGATAGTTAAAATCAATCCTTTACAATATATAAACCTTGTAATTTCCCGGACACCTTGGATATGTCTGATGTCACAACATTTTTAACCTGTTTTTCATGGCATGATATTTTGTATTAATTGCAATGGATTTAGACCCCAGAGTGATAGGTAAAAATCTCGTTTGACATATGTAGCCATAATCTGATATGGTCAGAATACTGCATAATGGAAACCAAGAAATACAATCTAGAGCTGTGATACTGTATGATATTAAAGATAACAGAACTGTGATAATTTATGAATCAATAACTTTGTAACAAAACTATGATAGATTATATGAAAATATTAATGTGTAACAAATCTATGATAGTTTATGATTTGAAAACTATGTTACAAAACTATGACAGTTAATGAAAAGATAACTGTGAAATAAACCTATGATCATGTATGATTAGATAACTATGTAACAAATGTGTAATCATTTGTTGCTGTTGTTCAGTCAATGCAACTATTTTTGGGGGATGAATGTCAATTCTCTTATATATAGTTTAAAGCAAAACTAAAATAGTTTTAAATTTTTTTATCTGCATTGAAATTTTGTGCAGTATGGGCATTGCAAAAGATTGTCAATCTACACAGTTTATGACATTATTTCTTGCAGTATGAGCATTGCAAAAGATTGTCTATCTACACAGTTTATGACATTATTTCGTGCAGTATGGGCATTGCAAAAGATTGTCTATTTACACAGTTTATGACATTGCTGTTCACAGATAATTAGAGTGTAGGACAGCATAAATCATATCAATAGATTAGGTCCTTTCAGCTTCCAAGCATTCTTTGATAGGGTTTAATATTGTTTATTATTTTTCTGTTTGTAGTCATGTATTTATTGCAGAATAAATGGGGAATGTGTCCATGGGACACAGATGATGCCTCCGCTTGCTTATCATTTATTGTTATAAAGGGACAGACATAACTAAAGAACGTTAAAAGTGACGCTACCCAAATTTGAACTTGATCTGAGTTTTGTGGTAATAAGCATTGTGTATAAGTTTCATAAAATTTGGTTGAGGCAAACTTAAGTGAGAGAACGGAAACGAAAAATTCATCAATTTTTCCATTTGTAAAGGGGCATAACACTAGAACAACAAAATTGACACCCCCCAAATTCAAACTTGATCTGTATTTTGTGGTAATAAGCATTGTCTAAAAGTTTCATAGCATTTGGTTGAGGCAACTGAAGTAAGAGAACGGAAACGAAAAAATTCAGCAAATTTTCCATTTGTGAAGGGGCATAACTCTAGAACGGTTAACGTGACGCCACCAAAATTCAAACTTGATCTGTGTTTTGTGGTAATAAGCATTGTGTATAAGTTTCATAACATTTGGTTGAGGCAAACTAAAGTTAGAGAACAGAAACCAACTCTGGGACATACGTACGGATGGACGTATGTACGGACGTACGTATGGACATACAGACGGACAAGGGTAAAACTTAATGCCCCCTCTGCTACGGCGCCTAAAAAGATTCTTGGATTTGATCACAGCTAATACCCATATAATATTACTTGAATTGATGAATGGGAACTAGTTTTGTGTTCACAGATGGACTTTGGTAGAACAATATAGATATATTTGTAATAATGTCAAAAACTCTTATCAAGTATCTATCAGGAAATCATTCCAATTGCTATTTTTGTGTAATTTACATCTGTTTTGAAGTATATATTTGTTTGATAATTTATATATCATATTATAAACTTAAATCATTTAAGAGCATGATGTTTGGCAATTCTCCTGCGATCAGAAATATTTGTAACATTGTCTAGTAAATTGCAAAAAATGAGGTTAGTTACAATCAGTACAAACATAACCTTTCCTGATGATAATTTAATTTAAAAACATCAATATAAGTACAAGTTCAGTTTTGCCAGTGCACAATTAGCTAAATTACATCTTTTACCATTAAATTAATAAAATGCTCCGCTGGGCGCAGCTTGATACGACCACAGAGGTCAAACCCTGAACAGTTGGGACAAGTATGGACACAACATTCAAGCTTGATAGAGCTCTGAATTTGGATTGTGATTAAATATTTGACACAGCATTGGTTTCTGACACAGAATGAATGTGGTCTAAGAACTTAACATTTTTTTAATTTACCTATTTTGGTCTAATATCCAAAATCTAAATACATGGTTAGATTCAGCATATCAAAGAATCCAAAGAATTCAATTTTTGATGAAATCAAACAAAGTTTAATTTTGGACCCTTTTGACCTCAATGTTGACCAATTTGATAACGGGCCCAAAAATCAAAAATCTAAATACATGGTTAGATTCAGCATATCAAAGAACCCCATATATTCAATTTTTGTTGAAATCAAACAAAGTTGTAGTACAATTTCATAAAGATCCATACACTTACACACAAGTTATTGTCCTGAAACTAGAAAAAGCTTGTTTTTGCCCTTTTGGCCCCTAATTCCTAAAATTTTGAGGCAATTACCCCCAAAATCAATCCAATCCTTCCCTTTGTGGTATGGTACCTTGCAGTACCATTTCAGAGAGATACATACACTTGAACACAAGTTATTGTCTGGAAACTAGAAAAAAAGGCTTATTTTTGGCCCCTTATTCCTATACGTTTTGGGCGATTACCCCCAAACTCAATTCCAGCTTTCCCTTTGTGATATGGAACCTTGTAGTAGATTTTCAGAAAGATCCATACACTTACACACAAGTTTTTGTCATGAAACTAGAAAAATGCTTGTTTTTGGCCCCTAATTCCTAAAATTTTCAGGCAATTACCCCCAAAATCAATCCCAGCATTCCCTTTGTGATATGGAACCTTGTGGTACAATGTCAGAGCGATCCATACACTAACACACAAGTTATAGTCTGGAAGTTACAAAAATGCTTATTTTTGGCCCCTTTTTGGTCCCTAATTCCTTAACTGTTGGTACCATAACCCCCAAAATCAATCCCAACCTTCCTTTTGTGGTATTGAACCTTATGGTAAAATTTCATAGAGATTCATTCACTTAAACTAAAGTTATTGTGCGAAAACCAATGTGTCTTCAGACGATGACGCCGACGCCGACATCATACCAATATACGACCGCAATTTTGCGGTCGTATAAAAATGATCACGTCAGCTTAGTAAAGTTAGGTCATTCATAGATGTATACAACTATACATCATTCAACCATACAAAACCTTCAGTAAATTCATTTTCAATGCTTTATTTTGACACAGAGTAAGAGACTCGTCTGATGTTCAGTCCAAACAATGTAATGAGACAGTTTCATGTAACATTATTGATCCTTACATCAGAAACTATTGATCACATAAACCATGTAGTATGTCTTACATAACTATTTCAAACCTTGGCAAATTTTTCTTTTATCTTTAGTTCAAAGGTTTTCTATCAATAGCCTTTACATACCTTTGCTAGCAAAATATGTAACTAGTATTACAATATTACATATCATTTTACCATCCCAATACAACTGACAAATTCCAGTGCAAATATATACATGTATGATGTATAAATATAAACATATAAAAATAAGAAGGTGTGGTTATGATTGTCAATGAGACAGCTATCCACGATGATGTTTGCTGATATTTATATTTTGCTAGAATTTCATTGCTATGGATTTGGATTTCCTCTATATTAATCTTTTACTATGAACAAATCTGAAGTGAAAAATACTTTTATAAGAACATCTTTAAAATAAGTCTAATCATGAAGTCACAATAATCCTGCGACATAAGGTTACCATTATCCAAGAATAGTCAGGACTTTCTCCAACTTCTCTTCAATTCATTTATTTTTCAAAACAGTATTACTTCTGTGAACTGAAACTAAATTGTAATGGGAATTACCTACTTTCACAGTTGAATAACAAGCTATGTAAAAATAACCTTTTAAATATTGATGAACTTAGAAATTAGTGCTTATAAAAACTTACATTTTTTTTTCTGAAGACAAGAACTCAACAATGTTAACTTCAAAGAGTTCATCAACATACATAGGATTGTTTGTACCCCCTAACATTTTAGTGATGAGAGAATGCAGATCTGCTGAAGTTCTAAGTGGTAAAATACAGGTAGTAAATTTTATAAGGAATTAGAAAAAAAAAAAAACCTTATATTTTGGACTTTAAACAAGAGTTTGCAGGTTGTAATGTCTTTCCTGCTATACTGATCATGATTGAAGTTTTATTGATTAGTGAAAAAGGTTATGCAATAAGTATTACATAACATTTACATTATCAAATTATTATGTAAATGGAGTTAAGGTCAAATGAACCAGCCAGACAGACATGTACATCATACATTCGTTCCATACACCAAATATAATTGACTAACTGCTTACAGTATCTGAAATACAGACTCATGTAACTTTAACCTTGATCATTGATCCATGAAATGAGCTCGAGGTCAGATGAACCTTGTCTGACGGACATGTAGACCTTGCAAGGATCACATATACCAACTATAGTTATCATATCACTCATAATAATTGAGAAATTCATATCACAGAAAAACTAGTTTTTTTAAGAAGTTGCTGGACCATGAAAATAAGGTCAATTTTCTCGGCAGGCAAGACAAAAATAAAATTCAAAAGGTTTGGGGTTTCCCCCTTTTGAGCCGCTTCATTCTTTGACACAGTATGAACTGATACAACAAATCTGATGAAAATATTCAGGGGCTTTTCTGAAGTCTAAAGACTACAATACATAAAAAAAAAAAAAAATCCAAATCTTACATTTATTTAAAAGGATCCTGTTTTTATGTCCCTTTTGGACAAATCAAATTCCATCTAACTCAGCTAAGTCAAATCTGATTAAAAACACCAAACAGCTTTTTGTTAAGAAGGGGAAATTGGACAACAAAAATGTTGAAATTAGATAAGGTTAATCCCAGTTATATCCCTTGCTTTTCTATCATATAACAGTGCATACAATCACTGGGACATATTCCATTCAGGTATCATATATACAATAGAGAGCAAAATACTAAATCAAAATCAGAAAAAACAAGAATGTGTCCATAGTACACGAATGCCCCACTCACATTATCATTTTATATGTTCAGTGGACCGTGAAATTGGGGTCAAAACTCTAATTTGGCATTAAAATTAGAAAGATCATATCACAGGAACATGTGTACTAAGCTTCAAGTTGATTGGACTTCAACTTCATTGTAAAACTGTTAACACAGAGATATGTCTCGCCTATTTGTTATTTTGATAATGCAAATGTTGAAATTAAAATAGCAATACTTTAACATGTAAGTTATGCAAATATTCAAATTCAATGAACCATGACTGAAGGTACAGGGCTAAACAATCTCCATGGAAATGAGATGTTAAGCTAATACAACTGCAAACCAAATACCATGACTTTTCATAAGTCGTTCCCTTTAAACAAACCTAAACACAAACATTAACTTGTAAACTATGTAAAAGTTTCAAAGTCAATGAACCATAATTAGGGGGTGGGGTTATATAATCTCCATGGAAATGAAACTTGCCAATGCCTATACATTTGCATACCGAATATCATTGACTTAACATTAGTGGTTCATCTTAAACTGACCTAATCACAAACTAATACATGTAAACTAAGCAAAAGTTTCAAAGTCAATAGACCATGACTGAGGAGTAAGGACCAAATATTCTCCATGGAAATGGGATATGCTAATGCCTATACAACTGGATACCAATTATCATTGACCTACCACTAATGGTTCCCCTTAAACTGACCTAATCACAAACTAATACATGAAAACTAAGCAAAAGTTTCAAAGTCAATAGACCATGAATGAGGGGGTGGGGCCAAATAATCTCCATGGAAATGAAATATGCCAATGCTTATACAACTGCATACCAAATATCATTGACCTACCACTAGTGGTTCCCCATAAACTGACCTAATCACAAACTAATACATGTAAACTAAGTAAAGTTTCAAAGTCAATAGACCTTGACTGAAGGAGCGGGGCCAAATAATCTCCATGGTAATGAGATGTGCCAATGCTAATACAACTGCATACCAAATATCATTGACCTACCACTATTGGTTCACCATGAACTAGACCTAATCACAAACTAATACATTGTTGACACTGCCGCCGCCGTCGACACCGGAAACAGCATAACTATGTCTCGCTTTTTGACTCCGTCAAGGCGAGACAAAAAACTACCTTGACCAAAAACTTTAACATGAAGCAGGACAGACAGACGAACAGATGGACGAATGCATGGAGGAACGAAAGGATGCACAGACCGAAAAACATAATGCCCCTCTACTATCGTAGGTGGGGCATAAAAACAACATTGAATTAGGCCCCTAATGACCTTGTTCAGAAATGGGAATAAATGTGCTTCTCCGAGCGCAGCTTGATATGACCGCAGAGGTCCAACCCTAAACAGTTGGGGCAAAAATGGACACAATATTCAAGCTTGATACAGGTCTGAATTTGGATTTTAATTAAATATTTGACACATTATAGGTTTCTGACACAGCATAAATGTAGTCAAAGAACTTGAAATTGGTTATATGATTTGAATTTATATTCAATTGAAGATTTCTTGCTGTTGTGCAATACACT
Organism: Mytilus coruscus; assembly: GCA_017311375.1. Taxonomy (NCBI): domain Eukaryota; kingdom Metazoa; phylum Mollusca; class Bivalvia; order Mytilida; family Mytilidae; genus Mytilus; species Mytilus coruscus. Next base: position 39,655,602 of record CM029596.1, read on the forward strand.
GTGCTGTTGCACAATACTTAGTAAATCTGTTTTCAGACAATATACAAAGAATTAGCAAAATAAATTGTGACCCCCAATTTTTTTTTTTCGAAAATTGATAATTTCTTAAATCTTGAAGAAAAAAATTGACACCACCCCTCCCCAAAAATTATTTTTTAACCCCCTTTTCCAAAAAAAATAATATTTGAAGAAATTTTCTTTTTGTAAAATGTGGTACAATGTAAGAGACATCCATACACTTAAACACAAGTTATTGTCTGAAACTAGAAAAGTGCTTGTTTTGGCCCCTTTTGGGCCCCTTATTCCTGAAAGGTTTTGACAATTACCCCCAAAATGAATCCCAACCTTCTACTTGTGGTATTGAACCTTGTGGTACAATTTCAGAGCAATCAAAATACTTATACACAAGTTATTGTCCTGAAACTAGAAAAATGCTTGTTTTGGGCCCCTCTTTGGCCCCTAATTCCTAAACGGTTGAGACTATCACCCCCAAAAACAATCCCAACCTTCCTTTTGTGGTATTGAACCTTTTGGTTAAACTTCATAGAGATCCATACACTTAAAACTAAAGTTATTGTCTGGAAACCAAATGTCTTCGGACGACGACAAAGACGATGTGATAGCAATATACTAACGCAAATTTTTTGCGGCCGTATAAAAACCAGAAATTCCAAAACTAATAGCAACTATGGTCTTGTGTCAAAGAATAATGTATTAAAATTTCATGAAGACACATTCACCTAACAACAAAGTGCAGAATTACAATGACCTTCATACCATTTTATTATTGAAAAAAATTCAATTCTATTAGGTCTAAAATTGGATCTGTTAATACTTAAGCAACCTTGTAAATCAATATTCTGTTCTCTATTTAGAACTTCAAAAACTAAGTTGACAACAAGATTAGAAATAAAAATAAAAGCTGAAACAATCTTTCCTGATTTAAATGTAAGCAGACTATTTCTACATTGATCCATCCATTACTCTAAGCTTATAATCATATTACAGATCTATTTTCAGTAAGAATCCTTCTTCTAATCAAGGCTTTTCTTTAAAGAAGGATGTTCTAAGTTGTATGTAATCACCTTCACAGAGGCTCAATATAGGCTACTTGTAACACATTAATAAAGTACACTCTAGAAACAATTGCAAGTTATTATTAAAAATATCATCTACAGTCATGTCATCACTGCAATTTTTTTTATTTATTTCTAAAGCTTAACATATGTTGACTATTTTTAAGGAGCTTTTATGGATAATAAGAAATAAAACCTCAGATTTCACCACCTAGTAAAATAAACAAGTCTTATCAGACTTGATTATACAATAATTTGTAAGAATGATCTTGTGGCATGAGTAGTCATAAATTAAATTACCTCCTACATATATCACTCTATAATAAATCTCATTTAAAGAAAATTAAACCTCTTTACTTTGTTTTATGCTTTCATAGCATGGACATCTAAGAGAGTTTTAATGACAAACTGTTTAACTAATCAACAAATCAGGTCCTTCAACTGTCCAGTTAGTCACTGAATGTTTACAAATAAACAAAAAATGACCTGAAAAATTTTTAAATTACCGTTTTCCTGCATTTTTTTTTTTTTTATCTCATTAGTAACCAATATTCTTTATACTTTTCTACAGGCCTTAGTATTTTTTTGGAATTTCAAAAAATTCAATACTTAAAAATTTGTGCTATGTTGGACACTTATCTAAAAACATTTTTTCTATATTGATAATCGATTAACTTAGTAAGATCGATGATATTTTCTGATACAAGTTTCTAAAATAGATCACGTCTATTGAAATTAATTGTTATACAAGGCAAAAAATAATTTATAGATAAAAATAGATTATAATAGATTATAATAGATTTATACAGATGTACATACATTTTTGGCAGAAAAAGGAGTAAAAATACAAAAAGTTTCAAAGTCAATAGACCTTGACTGAAGGAGCGGGGCCAAATAATCTCCATGGTAATGAGATGTGCCAATGCTAATACAACTGCATACCAAATATCATTGACCTACCACTATTGGTTCACCATGAACTAGACCTAATCACAAACTAATACATTGTTGACACCGCCGCTGCTCGACACGGAAACAACATAACTATGTCTCACTTTTGACTCCGTCAAGGCGAGACAAAAAACTACCTTGACCAAAAACTTTAACATGAAGCAGGACAGACAGACGAACAGATGGACGAATGCATGGATGAACGCACGGAGGAACGAAAGAATGCACAGACCGAAAAACATAATGCCCCTCTACTATCGTAGGTGGGGCATAAAAACAACATTGAATTAGGCCCCTAATGACCTTGTTCAGAAATGGGAATAAATGTGCTTCTCCGAGTGCAGCTTGATATGACCGCAGAGGTCCAACCCTAAACAGTTGGGGCAAAAATGGACACAATATTCAAGCTTGATACAGGTCTGAATTTGGATTTTAATTAAATATTTGACACATTATAGGTTTCTGACACAGAATAAATGTAGTCAAAGAACTTGAAATTGGTTATATAATTTGAATTTATATTCAATTGAAGATTTCTTGCTGTTGTGCAATACACTGTGCTGTTGCACAATACTTAGTAAATCTGTTTTCAGACAATATACAAAGAATTAGCAAAATAAATTGTGACCCCCAATTTTTTTTTTCGAAAAATTGATAATTTCTTAAATCTTGAAGAAAAAATTGACACCATCCCTCCCCAAAAATTATTTTTAACCCCCTTTTTCCAAAAAAAATAATATTTGAAGAAATTTTCTTTTGTAAATGTGGTACAATGTAAGAGACATCCATACACTTAAACACAAGTTATTGTCTGAAACTAGAAAAGTGCTTGTTTTGGCCCCTTTAGGGCCCCTTATTCCTGAGAGGTTTTGACAATTACCCCAAAATGAATCCTAACCTTCTACTTGTGGTATTGAACCTTGTGGTACAATTTCAGAGCAATCAAAATACTTATACACAAGTTATTGTCCTGAAACTAGAAAAATGCTTGTTTTGGGCCCTCTTTGGCCCCTAATTCCTAAACGGTTGAGACTATCACCCCCAAAAACAATCCCAACCTTCCTTTTGTGGTATTGAACCTTTTGGTTAAACTTCATAGAGATCCATACACTTAAAACTAAAGTTATTGTCTGAAACCAAATGTCTTGGACGACGACAAAGACGACGTGATAGCAATATACTAACGCAAATTTTTGCGGCGTATAAAACCAGAAATTCCAAAACTAATAGCAACTATGGTCTTGTGTCAAAGAATAATGTATTAAAATTTCATGAAGACACATTCACCTAACAACAAAGTGCAGAATTACAATGACCTTCATACCATTTTATTATTGAAAAAAATTCAATTCTATTAGGTCTAAAATTGGATCTGTTAATACTTAAGCAACCTTGTAAATCAATATTCTGTTCTCTATTTAGAACTTCAAAAACTAAGTTGACAACAAGATTAGAAATAAAAATAAAAGCTGAAACAATCTTTCCTGATTTAAATGTAAGCAGACTATTTCTACATTGATCCATCCATTACTCTAAGCTTATAATCATATTACAGATCTATTTTCAGTAAGAATCCTTCTTCTAAACAAGGCTTTTCTTTAAAGAAGGATGTTCTAAGTTGTATGTAATCACCTTCAAAGAGGCTCAATATAGGCTACTTGTAACACATTAATAAAGTACACTCTAGAAACAATTGCAAGTTATTATTAAAAATATCATCTACAGTCATGTCATCACTGCAAAATTTTTTTATTTATTTCTAAAGCTTAACATATGTTGACTATTTTTAAGGAGCTTTTATGGATAATAAGAAATAAAACCTCAGATTTCACCACCTAGTAAAAATAAACAAGTCTTATCAGACTTGATTATACAATAATTTGTAAGAATGATCTTGTGGCATGAGTAGTCATAAATTAAATTACCTCCTACATGTATCACTCTATAATAAATCTCATTTAAAGAAAATTAAACCTCTTTACTTTGTTTTATGCTTTCATAGCATGGACATCTAAGAGAGTTTTAATGACAAACTGTTTAACTAATCAACAAATCAGGTCCTTCAACTGTCCAGTTAGTCACTAAATGTTTACAAATAAACAAAAAAATGACCTGAAAAATTTTTAAATTACCATTTTCCTGCATTTTTTTTTTTTTTATCTCATTAGTAACCAATATTCTTTATACTTTTCTACAGGCCTTAGTATTTTTGGAATTTCAAAAAATTCAATACTTAAAATTTGTGCTATGTTGGACACTTATCTAAAAACATTTTTTCTATATTGATAATCGATTAACTTAGTAAGATCGATGATATTTTCTGATACAAGTTTCTAAAATAGATCACGTCTATTGAAATTAATTGTTATACAAGGCAAAAAATAATTTATAGATAAAAATAGATTATAATAGATTATAATAGATTTATACAGATGTACATACATTTTTGGCAGAAAAAAGGAGTAAAAAATACAAAACAAGAATTAATTTGAAATTATCTATATCTTCAATTAGTAAGAGTCTGCTTCAATAGAAAACAAATGCAATATGTTGCTTTTCAGTTGTATGTGTTGAAACCAAAGGTTTGTTTAAGGTGTAGCTTATTTGATGTGATAAACAAAGATCTATTTCTAGATCAGAGAGCCAAAAATACCTATCATTAATACTGAGACATATATCAAGAATAGGTATCAATTCCAAACTAATATGCTAGGAATTTTATCAGCAGAATTCCTGTTCTTAAAGTATCTTTTTAATACTAGGTAGCTTTTATTTCACCTGTTTGAAAGCTTAGATATCTGACAAAAACAGATTTACATACAGCTACTGTAATGTTAATTGTTTTCAATCTTTAATCACTTACCACCTGGTAAAAGTTTTAGGTCAGACCCGGTCTTTAACAATTTATGATATGATTGGGGACCTGCCATGTTACCCAGCCCCACCCATGGAAAAAAAAGTATTGTCATGTCAAATCAGAAAACATGTGGTTTAAAAGAGGGGATCTGAACCATTTTAAAAATATTTGACAATATAGCTAATTATAATACAACACTCAAGAACAAAACCTAAGGTCCACTATGAAGGTTTTGTTTGTATGACAAGTAAGAATACATATCATTTAGGTGTGGGGATCTGAAATGATTTCAAAATATATAACATTTGGTGATGTTAAAGATGCAGGGCATGTCTCCTTGGAACAAAACCTATGATGCACTAGAAAGGTCTGATGAAGGCAATCAAAAATATTGATGGTTTAAAGATGGGGTCTGAATCATTTCTTAAATGTTACGAAATTCATTATATGTGGGGATGGGGTATTACCAGGGAAAATGTTTTTGACACAAAAATGTCTCAAATATATCAACTTTTTTTACCTACTTAGAGGTCAAAGATCAAGGCCACTGAAGGTCATATTAATACCCATCACACCGTCTTAAGGTAAATACGTTAATATCAATTTCATAAGTCAATGTAAAAAGATAAAAATTTGGTCTAGAAAAGGTTGTATGTGAACCAGAAGAAAGAAATACTACTGTAAATTCAGAAATTATTGTGTGCATTTATTATTGCGATTTTGTCATTTTTGACTAAAATGCGATTTTAATTTTTGCGATATTGAGAATAATCCTGTTTAATTCATATAAAAAATTTCAAAATGCGAGTTTAAATTATTGCGATTATAACCCTGTCGCATTTTTCGTATAATAATAAACTGCTTCGCTGAGCGCAGCGGGATAGCCTGCAGAGCCCCAACCCTGAACAGTTGAGGCAAAAATGGACACAATATTGAAGCTTGATACAGGTCTGAATTAGGATTGTAATTAAATATTTGACATATTATAGGTTTCTGAATAAATGTAGTCAAAGAACTTGAAATTGGTTATATGAATTAAATTTATTTAATGAATGGCTATTATTTATTTCAAAAATTAATTTTATGGTTCAATAAATTCAAAATAAATTATTGTGATTCATTATAAATAAATTTCTATCAAAAATAAGGCTCAAAGAGCTTTTTATATTATTTATATTAACAATAACAACGTACACACATGTTGACGTATGAATACACAACGTCAGAGTGGGCATGTCGCCATAAAAATTGACAACATTGAAAATAAAGGTAATACTTTTAACCAATCAGAAGACAGTAAATACACCAAATTTATCTATATTCATTTAAAGATTTCTTGCTGTTGTGCAATACACTGTGCTGTTGCGCAATACTTGTTGCGTAAATCTGTTGTCAGACTATAAACAAATAAAGTTCAATTTCTTCTCAATGTCATATTTGAAATTTATGAAAATCAATAGGGAGATAACATCAATAGCTATAAATAATTCACCAAGGTTTCATGAGAACTGCTGAAAGCCGTTTTGAGTTATTGTCCAAAAACTGGAAAATCCCCCCTTTTTTAATGAATAAAACCCCATAACTCAGAAATGTAAAATCTTAAATTTATAAAATTCTAAAAGGAGCTTACATCAACAGATATAAACAATTCACCAAAGTTTCATGAGAACTGATGAAAGCATTTTTTAGTTATTGTCCAAAAACTAGAAAATCCCCCTTTTTTTATGAATAAAACCCTGTAACTCTGAAACGTTAAATCTAAAATTCATAAAAATCCAAAAGTGAGCTCATGTCAATAGACATAAACAATTCACCAAAATTTCTTGCAAGTTGGTGAAAGCATTCTTGAGTTATTGTCAGAAAACTGGAAAATCCCCCTTTTTTAATGAATAAAACCCCAAAACTCAGAAACGGTAAATCTGAAATTCATAAAAAACGAAAGGAGCTCACGTCAACAGATATAAACAACTCATCAAAGTTTCATGCATATTGGTTAAAGTTTTTTTTGAGTTAATGTCCGACATGTTGACGACGGTCAGACGGTCAACGGTATACCATAATACGTCCAGTAAACAGGCATATAAAAACATCGCAACAATTTGTGAATTTACAGTACTAAAACATTGTAACTCTTCATCAATGTGGATCCATAATTAAGTGCAAAAAGGGAACTTGAACTCATCATCAAAAGCCAAATATGTATGTCAAATTAAAGCATATTATATTATTCCAGCAGAAATGCAATAAGGTCACACCTGATAACAAAACTGAATAATAACTATCATGTTATCATGATAACTTGATTCTAAAGATGTTTTCTGGTTTAATCTTGCTTGTTATGAGTAGGTCAAAGTCACCAGGAGGAATGTGCAATTTTTCAATTTACAAAGGGACACTACTCAAGAACTGCATAAGTGATGCCCCCAAATTTGAAGTTAATCTGTATTTGGTGGTAATAAACATTGTGTACAAGTTTCATAACATTTGGTTGAGTGGAGAAACAGCAAATTTACAAATTTTACGTTTATAAAGGGACATAACTCAAGAACGGTGAAAGTGACACCACCCAAATTCAAACATGATCTGAGTTTGGTGGTAATAAGCATTGTGTACAAGTTTCATAACATTTGGTTGAAGCAAAATAAAGTTAGATTGCAGAAACTGTAAATAAATTTGCCAATTTTTCCATTTCTCGAGAACAGTGAAAGTAATGCCACCCAAATTCAAAATTTATCTGTTTTTGATGGTAATAAGCATAAGTTTCATAACATTAGGTAGAGGCAAACTAAAGTTAAAGAACAGAAACTAATTTTAAGATGTAGAGATGTACCTGCCTACATGCTTAAGTACGGACAAGGGTAAAACTTAATGCCCCCTTCTGCTGCGGCAGGGCATAAAAACAGAAATATATTTCATGACTTTTTAAAGTATATACAGACTTAACCCTTACAGTGTTACTACATATACTACTGTAATATCCACTTGTGTATAAGTGCTAAAGGTACATAAGTACACTGTACGAGATTGCAACATTTATTCAAGGACAAAATTACATGTTAACAGTTCTCATAATGACTGAAAATCATATGCCCATCTCCTGCTTATTCTTAAAATGTAGTCAAGTATTGAATGTAGTTGTGAGGGTGTAATCCTGCATGTATATTCAAAACAAGGTGAGCAGCTTCAGCATACTTGCAGAAGACATGTGTTGCTTTTGGGACATGTGCTGTTTGACTGTATAAATATGTTACTTGAAGAAATGATATCAATTGTATCAATGACAAAATGAAAGAGGTAACAGCGTATTACTTACCTCTTTTGAGTGAAGTGATGCAAGGCTACCACTGGAGAGAGAATGAGGCCTATATTTTTTGTCTTTTTAGTGAACTAATTCAAGGCTATCATTGGGGAGAGTATGAGGTCAATTTGGAAAGAATTTCCTACCTCTTTTGAATGAAATGATACATGGCTACCATTGGGGAGAGCAAGAGGCCTGTATTTTTTATGTCTTTTGAGTGAACTGATTCAATGCCATCATTTGGGAGAGTATGAGGTCAATATGGAGAGAATTTCCTACCTCTTTTGAATGAAGTGATACATGGCTACCATTGGCGAGAGCAAGAGGCCTGTTTTTCTTCCCTCTTTAAATATAGTAGTGATGCATAGCTACAGTTGGGGAGAGCATAAGGCCTGTATTTCTTACCTCTTTTGAATGAAGTGATGCAAGGCTACCATTGGGAGAGCATGAGGTCCTGCTGGGGAGAATTTGGTCCAGAATCAGAATTGCTACTGCAATCAACTGAAAGAAATAAAAAAATTAACATTAAATGATATTTGCAGCATGATGTGAAATATTTTTTGATGAATCTATTATAACACAACTTAGGATGTTTCCAGTTAAATGAAAGCTTCTCAACAAGGTCAAACATGTCCAAACATCAACATAGAGAGATTGTTTACGAAAAGAAATTGTTGATACTATTTGATATGACTTTTGATCAACAACTTTTCAAAAACACCTTCCAGTGATCTTTCACTTCTTTTTTTTTCAATGGATATCTTTTTTTTTCTATTTTGTAAAAACTCATCTTCACAAATCAATTTGAAATATAGTTCAGCAAAAAATAAATATTGTATTTTTGGGGTCTATACTGGCCTTGTAACTTTCACCATCTGATAATGATTCCATTCAATGAAGGATATCTACCAGATTTTATTATTTTCAATTTGTTATTTACGGAATACTTCAGCTTTATTAACATATTGCAATAGTGTCATTCATAATAATATTTCATCAGCAAATAGATAATTAAATAAACTCTCTGTGAAAAAATCTTTTTGGAGTGAGGTTTGAGCACTATATCATTTCTCTTTATGATGCTGTAAAGCAGTAGAGATCTAGGGAAACTATTTCATAATCAAAATAGCAAAATTTATTAAACTGCATAAGTTTAACTTTTTGATTTCTACAAACTGTTTGGTTTAAGGGCTTCAATAGTATCTCTTCAAATTATGTTGTCCTAGATTCACAACCCTAAATTAAATTCTGGAACTAAAGAACTAGTAGTGAAGAATATATTTGGATCAACTGTTCGATTTATTTTTAGTAAAATCCTACATACTTATCCTTTTTCTATATGATTAACTCCCCAAATGGCCTTTTGTTAGTTTTGTTAGGACATGCACACACATCATTGAAAAAAACATTCTATAATGCAACAAAACATTCTATTGACTAAGACTATATGTCTTCAGAACATTTGTTGTTCACAAACCATGCAAACTGCTCCAGGCTGTAGACCACGAAATAAAAAGCATCCAAATATGTGACATCAATTACGGTTATGGTCTGGCATTGAAATTCACTTTGTGAACTTGTAGCCTGATAATTAATTTAGATTTTCGTCTTGTCCTACTCTTCAGTTTTATCAATATATACCTTCTGTAGTGTAATTTCTACAAGGAAATGAAAAGGAATTCCTACTTCCTAATCCCTATGTGCTTTTAGAATGTATTGTTAGTAAAAAGCTTTCAGTTTTAACATGTCATAAATTTATCATAGTACCTTCAATTTTCTGAGAAATTTCATTATAAATTTCTTCTGATCTGGCTCTGTACATTAAATAAAAATATGTGATTCAGTTTTCTAAGAAGTAATTAGCTACTTTTATTTCCTGTAGCTTACAAGGAATAAGCACCAGTTTCCTCGTTTTATACTTACTCGAAAGTGGTTTGCGTTTGAGGAAGTTCGCTTTATCTTTGCGTCGGAGAATTGGACTGTGTGTTATTCTCCGTTGACTCTCCAATTTCTGCTTCAAGGCCGACCGCACCTTAAGGTTTGGTTCAGAGGCTGAAAACAACAACAAGTGATCACAAGCCAATTCTAAACAAATCATGGCAGCTAAAGCAATTGTAAATGCAAAGGAGTGAAATTTTATATGATTGTTAAAGGCTATTGTTGTAACTTTAAAACCTTCTTGCCCAGCATCCTCTTGTATATTGCATTCTAAGAAAATTGACTCCTTTTATCAAGCATCACTTTCTTTTATAGAACAAACACAAATACCATTTGTTTGAAAATCTTTTGTCCTTAGTTTTCCAAATCCAGAGTTATGCATGAAATAAACAAAGCAAGAGGACATATTCAATGATGAGTATCTATAAGCTTTTAGATGAAATAGTGATTCATAAACTCAAGTAGATGTTACCAAAATAACTAAACATGGAAAATGAACTAAAAACAAAAACATCCCCATTGTTTCCTTAATAAGATAGATGAAAATATAAACAAACAAATATAGAATTCATTCATTCTTTGGCAGCTGCTAAATAGCTTATGTCATGCTTTTTCCAAAAATACATTAAAAAGTGTAAGTCATCAAGCTTTTTTTCAAGCTACAGGTTGTAATAAAGTTTTAATATCTTGTTACAATTATATAAGGAAAAGGCATGATTATGTATGTGACATTTATTTCTGTGTGTTGTCATTAGAGTTTACTCGGGGTAGTTTTAGTACAACAAACAGTAATAGGCTAACTCGAGAAAATTGAAAATGATGCCACCTCAAATTAAAAAATCAAAATTTGATCTGTGTTTGGTGGTAATAAGCATTGTGTATAAATTTCATAACATTTGGTTGAGGCAAATCTTTTGAGTGAAGTGATGCAAGGCTACCACTGGAGAGAGAATGAGGCCTATATTTTTTGTCTTTTTAGTGAACTAATTCAAGGCTATCATTGGGGAGAGTATGAGGTCAATTTGGAAAGAATTTCCTACCTCTTTTGAATGAAATGATACATGGCTACCATTGGGGAGAGCAAGAGGCCTGTATTTTTTATGTCTTTTGAGTGAACTGATTCAATGCCATCATTTGGGAGAGTATGAGGTCAATATGGAGAGAATTTCCTACCTCTTTTGAATGAAGTGATACATGGCTACCATTGGCGAGAGCAAGAGGCCTGTTTTTCTTCCCTCTTTTAAATATAGTAGTGATGCATAGCTACAGTTGGGGAGAGCATAAGGCCTGTATTTCTTACCTCTTTTGAATGAAGTGATGCAAGGCTACCATTGGGGAGAGCATGAGGTCCTGCTGGGGGAGAATTTGGTCCAGAATCAGAATTGCTACTGCAATCAACTGAAAGAAATAAAAAAATAACATTAAATGATATTTGCAGCATGATGTGAAATATTTTTTGATGAATCTATTATAACACAACTTAGGATGTTTCCAGTTAAATGAAAGCTTCTCAACAAGGTCAAACATGTCCAAACATCAACATAGAGAGATTGTTTACGAAAAGAAATTGTTGATACTATTTGATATGACTTATGATCAACAACTTTTCAAAAACACCTTCCAGTGATCTTTCGCTTCTTTTTTTTTCAATGGATATCTTTTTTTTTCTATTTTGTCAAAACTCATCTTCATAAATCAATTTGAAATATAGTTCAGCAAAAAATAAATATTGTATTTTTGGGGTCTATACTGGCCTTGTAACTTTCACCATCTGATAATGATTCCATTCAATGAAGGATATCTACCAGATTTTATTATTTTCAATTTGTTATTTACGGAATACTTCAGCTTTATTAACATATTGCAATAGTGTCATTCATAATAACATTTCATCAGCAAATAGATAATTAAATAAACTCTCTGTGAAAAAATCTTTTTGGAGTGAGGGTTGAGCACTATATCATTTCTCTTTATGATGCTGTAAAGCAGTAGAGATCTAGGGAAACTATTTCATAATCAAAATAGCAAAATTTATTAAACTGCATAAGTTTAACTTTTTGATTTCTACAAACTGTTTGGTTTAAGGGCTTCAATAGTATCTCTTCAAATTATGTTGTCCTAGATTCACAACCCTAAATTAAATTCTGGAACTAAAGAACTAGTAGTGAAGAATATATTTGGATCAACTGTTCGATTTATTTTTTAGTAAAAATCCCTACATACTTATCCTTTTTTCTATATGATTAACTCCCCAAATGGCCTTTTTGTTAGTTTTTGTTAGGACATGCCACACACATCATTGAAAAAAAAACATTCTATAATGCAACAAAACATTCTATTGACTAAGACTATATGTCTTCAGAACATTTGTTGTTCACAAACCATGCAAACTGCTCCAGGCTGCAGACCACGAAATAAAAAGCATCCAAATATGTGACATCAATTACGGTTATGGTCTGGCATTGAAATTCACTCTGTGAACTTGTAGCCTGATAATTAATTTAGATTTTCGTCTTGTCCTACTCTTCAGTTTTATCAATATATACCTTCTGTAGTGTAATTTCTACAAGGAAATGAAAAGGAATTCCTACTTCCTAATCCCTATGTGCTTTTAGAATGTATTGTTAGTGAAAAGCTTTCAGTTTTAACATGTCATAAATTTATCATAGTACCTTCAATTTTCTCAGAAATTTCATTATAAATTTCTTCTGATCTGGCTCTGTACATTAAATAAAAATATGTGATTCAGTTTTCTAAGAAGTAATTAGCTACTTTTATTTCCTGTAGCTTACAAGGAATAAGCACCAGTTTCCTCGTTTTATACTTACTCGAAAGTGGTTTGCGTTTGAGGAAGTTCGCTTTATCTTTGCGTCGGAGAATTGGACTGTGTGTTATTCTCCGTTGACTCTCCAATTTCTGCTTCAAGGCCGACCGCACCTTAAGGTTTGGTTCAGAGGCTGAAAACAACAACAAGTGATCACAAGCCAATTCTAAACAAATCATGGCAGCTAAAGCAATTGTAAATGCAAAGGAGTGAAATTTTATATGATTGTTAAAGGCTATTGTTGTAACTTTAAAACCTTCTTGCCCAGCATCCTCTTGTATATTGCATTCTAAGAAAATTGACTCCTTTTTATCAAGCATCACTTTCTTTTATAGAACAAACACAAATACCATTTGTTTGAAAATCTTTTTGTCCTTAGTTTTTCCAAATCCAGAGTTATGCATGAAATAAACAAAGCAAGAGGACATATTCAATGATGAGTATCTATAAGCTTTTAGATGAAATAGTGATTCATAAACTCAAGTAGATGTTACCAAAAATAACTAAACATGGAAAATGAACTAAAAACAAAAACATCCCCATTGTTTCCTTAATAAGATAGATGAAAATATAAACAAACAAATATAGAATTCATTCATTCTTTGGCAGCTGCTAAATAGCTTATGTCATGCTTTTTCCAAAAATACATTAAAAAGTGTAAGTCATCAAGCTTTTTTTCAAGCTACAGGTTGTAATAAAGTTTTAATATCTTGTTACAATTATATAAGGAAAAGGCATGATTATGTATGTGACATTTATTTCTGTGTGTTGTCATTAGAGTTTACTCGGGGTAGTTTTAGTACAACAAACAGTAATAGGCTAACTCGAGAACATTGAAAATGATGCCACCTCAAATTAAAAAATCAAAATTTGATCTGTGTTTGGTGGTAATAAGCATTGTGTATAAATTTCATAACATTTGGTTGAGGCAAACTAAAGTTAGAGAACTGAAACCAATTTTGGAACCTATGTACAGACGGACAAGGGTAAACCTTAATGCCCCCGCGGCTAGATAAAAAAATACAAAAGGAAATAACCCTTTTAACTTTCTTTCAGGAAATCAAAAACCATATCAGGTCACTGTAATTTTGCTACATTACAAAATCTATTATAAATAATACTTATCTACTCTATATTTCCTTATAAATCAGTCTACATTTATATTTTTTATTTAATCAAAAGCTTTTTCTGTATTTGTAGAAAGAAAGTTAGTATCATAAAATAACAAATCTATCTTCATTTAAAGGAGAACTTCAACCAATAAATTGCACTTTGCATGAATATTTGCTAATTTACTGCTAGTAAAAATCTATGACAACGAATGCAATCCAATTTAGTGGAATGCTCCCAAACCTATAGTTTACCTAAACTATCGACACATTATTTCTTGCTTACAAACGTCTATCTTTTACATCTTCCCTTGCTTTTGTCACTGCAATTTTGCATTTTGAAAATGATTTATGTTTAAGAAAATGTATCAACAGATTAATTATTTATGGCAATTAGTAGCAAGTTTAATTACATATTAAACACACACAAAAATCAATCTAATGAAAGAATTCTCAAAAATTTCAAATAAAAACCCACATTGAGAAGCATGCAAAACTTGAAATACAATTCCTACTGCCTTTGCATTCAGGGCAACATAAAACACAAACAAGACTAATTCTAGCAAATTTCATGTCAGATGTCATGTAAAATATTGTACTGAACATTAATATTATATGGAGGACACTTACTGATTCACCCTACTGTACATTTTAATCAAAAGTTTTTGAAACATAATTTGCAAGGTCATAAAAAAACAAAATTTTTCAAGTGTCAGTATAAATTAATGTTTGCACATTTAGCACACAAATAAGTGTATTTAGCTCATTAAAAACAACTATTCATATACATTCCTAATTTCAGCTTCTTGAAAATGTTAATTTATAAATAGAAGTCTCCATTACTAAATTCTGTCATGACAGGAACATCATGCAAAACATAAATTTAAAACAAACATGTTAGTGAACTGGTTAATTACAACTGTTACTCATAACATTATATTAAGACCCACATTAAAATATCTTCAACGAAGACAAAAATAATTTGCTTTGGCTTCTTGTTTTGAAAGATTAAATATTAAAATCTAATGTAACGCTTTCTTTTTCTTTTTACTTTTTTAGAAATAATGACATCATTTGAGGGAAATAAAAACAAAACAAAAGGGTACATGGTATTTGATGTGATGATTTGTACAGGGCCTTTGTTTTTGTACCTCCAGTTCTACGAATGTGATATCATGACGATGATTATGATGTTTGGCTGTTTAATGACCAATTAAATCAGGACGAGAGCATGTTGATATGATATGAATATGAACTCTCCTTTGTACTAGACCTACATGCTGAGAGGGGTTTTTAACTTAATAGTTAATTATGTAACAGCTTGCAGGACGACATGAAGGTGATTTGCACAACAAAATCTTTTTTTGAATGTTAATTTGGTGAAAAAGACTTGTAAATTAGGTCACAGGGCATCTGATTTTCTATTTTTCAGGATAATTCACTTTGTTTAATTTTCATTTAAACAAATTCTTTACACAGACCACTGACTCTTTACTTAAACCATTAGTTAAAAAAAATATATATATCATATATGCAACCATGAAATCTAAAGCTGTTACAGAAATCAAGTATTAACAATACAAAAACAAAAGTAAATTAGTTAGCCCAGATTCACAATGTTGGTTGAAACTCAATAGGACTCATTAAACAAGGAAGAAACTGACAGATGTTAGATACTATTAGTATTGAAAATTTATCAATTTTTTGTGCTGGTGTATAAAATTCAAGATTGTTGCATTAAACATGTACTAACCAGTAAAACCTAATAAAGTTCTCCTTGTTGTAATGAAACCATGCTGCTTATCAGGTTAACATATATACAACCAGTCTCACAAATTGGAACAAAACAAACTAATAATTTGTTCAAAATGTCATGGTACATTTTTAGTCTGATATCCCAATATAAATCGGCCATTTTTTGTTTAAAAAGACCCCATGATCTATGTCAAAGATGTGGATGACTATTTTGTTTGTTTCATTGGATATATTTATGTTTAAATGTGAGCATGTATAAAAAAAAATACTTAAAAAATATAAAATAAACATCTACAGAAACATAGTGAAATTCACATGATGCCATGAAAACAACTTAATCTTGAACCTACCTGTTTTACGTAATGGAAAATCATCTCTGTCATATTTCCCAAGAAGATGAGGACCAAAAGGAGGCGATAAGCCAGACTGTGGTGGCGAATTCTGTTCAACCCTGGAATAATAAAAAAACTATAATTGGAGTCATAATTCCTTTTTGTCAGTTTTTCTAGGTAGTTAAGACTTGATAATCATACCACATCTAATACAGACCCAATGGTATTTAGCAACCATAAAAGTTATTTTAATGTAATCCTGGTGGCATGCTCTTCATAACATTGCAGACCTGTTGCTTATATGCTGACCTAATTTCAAATAAATGTGGACACATGTGGACACAGATGATGCCCCTGCATATCATATAGTTATAAAGGGACATAACTGAAGAACGGTAAAAGTGACGCTACCCAAATTTGAACTTGATCTGAATTTTGTGGTAATAAGCATTGTGTGTAAGTCTCATTACATTTGGTTGAGACAAACTTAAGTTACAGAACGGAAACTAAAAATTTTGTAATTTTTCCATTTATAAAGGGGCATTACTCTAGAATGGTTTGAGTGACACCACCAAAATTCATACTTGATCTGTGTTTTGAGGTAATAAGCATTGTGTATAAGTTTCATAACATTTGGCTGAGGCAAACTTAAGTTAGAGAACGGAAACTAAAAGTTTTGCAATTTTTCCATTTTAAAAGGGGCATAACTCTAGGACGGTTAAAGTGAAGCCACCAAAATTCAAACTTGATCTGTGTTTTGTGGTAATAAGCATTGTGTATAAATTTCATAACATTTGGTTGAGGCAAACTCAAGTTAGAGAACAGAAACCAATTTTGGGACGTACGTACAGACGGACAAGGGTAAAACTTAATGCCCCCTCTGCTACGGCGGGGGCATAAAAATGGTCTATCTTTTATTCAAACCACCATCTGAACTGCATATCATCAATGTTTAAACAATTATAAATTTTGTAACTATTTAATCAATGATCAAAATATTATATTTGACAGACTGATTTGTCTAAGATCATATACTCCTCAAAATTTAGGCAAAATTAATCCCCAACTAAAGAACCTTTGTGAGCATGCTCACATACCCCACACCCCAACAATGTCACTAGACAAACAAAATCTCACCAGATTCCTAAGTTCAAAGACTCATAACTCTACAAAAGTCAACTGATAAAAATTTTCTTGTGAATATGCACATTTACATACAGTAAATTCAGAAATAATTGCGATGTTTTTTTATTATTGCGAAAAATGCGACAGGGTTATAATCGCAATAATTTAAACTCGCATTTTGAAATTTTTTATATGAATTAAACAGGATTTTTCTCAATATGGCAAAAATTAAAATCCCATTTTAGTCTAAAATGACAAAATCGCAATAATAAATGCACGCAATAATTTCTGAATTTACAGTATTATATCCTCATTAACTACAAACTTTCATGAAATTCTGTTGTGTGGTTTCAGAGAAGTTGCGATTACAAACTGTTGCAGTGGTATATTTAGGCCAAAATTCTAAGTTCAAAGGGGAATAACTCCTAGAAAAAAATTCATTAGTAATTTCCTGTCGATATGCACATCTACTAAGTATGTCCTTATTATATACAAAGTCATGAAATTCTGTTGTGTGGTTTCAGAGAAGTTGCGATGACAAACTGTTGCAGCAGTATAATAAGGCCAAAATTCTAATTTCAAAGGGCATAACTCTTAGAAAAAAATTCTATTGTACTTTTCTGTAGACAGGCACATCTACATAGTATGTCCTTATTATCTACAAAGTTTCATGAAATTCTGTTGTGTGGTTTCAGAGCAGTTGCGATGACAAACTGTTGCAGTAGTATATTTTGGCCAAAATTCTAAGTTAAAGGAGCATAACTCCCAGAAAAAAATTGAATCGTAATTTCCTGTCGATATGCACATCTACATAGTATGTGCTTATTATCTATAAAGTTTCATGAAATTCTGTTGTGCGGTTTCAGAGGAGTTGCAATGACAAGAACAGGACTGGCCAAAATTCTAAGTTAAAGGAGCATAACTCCTCGAAAAAAAATTGAATCCTAATTTCCTGTCGATATGCTCATCTACATAGTAAGTCCTTATTATCTACAAAGTTTCATGAAATTCTGTTGTGAGGTTTCAGAGGAAAAACATTATACCCTCCGCAACTTTGTTGCGTTGGGTATAATAAGGAAGATGAAAAATCTGTTTAGTGGTCTAGGAGATTATTCAGGGATTACACTGAGACGCTGAAGTCAACAGTCAGAATCTGTTAAGACTCTCAGCATCCAGTCGATGAGAATGGTATTTATTTTCTATATCACATATGGAAGCAGCACTTTTTTGTAGATTTCTTCAACAGAATAAAATATTAGACAGAATTATTCATTTTTTTCTAAATGTGAGAATATTTTCATTAAAGTTTTTATTGACTCTGGAGTGGTAAGTGTTTCCTAAAACTATGTTGACTTTCTAGGTCAGTCTGATTAAGTTTCACCTCACAGTACCCAAATTGCACCGAGTACCCAATTTGAACCCATTTTGCGAAAAAAAAAGTGGAGGAAATGGTATAGGTTAAACTTTTCTTAGAGACTAAACAATTCATATTTCTAAAACTTGCAATTGTGCACGTCTGTGAAAATTCCTAAATTTACTAAAATATACACAAAAGGGTCACATAATTTATCAACAGTTGAAGTATCCAGTGAAAAAGTAAAATTCCACAAAAAGTAAACTTTTAAAAATGAACAATAAAAATATGTCACAGGCATGAAAAAGTTCATAGTATTATTAAGTATGGACTATTGTCAAATTGTTCTAAAAATGAAGAGATAAAATAAAACATCAGTTGTTTGATTTTTACAGATGTGAAGTTAAGCATGTGTGTAATTTAGGTACTCCTCATTACAAAATTTTGGGTTGTTTGGAGGTCAGATAAAACCCATTTTTCTATAATTCAGTATGGAATCAAAATCAAAGATGTGAAACTATATAGTAAATAAAGATATAGCTACAAAATAAATACACAAGAGTGCATACACTGAAATGTCTCGCCTTCTTTACTAATCATTGATATTATGTTGATAGTCCTAAATATAAAGCTTTATTACAACTGTCACATAAACTTAACATTAACCAAGTAAACTAAACATTGACCAATGAACCATGAAAATGAGGTCAAGGTCAGATGAACCATGCTAGGCAGGCATGTACAGCTAACAATTCTGCCATACAACAAATATAGTTGACCTATTGCTTATAGTTTAAGAAAAACAGACCAAAACACAAAAACTTAACACTGAGCAATGAACCTTGAAAATGAGGTCACGGTCAAATAAAATCTGCATGACTGACATATAGATCATAAAATATTTCCATACACCAAATATAGTTGAACTATTGCATATAGTATTAGAAAAAAAAGACCAAAAATCAAAAACTTAACTTTGACCACTGAACCATGAAAATGAGGTCAAGGTCAGATGACACCTGCCAGCTAGACATGTACACCTTACAATCATTGCATACACCAAATATAGTAGACCTATTGCATACAGTATAAGAAAACAGACCAAAACACAATAAAATGCTCCATGAGGGCGCAGCTTGATACGACCGCAGAGGTCGAACCCTGATAGTTGGGGCAAGTATGGACACAACATTCAAGCTTGATACAGCTCTGAATTTGGATTGTGATTAAATATTTGACACAGCATAGGTTTCTGACACAGAATGAATGTGGTCTAAGAACTTAAAAATTTTAAATTGGACATTCACCTATTATGGTCCAATATCCAAAATCTAAATACATGGTTAGATTCAGCATATCAAGGAACCCCAAGAGTTCAATTTTGATGAAATCAAACAAAGTTTAATTTTCGACCCTTTTGACCTCAATGTGGACAAAGTTGATAACGGGCCCAAAAATCAAAAATCTAAATACATGGTTAGATTCAGCATATCAAAGAACCCCATATATTCAGTTTTTGTTGAAATCAAACAAAGTTTAATTCTGGACCCGATTTGGACCAACTTGAAAACTGGGCCCATAATCAAAAATCTAAATACATGTTTAGATTCAGCATATCAAAGAACCCTAAGAATTCAATTTTGTTAAAATCAAACTAAGTTTAATTTTGGACCCTTTGGACCTTAATGTAGACCAATTTGAAAACGGACCAAAAATTAAGAATCTAAATACACGGTTAGATTCGGCATATCAAAGAACCCCAATAATTCAATTTTGATGAAATCAAACAAAGTTTAATTTTGGACCCTTTTGACCTCAATGTGGACAAAGTTGATAACGGGCCCAAAATCAAAAATCTAAATACATGGTTAGATTCAGCATATCAAAGAACCCCATAAATTCAATTTTGTTGAAATCAAACAAAGTTTAATTTTGGACCCGATTTGGACCAACTTGAAAACTGGGCCCATAATCAAAATCTAAATACATGTTTAGATTCAGCATATCAAGAACCCTAAGAATTCAATTTTGTTAAAATCAAACTAAGTTTAATTTTGGACCCTTTGGACCTTAATGTAGACCAATTTGAAAACGGGACCAAAAATTAAGAATCTAAATACACGGTTAGATTCGGCATATCAAAGAACCCCAATAATTCAATTTTGATGAAATCAAACAAAGTTTAATTTTGGACCCTTTGGACCTCAATGTGGACCAATTTAAAACGGGCCCAAAACCCACAAACTTAATACACGATTAGATTCAGCATATTAAAGAACCCCAAGAGTTCAAGAATAAAACCCCATTGAAATTGGTCAAGAAATAAGCAATTTATACAAAGTATCTTCTTTTGCACAATACTGTGCAATTGAATATTTCTTGCAATTGCGCAAAACTGTGCAATTGAATATTTCTTGCTATTGCGCAATACTGTACAATTGACAATTTCTTGCTATTGCGCAATATTGTGCTATTGGATATTTCTTGCTATTGCGCAATACTGTGCAATTGAAGATTTCTTGCTATTGCGCAATACTGTGCAATTGAAAATTTCTTGCTATTGCACAATACTTATTATATAATAATTTACATATCCTGTTAGGTATGTATCTCCTGCCATATCATTATTATTTGCTTTTAAATATAAATCAGAAATAACCAACTTAAAATGGAAAATTTTAAAGAAAAAAAGAACCCCCAAATTTTTGAACCCCTTATGATTCATCACCCCAAACTCAATCCCAGCCTTCCTTTGAGGTATGGTACCTTGCAGTACAATTTCAGAGAGATCCATACACTTGAACACAAGTTATTGTCTGGAAACTAGAAAATGCTTATTTTGGCCCCTTTTGGCCCCTAATTCCTAAACGTTTCAGGCAATTACCCCAAACTCAATTCCAGCTTTCCTTTGTGATATGGAACCTTGTAGTACAATTTCAGAAAGATCAATTCACTTACACACAAGTTATTGTCATGAAACTAGAAAATGCTTGTTTTTGCCCTTTTTGGCCCCTAATTCCTAAAATTTTGAGGCAATTACCCCAAAATCAATCCCAGCATTCCTTTGTGATATGGAACCTTGTGGTACAAAGTCAGAGAGATCCATACACTAACACACAAGTTATGTCTGGAAGTTACAAAATGCTAATTTTTGGCCCTTTTGGCCCCTAATTCCTTAACTGTTGGTACCATAACCCCAAAATCAATCCCAACCTTCCTTTTGTGATATTGAACCTTATGGTAAAATTTCATAGAGATCCATTCACTTAAACTAAAGTTAGAGTGCGAAAATTAATGTGTCTTCGGACGACGACGCCGGACGACGACGACGACGACGACGCCAACGTCATACCAATATACGACCACAAAAATTTTTTTGCGGTCGTATAAAAACTTAACTATAACCACTGAACCATGAAAATGAGGTCAAGGTCAGATGACACCTGCCAGTTGGACATGTACACCTTACAGTCCTTCCATACACCGAATATACTAGACCTATTGCTTATAGTATCTGAGATATGGACTTGACCACCAAAACTTAACCTTGTTCACTGATCCATGAAATGAGGTCGAGGTCAAGTGAAAACTATCTGACAGGCATGAGGACCTTGCAAGGTACGCACATACCAAATATAGTTATCCTATTACTTATATTAAGAGAGAATTTAACATTACCAAAAATCTTAACTTTTTTTTCAAGTAGTCACTGAACCATGAAAATGAGGTCAAGGACATTAGACATGTGACTGACGGAAACTTCGTAACATGAGGCATCCATATACAAAGTATGAAGCATCCAGATCTTCCACCTTCTAAAATATAAAGCTTTTAAGAAGTTAGCTAACGCCGCTGCCGCCGTAGCTGCCACCGGATCACTATCCCTATGTCGAGCTTTCTGCAACAAAAGTCGTAGGCTCGACAAAAATGGAAACTTTTGTCTGTATCTTATCAAGAAAACATAGGGGGTAAAACTGTTAAATATGTTCAATTTGGGAACCCTCACATTAGAATTTTAAAAAAGTAGACACTTGTGTTAAAACAGTTAATTTGCATTTTATCGCTTATATATTTATATAAATACAGGAAAATAGTCTTATTTTATTTGTCAAACATATTTTATTTGAATCAGAAGAACATATCTTTCACTTGTGTAAATATTCAAATGCAGTTATCATTCAAATCTTTTAAAAATTAAACTACTAAATATAAGCCTATTACAACTTTATCCTATTTAAAACACATCTGTTTAATTCATATATATCTCATATAGAATAATTTGCTTACAGATTCTTATAGTATTTTAAATTCTAGAAATAGGAAGTTAATAAAAAGACACACTAGATTAAAAAAAATTTAATCAGTAAATCTTATATATATAAAAAAAAAAAAAATAAGAAATGTTAAATGGCTAAAAATAATTGAAAGCCATGATTTCCAGATTAAAAAAAAATTACCAGTCTCACAAAATGACCTGACAGTAAACTTACAAACAACAGATTCTAGATCTAGTACATACAACACTTCTAAACTGATTGAATCACAAACATTTATCAATAATTTAATTTTGGATGTAACACGTCTTCTGATTGGCTGACGTTGTTTTGTTTATCAGCTCATAGACATAATTTTGTCATGTGACCGTGACGTCATTCAAGTTTTTTCATGGTTTACTCCGGTTTAAAATGGAATTTAGAATTAAATTATAAGAAATGACTGTAATATTTTTTCTGTCTATTCGAAATAACATAAAAAATGTGGTGCACACTTTAAAATAATCTGCTACGCGGGTTATTCAGTGTGCACCACATTTTTTTATGTTATTTCTTCATAGACAGAAAAATATTACAGTCATTCCTAAAGTGAATCAACAAGCAAAAGAAGTCAAGGTCACCTGGCTATGTTCAACCAAAAAGAAAACATATACACAATAAGCTTACCTATTACCTATAGTATTGACCTTATCAAAAAACATGGGCAATCAAAGATTACAAAGAATGCAACATCCCCAACTTTACTTTGCTTGTTGAAGAAATAAAATATTGTGCAGCAGGATCTGCTAACCTTTCTTGAGCATGGGGGTTCACCATATGTTTTGGGGACTTTGAAAATGTGTTGTGTTTGTTGACTGTTGTCTGTCTGTTGGTCTCTTTTCTTTTATCCATAATTTTGTCTTTCCTCAACTTAATGTTTTTTCTTGCCCCTTGATATCTTCTCCATCACTGTTTTTAACCAGTTATGGAATTGAAATTAAGCTTTAATGTGAAAAGGACTGAAATGTTCAAAATTAACTTGAAACAGTTAAGTAAAATATAGGTCAGAGTTACCAACTTTAAGTGGAGGGGTGTTATACTGTCTTGACTGCATCACCACTCCAAGTCAAATGTAAAATATAAAGCAAGTCTATGAAACATGTAATGTAGACCAGAAAGAGCCAGTAACTGACATTATACTCCTGCATGTAGAAGAAGATCTGCTTTTTATGACACATGTTTAGACTTCCCTACACAATCTGTTCATCAAACAACATGATTGTAGGTCACTTGCTATCTTAGATCTGAATTCAAAGGCAAAGGATGCTCCCCAAACCCCACATTTATTCATTTAAAAAGACAAAAAGTGGCATGTACTTGAAGGATGCAATTGAGATAGTATGCTTGGCCAGACAAAGAAAATATTTACTTTTTTGGTGATTTGTGTGTTATGTCTTTGATGTGTGCTGACCGATTAAGTTAATGTCTAATATAGTTGGTGAACTTTTGAATATCCAGTTTTTTTTTTACATTTGTACCGTCTCATATCTATTTATTTCCATGTTGTTACAGGTTATTTTTTTTTATTCTAGAAATTGGGAGAATAGCTAAATTCCACACAATATAAATTACTACTTTGCAGAAGTATTATTTAGTAAACAACTCTCAGGTCATATATAGCTGCTTCATATTTTGACAGTAAAACTAAGAATCGAGAACTAGCCAGAAGTCATATATATTATACAAACCAATTATGGAATGGAGGAGAATTTCTGGCTGCAGCTTCTCTATGTTTCTTTGTTAAAACAAATTCTTGCAACCGTAGTTTTACTTCAGAGGAGGCCACAGCACCTACAAACGAGAACATAACAGAGGTGAGAAGAATGCAGCAGCAAGAAGTATCTATCATTGAAGTCTATGCATTCCTTTTTTGTGGTAGATGAAACAAAAATTATGATTTATGATTATGATTATGAACCTTTAAGTGGTATGAAAAATTTTATGCTTGGAAAATTATTGTGCTGTCTCTTTTGTTTTGAGACTAAACAGTAGATATAACTTTTGAATGTGTATCAATTTGAAACATCCTCAAATTGCTTGCTAAAGAATGAAATTGAAGTCTCATCTTATTGCATCAAAATTTTAAAAGGTGATATCTTCAAAGTGATTGATTCTTGCTCAAGTAGCAAATATTTCATGCATATTCAAGAGAGAACAAACTAATAAAATAGGTAGGTTCTGTTTCGTAGGACAACAGAAATTAAGGGCTGGAAATTTGGACTGCCCATGGAAAATGAGGACAAATTGGGTTGTGGCAGAAATTTTGCCTTGCAACAATAATCAATGAAATCAAGATTCCACCATCCATTGGACATTTAATTTTCCACAGTTCATATCTTGATGTATTCAGTGGTGACACTAAACTACCTTTAACCTTATACTTAACAGATAATTTAACTTGGAGTGGAATGAATAGACAGATTCATGGGCAGGCACACATATCAAAACATAACCAACCCCTGCATTATGCAGAAAGTACAAAAAAACAAACATTGAAACAGTTACTAATCTATAAAGGCATTAGTACAACAATGCAGAAAAACATTTCACATTTCAAAATGAAACAAGGATCAGTTAAATAGCAAAAAAAAGTTTTTATCTGCAGCAATGAGAAAAAGATAAACAAAATTCTGTTGGAATACTGAAAATAAAACCAAATAAACATAAAATCAGCCAATTTCTAAAAACAGACAATAATTTAACTGGATATCAAATTCTTCAGCAATGTCTAATTATAAAAATTTGCTTACAGAGAGTAGGATATAATTCATTTTACTAATAATGTTTCAAGGGTTTCTAAATATATCTATCTATAAATTATCTATTTCTGTTCCACTTCAAAAACTCATAATAATGAAACAAACCATATAACTACAGAAAAACGATATCCATTAAAATAGTTTATAAAAATAAAATATATCTACAAATAGAAATGCAACAAAATCATTTATAA
This sequence comes from Mytilus coruscus, assembly GCA_017311375.1. Taxonomy (NCBI): domain Eukaryota; kingdom Metazoa; phylum Mollusca; class Bivalvia; order Mytilida; family Mytilidae; genus Mytilus; species Mytilus coruscus. Next base: position 39,681,487 of record CM029596.1, read on the forward strand.
AGATGTATCTCTTGTATCTCTAACGGCCAATCAGTAAGTTATTTTTATCGGACTAAATCTGAAGTAATGCCATTACGACTGTAACGTCTATTTCAGGATAATGTCAATCAAGACAATAATTTTTATATTATTTATATTCTAAAGGAAGGACATTTATAGAATTAATTTAATTCACTTTCTTATTTAGTCTAATAATTCACTAAGAGGGGCATAACTGAAATTCTTTTTTTAGTGTTTTCTTGTATTCATTTTTTTTCTTCATTACATTGTTTTCTGAAGTATCCAACTCACTATCACGGCTTTTCTGAATATTTCATTTTTATCAGTTGTCCAGATTAATTGCTGTAAATGAACTTTGCAAAACACACAGTTCATTTCACTGAAACGGAAGGCAAGGAAAAGACAAAATGAAAGTAATAAAAAATGTAGAATTACAACAAGATCTTTGTCAGCATCCTAACACTTACTTTCTTCATTCTTTGTTTTATTCTTTAGTTGTTCTAAACGTTCTTTCTCCATTCGTTCCTTCTCCAGTCGATGTCTTTCTTGAAGTTTTTGTTGTTCTTGAAGGAATTCTTGCTGTTTTTGTAACATCACTAAATGCTGGAACATGAACATTTGAGATTAAAATAGAAACATTTTAAGTTGAAAATGATGATCAAATACAATGGTAAATTAAATTTACTGTTGACATTCCAAATTTAATTAGGATGAGATAATTTCTAAGAAGCAGCTAAATATGATTTGGTTCTTTTCATTTTCAATACATTCCCAAATAGGAACTTTGTTTTAAAAATTTTATAAGGATGGACCAAGGATTTGTATATACAAATTCTTGGATGTATGTAAAACAGTTTGACTTTTATTGAATTTTTTTCTTTTCTTTACAGATGAATAAAGCTGATAACAGACCCATAGTTGTGAAATAAATTGTGTGGTAAAACACTACAGATAGACAATACTGATCATTGATGTGTATACACACTACAGATGGACAATGCTGATCATTGATGTGTATACACACTACAGATAGACAATACTGATCATTGATGTGTATACACACTACAGATAGACAATACTGATCATTGATGTGTATACACACTACAGATGGACAATGCTGATCATTGATGTGTATACACACTACAGATAGACAATACTGATCATTGATGTGTATACACACTATAGATATACAATACTGATCATTGATGTGTATACACACTACAGGTAGACAATACTGATCATTGATGTGTATACACACTACAGATGGACAATACTGATCATTGATGTGTATACACACTACAGATAGACAATACTGATCATTGATGTGTATACACATTACAGATGGACAATACTGACACAAATTAGGCAAACAATTATGTGTCTTTAAGGGTTCCTTCCTAAAAGTTATAGACTTAAAAGGTCAGCTTTTTGGTGGAATTAATGATGATTAAAGATTTATTTATCAATTCTGTTGCATATATCAATTAAAACAGTTAGCTGTTACAACAATTTATATGGTGGTAGTCCTTATAAAAAATACTCTAAAAATGTTAGGGTTGGTACTCATAAATATGGTCAGGGTTTGGGACTGTCAACACACATATATTTTTAATGGCTTATAACGTTTACACACAATAATACAACAGCAAAATATGTTGGAATATAAAACAGAACTAGGCATTTGATTTTATTCAATCAGGAACATGTTCATTTAAATTTTTTAAATGTACATCCTACTTTTATTTAAACTGGTACAATATAAGTTTTTTTCCAAGAAATGAATATAATAACAGTACTATTTTTTCAGAAAGTGAAAATGTGCTTTGTTACAGATTATAATGTATACATATGTGATAAATGCTTGTTACAGATTTTAATGTATACATATGTGATGAATGTATTTCGGTTAAAAACATATTCACATTAAGGTTATATTAAAGTAAACTTTTTAAGGAGAAGTTCTTAGTTCAAAATGAATCATCTTCACCAATACCATAAACAAGATTTCACCATAAATCTACAAAGACATTCAATCGATTCCCTTCTAACTACAAAAGTAATGGCACAACGCTTTTAGAATTAAAACTACCCTGTCAATCAAAAAGTCAATTTTTTCTACAACAAGTAACCCTATTTATAGTAACATCATACAATAAATAGATTTCCATCAATTTGAGAAGCTCTACAAAATCAATTAGGAGACAAAAATATAGAAACATCTTCTACCATTGGAAGATGGAATAATGTTTTATTGCCTTCAGCAATGCTATATTTAACAACGGATCGATGGCTTCCAAAGAAGCTTTGGTATAATTGTACTATTTTAGGAAAGAAATCTTGGCAAACAATAGGAAGCAAGGGGGATTGCTAACAAGTTTTATTTTTCCATCTCATCAGGAACTTTTCCTACTTATGAAGATTAATTATTCTCGCCTACAGGATTTATAAGACAGTCAATAACCAAGTATTTGTAAACTTGAATAAACTCTTTTTTTAACAATAAACCATCATAAACCAGATAAATAAAGTTCAGACACATCCCAAACAAAAAAGAAATTGTTTTCACACAACTCCAGTCATTTTTTTAAGTTTAATATTCAGTTTTCATATTTATGTTCACCTATGAAGTCAGAAAGGTTCAGTTTCAACAATTTTGCAATTTTGAAAAAAAAAATCATTTTGTAGTTTGCCAATCTTTGTTTGTGATGCAATAGCTGGATTCTGTTTATATAGGATTAAACACATTTTTTCTAGAGGTTATTGATGTGTAAACCGGGGTGATTAACTCACAAACTGAATAAAAGTCCTTACTTTTATGTTAAGTTTGTGAGTAAGAGCCCAGGTTTACACATCAATAACCTCTAGAAAAAATGTGTTTAATCCTTATAATTCTTCAGCCAAATATCCACGATTTTTAATTAACATTTGTTTGTGTAATGGCTACTATGATTATCATCAAATGCAGACAGGTCGTAACTAAGGAGTTGGCCGCCATATTGACTTACTAAAATCTATAAACGTTCGATAAATGCAACATAATCTAAAATGAAATAGCACCTACCTCAAAAACTTCATTTTAATGAGATATTATCTGAATATGAAGTGTACAAGTAACGAAATAATCTTTCCCTTGAAAGTTTTCATACGTTTGACGTCGTGTTTTGCCATGACGTAAATTCGCTAAATTATTCATGAAATTTCGCGGAATTTTATTTAAATTTTAATTTTATACATTTTCGAAGCTTTAATACATTATTTCTTTTTTGTTTTATATGCATTAGAATAGAAACAACTGTAATGTATTTGTTTTTTAATCTCAATTTGCTGAAAAACCAGGATCCCTGTATGCATGTGTATCGCGCATGAATAGATCACAGTGAAGGTTACGAAAGTAGTTTCGGAAACATGGTTTATTGAAGTGTAAACCAAGAGAAAAAATTCTAATTGACCAATCCAATTCAAGTATTTATAGATATGCAAATCATATAAGAATTATTGTTTGATAAATTAGTGTTGTTCTTGATAATCATGCCTGTTCTTGGTAAAAAAAATAATGGAATGTGTACACTGAGTTATAAAAGGAATAAATTTTAGGTAATTAAATAAGTGTTTTCATTAACAGAACTTTCATCCTGTTTAAGAAAACAATGATTTTTGTTGGTACGTTTAATATTCAGAAGTTAAAAACTATACTTTGCATTCACTGCAATCATTTATTTTGAACAGAAATTAAACTGACAATGACCGCTTGCTTGGTATTTAAAACACAGGTAAATTCCCCAGGTAAACAACTAGGTTGATACATTCTTATATCTGACAGGTATTCAAACGATACTTTCTTATATCTGACATTCAAATGATACTTTCTTTAACTGACAGGTATTCAAATGATACTTTCTTATGTCTGACAGGTATTCAAATGATACTTTCTTATATCTGACAGGTATTCAAATGATAACTTGCTAATTATTATTCATATCATGATGTTGACTGAAGAACAGAACTACAGATCTTCATAATCTATAATGTATGTCAGTTCTGAATATTTTCTTTCAGAAATTTATGTTCAAATTTTTGTCAAGACTGGCATATGTAAAAATAAGGAGAAGTGGCATATTTGTCAATGAGACCATTCTCCAACAGAGACCAAATTATTTAGATGTAAGCAACTATATAGGTCACTGTGAAATATGCCATCATGTTGTAAACCGAGGAATAAATGCATATTCCATGGTAAGTGTGACTACATGAACTTCATAGAGTAATAATCAGAGGATACTCATTAGTAACAACAGAAACACAGAATACATCAAGTGACAACTTTTATAGGACAACTTTCACCATATAACAGGAAAAGGAATACTACAAGGTGACATTTTATAATAAACACTGTTTAATTAACATGTTCTTGTACCTGTTGCATTTTAATGTGTTCCTGTACCTGTTGCACTTTAATATGTTCTTGCAACTGTTTCTCATGTTCTTGTGCCATCTGTTGCTGCTGTTGCCTGAATTGTTCAACAAGAAGACGCTGTTGAAATTCTTGTTGTTGTTTTAGTGATGCTATCTGTTGCTGGAGTTGGTCATTACTGTACATATTAGCAGATGGATGTCTACGCTCTAATATAGGTGACCCCAGTGGAGACTGGTTTATATCTGAAAGGAAAATACAGATCAATCCATAAATACTATGCAAATTTAAATAATTTATTACTTTATATAGATAAATTTTATTCAGCAAAGCTAACAACCAGTACAACAATATCTATTTTTGAAAGGAATAGTAAATTAAATATAAATAAGATGCCAAGATTTCTCCAGTAAATGATCTGATGATTGACTGGCTTATTTTAAAAACAATTTCAAACACTGGTTTTCAGTTATTTTTGCCTTTCTATTCATTAAGTCTCAACTAAACTATTTGAACTTAAGCAATTTCAAGACCAGACAAGAAAAACTTTCCAGGCCTTTAGATTCCATTGTTCAAGAACTGTTTTATAGATTCAAATTCCACTATTCTGAATACGTTTCCACCAAATCTAAATAAATCCTCCATATTAAATAATATAGAGCAATTTTTTTTTTTTTTTTTTATCACACCTAACACACTAGTAAAAACAGTTTGTCAAGATTACTAGAATATTTACTGTTGTCATTTCTCACCAGTTAAAAGGTCATTTACAGCTATCTTTATTAACATTAGTTGTTCTTTAAATCCATCTGCTCCATGTGGTATATTTATGCCTGGATATTATTAAATAAGACTTTTCTTGCTTAAATGAACTTCAAAGAAAGCTTTGAGGCACTTATACTTTATGTTATGACAAATTTGGGGAGGGGGGGGATAAATTTATCTGGGTAAAATTTCTATAATATATCAAAACCTACAAAAGAAGACACAAAGAGCAATTTCAATTCAGCCATTTGTATGACATTTTCATGACATAGGTACATTCAGTGAACCATTAAAATTACATCTAATTATCTGATGATGACCATAGAAAACACAAACAACATGCATATGAGAAATATAGATGCAAAGGGCTTGCTTTTTAAATATATACCACTGCAGTAAAACCAAAGTATTAACTCCAAAATATAAATAATGCTTTATTCATATAATAAATTGTCATATATTAAAGTTTTCTAATTAGTCCACCGTTATGTATGCAAAATATCAAGCAACAGAGTATTCTTCTATTCTTCATTTCTTTACTGTAACAGGGAAATAAGAAAGAAAAAACTTACCGTTTTTAATATTCATCGGAAAAGTCAACAACTTACAATAAAATGCTCCATGAGCGCAGCTTGATACGACCGCAGAGGTCGAACCCTGAACAGTTGGGGCAAGTATGGACACAACATTCAAGCTTGATACAGCTCTGAATTTGGATTGTGATTGACTATTTGACACAGCATAGGTTTCTGACACAGAATGAATGTGGTCTAAGAACTTAAAATTTTAAATTGGACATTCACCTATTATGGTCCAATATCCAAAATCTAAATACATGGTTAGATTCAGCATATCAAAGAACCCCATATATTCAATTTTGTTGAAATCAAACAAAGTTTAATTTTGGACCCTTTTGACCTCAATGTGGACAAAGTTGATAACGGGCCCAAAATCAAAAATCTAAATACATGGTTAGATTCAGCATATCAAAGAACCCCATATATTCAATTTTGTTGAAATCAAACAAAGTTTAATTTTGGACCCGATTTGGACCAACTTGAAAACTGGGCCCATAATCAAAAATTTAAAGACATGTTTAGACTCAGCATATCAAAGAACCCTAAGAATTCAATTTTGTTAAAATCAAATTAAGTTTAATTTTGGACCCTTTAGACCTTAATGTAGACCAATTTGAAAACAGGACCAAAATTAAGAATCTAAATACATGGTTAGATTCAGCATATCAAAGAACCCCATATATTCAATTTTGTTGAAATCAAACAAAGTTTAATTTTGGACCCCAATTTGGACCAACTTGAAAACTGGGCCCATAATCAAAATCTAAATACATGATTAGATTCAGCATATCAAAGAACCCTAAGAATTCAATTTTGTTAAAATCAAACTAAGTTTAATTTTGGACCCTTTGTTTGGACCTTAATGTATACCAATTTGAAAACGGACCAAAATTAAGAATCTAAATACACGGTTAGATTCAGCATATCAAAGAACCCCATATATTCAATTTTGTTGAAATCAAACAAAGTTTAATTTTGGACCCTTTTGACCTCAATGTGGACAAAGTTGATAATGGGGCCCAAAAATCAAAATCTAAATACATGGTTAGATTCAGCATATCAAAGAACCCAATATATTCAATTTTGTTGAAATCAAACAAAGTTTAATTTTGGACCCGATTTGGACCAACTTGAAAACTGGGCCCATAATCAAAATTTAAAGACATGTTTAGACTCAGCATATCAAAGAACCCTAAGAATTCAATTTTGTTAAAATCAAATTAAGTTTAATTTTGGACCCTTTGGACCTTAATGTAGACCAATTTGAAAACAGGACCAAAAATTAAGAATCTAAATACATGGTTAGATTCAGCATATCAAAGAACCCCATATATTCAATTTTGTTGAAATCAAACAAAGTTTAATTTTGGACCCCAATTTGGACCAACTTGAAAACTGGGCCCATAATCAAAAATCTAAATACATGATTAGATTCAGCATATCAAAGAACCCTAAGAATTCAATTTTGTTAAAATCAAACTAAGTTTAATTTTGGACCCTTTGGACCTTAATGTATACCAATTTGAAAACGGGACCAAAAATTAAGAATCTAAATACAGTTAGATTCAGCATATCAAAGAACCCCATATATTCAATTTTGTTGAAATCAAACAAAGTTTAATTTTGGACCCTTTTGACCTCAATGTGGACAAAGCTGATAATGGGGCCCAAAATCAAAATCTAAATACATGGTTAGATTCAGCATATCAAAGAACCCAATATATTCAATTTTGTTGAAATCAAACAAAGTTTAATTTTGGACCCGATTTGGACCAACTTGAAAACTGGGCCCATAATCAAAAATTTAAAGACATGTTTAGATTCAGCATATCAAAGAACCCTTAGAACTCAATTTTGTTAAAATCAAATTAAGTTTAATTTTGGACCCTTTGGACCTTAATGTAGACCAATTTGAAAACAGGACCAAAATTAAGAATCTAAATACATGGTTAGATTCAGCATATCAAATAACCCCATATATTCAATTTTGTTGAAATCAAACAAAGTTTAATTTTGGACCCCAATTTGAACCAACTTGAAAACTGGGCCCATAATCAAAAATCTAAATACATGATTAGATTCAGCATATCAAAGAACCCTAAAATTCAATTTTTGTTAAAATCAAACTAAGTTTAATTTTGGACCCTTTGGACCTTAATGTATACCAATTTGAAAACAGGACCAAAAATTAAGAATCTAAATACACGGTTAGATTCAGCATATCAAAGAACCCCATATATTCAATTTTGTTGAAATCAAACAAAGTTTAATTTTCGACCCTTTGACCTCAATGTGGACAAAGCTGATAATGCGGCCCAAAAATCAAAATCTAAATACATGGTTAGATTCAGCATATCAAAGAACCCAATATATTCAATTTTGTTGAAATCAAACAAAGTTTAATTTTGGACCCGAATTGGACCAACTTGAAAACTGGGCCCATAATCAAAATTTAAAGACATGTTTAGATTCAGCATATCAAAGAACCCTAAGAATTCAATTTTGTTAAAATCAAATTAAGTTTAATTTTGGACCCTTTGGACCTTAATGTAGACCAATTTGAAAACAGGACCAAAAATTAAGAATCTAAATACATGGTTAGATTCAGCATATCAAATAACCCCATATATTCAATTTTGTTGAAATCAAACAAAGTTTAATTTTGGACCCCAATTTGAACCAACTTGAAAACTGGGCCCATAATCAAAATCTAAATACATGATTAGATTCAGCATATCAAAGAACCCTAAGAATTCAATTTTGTTAAAATCAAACTAAGTTTAATTTTGGACCCTTTGGACCTTAATGTAGACCAATTTGAAAACGGGACCAAAATTAAGAATCTAAATACACGGTTAGATTCGGCATATCAAAGAACCCCAATAATTCAATTTTTGATGAAATCAAACAAAGTTTAATTTTGGACCCTTTGGACCTCAATGTGGACCAATTTAAAAACGGGCCCAAAATCCAAAAACTTAATACATGGTTAGATTCAGCATATTAAAGAACCCCAAGAATTCAAGAATAAAACCCCATTGAAATTGGTCAAGAAATAAGCAATTTATACAAAGTATCTTCTTTTGCACAATACTGTGCAATTGAATATTTCTTGCAATTGCGCAATACTGTGCAATTGAATATTTCTTGCTATTGTGCAATACTGTACAATTGACAATTTCTTCCTATTGTGCAATATTGTGCTATTGGATATTTCTTGCTATTGCGCAATACTGTGCAATTGAAGATTTCTTGCTATTGCGCAATACTGTGCAATTGAAAATTTCTTGCTATTGCACAATACTTATTATATAATAATTTTACATCCTGTTTGGTGTGTATCTCCTGCCATATCATTATTATTTGCTTTTAAATATAAATCAGAAATAACCAACTTAAAATGGAAAATTTTAAAGAAAAAAAAAAGGAAAAAAGGAAGAAAAGGGGAAAAAATCCCCCAATTTTTGAACCCCTTATGATTCATCACCCCAAACTCAATCCCAGCCTTCAATGAGGTATGGTACCTTGCAGTACAATTTCAGAGAGATCCATACACTTAAACACAAGTTATTGTCTGGAAACTAGAAAATGCTTATTTTGGCCCCTTTTGGCCCCTAATTCCTAAACGTTTAGGGCAATTACCCCAAACTCAATTCCAGCTTTCCTTTGTGATATGGAACCTTGTAGTACAATTTCAGAAAGATCCATACACTTACACACAAGTTATTGTCCTGAAACTAGAAAATGCTTATTTTTGCCCCTTTTTGGCCCCTAATTCCTAAAATTTTGAGGCAATTACCCCAAAATCAATCCCAGCATTCCTTTGTAATATGGAACCTTGTGGTACAATGTCAGAGAGATCCATACACTTACACACAAGTTACTGTCTGGAAGTTACAAAATGCTTATTTTTGGCCCTTTGGCCCCTAATTCCTTAACTGTTGGTACCATAACCCCAAAATCAATCCCAACCTTCCTTTTGTGGTATTGAACCTTATGGTAAAATTTCCTAGAGATCCATTTACTTAAACTAAAGTTAGAGTGCGAAACCAATGTGTCTTCGGATTTGACGGCGACGCCGCCGACGACGACGCGACGACGACGACGGCGACGACGCTAACGTCATACCAATATCGACCACAAAAATTTTTGCGGTCGTATAAAATTACAAAAACACCAACGTCATAAATGAGCAGAAGGGGCCATTTACAACTTTAAGTCTTTCCCATTAATTTACAGAATCTGTGATATTTTGAACTTGTTAATTCCAAAACGTCATTGCTACTATAGTATATACATACAATTAACCAGATTTCACAGTTTGTTCATTTCCAGCATACAGAAATAGAACTTACTAGTCACAACAATAATCTATATGTAAACTTTTTCAAGATTATATTTCAATGAGATTAAACAAATTTTTCAAATCTGATATTACAAAATTAACTTCTTTCTCTGATGAAAAAGTCTCTGATTTTTATTGATGTTTATCAAATCAGATGACTGTAAAATGAGTTTCATGTAAACCTCTTGTGATATTAAGGAATATTTTAGTTTTGCTAACTGAATATTCCTGTTTTACTACTATGCCAAACTTCAGAGCCTAAAGTCAATATAATAAACAACAAATGAGAAAAAGGCTTTATGCATATAAGCCTTGCTTACTTCTGAAAGACTAATGTTTAGTTTTGCTAACAACAAAACCATTTCTGTCTGAAAAATTCTCAAATTCTTTTTACATCGGATGACCGTGAGTGCATTCCAGTGTATTGCTGTCGCCTAGATTTCCATTACGTAACTTTCGTGTTGGGATTGTAACCGATCTATAAACATGATAAATACGCGGACATTATCGAGTGCAAAATAACATTCCTTATCGCTTGAAAATGTTTTGTCGTTAGAAATATATATATAAGTAAAAAATCTTTAATATCTATGCACACGTGTTAACGCATGCGGAAGAATATCTCAAGAACGTTTGCAATCTCGAGCTCCCATGCAGAGTTATCGGTCCTCGCTCTCTCTCAAGGACCGATAACTCTGCATGGGAGATTGAAAGTTTGGCGGGAAAATATGAATGCCTACTGAAATCCAATCTATTAGAAAAATCGAATTATTACAGAAGAGTGTCCACCATGCACTTGCACTGCACTATTATTAAAGAAGAGGGAAGAAAGATACCAGAGGGACAGTCAAACTCATAGATTGAAAATAAACTGACAACACCATGGCTAAAAATAAAAAGACAAACAGACAAATAATCATACAGAGGACACAACATAGAAAATTAAAGACTAAGCAGCACGAACCCCACCAAAAACTGGGGTGATCTCAGGTGCTCCTGAAGGGTAAGCAGATCCTGCTCCACATGTGGCACCCGTCCTGTTGTTTATGTTATTACAAATCCGTTAAATAGTCTAATTCGGTAGGTCACATTCGTGAAAAGGGAAGGGTATTGTAGTTATGACATAAGGAACATATCCGATATCATCTGTGAAACGGTTATTCCATAACGGTCAACCAACTCATGATGGCGTCCGTATATAGAATAGAATGATATACAAATGGATGAAAATTATATATACATGTAACTGTAATATACAAATATTAATATAATATATAACAACAAACCAGAGTATACTGATTTGTATCACTTCAATATCATATTTATTACAGTGAGGGTGAATTCCCTGTCATTCATTTATCATCCACGCACGAACTTGTCTAAGAAAAAAAAATATATCTGTACATTAACCTCACTTTCAGGTATAGAGATGGGATTTTTTTTTCTGAGACAAGTGCTTGTGATCATCCACAAGAACTTGCAGTCATCCGATGTTCAGTACTTCAGTACTTTGATTTCTCATGGCACTCCTCAATCTGACCTTGACTGAATCTTGTAATTACACCTTGTATGATCTTCCAAGAGCTTCAAGCTCTACATTTTTTTTCTTAATAATTGTCACGACATCATTTTACATTTATATTAATTGATCTCCTCCGCTGAATAATAGTTTGCAGTCCAACTTTAACATGTGACAAGCTTTATCTTTAAGACTTAATTACATTAGTGAAATCTAGTTTCTCTGCAATTCTACTAAGGCAGTAATAATATTATGACCAACTATATATTTAGCAATAAGCGAATTTACTTTTAATGAAATCTTGAAAGTTATACAGTACTAGATAACACCTCTAAATTGAAGGCCTGTGATTTGTTTATCCTGTTTACTTTCAAAACTAAAATTGTCAAATGATAAAATTCATGTAGCATTTACTATAATGCCGAAAGAAGCATTATTAGAAAAGTTCAATTGCTTTAGTGTTTGTGATGGTTTCAATTTTGCTAGTCTAAAACAAATTTTATTTTCATTTGATAACATTATGTTGGATTGTCTGAAATATTTTATTTGTTTTAGGGGGGTACATTATGTAAAAATTAGGAAATGTGGTATGATGGTGTATTATTGTCTGGATAATGTTGGTGGTTTTAAGTCATATTTAAAAAGATCATGTGCTTTCAAGGGGAACAGAATTTAAGTATCAAGATTAAAAAAAAAAGAGGGAAATTATCACATTCAGCAATCATTTCTTTCAAAAACGTTTGCCCAGATATTCCAAAAAAATAATGAAAAGGATAACAGAATATACTGTCCATGCTAGCTCAAGGATGAAAAATTTTGTCCTGCTTTTTTTTTTAGTTGTAATCTCTGTCCTGCCTTTTTATTTTTTACTCTATTCGGTCCTGCCTTTTTTTTTACTAGTTTATCCTGATTTTTTTTTACACAAATTGTCATCCTGCCTTTTTTTTTACCAAGTTGCTCATCCTGCCTTTTTTTTTTACCAAGTTGCTCATCCTGCCTTTTTTTTTTTTACTCAAAACTCCTGTCCTGCCTATTTTTTTCAAATTTCATCATAGCCCCCAATAATAATAATCAAATGGTAGCTCCTTAGAAAGGATGCAATTTTGTTTACAAAACAAAAGCACATGGTTAAAATGGGGGAAAAAAAATAGAATGACTTCCAGTAAAACTTTAAAAAAAATTGAGAAATTTATTGAATTCTTTGGGGACAAAGAAGAGTCTGATGGAAAGGAAACATGAAAGATATTTCTCCTCAAAACAATAGTAACCAATTCTCCAAATATAGAGTGAAAGAAAAATTTATTCATTCTGTGATGTGAAGTTTTTTGAGTCATTTTACTCTTTGTTAGCCATGAATTCCCACCTTTTCTTTGACAAATACCAAAAGTTTTCTTTTTTAAAAATTTCTTTGACCAAGTTTTTGATAGAAAATTTTGATATGAATTCCTGTTGTCACTACCAAAGTTTTCTTGTACAAGTTTTCTTGGTCCAAGTTTTTGATGGATTATTTTATAGTGAAAACCGTCAAAGAAAACTTTGATCAAAAACTTTGACTTGCTTGGATGGAATAGAATCTCTTCCTACTTTTCTTGAAACTTGGATGGACTTGCATGGGAATTATCCAACACAGTGAATTTTTTTCTGTGACCAAAGTTTTTGATGAACAACTTTGATAGTGACAACTGATAACATGGACCAAGTTTACCTGGTTAAAGTTTTCTTTGACAACTTTGATAGTGACAACAGATGACTTAGACCAAGTTTACCTGGTTAAAGTTTTCTTTGACAACTTTGATAGTGACAACAGATGACTTAGACCAAGTTTACCTGGTTAAAGTTTTCTTTGACAACTTTGATAGTGACAACAGATGACTTAGACCAAGTTTACCTCATTAAAGTTCCTTTGACAACTTTGATAGTGACAACAGATGACTTAGACCAAGTTTACCTGGTTAAAGTTTTCTTTGACAACTCTGATAGTGACAACAGATGACTTAGACCAAGTTTACCTGGTCAAAGCAAACTTTGACATATTTAACTTTGATCGTGACAACAGATGACTTAGACCAAGTTTACCAGGTCAAAGCAAACTTTGACATAGTTAACTTTGATAGTGACAACAGATGACTTAGACCAAGTTTACCTGGTTAAAGTTCCTTTGACAACTTTGATAGTGACAACAGATGACTTAGACCAAGTTTACCTGGTTAAAGTTTTCTTTGACAACTCTGATAGTGACAACAGATGACTTAGACCAAGTTTACCTGGTCAAAGCAAACTCTGACATATTTAACTTTGATCGTGACAACAGATGACTTAGACCAAGTTTACCTGGTCAAAGCAAACTTTGACATAGTTAACTTTGATAGTGACAACAGATCACTTAGACCAAGTTTACCTGGTCTAAGAGAACTTTGACATAGTTAACTTTGATAGTGACAACAGGTGACTTAGACCAAGTTTACCTGGTGAAAGAGAACTTTGACATAGTTAACTTTGATAGTGACAACAGATGACTTAGACCAAGTTTACCTGGTCATAGAGAACTTTGACATAGTTAACTTTGATCGTGACAACAGATAACTTAGACCAAGTTTACCTGGTCAAAGAGAACTTTGACTAGTTAACTTTGATAGTGACAACAGATGACTTAGACCAAATTTACCTGTTCTCTTTGACATAGTTAACTTTGATAGTGACAACAGGTGACTTAGACCAAGTTTACCTGGTCAAAGAGAACTTTGACATAGTTAACTTTGATCATGACAACAGGGCTTTACATTAAACTTATTCACATCAGTGATATTAAATAATTATTTCAATAATTTTTCGTTTTGGCCTATCTATTTATGTACAGCTGAGATGACAAGATAAACATGAAGAACTAAAAATATCCCTGACAAATCATATGGGTCAGGTGCTTTAACTTATTTATAGTTGTTATTTGTGTCTTTACCAACTTATTTATACATATAGATGGGCAAGATCTCAGTTTATTTTTTCATAACAATTGTTTTAATAAATTTGGCAAATGGTTAACTAATTTTGTCTTTATTTAAAGTATTATTTTCATTAAAAAAATATCAACCATTCTTATACATAATTTATTCATATGATATATAAATTAAATTTATACCCATAATAAGACTTCTGGTTAAAATATGAAAGACTCCAATATATTTGCCAATATTTGACTTGTTTTAGAGTGTCTTAAGGACTTACATTTTTGGTAGCCATGCAGGTGTTGCTGATCACAGGCACAGTAACGTAATTTTTTTTTGTACAATTTTTGTTTCCACAGAGGAACTGATGGAACCTTAAAGACTGATTTAGTTTCTTCCTTTGTCATTTCTGATGGCAGTTTGCAACTGTTCAAGTATAATTATATATCCACCAAAAACTTAATCCGATTGTTATATTCAATATTAGTTATTGCAACACATTCCTGCTTGACAATAAGTAAGAGATTCATACACTGAACAACTTCTTTGGTCTTTACACTAAATATAAACGTTGTAGATGTGATGCAATAAGACACAAAATTCACTTTAGATATTTATCCATACATTCTGTATTCTGATTCAAAATCATTAATATTTGATGGCTGGTGAGTTTTCACTGACACATAAGTTCCAAAATAATTCCACTTTTCCAGACAAACAAACCATATAAAATTGGAAGAAAGTAAATGAGCATTCCTACAAAATCTAACTACCTCAAACAAGACAGAAATGACAAGGACTGCTCGGGGCTCTAGCACATGGTTTCATAAATCACATAAGTGATAACATGACAACACTTATTTTAATAAATATAAACCTAAATACATATTTGAATATTGTAAGGATGACATAAAAATAGACTTGACTTATGATTCAAGGTTTCATCATTAGTGTCTCAAATTAACATAAAATACTCCTGTGTGGCAAAATTAAAAATCCATTATCATCAATAAAATTATGAGTATTTTATGCTAAATAAATTTGAACATTGGAATAATTGTGAAGTTCTATAAACCGATACATTCGATTGGTTGGCCACATTCTTTCCCTTGGATTTAAATAGAATTAACTGAAACACTGAAATCATTTTTTTTTTTTTTTGGGGGTTTATGTAAAGTCTGTAGTCAGATATAGGCAAAAGAATTTTCATTAAAATACTGATATTACTTTACACTGCTAAGCCCTATTTAAAGGATTGGAGGTTTTGTCTGTCAAATTAGATTTGGGAGTCTGGTTGCTGCCCTTGAAATATTTTTACAGTTTGTCTTTCCCAAATAAGTATCTTATAGTTGGTAATTTTCTATTTTAATCATAACAGTTTTTTTACTTACCCCACTAACAATACTGATTTTTGCAGCCTTTCTGTAGCAGTTGGATAATTTTTTTTTACCAATTTGTCAGTTAGGTTAAATGAAAGAAACTGCATATTTGGAATTTTAATCAAACTGCAGTGGGAGGATGATGCCACAGTCAATTCAGAGTAAATGCATCTAAAAATTTAGGCCATTTACCAAATTAACATTTGAATACTTTACACGCCAGACAAATTGTAAAATACAGCATTGGAATGATGCTGTCTTTTGTGTTGGTCCATTGGGTATGCATGCAGACATAACAGATACTTAACTAGCACAAGAAAATAATCAACTGTATACATGTTAACCCACAGATAGTCATTTTGTCAAACTTAATTTTTTTCAATTTACTTTATAATGTGAGGGCAATAAACCATAACTGTTTGATGAAAATTAAACCAGCTTTTATGCGAAACTATTCCTCACTGACCTATTTAATACTCATTAACATAAAAAACAAGTGAAACTGCAAGCTACTGCTCACTGATGATACCCCCTACGCGATTTTCAACTACTTGGATGTCATGTGTAAAATGATGTATGTGTTCGGTAAACAGGAAGTTGTTGAGTGATGAATCTGAAAACACATCACACAGTATAGCTGACTTGTATAAACCCTGAAACCAAATTTCAGAAATCCTTGTGATGTAGTTCCTGAGAAAGATGCGACGAAAAATATTCATGGGACGGAGGGACAGACGGATGGATGGATGGACGGACAGAGGTAAAACAGTATACCCCCACTTTTTTAAAGCGGAGGTATAAAAAATGCAATAAGTATGACAAGTATTCACTAGCTTGATAACACCTTTAGTAATCTTTTAATTTGTTCTACAATATCATTTCATCTGTAATTTAACAAAATTGTAAAAAATTGATGTTAATGGATATATGATTTTAAACAAAAATATCTGAAAAAAACGGTCACAGAATATTTTACCAATTCTTAAAACTGCAAATTTTCCAAAACATTGTTATGTGTCCACATGCAAAGTCAGCAAAATCAATATATACTCAATAAATCTTCTTCTAATCTAGGACTCCTTGAAGAAGTTCAACTCAATAGCTGAACCAATTTTCACAGGTGTCAAAAGTAGTGCTAAAATAAATTGCAGGTCCAAGAAGTTTGCACACGAGACCAAAGCCAACAATGCAGGTAACTCACAGAGGGGTCAAAGACAAAAAGATGACTGTTCAAAAATATTGAAAACGTACATAGAGACCTGGGATACACATCAAATTGCACCAGTTTTACAACTGCTTTAGTGGTCACATTCTATATGCAAAATTTAAAATTTTAATTATACATATATTTATATATATATAAATATTTATTCTTAACTGGTAGGGAATAGAATGGGAAAAATTATTGCAATTAACATGATATCAGCCTATTTGCCATCTACTATCATTGCTTATATGGTTCTCAATTCATTGAGAGAAATCAAAGACAATGTGACAACCTTTTACAAACCATTGAAAACTTGTGTAGCATTTTGTTATTCTGACTCTTAAAATTAACATTTGGTGGCAAAATTTGAATTGAAATTATTTTCATAATTGGTGATGAATTCATTGGAAAATATCATTTAAATTCTTAAGTGCTAAATGTGCAATACATAGAGTGTCACAACGAAAAAATTGGTTTTGATTTTGACAATTTTCAACATTTAAATTCTTCCATTCTGAAGGAGTTTCCTCTGCACATAACTAAATCACAAAATTTTAGCACTTCTATTACCCAAGGCATTCATAAAAAAATTACCTGTAATCTTATCAATGGTATCATTATCATAATGCAAATGAGCTGGGGTTGTTTGAGAAAAATGAAAAAGATGCTAGATTACAACATATTTTAACAAAACTACAATCATTCGTATCAGTCACGGTTCAGTCTGATATTTAACACCAAAATATTTTATAGCACATAAGAAAATTTATTTGTAACAAAAGCAACAAAACATTTAATTAGTCTTCAGGGTTCAACTCTTTTCCAATTTTTTAAGTAACTCTAAAATGCATTATTTGAAGCTTGATGAATTCATTAATATTTTTACTTCAGTGTTTTTTGTGGCATGACCTATTTCCATAAATCACTTGACCTATTTCTGTACATTGTTCTTCATTTAGAAAAATGATGTAAACTACAAACAATACAAAAAAAAGATTCTTACCTCTAAAAGGTCTTGAATAAAAAAGTGGGCAGTGAACTTCTGAATTCCCTTGTTGCTCATGGAACATTGGGAATACAGTCTGCTGTTTGTATAAATTCCACATTTTGGAATCAATATTTGAGGATATTTATAGAAACATGAACTATGTTATCACAGGATGATTATAAAAGAATTGTTAATTAGAGACTCAGGCTGCTATATTTATATGGAATCACAAATAGATCCTTGTGGGCTGTGTCTTATGTGGACAAATAATGTAGTAACTTTTGTAGTATCAACTGAAGTTTCAACTGTCTATTACACTTTTATCATATGTTATTGTATATGTTAGTTTATATTTCCTTGTTAAATTTCTATTCCCTTTTCCTTTAATCCATCTGTCATATATAGAATTCCTATCCAGATGTTGTATTGGTCTCAACAAAATCTATAACTTTTTAATATGATATCCATTTATATTGGGAATTGATCTAAACACTTCAATGTTTAGTTAATTTGTAACTATATTCATCTGTAATTGATCCATTGATGCACTTTACATTACAAAATCAAATTGAATAGCTCTCAAGGTTATGTGCAGTCTCCATACATATCTCAGTAAACATGCCATTATCAAATATGAATATTTTACTAATGATTTATAATGCAAAGTAGCATTCAAACACTTTACAAACCCTTCTAATGTTAGTCCGTCAGATATCAATAATAAGTTTCATGTACACTTGCAGTACTTAAATAAACTATTTTCCTTTAATAATTCATGATAAAGCTTTGTATTTATTTTCATACAGTCACGATGTTAATCCAGTGATTTTAAATCCAGGAAATTACACTACAAATTGTAGCTGTAAATGTGAAGTACTCGTCTATTGTGTTTTCAAAACAGTCAATAATGATAAAATGAATGACGTCAATAAAAACCAAAAACATTTAAATAATTGCAATGCTAACAACAGTGTACAACTTTTTTTCTTTTTTTTTTACATCCTTTTGTATTAGCTAATGCATAATTCAAATGTGTACACTCTATTATTCAAAATTTTAAATCCAGTTTTAATTAAAACATAAATTTCAATAATATCACAGATTAGATACATTTCATGGTGACTTGTCATAAAAACAAAGACATAATAATTGACAAAATCCAGATTTACTGATTGTAAAACTACTTTTGGTATCAATCTGGAGTGCTTGTTCTATAATGCACATTTAACTTACTGAATTAGACATCCTTTTAAAAGTGCTACAGAGAAACTCCTAAACCTGAACTGAGTTAATGACATTTACCAAACATTACCTGAAAATCATGACCAAGCTATCCCAGAAAACAATTATAAAACAATTAATAATTCTTAAAATTGGAACTGATGCTCATTATTCATGTAGAAAACATTTCACCTTCAAAAGTTCTACTTTGTAAACATGCAATACACCTACAGATGGAATTTCTGCTCAGTCAAATACCCTCTTTCCTCCTTTTGGTAAATCTTACTTCAAAGCCAAGGCTTTAAATGTAAACTTAATTGAAAAACCAGCCTTTATATGAGAAATAAACATGACAGTTATAAGAAAACAATTACTGCAATCAATTTTTTTTTAACATTTTTTCCACACTTAGTAATAGTTTTTGTATTGGATCACTGGAATTTCTATTTCTGAGAATGGTGTGTTTAATCTTGTTCAGTCCACTTCAATTTTAGTTTTTGCATTTTGCCAATTGATGTTTTCATGTCTAAGCATAACCATGACATATATTATATTATAATTGAAATCCTAATAAAAGAGTATATATATCAAACATAGTTATGTACTAAGTTCAGATGGTGACAACTATATCAGTGATGTAATTACCATATGGGATAAAATTACTTAGCAGTCTTTTTTAGGTATTCAAATTGTAAAATACAAAAGAATAAAATTTAACTGAATGAAAATCTCTTTCATAATCATAAAGTTTAAAAGAGAGGCGAAAGATACCAAAGGGACATTCAAACTCAGAAGTCGAAAATAAACTGATGACGCCATGGCTAAACTAGAGGCTCTCAAGAGCCTGTGTCGCTCACCTGTGTTTATTGATGCTTTGGAAATCATGTAAAATAAGGTAAAAATCATAATTTATAGTATAAGACATTAGATATCATTAGATACTTTAATGATATCTAAGATAATAACAAATAAAATGCTCAGCTGGGCGCAGCTTGATACGACCTAAGAAGTCGAACCCTGAACAGTTGGGGCAAATATGGACACAACATTCAAGCTTGATACAGCTCTGAATTTGGATTGTGATTAAATATTTGACACAGAATGAATGTGGTCTAAGAACTTAAAAATTTTTAATTTACCTATTATGGTCCAATATCCAAAATCTAAATACATACAAGGTTAGATTCAGCATATCAAAGAACCCCAAGAATTGAATTTTTGTTAAAATCAAACTAAGTTTAATTTTGGACACTTTGGACCTTACTGTACCAATTTGAAAACAGGACCAAAAATTAAGAATCTAAATACATGGTTAGATTCAGCATATCAAAGAGCCCCAATATTTATTTTTGATGAAATCAAACCATATAATTATTATTTGCTTTTATATATAAATCAAAAATAACCAACTTATAATGGAAAATTTTAAAGAAAAAAAAAAAGGAAAAAGGAAAAAAAATCCCTCCCCCAATTTTTTTGAAATGCCTTATGATTCATCTACCCCAAACTCAATCCCAGCCTTCCCTTTGTGGTATGGTACCTTGCAGTACAATTTCGGAGAGATCCATACACTTGAACACAAGTTATTGTCTGGAAACTAGAAAAATGCTTGTTTTTTGGCCCCTTTTTGGCCCCAAAATCCTAAAAGTTTAGCGCAATTACCCCCAAACTCAAACCCAGCTTTCCCTTTGTGATATGGAACCTTGTAGTACAATTTCAGAAAGATCCATACACTTACACACAAGTTATTGTCCTGAAACTAGAAAATGCTTGTTTTTGCCCTTTTGGCCCCTAATTCCTAAAATTTTATGCAATTACCCCAAAATCAATCCAAGCCTTCCCTTTGTGGTATGGTACCTTGCAGTACAATTTCAGAGAGATCCATACACTTGAACACAAGTTATTGTCTGGAAACTAGAAAAATGCTTATTTTTGGCCCCTTATTCCTAAACGTTTTGGGCAATTACCCCCAAACTCAAAGTCAGCTTTCCCTTTGAGATATGGAACCTTGTAGTACAATTTCATAAAGATCCATACACTTACACACTAGTTGTTGTCCTGAAACTAGAAAAATGCTTGTTTTTTACCCCTTTTTGGCCCCTAATTCCTAAAATTTTGAGGCAATTACCCCCAAAATCAATCCCAGCATTCCCTTCTTGATATGGAACCTTGTGGTACAGTGTCAGAGAGATCCATACACTAACACACAAGTTATTGTCTGGAAGTTACAAAAATGCTTATTTTTGGCCCCTTTTTGGCCCCTAATTCCTTAAATGTTGGTACCATAACCCACATAATCAATCCCAACCTTCCTTTTGCGGTATTTAACCTTATGGTAAAATTTCATAGAGATCCATTCACTTAAACGAAAGTTACTGTGCGAAAACCAATGTGTCTTCGGGACGACGACGCCGGATGAATTTTTTGCGGTCGTATAAAAACTGCAAAATTTCCGTAAAATTACTATCTCAGGGGCAGCAATCCAACAAAAGGTTGTCAGATTCGTCTGAAAATTTCAGGGCAGATAAAACTAAATCTGATGAACATTTTTGCCACCTGTCAGATTTGCTCTAAATGCGTTAGTTTCAGAGATATAAACCAAAAATTGCATTTTACCCCTATGTTCTATTTTTAGCCATGTGGGCCATGTTGGTTGGAAGGCGGGGTCATTGGACACATTTTTTAAACTAGGTACCCTTATGATGATAATGGCCAAGTTTGGTAAAATTGGTCTCAGTAGTTTCAGAGAAGAAGATTTTTGTAAAAGATTACAAAAATTTACAAAAAATTGTTAAAAACTGACTATTAAGGGCAATAACTCCTTAAGGGGTCGACTGACAATTTTGGTCATGTTTGACTTATTTGTAGATTGTATTATGCTGAACATTATTGCTGTTTACAGTTTATCTCTATCTATAATAATATTCAAGATAACCAAAAACAGCAAAATTTCCTTAAAATTACCAATTATGGGGCAGCAACCCAACAACGGGTTGTGGGATTCGTCTGAAAATTTAGAGGCGGATAGATTTTAACCTGATGAACATTATTACTTGCTCTAAATGCTTTAGTTTCAGAGATATAAGCCAAAAACTGCATTTTACCCCATGTTCTATTTTTAGCCATGTCAGCCATGTTGGTTTGCAGGTGGGGTCATCGGACACAATTTTTAAACTAGATACCCTAGCGATGATTGTGGCCAAGTTTGGTTAAATTTGGCCCAGTAGTTTCAGAGGAGAAGATTTTTGTAAAAGTTAACAGACGACGACAACGATGGACGCCAAGTGATGAGAAAAGCTCACTTGACATTTCAGGTCAGGTGAACTAAAAAGAAAAAGACTAACAGACAAACAATAGTACACAAAACACAACACAGAAAACTAAAGAATGAGCAACATGAACCCCACCAAAATCTGGGGTGATCTCAGGTGTTTTGGAAGGGTAAGCAGATCCTGTTCCACATGAGGCACCGATCGTGTTGCTCATGTTAGTACAAACCCGTTAATAAGTCTAATTCGGTAGGTCACATTCGGGGAAAAGGAGACGGGATTGTAGTTATGACATTTGGAACATATCCGCTATCATCTGTGAAACTGATATTCCATAACGGTCAACCAACTGGTGATGGCGTCCGTAAAATTTATGAAGGGATGATTTCAACTTCACCACTTGGAACTCTTGGTTTAATAGCTTCCTTGTGAGCAGCAACCCTCTACCAAGGAAATCATTATAGAAAATACAAGCCCTGGAATAACGAATCAACTGGGAGATATATACTCCATATGCAGGCACTGCTGGAATGTTGCTACATAGAAATGGAAAGTTCACAATTGGGAAGCTGAAATCATCTCTTTTGTCGTAAAGTTTTGTTTTCAATCAACCCTCATTTTCAATTTCCAGATGTAAGTCAAGATTTGAGGCAGACTTAACTGTATCTGTTGTATCCTTTATCTCAAGTTGGATGGGGTAGATGCGTTCAACAAAGTCAACAAATTTTGAACTATTTAGTGAGAGAACATCATCTATATAGCGGAAAGTAAAGTTTAAGGATACTGCTAACTTCTTTTCTTTCAAGAAGTTCCTGTGTGAAGTGACTGCATTTTCAGGGATTATTTCTGATATTTCTGTTATTGGCCAGTAACATCTCTGACTGCTCCAGTATGAAAATCATACACTAGGAAGTTTAAAAATCCCTATGGGTACCACACAGAATAAACAGATTCTCTGTCTTATAGTTACAACTCCCCAAGAGGTTGTAATCCATTTGGCAAGGCTGGATGTAAGAAAATGCAATGGGGACATTATATTCTGATGCCTCTTGCAGGGAGAATACCATTTTCTCTGCACGTTACAGAAACATTACATAAACTCTTTGAAGGGTCCTTTGGTAGCAAGTTACATGATATTTCTTGGTATCTGACTGCCCATATCAAACATAGCTCCATTCTTCTATAATAATGTCAAAACTTCCCATTCTTCATGACAGTTACCCACTTGCAAAACCTACTTATTAGAATTCATAATCTTTACTGATCTTATTGTGAATATATATGTAACATTTGCCACTGGTCATTAAGAAAACAGCAATCAATTAACCAACCATAATTATCTAGCTTTTTTTGTAGTTATTGAAAATAAAAGGCTGACCTCAATTCCACTGTCATAAATAGTCACACATATGCAACCATACAAATCCTAAATATAATCCTTTTGTGCTCTATAAAATTCATATCCAAATTTCCATTTAAATTACTTTGGAAAAAAAACAACCATTGACGTCATAATGAGGGGTTACAGTCTAGTAAAATTGTCAGACTTTTTTAAATCCTCTAATAAACTCAAGTGCACATTATATATATTACCAGTCAATAATGTTATATCATTTTGACAAACACACAACATTTATGTAAGACTATATAATAGAATTAGGACTTGTTTTGAGCATTGAAAATGAATTTATTAACTTTATTGAGTTGCATCTGCAAAAATTAAAAAAGTAGATTCCACTTATCAAGGACAATTAATCATAAAGATTATAAAATAAAATCTTTAGTTGTATCTTTTCAAGAACCTTCTCAAATATACTTGTTCACCTCCATTCCTAAATTTTGGTAAATTCAAATTAATTTAACAGTATATGTAATTAGAATATGACATTTCCGCATAGTAAGAAGAGAGTTGTCAAATAACTGTCAAGATATATTTATATAATTGATGTCTGTTACCAGGAAGTATTGTATTGCCATGAGATGTCCCATAGCTAAAGTCTAATAATCCAAATATAGAGACACTAACAAAAACCTGCAGAATAAAAATAGGGATTTTGTTTGCTACACAAGATGTTTTCCTTTTTGCTTACCGGTCATGCTGGGCATGTCAGATGAACAAGTCTAAAAACTGAATAGTTTTTTTTAGGTAATGGACAATCCAAGGTTTACTTTTTTTAATGTTTGTTTTATTGGGCTTTATTTGTTCTTTCATTTTTGTTCACACTTGTCTAGTTCTAGTATAAGGCACATGACAATTGTTTATACTTGTCTTATTCTAATATTACAGACACATGACAATTGCTCATACTTATCTAGTTCTAGTATTAGACACATGACAATTGTTCATAATATTAAAAACATGACAATTGTTCATACTTGTCTTATTCTATTATTACATACACATGACAATTGTTTATACTTGTCTTATTCTAATATTACAGACACATGACAATTGTTCATACTTATCTTGTTCTAGTATTAGACACACCACATAACAATTGTTCATACTTGTCAAGTTCTAGTATTAGATGCATGACAATTGTTCATACTTGTCTTGTCTTGTTATAGTATTAGACACATGACAATTGTTCATACTTGTCAAGTTCCAATATTAGACACATGACAATTGTTCATACTTGTCAAGTTCCAATATTAGACACATGACAATTGTTCATAACTGTCTAGTTCTACTATTACAGACATATGACATTTATTCATACTTGACACATTTAGGCTGGGAAAACATGATTTATTTATTAGTTGCAATTGGCTTTGAACTAGCTTTCAGTAACTGCGACTACTCTTATATTGTTGCTTTGTGTTTATTAAATTATTTGTATGTTTGTTGTTTTTATGCTTTGTTCCCACTCTAAAAAAAAAAATTACCTATATACCTTAATATAACACAAGGTACCCAATTCACATTTTTGAGAAATGACACTTGGTTGAGAACTTTTGTTATATTTTGATTCCATGTCTTGTTATGTTGTAAATCTACAGTAAATTATCTTTAAAATGATGTATGACATACTTATTTCTGTTATCAGAATCATTTGAAGCAGGCCTTCCAAGTAGGACAACTGTAAATTATTTCCTACTCTGGTGGATGGTTGTCTCATTGGCAGTCATACCACAACTCCTTATTTTTATATACATGACAGAGGTGTAAGACTTGGTGGATCCCACTGTCATTGCAGCTAGCAATAAATAACAGTTCAAATAACTTAAATAGAAGTTGTCACTGATTTGTGACCCCCTGTACTAAGTACAAAAATATATAAGCAAATACAATATCTTGTATCGTGTACAACTGTCTAGATATTTGATGGGTATAACCAATAGGGCTGTATTGAGCCCATATTAACTGTATGTTCATATGTTCCCTCTGTAGACTGGTACCATCAGTAATAACTTACTACTTGAAATTCATCTTTTAATTTACACCCATCAAGTCAGTCATGCATGTAGATATGTAGCTGTGAAATTACAATATCATGGCAAAATAGTATTGTCAGTAATTAATATCAATCAATGTTCACCTTTTTGTACTATTTGATATGGCAACATTGAAGGAGACCAAATTACTTAGTTTTCTGACCTTTATGTAATAACATTCTGTATAACAACTACTTGTAAAAAGAGAAGATTTTAAAGACAGATTAATTAACTGTACAATCAGCAATTTCAAATGACTAAAATTGTAATATGTAGAGTAATGATCTATCAACAAACAATTAATACATACCTGGTTTTCTGCTAATATGTGCAAAATGATTGTTGATTTCCATAGTTGATTCATGAGGTACCAATGGGTCTGAAAATAAAAAGAATTCGTAGGAAATGGATGCCATTTATGAAACCCTTCCTTCCATAGTTCACACAATATTTCTAGACAGATTTAACATTGTTGTACAGACTAACATTCAAATCACCTCTCCTTCAGGTAAATTTGACCTAAGATATAATGAGTTTCCAGAAAAAAATCTTTAAAATTCTCCTCTTCAAAATAAATTAACTTTTATTAGTTGATCAAGTATAAAAACAAATGGAAACTGAGCTTTAAACTTTTCTTAAAGGTATAATACATGTATAGAAAAAAGGGAAAGGGTAAAAAAAGGTTTCTATATACACTATCAGTACGTCAGTCTAAGCAGTGGTTTCCAATATAAAGGTGTTAACATATTCTTGTAGCGGTTATGTTCAACCAAGTTGACATTTCTGCTGTGGTAGCAATCCTTGAATATCATATTTTTTCTCAATAAGTCATGACATTTTTTTGTTGTTTTCTGTAAAATTAATTTAATAACTCACTGTTGAACCCAATATTGGAATTTTGCTTCTTGTTTGAGGAACAGCTTTAGAAAAAATTACAAATAATTACTTTTGATCATTTCTATGAGATTGCCTTCTATAAACTTCTGTAAGATTTCTATAAATTGCTTATTGTTTGGTCTGTCTACTAACCAGAGACTGATCTTTACAGATTACAGGAAACAATACCTCAACAACCTGGCAGCTTATTATTCAGGGGAAAAAATTAGCAAATTAAAGATTCTTTTTTTTCCCTTTAGTTTCAACATATTGGGGCATATTGCATCTATCCATTATATATCTCTTATTCAATCTACTCAGGTCATGATTACCAGACCCTATTTCGACTTCACAAATACTTTACTTAAAAAAAAGGTAATTTGCATAGCATTGCAATAATGAAAATCTATACAATTTGGCATGGTAAGTGTTATGATAGAAAGTAACCAATTTTTTCCAGCTAAGGTGTAAATTGTTGTTTTTTCCCAGCAACTTTAACGTCAAAATTAAAAGATAAACACATTTTATTGAATTTCAATGGATGTCAAAAAAAATTCCTAAATTAAATCTGAGACATAATCAAACAATATAAATAGGTTAATAGGTGCAAAAGATAATGCATGCTACCTCTTTGTAAAACCATTTTTAGGACAAGTGTTTTTCAAGGCTTAGATAAAAACATTCAACCATTCCTATTATCCTGTTTCTAAAAACAATGATTCTAAGAATAGCACTAACATAGCTGAAGTCAACACATGAAAACTACAGAAAAATTCCAAAAATTCCTATCAAATATAGCCAAATCTATTAATAATCCTCAAGTATCAATAATATTCTAAAAACAAGCCCATTAAATCATGAATTCATCAATAATAATCTTGCAAGGAACAAAAACAAGTTTTTACAGCAGGAATTTTTTATTAATTCTCTATGATATAATTGGATCCTTTTGCTGTTATCAGAGCAAGTTATTTATAGTTCTTCATTACAGAATAACCAGAAGATCAATACAGGCATGCTTTGTGTGGGGTACTATTCTATTTTGATTTAGATGGCATCCTGTTGTCTTCCAATACTAAATATAAATATCTGAAACTGTTAAATGATTTCTTTATTTAGTAGGCCTATGAAGAAAATTAAAACACCTTAAGTGTCTTGTGTACTTGTAGCATTAAACATATGCAACTTGATTTTACTTTTTCATATGGATAAACAAATACAGACTTCATTAATCAAAATGTAATGAATTAGTGACAATGAAGCATATCCTTCAGGAGTCTTCTAGACAACTGGAATTATTTACATGCACCAAAGACTCCTAATTTAAATTACTCTAGCATGACCAAATTAACTAATTAGCTGGGTTTATTTTAGATTTCTCTTTTTTTTTTAATATGAAAATTGAATGATTTGCACTTTTACTACAGTATATAAAACCTTACACATTTTGTATATAAAAAACTAAACACATAAAAGATGCAATTAATTCTTATAATCAAATTTCTCAGTTTTAAATGTTTAATTGAATATTTCATCAGAATTGTCATAGAAAAAAACAAAACTGCTATAGTATTATTTATATAGAAGAACAGTTCTAGAACACTTATGTTCTAGAACCTTAAATCAAGAACGTGTTCTAGATCTAAAGTTCTTAATTTTCTTAGTGATTCAAGAACAGTTCTTAATGTTCTAGAAAAGTTCTACTAAGTTCATGAACTAGAAACCTATTATAGAACATTTTTTACAGGAGTAATGGGTTTGTCACACAATACTTTATTGTCTAACATTTTGTGCTGCAATGCCTCATAGTGGCAATATTGATTGAAATGAATCTTACAACACGGTTGAGCCACTTGGCTATTTTCTAATCAAACAAATAGATTTAGCAACACTTTCCTTCATAAAAAATGAGAGTTAAAATTGAGAATAAGATACATGCAAGTATTAAATAAACAAAAGTGATAAAATATTTCCATGTATGGTTGATTTCTGTTAAAGGATCTAAAAGGAGCCATAATACATATAATGCTTTATATCCCCATTCCCCCTACCTTACAACAAATAAAAGACATATTTCATACCGATATAACATGTTACTCTTATTATTCTTCCCTTAGTTTATTTATTTTTAATTTACATTGTATCATAGGTCAAATTTATTTGTTCAGTGTATGTTCAATGGTGTTAATATGTCCTTTGATTGAGTTAAGCTATTTCAGTTGATATTTTATAGTGTGTTTTCTATGTTGTGATGTTACACTATTGTTTCAGAAAAAGGGTGAAGGTTTGGTACCATTAAACGTTTAAACCCGCTGCATTTGTTTGCACCTGTCCTAAGTCAGGAATCTGATGTTCAATAGTTGTCGTTTGTTGATGTGGTTCATAAGTGTTTCTCGTTTCTCGTTTTATATAGATTAGACCGTTGGTTTTCCGTTTGAATGGTTTTACACTAGTAATTTTGGGGCCCTTTATAGCTTACTGTTCGGTGTGAGCCTAGGCTCCGTGTTGAAGACCGTACTTTGACCTATAATGGTTTACATTTATAAATTTTGAATTGGATGGAGAGTTGTCTCATTGGCACTCATACCACATCTTCTTATATCTATCTATATACAATATTTTTATGTGAAAACCAAATACTATCAAGAACAATTGAGTGGTGACAATGATAACATTACCTTGCTAGAAAACTTTTTCACATTCAAATATTACAATACAAAATATTAGGAAAACAAAATGTATTACCGTAATCTTGATGTTCACATTATTATCACCAAAATCTTGGATCACTAAATGATCAACATAAATACAATACCTAACATAAAAGTACAAATGTGGCTTACCACTACAATGTAACCATGTTCTGACTTATCATGTTTACATTGGCATATCATTAGTCTATTTTTGAACACTTATAGGTCAACCCCTTAAATCTATATCTATTTTGGTATCCACAAATATACTTGTTTGCATAACATTTAATGATCTCTATCTTTATGTTTAAAACTTGATGATCAAAGGTAGATTTAAGGGGAGTCAATACAGTTCTACATCTACTAATGTTTTTGTTATTTTGAGATATGTTTTGGAACTAGATAAACAGTCTGAAAACTTGAATGAAATTTCAAATTAGTTACCCTAAAAAATGTTTATTTATTTTTAGGATGGAAGGATTGGTGTTTTAACATCCAGTGGCTAATATTACATACATATCAGGACAAGATCATGTTTATGTGATCGGAGCATAAATCCAGATTTGTACTAGACTGACATGTTCAGCTGGACTTTTAATCTTCACAAGGAAACAGTCCACAGGAAGATATGTCACCCTACCCTGAAACATTATTCTGTCTCTGAGCCAACCATTTATGGCTCTAATAAATGCAGTATGCTTCTAGCAGGGAAGCAGCAAGCACTAATTTTTAAATTTTTTATTTGACCCAGACAGGGGGCTCAGACAAATTTGAACCCCTACCCCCATCTCTCACACTTGAAACAAGCATGGTTCCACAAAACCATTATAGGGGTTCCCGTATTCAGTAGATCAAGGTTCTGCAATTGTCATTTTCTAATAACTTTTAAATGAACTTGGTATCTGTACCAGACCAAAATACTGATGTTTTAATAGTATTTACTCAACAAATGTACATTTTGTCTCTTCAGTGATGCTCATGACCAGAATATTTAACTTGCATTTTACTTCTTTTTTTTTTTTTTTTTTAAACATGGTGGCAACTTTAGTTGACGGGCTGGATCGCTGGACATATTTTCTAAACTGGATACTCTTTAAATGGATGAATGTAGCTAAGTTTTGTTACTATTTAGCTATATAGTTTTCAAAGAAGATTTTTGGAGAAATAAATTGGGAATGTGTCCATGGAACACAGATGATGCCTCCCCTTGCATATAACGTTATATGGGACATAACTCAAGAACTGAAAAAAGTGAAGCTACCCAAATTCGTACTTGATATGAGTTTTGTGGTAATAAGCATTGTGTATAAGTTTCATAACATTTGGTTGAGGCAAACTTTCCATTTGTAAAGGGGCATAACACTAGAACCATAAAAGTGACGCCACCATATTTCAAACTTGATCTGTGTTTTGTGGTAATAAGCATAATGTTTAAGATTCATAACATTTGGTTGAGGCAAACTTAAGTTAGAGAACGTAAATGAAAAATTCAACAATTTTTCCATTTGTAAAGGAGCATAAACTCTAGAAAGGTAAAAATAACGCCACCCAAATTCAAACTTGATCTGGGTATTGTGGTAATAAGCATTGTATATAA
This sequence comes from Mytilus coruscus, assembly GCA_017311375.1. Classification (NCBI taxonomy): domain Eukaryota; kingdom Metazoa; phylum Mollusca; class Bivalvia; order Mytilida; family Mytilidae; genus Mytilus; species Mytilus coruscus. Next base: position 39,712,712 of record CM029596.1, read on the forward strand.
GTTTCATAACATTTGATTGAGGCAAGCTTAAGTTAGAGAACGTAAACGAAAAACTCAGCAATTTTTCCATTTGTAAAGGGGCATAACTCTAGAAAGGTACAAGTGACGCCACCAAAATTCAAACTTGATCAAGCATTGTGTATAAGTTTCATAACATTTGGTTGAGGCAAACTAAAGTTAGAGAAGGGAAACCAATTTTGGGATGTATGGACATACAGACGGACAAGGGTAAAAACTTAATGCCCCCCTCCGCTACGGCAGGGGCATAAAAAAAGCCAGGAAGATGGACACTTGATGCCAAGTGTTGGCAATACTCTTTACCACTTGGGACTCTTCTAAAAAATTCATTTTAATCTGAGTTGCTGTTTTATAATTAACAATATGACTATCATCTACAATTATATCCTGACATAAAGTGCATATTAGTATCGAACCTTTATGCTTTCTACTGAGGCAGAACACAACATTACTTAAACAGGTATAAAAGAATCTGATACTGCTTACCTCTGAAAAGGCTAAGAACAGTACCTCTGAAGAGCCTATGAACAGCAACACTTTCTGACTGCTAATGTGTCCAATTGCTAATCAAACATACATCAAACTTCAAAACTGACTTATTATACCAATTCACTTTGCTGTTATTTTGATACTAACAAAACTTATTTTCAGCCACAAAACACCTTTGTTTAGGATACCAAAAAGTTAGACAATTCATTAAGAAATTGAACTTTCTAGACAATAATTAACATTCCAAGAGGAATACCACAGGAGGTCAGAGTATGTGTGTTGTAGTTTGACCTCTGTCAAGTCTCCTGTGACGTCAGTCAATTCACCTTCAACAAGGAAACAGTCCTAAAAAACTCTCATTAACACTTCTGGCTTAATGATTACAGACGATCATACAAAATACTACAGCTATTTATAGCACCAAGATCTAAATGTATACAACCCAACAGAAACTGGTAAAAACATTATATCAAACACCTTGTTTTTGCCAAAATTTACAAAACTTGCCAAAATATTCCACTCTTCTAACTAATTTAGTACATGTTTTTATGCCATCTAATTTTATTCAAGTTTGATAAATCCATCTGATTTCTTGTCTGATTGATAATATTAGAACTCTTATAAATACAGTTTTTAGTTATCTTGCTCCTTAGAATCAGCAGATACTTTTTTAAGTTTCCTGTACCAATAACAGCCTCTTTAACTTTAGAGATCCCACTGTGTAGAGCTTTACTAAACCAACCATAACCCATTCCTAACCCTAACAGTAGCCATAACCCTAAACCCTAACCTTAACCTAAAAAAACTTTACCCAAACAGTAGACTGAAACCAAACTCTGTAGTAAAAGGACCCATAAAGTTAAAAAAAAAAAAAAAAAAAAAAAAAAAAAATGTGGATTGTGTCCACATGTGGACACAGATGATGATGCCCTCACTTGCATATCATATAGTTATAAAGGGACATAACTGAAGAATGGTAAAAGTGACACTACCCAAATTTGAAGTTGATCTGAGTTTTGTGGTAATAAGCATTGTGTGTAAGTCTCATAACATTAGGTTGAGGCAAACTTAAGTTAGAGAACGGAAACGAAAAATTCAACAATTTTTCCATTTATAAAGGGGCATTTCTCTAGAACCGTTTGAGTGACGCCACCAAAATTAACCCTTGATCTGTATTTTGTGATAATAAGCATTGTGTATAAGTTTCATAACATTTGGTTGAGGCAAACTTAAATAAGAGAACAGAAACTTAAAATTTTGCAATTTTTCCATTTATAAAGGGGCATAACTCTAGAATGGTTAAAGTGACGCTACCAAAATTCAACTTGATCTGTATTTAGTGGTTATAAGCATTGTGTGTAAGTTTCATAACATTTGGTTGAGGCAAACTTAATAAGTTAAAGAACAGAAACTTAAAATTTTGCAATTTTTCCATTTATAAAGGGGCATAACTCTAGAACGGTTAAAGTGACACCACCAAAATTCAAACTTGATCTTTGTTTTGTGGTTATAAGCATTGTGTATAAGTTTCATAACATTTGGTTGAGGCAAACTCAAGTAAGAGAACAGAAACCAATTTTGGGACGTACGTACAGAAGGAAAAGTAAAACTGAATGCCCCTCCCCTACGGCGGGGGCATAATTAAAATGCCCTAATAACCAACCAAAAAAAACTTATATTTCCAGATAACCACGATAACCAAAACCAGGGGTTAACTGATCTCAACAAAATCAATAATTCAAAAAGATTAAAACAATAAATAATACTGAACTAAAATACATCACAAAGAAGATATATATATAAAATTGCATACCAAAGAAGATTAGCATGGTTGCAATCCTTTCTGTATGATTAAAAGGAGATGTGGTGTTTACATCAATGAGACAGCAACCCAACAGCAAACAGCAGCAGACAATACATCATAATTGGTATATAAAATGCAGTAAACAGCAGGGGGTGATCCCTTAAAGACTGACTTGCATTCTTAAATATATGTGTAAATGTAACTCCTACTTGTGTGCCAAAGTGTAAAAGGTAACAGTACAAGTAACTTGTAAATCTGATAATAATTTGCAAGTTTTGGTATATGACAAAATATGGAATTTTCTGCACTTTATCTCAAAATCAATTTCAGAACATGAAAATACTTCAATATATTTATTACCTTGATTAATCATGGTACTATTAACTAAAAGATTTGTAATTGTTGTTAATCAAATGGTCTTTTTTTTCCATTCCAATCCCCAGCGACTTGTTCAATAACATATAATTCAAGTCTGTACAATACTGTAATTTATCAACAAGTTTTTTTATGTTAAATCCCCTTGAGCTTTTCAATATAGCTGGGTATTAATGGAAGTCCTTGAGTATGTTTACACAGAGCATTCACCTTTGTGGTCCCAGAAAAGATTCAATCTCAAGGTTGCAGTATAAAAATAACTAGCTTATAATAATTGGAAGTCTTATAAGAAAACAAACTTAATATAACATGTATGGTTCACTAAACCTGAAAAGTCTAACGATTTGGTGACGTCACAATTGACATTTCATAACTACAGATGAATTCGTTCCCTGCCACTGAGAAATGTGATTATTCTTTTATATTTGATTTATTCAGAAAGATCAGACTATACTGCACATTATATTAAACTTAACGCAATATGTCGCCATACTTAACACAGAGAGGATTATAGTAAAAATCCTATAAATAAAAATTATCGTCAAAATGTAATTAGTTTCTATGAATGATAAATATATCTATGAACACTATAGAGTAAAATGTTGTTGAACTTATGTATTATCATTTTACATTGAATTTTGAACACATATCAGTACTGATCTTATATTTCAAATTTCAAGGTTACATAACAGAGGTACACAAATCTTTACTTTATGATTCAGGTCCCATACACATGATACAGAAAATAAGTTACTCCTGGTTATTCAAGAGAAGGAATTAAACCATTATTCATATCTAAAATTTCAAGTATTCTGTTTTTAAACAACCATTTTTATTGGCCACTATTTCAACATAGGATGACTGTCTACTTTTGATACTATAAGTACTTGTATATATCTAGAACAAAATTTAACAAGAGTGCACACGCTGAAATGTCTCACCTTTTTACTGACCATTGATTTTATATTGATAGTCCTAAATATAAAGCTTTACTACAAGTATCACATAAACTTAACATGATCCAAGAAAATGATGTCAAGGTCAGATAAGCCAAACCGAAAATACATGTACCCCTTTTATCATTCCATACACCAAATATAGTTGACTTATTGCTTATAGTTTCTTGGAAACAAACTTACCCAGGAAAACTTAACAATGACCAATGAACTATGAAAATGAGGTCAAGGTCAGATAAACCATGCCAGACAGACATGTACACCTTACAATCATTCCATGCATTAAATATAGTTTACCTATTGCTTATAATTTAAGAACAAAGACAAAAACATGAAAATTTAACATTGAGCAATGAACCATGAAAATGAGGTCAAGGTCAGATGATACATGCCAGACAGACATATACACCTTACAATCATTCCATACACCAAATATAGTTGACCTATTGCTTATAATTTAAGAAAAACAGACAAAAACATATAAACTTAACACTGAGCAATGAACCATGAAAATGAGGTCAAGGTCAAATAAAACCTGCTAGACTGACATGTAAAATATTTCCATACACCAAATAAAGTTGACCTATTGCATATAGTATTAGAAAAAAAGACCAAAACACAAAAACTTAACTTTAACCACTGAACCATGAAAATGAGGTCAAGTTCAGATGACACCTGCCAGTTGGATATGTACACCTTACAATTATTCCATACACCAAATATAGTACTAAGTAGACCTATTGCTTATAGTATCTGAGATATGGACTTGACCACAAAAATTTAACCTTGTTCACTGATCCATGAAATGAGGTCCAGGTCAGATGAAAACTGCCTGACAGGCACTTGGACCTTGCAAGGTATGAACATACTAAATATCCTATTACTCATAATAAAAGAGAAATTAACATTACAAAAAATCTTAACTTTCTTTCAAATAGTCACTGAACCAAGAAAATGAGGTCAAGGACACTGGACATATGACCGACAGAAACTTCATAACATAAGGCATCTTTATACAAAGTATGAAGCATCCAGGTCTTCCACCTTCTAAAATATAAAGCTTTTAAGTAGTTAGTTAACGCCGCCACGGATCACTATCCCTATGTCGAGCTTTCTGCCGTAGGCTCGACAAAAATAAGAATCTTTTAGCAACATGTATTACTTTTCAACCACAAGAACAGAATCGTAAGGGTCTAGACTCTAGAAACCAATACTTTGATACCATTATTTCAGGACCTATAATCCTTTACATGGGATCATCATGGCATGATGATGCCTTCTTTTTTTATACAAAGTAAATGTTTTTGACAATGGAAATCGTGTTAGAAAATCATTGATAGCAACTAACAAATGACAGCCCTAATAATAGCCAACAAGACTAAAGAACACATGCTCTTGTCTCATTCAGGAATATTATGTAGAAAAGCATAATACCCTAAATAAAATGCTCCGCTGGGCTTGATTCAGCATATCAAAGAACCCCAATATTTCAATTTTTGATGAAATCAAACCATATCATTATTATTTGCTTTTAATATAAATCAGAAATAACCAACTTAAAATGGAAAAATGCTTGTTTTTTGCCCCTTTTTGGCCCTTAATTCCTAAAATTTTGAGGCAATTACCCCCAAAATCAATCCCAGCTTTCCCTTTGTGGTATGGTACCTTGCAGTATAATTTCAGAGAGATCCATAAACTTGAACACAAGTTATTGTCTGGAAACTAGAAAAATGCTTATTTTTGGCCCCTTATTCCTAAACGTTTTGGGCAATTACCCCCAAACTCAAATCCAGCCTTCCCTTTGTGATATGGAACCTTGTAGTACAATTTCAGAAAAATCCATACACTTACACACAAGTAATTGTCATGAAATTAGAAAAATGCTTGTTTTTTGTCCCTTTTTTGGCCCCTAATTCCTAAAATTTTGAGGCAATTACCCCCAAAATCAATCCCAGCATTCCCTTTGCGATATGGAACCTTGTGGTACAATGTCAGAGAGATCCACACACTAACACACAAGTTATTGTCTGGAAGTCACAAAAATGCTTATTTTTGGCCCCTTTTTGACCCCTAATTCCTTAACTGTTGGTACTATAACCCCCAAAATCAATACTAACCTTCCTTTAGTGGTATTGAACCTTATGGTAAAATTTCATAGAGATCCATTCACTTAAACTAAAGTTATTGTGCGAAAACCAATGTGTCTTCGGACGACAACGACGCCAACGTCATACCAATATACGACTGCAAAAATTTTTTGCGGTAGTATAAAAATGTCAAAATAAAGATTCTAGAAATATCAAATTCATAATAACCTTCCGAAGTCATAATTGACCATTTGTGTACACCTGAATGCAATTTGTCAACCATTATAGATCATCGGTGACGGACTGCCCCATAAATGCTAATGTTACAAGAGAAAACGTGTGATTTCAGGAAGATAATGTAACTAGTATTATTGATATTCTTTTGCTTAATAATGTGCCACTTGAAAAAGAGGGTGGGTTACATGTGAAAACAGCAGAAATTTTGTCTTGCAACAGGTCCTCCACATACCCCACAAACTGTTACTGCAAGTTTTTCTTTAACCTGCAGAGAATATGACCAAAATTATTCTCCCAACAGTCAATAGGTCAAGTTGTGCGAAATCTTAGATCAAGAGTGCTGAAATACCAAATCAACCACAATTAGGAGACTGTAACACTTCTGTGAACAGCTATTGCAACACCATCTGTACCATAATGATTCTGAACTATTACAGTATGAACCTGGTACAGACAGTCCACTACCCAGTTCTATGCAAGCACACATATGATTTTAAGGTTATTAGGTAATGTTCAATACCTCATATATTTTCAAAGCATATTCAGCTTTAAGAAACATTTGTGCTGCAATGAGAAAATTGACCAAGAAACTCTAGAAAACTTGTTTTGATCCCATACTAGGAATGTAACCATAGAACCTTTGGTAGAGTATAATGAGCTTCAGGAGTATTTTCCTACCACAGCTGATGGAGTACAAACAGATATCAGCCTATTACAACTTCAGTAATACACAAGACCAATTACAAACCATTCAGAGACACATCAGTAACACTTAGAAGCTATGATGTGCTTAAATGCTTTTCATTTCCCCGTTAATATATAATTCATCATTCATATGTAGATCATTTGCATCTCAAGATGTCAGGAAGTCTGATGACTTCTCTACACATTAAGAACCAAACAGCCTTTTGTTGTTTCAGAAGAGCCTTGCCAAATAATATAAAATAGCCCTAGCTTCTATCCCCACTTTCACCCTGGTCCTTAACCTAGATTTCCCTAGATGTACTTAACCCCTACAGTTAAATACTAATCTAATGAATAATGGTGTCAAAATTATGCCTTTCTTTTTGTTTTTATGCTCAAGATGAACAATATCATCTTCTATAATGTACATGGTATATTTATAAATAATGTGTCTGCAATGAGTTTATATCTGAGAAGAAAAAGATAATTACACTATTTACCTAATTACAACATAGCTACAGGGCAGTTGTGATAAATATTTACATGTAATTCAGTGACTTTTCTTTTCATGTATTACTTTAGACAAATGGATGTACGAATGTGGGACTTTGAGTGTAGTAGTTGCTGAACTGCCTTGAAGAAGTATTTGAGGAAAAGAGACTATCAAACTATTTCAAACATCATATAATATAAAAAATACCTAAGAGACATGAGCACAGCTGCTTTTTCCTACTTCTTATATGATATAAGCAGAAATTGCTAACTCAATGTATTGTTATTGTAACCCAATAAATAGCTCAGATCAAGAATCAAAACAGCAATCAAAACTCATGTCCTGTAGACAGGTAGAGAAAAATAGGTGCTTTGTTGAATTCTGTAAAACAACTTTCAAGGAGTTACAGATCCACAGGGAGTGAAGGGTATGATGATAAAACAAAACATGATCCCTAAGTGTATTTAGAATTTGGCTTCCAGAGGACACAATAATTATTCACATACTTCATTTGTACTAATCTGATTAATTGGTATTGTGGCCAAGTGTTTGATTACTATCAATACATTTCAATTTGTTTCTTTATACTGTGGATTGATTATTATTCGTGGGATATCAATTTTTGTGGATTTTGTTGGAAAAAGTGAACCATGAATTCAGCTGTTCAACTAAGTACCAATTTTCCAGAGGCTAATGTATGCAAACTTGGGCAAAACCACAAAGTCAAATATCCATGAAAATCCAATTTTTCCTCAAACCACGAAAATTGGTACCCATGAAAATAAATGAACTCACAGTACTACACTAACATCATTCTGACATATTAAAAAAAATCCAACAAAAATATCTTCCTGGGTCCAAAATAGAACCAACTTTATGATTCAATTCAATGAGATTTTGTTATGAAGAAGCATCAAATCTATTTTAAGATGGTAAATAATCCAGAAGCCTTCTGAAAGATTTTGCTGTATGTGCACTTTCTTGAGGGATTTTTGTGACTCTTTTACTAGTTGAAATAACTATCAGCAAAACCAAATGGTTAGAACTTAGAAGCTATTTGGATTCAGAAAAGGCTGATTGTTCTGAATAGGTTCTTTGGCTAATGACTATTGACTGACTGTTATACACAACTTAAACAATATGACTGCATCAATAAGTTGAGTTTACCTTGTAGAAAATATTTGGTCAAAAAGTTGTTGAATTTTTCCTTTTGGTTTTCTGTAAAACTGATTTTTTCCACAGACATCAAATTTATGACAAAGAGGACAACTTTTCTTTTCCTTATTATCTTTTCAATTATAGCCACAGAAAAGATCAGCATTATTTAAATACCAATATTTGTTCACTGACTAGGATTATGTATGTTGGACTCTTAATGTCTTTAAATAGGGTTGCTGTCTCAATTACCTATTCTCTGATCTCTTACATTGTCTTAAGTTATAGGGGTCAGCCTCCAATTTTTTGCAAAAAAGTGGCAATGTTGGAAAGTCAGCATGCATAATCAATGTAAATTTAAAACTAGACCCACACAATTTGGTGTTTATTGGTCCAGTTATTATTTTTCAAGAAAAGATTTTGGGAAAAGTTTGCAATGAAAATGGACAACACATGAGGACACTCCTCAAGTGATGGCTACAAAGCGTGTACAAGGCACACTTAGCAACTTAAAAGGAACCTAATAAATAAGCAATTACCTAGCAATCTCTAGTATTCTTAACTCTGGTTTTCACCTGACAAGACTTGTATCAGTGTGAATCTTTCTATAGTTTATTCATATCAAATACAGAAGAGTTACAATCCACAATCATAAACAATTCTGATCAATGAATCACTACATATAAAAGTACTGCATCCTGAATACATTGACTGAATTGTTTCACACTCTAATAACATAATCAGTCACTTAAAATAAGCTCTGTAGTCAAAGAAAGACCTTGTTTACTCAGAAATAAATGCTGCAATTTATCAAGCAAATGTGTTATTACCCCCCGAAATTTCTTAGAAATAAACATTAAAGTAAAATATGACAGATTTGTTCCAATTATTCAAAGCTCTCTCCAGAATATACCAAGAGCAAACAGAACCAATATGCTTGGAAAACTTAAGAAACACCAAGTTTAAAATAACGTATTCAAACTAACCTAACATTTTATTCTTAAATAAAGTTTGTTCTTCAAGAAAATGACTTTGTCCTTAATTAACACCACAGAAGTAAGAACTCATGTTTTACAGAAAAAATATTTTCTTCAGAAAATGAGTTCTTTTTAACTATGGATATTTTTATAAAATGTATAAGGAATAAATCTATTTTTGAATGAGTGCTGTTATGTATACTTGACATCTAAAATTTAAATCATGTTTAATGGCACTACTCTGAATATGACCTTTTCCCTACATAATATTTTTATGTATAAATTTTCATCACATTTTTATTTATATGATGCTATATAATATATGTATCAAACCTTACTCATGAGAGGCTTAATATGAAATTTATCCTTCACAAGTTAATTTTATCTACTTACATTTAAAGTTTAAAAATCCTCCATTTGACGACATCATTTATAGTTTAGTAAGTCGGAGTGCTTTAGAGCACTATAAATAATCCATTTACTAAAATATATTCACTTTTCACTGAGAGAAATCGTACAACATCACACATTCAATGCATCAAAATAAAGATTTCAAAAACATACAATTTTGATCAATATTTTTTCTGAATTCAGACAGACTTGTTTATCAGACTGCATATAAGGTTTCTACTGCTGTGTATACAACGTAGATAAATACAGATCTTAAATGCATGTAAGTTTTCTGCTTCCAATCACTGCTAAAATAAAACTTTTATCCTCTATATATCTTAATTACATTGAAATACACATGTAACAGACAAGTAAATTGTATGAAAGCAAGAGTTATAGTTTCTGATCTTCCACGTAAATGTCAAAGACTTCAATAAACAGTATTTATTGGAAAATAAGTCCAAAACAATGTATTATATATAGACTTCAGTTCACCATGAAATGTAAATGAATGCTATACAATTCACTGTAAAAAGTCAATATATATCCATTTATATAAAACCTATTATGTTCTGAAATAATGACCAATCCAGGTGAATAGTTCCTTTAAACGTGGTGCAAATATTTACATATTCTACATGGATATGTTGTAAGAAGTGTGTAATAATCACATAGAAATGGTGTACACTAAAGCAATTTGTATTGTGTATGAATCAACACCCAAACTACTTATTGTATGACCTTGACATTAAGTTGTAATCAAACTATAAGCCAAATAACCCTGTTATTTAAATACTACATGTGTATGAACACTCCTGCACAAAATACTCATACAAATATATATTTAGAAAGTTATTTAACAAATAAAAACTTAATTTATCTTTCTCTTTATTTTTGGCTTGGAAATACCCAGTGGTTTCTCAATTTTTACTTAAATAATGATTTAAATTCAGAAATCATCATCTTTATAGAAAATAATCAGGTCAAGTAAAGTTTGTTAAAGTAGAAGGTTTCTCCTTTTTGTTGACTGTTGTTCTGGTTAATCTGATTTAAATTTGCACTTGGTTTAAGGAAAAGACTTACAGTCTACAGCAGCAGCTAAAATTGACTTAAAATTCATCAAATTTGAAAAGGACAATCATAGGATCATACTGCACAGCATTTCTACGGTCTGTGTGAGGAGGTTTTCATTTACTTCCCTTCAGATTCTTAAGTTTATCTACGTTTCACAACGTTAACATTCTTGACTTACTATATTATAGCCTAGGGTATGGGTTTTGCTCATTGTTAAATCTGTACCTTCACCATGTTATTGTTCATATCCTTGTCTTATAGTCTATTGGATCACGTTGTATCTCAATGGCAATCACAGCACATCTCCTTACTTTTATATCTATATTGGGTCTCATAGCATCATCAAAATAAAAAGATTTAAGCAAAACCATCATATCAACATTCATGCATAATAATATCAATCATTTCATGAAATGGTTCATAGGTAAGTTACCTAAATGTAGTTCACACGGAAACAAGTTGAAATCAATGTTTCTGGGGGATTGTCAAGAAGTTCATATCTACATTAAAATAAACTTTCTGAAGAAACTGCAAAGCAACATCAATGAATGTGAAACATTTCCAAGATTAAATTTGCATTTCTTTTTCCAAAAGATTATGAGTGTAATCATGGTAATTTTAAGTAATGTACTTTGGTAAAGCTCAATTAAAACAATCTTTAGTCAGCATGAGATGTGCTTGGAGCTTGGATGGTTGAATGTATAGACATAAATCTTCATCTCAATGCACTGAACAAGTGATGATGGTATGAGATTTCTCTGCAGACTCTGTAGTGGTCAGCCATTAACATTGCCATGCAAGCTTGTAAGTTAATTTGTGAACTTGTCTCTGCAAATATCAGTAATACTAAAAACAAATTTTCACATCACATCTAACTCCATAGGTCCAAAAGTATGACATATGAAATTATTGAAATGGTCAGAAAAAATGTGACACCTATTGTCTATGAATCTATCACTACAATGGTCAGCCATAAAAGTTTATCACATGACTTGTTTGTGGTTACATCTAGGAAATTTAATTTACAAGTCTTATTTCCTATGTTCATGATGACAGTACATGGTTACCTTTCCTATAACAATTAACATAAACAATATATAAGTTATATAAACAATAGCCAAATATGATCAAGAAGGGTAGGTAGAGGATGGAATATCATTATCAATTTTTCAGATACCTCTACCCCCCCTTTCTTTCCTCCCTCCCCCAAAAACACACACACACAAACAACAACATGATACCATCTGGATGTCTAAAAGATTGTTTAATGTAAATGAGTAACATCTGTGAATTATTACTATTTCTACTATCAAAATTGGTTCAGCTACTTAGCAGAGTACTCTTTATTCTAGTCTCATACTTTAGTCCATTTTAATCTCATCTTTTATTCTGTTCAAATGCTACATATCTTTTTTTAGGTTATTTAAAAATAGAGCAATTTATTCTGTGTACAAAACACATCTACATTTTTAACACTGGTTAATTATTTATTTATGTGAAATATACATCCAAGCAGGGACTTTTCTCTTGTTAAATAGAGTTAACCAATAGACTAGTTGAAAGAAAAATTCATTCAATGACTGTTAAGGTTGACAACAATATACATAAAATTAATATCAATACCTATAAATATGAAATGTGACCCTGAAGCGTGTTATTAACTTTTCTGTAACTAACAACTATTGACCTTTCTCATTAAAAATAAAATATTTAAGGATGATTTCACTATAAAATTGAATGGTTTTTAAATAAATTTGATCAAATACATTAATATATATATAAATATTGATATTTTAGAAATGCAGAATTAGTTTCACCACATTAAGGACAGTTCAATACAATATTGTCGATTTTTTATGTTTTGTTTAAGGGCTCAGTTATACAGTGACATAAAAAGGATGATTATAAAGATTATTAATAAGATGTTATCTACAAACAGTTACTTTGAAAAAAATAACTATGTTTAAATTATTTTTCTTATTTAACAACATTTCCTTGGAGTGATGTATTTTTGTTATTTCACTTTTTACTTTACACTTTTCATGTAGTTTTTATATTTTCTAAGTACCCATAATGTGCAATATGTAAACTAATCCTCAAAAAATCTATTTGATATAAATCAAAGATAGGTAATCAACAACTACACACTGCAAGTTGCAGTTCTGTCAAATGTTGTCTCATACCTGCATAAACTATATTAGATTTTACATTGACAGAATATTGTGACCAACAGACAGAAACAAAGACAAACTGACAGGACAAAATCAATATTTCCCCACTTTCTGTAGGAATTTAAATCAAAGTGACCCTTTATAATAGCACTAATGGGGATAATGGGCATGAATGTACAGCAATATGATTTTGTTTTGCAATGGTGAACCAAAAATTTAACAAACTGTGAATACCAGATGACTCTGAGTGAATACTAAATGGGATGGAATAAAAGTCTATTTTCTAAATAAATGATTAAAAATAGTATGAAAAAGCAAAAAGTGAAATGAATATGGATATTCACAACAGAATTATGTAATAGAATACATAAAGGGTTCCCTGAAGGGCACTTGGCTAGTGTTGGGAGTAATTTGTAACCTTGTGACAAATTGTTTTCTTCAATACAGACCAGTAGAATGAGCATATCGATATAAGAAGATGTGGTATGAGTGCCAATGAGTCAACTCTCCATCCAAGTCAAAATTTATAATAGTAAACCATTATAGGTCAAAGTACGGTCTTCAACACGGAGCCTTGGCTCACACAGAACAGCAAGCTATAAAGGGCCCAAAAAATTGCTAGTGTAAAACAATTCAAACAGGAAAACCAACAGTCTAGTTATATAGTCCATATGGTTAATGATACAGCATAAATCAACTGATCAATTAAAATATAATAAGATGGGCAACTTTACTTCTGATTAATTTATTCTGGAATCAAATTCACAACAGAACCTGAATCAAAGCATGGTCAGCGCTGTGAGCCAACCAATCTAATTTGATGAACTATACTTTCAAATTTTACATTTCTTAACAAAAGTTTTGTTATAAGCAGTTGTTGGAAACTCTATGTTTTAAAAGAACTGAAAGGTATAAACAGGCGATCCTGGTTTAAATATCTCTTATATTAAGCAACAGTTTAATAATCTTTCGTAAATAGTTGTCTTAATGGCAATCATACCACATTTCCTAAGAATGATATGGTGAATATCATGTGCAGGGTTTCGCTGGCGGTCGCCATTTTCGCATTTTGCGAAAAAATAAAAATTGTAGCGATTAAAATTGTTATTGGCGAAAGAAATATAACTGTTCGACTCGTCCATCTTGTTTACTTTTTTCGTGTTTCTCGGACTTTTCCTGATCAGACAATACTGAATTCACCTTGAACTCGTTACGACAATAATCATCTGATTGCATTTTATAGCCATCGGTAACAAAGGATTATAATTAATAAATGTGTTGATTGTATTGTTTCGTGAAATGGTGTGGTTAAATGGCTTCACATGTCACTTAAAGGATATTTTACAACTTTGATTGAAATAATTGTTTTGAAGTGGGTACTTTACAATCCTTTTAGCGACGCACATTTTACGTCTCCTCTTTTCTTTTAACGATGGTCTGGAAAAAATCTGTTCTTATGACAAAAATGTTCAAAAGTAAGAAAAATCTCTGACTTTATATTTTATCTTATACCATTGCGAGTAATAATTCTTTTGAAATTGGTAATTTACAATCGTTTTAGTAACGCACGTGTTTGAGGCATAATTTTACGTCCATACTTTTTAATGATGGTCCGGAAAAGAAATCTATTGTCAAGAAAAATATTCAAAAGTAAGAAATATCTCTGATTTTATCCTTCATCTAGACGGAAGTATCTTATAAACTATTATAGATGAATCCGTGCTCCCTTGCAGAAGTCAACATAAAGATTTCATGATGATATTCTATATTGCAATTTTACAGTATCTTTTAATAAAATGCTCCATGGCGCAGCTTGATACGACCGCAGAGGTCGAACCCTGAACAGTTGGGGCAAGTATGGACACAACATTCAAGCTTGATACAGCTCTGAATTTGGATTGTGATTGACTATTTGACACAGCATAGGTTTCTGACACAGAATGAATGTGGTCTAAGAACTTAAAAATTTTAAATTGGACATTCACCTATTATGGTCCAATATCCAAAATCTAAATACATGGTTAGATTCAGCATATCAAAGAACCCTAAGAGTTCAATTTTGATGAAATCAAACAAAGTTTAATTTTGGACCCTTTGACCTCAATGTGGACAAAGTTGATAACGGGCCCAAAATCAAAAATCTAAATACATGGTTAGATTCAGCATATCAAAGAACCCCATATATTCAATTTTGTTGAAATCAAACAAAGTTTAATTTTGGACCCTTTTGACCTCAATGTGGACAAAGTTGATAACGGGGCCCAAAATCAAAAATCTAAATACATGGTTAGATTCAGCATATCAAAGAACCCCATATATTCATTTTTGTTGAAATCAAACAAAGTTTAATTTTGGACCCCAATTTGGACCAACTTGAAAACTGGGCCCATAATCAAAAATCTAAATACATGAATAGATTCAGCATATCAAAGAACCCTAAGAATTCAATTTTGTTAAAATCAAACTAAGTTTAATTTTGGACCCTTTGGACCTTAATGTAGACCAATTTGAAAACAGGACCAAAAATTAAGAATCTAAATACACGGTTAGATTCAACATATCAAAGAACCCCATATATTCAATTTTGTTGAAATCAAACAAAGTTTAATTTTGGACCCTTTTGACCTCAATGTGGACAAAGTTGACAATGGCGCCCAAAATCAAAAATCTAAATACATGGTTAGATTCAGCATATCAAAGAACCCAATATATTCAATTTTGTTGAAATCAAACAAAGTTTAGTTTTGGACCCGATTTGGACCAACTTAAAAACTGGGCCCATAATCAAAAATTTAAAGACATGGTTAGATTCAGCATATCAAAGAACCCTAAGAATTCAATTTTGTTAAAATCAAATTAAGTTTAATTTTGGACCCTTTGGACCTTAATGTAGACCAATTTGAAAACAGGACCAAAAATTAAGAATCTAAATACATGGTTAGATTCAGCATATCAAAGAACCCCATATATTCAATTTTGTTGAAATCAAACAAAGTTTAATTTTGGACCCCAATTTGGACCAACTTGAAAACTGGGCCCATAATCAAAATCTAAATACATGATTAGATTCAGCATATCAAAGAACCCTAAGAATTCAATTTTGTTAAAATCAAACTAAGTTTAATTTTGGACCCTTTGGACCTTAATGTAGACCAATTTGAAAACAGGACCAAAATTAAGAATCTAAATACACGGTTAGATTCAGCATATCAAAGAACCCAATCTATTCAATTTTGTTGAAATCAAACAAAGTTTAATTTTGGACCCTTTTGACCTCAATGTGGACAAAGTTGATAATGGGGCCCAAAATCAAAAATCTAAATACATGGTTAGATTCAGCATATCAAAGAACCCAATATTTTCAATTTTGTTGAAATCAAACAAAGTTTAATTTTGGACCCGATTTGGACCAACTTGAAAACTGGGCCCATAATCAAAATTTAAAGACATGTTAAGATTCAGCATATCAAAGAACCCTAAGAATTCAATTTTGTTAAAATCAAATTAAGTTTAATTTTGGACCCTTTGGACCTTAATGTAGACCAATTTGAAAACGGGACCAAAAATTAAGAATTTAAATACATGGTTAGATTCAGCATATCAAAGAACCCCATATATTCAATTTTGTTGAAATCAAACAAAGTTTAATTTTGGACCCCAATTTGGACCAACTTGAAAACTGGGCCCATAATCAAAAATCTAAATACATGATTAGATTCAGCATATCAAAGAACCCTAAGAATTCAATTTTGTTAAAATCAAACTAAGTTTAATTTTGGACCCTTTGGACCTTAATGTAGACCAATTTGAAAACGGGACCAAAAATTAAGAATCTAAATACACGGTTAGATTCGGCATATCAAAGAACCCCAATAATTCAATTTTGATGAAATCAAACAAAGTTTAATTTTGGACCCTTTGGACCTCAATGTGGACCAATTTAAAACGGGGCCCAAAATCCAAAAACTTAATACACGGTTAGATTCAGCTTATTAAAGAACCCCAAGAATTCAAGAATAAAACCCCATTGAAACTGGTCAAGAAATAAGCAATTTATACAAAGTATCTTCTTTTGCACAATACTGTGCAATTAAATATTTCTTGCAATTGCGCAATACTGTGCAATTGAATATTTCTTGCTATTGTGCAATACTGTACAATTGACAATTTCTTCCTATTGTGCAATACTGTGCTATTGGATATTTCTTGCTATTGCGCAATACTGTGCAATTGAAGATTTCTTGCTATTGTGCAATACTGTGCAATTGAAAATTTCTTGCTATTGCACAATACCTATTATATAATAATTTACACATCCTGTTTGGTGTGTATCTCCTGCCATATCATTATTATTTGCTTTTAAATATAAATCAGAAATAACCAACTTAAAATGGAAAATTTTAAAGAAAAAAAAAAAGGAAAAAAGGAAGAAAAAGGGGAAAAAAAAAATCCCCCCCCCCAATTTTTTGAACCCCCTTATGATTCATCACCCCCAAACTCAATCCCAGCCTTCAATGAGGTATGGTACCTTGCAGTACAATTTCAGAGATCCATACACTTAAACACAAGTTATTGTCTGGAAACTAGAAAATGCTTATTTTGGCCCTTTTGACCCCTAATTCCTAAACGTTTAGGGCAATTACCCCAAACTCAATTCCAGCTTTCCTTTGTGATATGGAACCTTGTAGTACAATTTCAGAAAGATCCATACACTTACACACAAGTTATTGTCCTGAAACTAGAAAATGCTTATTTTTGCCCTTTTTGGCCCCTAATTCCTAAAATTTTGAGGCAATTACCCCAAAATCAATCCCAGCATTCCCTTTGTGATATGGAACCTTGTGGTACAATGTCAGAGAGATCCATACACTTACACAAGTTATTGTCTGGAAGTTACAAAATGCTTATTTTGGCCCTAATTCCTTAACTGTTGGTACCATAACCCCAAAATCAATCCCAACCTTCCTTTTGTGGTATTGAACCTTATGGTAAAATTTCTTAGAGATCCATTTACTTAAACTAAAGTTAGAGTGCGAAAACCAATGTGTCTTCGGACGACGGCGACGAGCGGCAGACGGCGGCGGCGGCGACGACGACGGCAGCGACGCCAACGTCATACCAATATCGACCACAAAAATTTTTGCGGTCGTATAAAAACTAAATGCTTGTTATTATTGAGTGTTTATTTATGACAATGAGATTAAAAATATATATTTAGAATTATAAAAGACATAGTTAGTTTTTCGTTTGAATTGTTTCACAATTGTCATTTCGGGGCCTTTATAGCTGACTATGTGGTACGGGTTTTGCTCATTGTTGAAGGCTGTCACGGTGACCTATAGTTTGGTAACTTCTATGTCATTTGGTCTCTTGTGAAGAGTTGTCCCATTGGCAATCATACAACATCTTCTTATTTTCATATACTAGTAGCAATGTGGCAAACTAATTTTTTGTTAGAAGGAAATTTTAAACGAAAAATATGTTTTTGTTTGTTGGCGAAAAAAAATTGAAAGTGGCGAAAAATATATTGTTTTGGAGAAAGAGGTGGCGAAAAGAAAATTGACCCAGGGAAACCCTGCATGTGTTCTTTTTTTTTGAAAAGCAGGAAAACTAAGTTTGAAATTGAATCCTATTTTAAACTTTTTCACAGATCAAACTGCTTTAAGGAAGCTAAACAGCAACTGAGACTCTGGCTATTAGTAAGTGCTTTCATCCCAAAATGAAAAATTTGTGTTTCAATTAACTAACAACCAAAAGACTGAAAAGTAAAACTTTAATTGAATGTATGAAGTCATTTTCATCATTATTTCAACTGAAAAAAGACCAGCCAGTACCTTTTATTTTTGAAAGATATGATTTTAATGAGATTGTTCTCATCTTGAATATGCATAAGATAGTTACCATTGGACAATAACTTATTATAAGCAAACATCAATCAATCAAATAACTCAGTAAAATGTAGGTCAATTAGTCTCAAGACATGGCTGTACAGACACTTAATCATGATTACAGGCTAACTTTTGCTGTAATTGATTAAGTTACAAATACATGTAATATCAAAAATGCATGATTACAGATTGCATAGGAGTACTAAACCTTATTGGAATGATATTCTTGCTCTGCAATGGGGGAAGGTTCGTGAAACTGAAAAGATGTGATTATGTTATACTGGACTAACATCCTTCAAGCAAAAATATAAAAAAGAATACTGTTCCAAAAGAAAAACTTTCGACCGACTTAATCGAAAATTTAAGAGGAAATATCAAGCCAATGAACGTAATATACTTGAAAATAAATTGTGTGTAACCAATCAGCGTGATTTTTGGAAATCTATTGGTAAATTGGGCATTGCCAACGAACGTAAACCGTGTATTCCAATGGCTGTTGTTGATGAGAACAGTTCCGTTAATACAAACAGAAATGATGTTATGAATAAGTGGAAGACCGATTTTCATTCATTATTTAAGGGAAATACCGTTGCCGAAACTGAACTTGATTCTGTGTATTTTAATACTGAAATTGATGTATCTACGCTTAATGCATCCATCTCCAGGGCAGAATTTTTCAATGCTGTCATACGTGCTTAATAACGGAAAGCTACAGAAATTGACAACATCCTGGCAGAAGTACTAAAGAATGACACAGCCATAGACTAGTTACATTAAATTATTAGGGGCTGCTTCAATCTTGGCAAAGTTCAAACTCAGTGGAAAAGCTGTATTATAAACCCAATTTTTAAACACGGATCGGACGACAATAGAAATCTGCTCAATTACAGGGGAATAACATTGATTTTGGTATCTTGTAAAATTTATTGTAACATTTTAAATTATCATTTAAGTAAACAGCTTGAAGATAACAAAATTTTATGTGACAAGCAAAATGGATTTCGACGTGGCCTAAGCTGTGAGGAGCATAAACATTGGCTTTATTCAATCATAAACAATCACAAAAAATCAAGAAAATCCATGTTTACGTGTTTCGTTGACACGAGAAAAGCATTTGATACGGTTAACATAAATACAAATACCTAGGAGTCTTGATGGACAAGTACTTGACATTAAGAAACATGTAACGGATCTATCAAAAGCGGCGATTCATGCGCTGGGAGCATTGATGACAAAGGCGTCTATGTTAGGTGGTATGACATACAAGGTAAAAATTACACCAAACTATATACATCAAAGGTGGAGCCAGTTCTTTTTTATGGTAGTGGTATTTGGGGGACTAGATCCTTTAGTGCTATATCTACAGTTCAAAACAGGGCCTGTAAATTCTTTTTGTCCGTCAGAAAAAGAACGTCTAATTTAGCGTCACATGGCGATATGGGCTGGATGCCATACTTTCCTATACAGCGAATTAATTACTGTAGATTTCTGTGTAGACTTTTACGCTCTGACGAAGACAGAAACTGTAATAACAAGATACTTAAATGGACAGCAATGTATAGAAAAGGCTGGGCTTTCCAAGTGGAAATAAATTGCTTCACTGAGCGCAGCTGGATACGACCGCAGAGGTCCAACCCTGAACAGTTGGGGCAAAGATGGACACAATATTCGCGCTTGATACAGGTCTGAATTTGGATTGTAATTAAATATTTGACACATAATAGGTTTCTGACACAGAATAACTGTAGTCAAAGAACTTAGAATTGGTCATATGATTTTGAATTTATATTCAATTTTTTTGTTTTTGTGCAATACACTATGCTGTTGCGAATTGACCCCCCACAAAAAAATGAAAATTCTTTCCCCGGTTTCTGTTTACTTATACTAAAGTTATTGTCCAGAAACCAACTGTCTTCTGACAATGACGACAACGTGATAACAATAAACAACTGGCGGTCGTATAAAAACTGTTAATTTCTTAAAAGTGAGATATCTTTATCATTATCTACAATAAATGGGGAATGTGTCCATGGGACACAGATGATGCCCCCACTTGCATATAACATTTATAAAGGGACATAACTCAAGCACCATAGAAGTGATGCTACCCAAATTTGTCCTTGATCAGAGTTTTGTGATAATAAGTATTGTGTATAAGTTTCATAACATTTGGTTGAGGCAAACTTAAGAAAGAGAAAGGAAGCGAAAAATTCAGCAATTTTTCTATGTGTAAAGGGGCATTACTCTAGAAATTATTTTACAGTAATATTTTCCTATAATGAATTTTTAATGCTTTAATTTATCAGATTTTTAGCCAATTGTATTCATTTTATAATATTTTATATTTGATATAT
The DNA here is from genome assembly GCA_017311375.1 of Mytilus coruscus. Classification (NCBI taxonomy): domain Eukaryota; kingdom Metazoa; phylum Mollusca; class Bivalvia; order Mytilida; family Mytilidae; genus Mytilus; species Mytilus coruscus. The sequence goes on from CM029596.1 coordinate 39,733,864, forward strand.
ATTTCTATTCATTTTAGATTTTTTAGTTTTTTCGTGAATTGTCCCATTCTGAGTTAAAAGTTTACATGATTATTAACAAGTTTAAATAGTATATTTTTGTATATATTTTGGTTTTAAGGATCAGTGTCTCTTAAGTCATTTGGCTGGATATTGATTGTTATTTCTGTGTATATAAATATTATGTGAATGGCTTGTTTCAATCAATATGTGACACTATAATAAACAAATTTTATTCTTATTCTTTAGTACTTAAAAAACAAGAATGTGTCCATAGTACATGGATGCCCCACTCGCACTATCATTTTCTATGTTCAGTGGACCGTGAAAATGGGGGGAAATCTCTAATTTGGCATAAAAATTAGAAAGATCATATCATAGGGAACATGTATTCTAAGTTTCAAGTTGATTGGACTTCAACTTCATCAAAAACTACCTCGACCAAAAAACTTTAACCTGAAGCGGGACGAACGGAAAGACGGAAGAACAGACGAACGAACCAACGGACGGACGGACGAACAGACAGACGGACGCACAGACCAGAAAACATAATGCCCCTCTACTATCGTAGGTGGGGCATAAAAAAGTAATTGATGATAGCAGATTACAATTACAGATTATGTTTACCACATGTCTGCATGCCTGACTGCTTGTCACTGCAAAAAACAACAATTCATCTGATTTTAAGTTAAAGTTTTTAACAGCAAGGCAGAACAAATTTTAGTTAATAAGACTCCAAGCATTTAGAGTAAACCCAAATATATATAAGCAGAGTGCTAATGATATCGGTCACCATCAGAATGTGGCTAAAAAACTGAAGCATTATTAATAACTCAACTAACAACATTGATTTATGCTAACTACAGGGACTCATGAAATTTAGATACCATTGAAACAAGATATCATATCCTCCCACACTTAGTTATAACAATATAGGAGTGTTGTCTAGGTACCATCAAAACATAACAAAATATAGATCCCTTCCATTTATATTTCCCTATAAATGTCATTTTTAAAGTTGGGAATATATGGCTGGTTATGTAATGAAATTATTTGAAATTGCTAACAGCCTTTTTCTTATTTTTTTAAGGTTCACCATTTCCTAATGGACAAGTTCTGAGTCTAAACTACTTGTGTTTTTATATTTGCAAATTATCTATAAGTTTCTTTTAAGATTAACTTTCATTATTGAAGATGTTTAATTTGAATTCAAACATGAATTCAAACATACTTTTGACATTGAGTTAACATAGTCATGTTATTGTACCTAATACATACTGAAAGGTCAATCAGGAGAGTAACATAAGATAAAAAGTCATTCCAACACAGGTTACCAAGTTTAAAGTTTTATACTAAATGTTTACATGTTAGGATAAGGAATAATCAAAATAACCTTGAGTGAGCAAGTTGACCACCCCTCCCCCTCCCTTTTAATAAAGGGGATGCACTTAAAGAGACACGCTTGCATAGTTTTTTATTCTATTCAACTTTCAGGTATGATTCTTTTCTGTCACGATTTCAGACAGTAATGTTGTCTAACAAAACATGAGAGTCCTATCCCAGTGTAAAGAATCTATATTACTCAATTTGAAGTAACTGTGGTTTTTACCTTGGCTGTATAGAGCTTAAAATTAAAAAGGATATTCTCCACTCTTAAATCTAACCATATAAAAGTTTTGTTCCAATCCCATGCTAGGTCCTAGATGTATCATTAGGAACTTTCTATCTGCATTTTTTGGGCCTTATTTTAGTAAATATGACCTTGACATTTTGACCTTGGAATTAATAAAGGTATTCCTCTCATAATAGGTGACCATATAGCAGTAATGCAAGTCTGGTTCCAATCCCAGATTAGACTTTAGTTTTACACTCCAGAATCTACTTTCCTGTACAAATTTTGGTCTATTTTCAGAAACAAGAGTCCACATGCAGAAATGTCTCGCCTGTTTTACTTATCATTGAATTAATGTTGAAAGTCTGTAATATGAAAGTTTTACTATAAGTATCACATAAACTTAACATTATCAATGTTCTCAGAAAATGAGGTCATGGTCAGATGAACCATGCCAGACAGACTTGTACACCTTACAATCATTCTATACATCATATATAGTGGTCCTATTCCTAAAAGTTCCTGAGAAACAGATCCACAAAATCTTAACATTGACCAATGAAAATGAAAATGAGGTCAATGTCATATGAACCCTGCCGGACAGACATGTACACCTTACAATCATTCCATACACCAAACATAGTTGACCTATTGCTTATAGTATCTGATAAGCTGACAACATTTTGAAAACTTATCACTGACCAATGAACCATAAAAATGAGATCAAGGTCATATGAATCCTGCCAGACAGACATGTACAGCTTACAATCATTTCATACATCAAATATAATTGACCTATAGCTTATAATATCTGAGAAATAGACAAAACTGAAAGAACTAAACATTGTCCAATGAACCATGAAAATGACGTCAAGGTTAGAAGAAACCTGCCAGATAGACATTTACACCTTACAATCATTCTATACACCAAATATAGTGGCCATATTATGTATAGTATCTGAGAAATAGACCAAACCACAAAAACTTAACATTGTCAAATGAACCATGAAATTGAGGTCAAGGTCAGATCAGACATGTACACCTTACATTCATTCTATACACCAAATATAGTTGACCTAATGCTTATAGTATCTGAGATAAGGACTTGACAATGTAACTTTAACCTTGATCACTGATCCACGTTTTGAGGTTGAGGTCAGCTGAACCCTACCTGATGGACGTGTAGACATTGCAAGAAACTTATATACCAAATATAGTTATCCTTTTAATCATAATAAGTGAGTATTTCACTTGACAAAAAAACTGTTATTTTTTTCAGGCAGCCACTGAACCATGAAAATGAGGTCAAGGACAATGGACATATCACAAGACAGAAACTTCGTAATATAAGGTATCTGTATACAAGGTATGAAGCATCCAGGTCTTCTACCTTTTAAAATATAAAGCTTTATACAAATAGTTCACGCCGTGATTGTCTCATCCGCAGCTGACGGATTATAATCCCTGTCTTGCATACTGTTGCAGACGAGACAAAAAGTTACCTTAACTTGGACATAGTAACCTCAAAATCAATAAGAATCTTCCTGTCACTGTATATGACAATATTTCCTAGAAAAGTTGCAAAACAATATAAAGTATTTGAATTACAATCAAGAAAACACTTTAACAGACAATTTTTGGTCTAATTTTAGAACTTATGACCTTGTCCTTAGATGGCGTGACCTGAAAATTAAAAGGGATCATTCTCAAACTCAATACATCCAAGTAAATGAAATAAACACTTTATAAATGTTGTACGTCAGAAACACATTTCTGGATTTACTTTCATCCAGAACCCCTCAACCTTAACATTTTAAAGCCAGAGATGCAAAAATACGCTTCAACATTGGGAGCTATATGTCAGACCAAAAAGAACCTAAACAGAATAGCCAAATTCCTCTATGGTCAATTTTGACTGACGGATTAAGAACCTTAGTTTCTTAATGATATCTTAGAGACACTATTTGCATTATACCTTTTTATGTCTTCCTGCAGTGTTCCAAAATCTATGTATGAAATCTACATGGAAGTACAGCTGCCAATACATGTCTTAATTTCAGCTTTCTTTCAGTTACTGCTAGAATTTATTGATACAGTTTTATTTAGAATTGTTTGACATGTTGTATACCTATGTTAAAGTTGTCTACTATACCACCATTTTTTAATAAAGTGCTTCCCCACCTCCCCAACTGATTTTTTTAATGTATGATATATTTTTTTACATCTAATTTTATTTACTATGATCACAATATAAGGGAGATAATTAGAATAAACTTCTGAAAAAAATTTGCTACATGTCCATGTCCCACTTCATGAAGTCTGCAGTCACATGTTTTTATTTTTTCATTGGTCCTTAAATTTTATGAATTTAGTGTTGAAGGTAGATCTTTGATAATTTCTTTTGATCTTTTTACCCCACTACTTGTCTAGACAGACACTTTTCTATTGTTAAAGACCCTATGCTGACCTCCAGAAGTCTTTTGGTTAATGTGTCATTAGGTGTTGTCTCATTGTCACATATCCCATAACTCCTTTTATTCATATTTTCTCAAAAAGAAAAATGTAAAAGCTTATTCAGAAAATGCATACTGCATTTAATATTTTCTTTAATTATAAAATATCATCAATAATTTCATATTTCAAAATAGGATAATCTTTTATTTATGTTCAGCCAAGTTCACATTAGCCTTTAATATGATTATTATAACATTGTTTTCCTGAAATAAGATTAAAAGGCCAATAACCTAAATTACAACTATGTATTAACATTAAATTCAAGTTCTAATTAGAAAGGTAAATATTAGCAAAACAGTATCCTCGTATTATGCAAATTCTATTAAATGTCTATTGTGTTAAAGATTCCTATCTTTTCTATTTTTCTTATCTTTTTAACAAAGTCTTAGAGAAATCTTGTCTGTCCCTCTGATCGTGACAAGTTAGATAAAATATAATTCAGTCAAAAGTTCACTGATAGGATCCTAGTAGACTTGCTACATGTCCCTTCCTATTATTCTTTTTCTTTTATCAATTTTACCCCTTTAACAGTTTTACTGCTATAACTAAGAGTTTGCCATTATGTTAACACCCTTTCTTCAAGGGCAATCAGTATACTGGGGCATTCAATAACATGGCAGTTTTCAGTAAACATATAAATAAGTAAGAAAGAAAGAAAAGAAAGGGAATTGTAGCAAGTCTAGGATCCTAGTAATGGACTTAAATTTACAAAGCAGGCAATATTTCCTGTTTTGGTTAGGAAATATAATGGGAGGAACTTAATTGCTCTAGTTAAATATTACTTTGAAATTTATTTCTGACAGTTGATCTGTTATGCTTCCCTCAGGGAAATTGAAATCAGAAAAATCTAGCAATAGGAATATCATCAAACCTTATTTTGGGTGCCCATAAATCATAGTATGCATGAATATAAACCTGCCCTTAATAAATGGGAATACATAAAATAAAATTTTGTGCTTTTGGTTTCAGATTAATTGATTGATTGATTGTTGTCCAAACTGGATCAACAGACATTAAGGGCAGGGAATCATTTGACTGCCACTGGATAATCAGTGCCTGTATGCTTGGAGAGTGGCAGAATTTTGTCTTGAACCAGGCAACCCCTGCTCCCCTAAAAAAGTTGTTTCAAAAGTTCTTTAATGTGCAAAGTGTGTTATACTCTTCCCTATTCAAAGCATGGGTATCCACATCCAAATCAGACAGGTCATGAGTGTGCCTCTTTATACCTCCAGCAAAACCAAACACAACACCCACTTTAACATTGGTTATACTGCTGATTGGTAGACATCTTTGAATTATCGTTTGTTGCCCCAGTCAATTAAAAGGGTTATGGTTTACAGAAAATATTGCATAAGAAATATATACATGTATAACATATCTTTTAAGGTTCTGTTAACCTCATGTAATATTTTTGTGATATGGAATAGGATCCAAGTTACAGGATACCAGTACAGTACCCACGAATGAAGTCCCTTAATAAAACGACTATCTTTTAAATGGAATATTGTACCGAGATCAAAATTATGTAAAGATGCTTAAAATTGTATTATATCTAAAGGTATTCATTAAACTTTCAACTTCTGTTAAATTTTAAGTGATTCTCAAATGTATAGGGTGGGTGATTGTCTGAGTAAATGGTCCAAATTTTATTATCTTGATTTCAACCATGAAGTTAATAAAACGACCATATTAATACTCAAAACAGTATTGCTCTCTTAAATGCCAGTCATGACCCTCCAAGAATTCTCCAAGAAACCACGAAAAGAGCTGGCTACCTGTAGGAGAAAGTAACTGAAATTTTGCAGTCTAATATAGGGAATAAAAAATCTGCCCCTCAATTTGGATAAAATTGCACTGAAGTAGTGTGGGAAATAATTGAGTCCCCGTTCCATATAAAACCAATATCAATGTTAAGTAACCCTAGAACACATTAATCTATCCAATCAAACCAATATTGATGAAAAGCTAAAATTAGAATATTTGCACTAGCAAATCTTCTATGTAATTAAGATAAGCCATATAAACCATAATGAATATGTAACAGCAGGAATAGATGGAATTTTATTTTCATTTTACAAAAAAAATTGTACAATTAAGGTGGGTTCCTGACTATATGTACATTATGGCCATTGCTTATATTAGATTTTTATTTTACTGTCCCTTTATGATTTTTGCTATTTGGTTATCCATTTTGTAAACTATGCTGATTGGCTAACATATAAGAAAAGTTCAGAAATATCATGAAAATGATTTATGGTTATACCCTGATATAAATTTAAGGCAGAAAATTCAAAACAGACCAGGAATTTTGCATCTAGAAGAACCTTCAGATCACAATATTTGTAGCTCTTTTTTTATCAACACCAGGACATGTGCACTTTTAACTGGTACTCCAGAACTAAAAACTAGTATTTGCATAAAAGATACAATAAATATCAATTCTGAAGTATTGTACTTATTAAAAAGAATTAAAAGCAAACATTGTAAACTGTGTACTTTAAACTGTTTCTATAACTCAATTACAGCACATTTTCTAGGTAAATTTGTTCTAATTTTTTCCTAATGACTTTCCTTATTTCATGTGTACTTTACATTTAATTACTTTTTCAGAAGTATACATGTAATGTAAACTTGTTTTGTTATCAGATTGTTTCCATTCTTTATTTTCTTAAATGCAAATTTAATTAAAATTTTAATTTTGAGTGAACTTTGGATAGCTTTGACAATGAAAGTGCAATTGACTGTTAAATATAACTTTCATGGTGTATGAATTTCAGATTTATGTTACAAAACCATAAGAAACTCTTACCTAAACAAATGCATTTTGAACAGAAAATATGAAATATATTAAACCATAGACACAGAATCCAAAAAAAAAAAAATGCCATAAAATTAAAGGTTAACAGTAATATATGTGATATTATTTGTTTAATCATATATTTAATACACCTCTCAGCTTTCTATCATTTATCCAAAGTTTAATGAATTCTTGAATACATATATATATATAAAAATAAGGCCACTAAATTTACTTCTGGTTTAAAATATTGCAGTTGTTATCAACAAGAAGTTCCATGCACTGTTCATGCTGAGATTACCCTAACTCTTTAATTCAAAGAACCAGAAAAATAGGAAGTATTTTGTCTAAAATTGTTTACACAGCAAATCACCACTGTCATTATATTCAGTAGTTCCTCACAACAGTGAGACAAAAATATTTGTTTTCATTCAACATGCTGTAAAATTTAAAGTATCCACAAGGTAGGTCTTAAAAGCCATCACATGTTACAACTGCGCATGGTCTAGATGCTCACCAAAAAAGTCAGTATGTTCAATAGTTGCTAAGATGAGTGTATAATTTTTTTTTCTAATTCAACTTCTAAGTATCTGCAATCAGGAAGTAAGTACTGAAAGATCTGAAAATTTTTCTTTCAACATTTACTTATAACTGTCAAGCTGCTGACCAATTATGAAGTCATTCTGTTCAGTAGTTCCTGAGAGAAGTGTGTGTTGGATGAACAGCTAATTGGACAAGGTGAACAATCCTACATGTCCTAGAGTGTCATAACATTAATAAAGGCTCTAAGTTGACTTCCGTCCTGAACAACCATTCCTTGTTTACTTTGTAATGCATTTTTAACTGAAAATGACTCAAGTTAATAGTAAAAACAGCAGATTGCAAGTGTAAACTTATTCTTTTCATTATCATATAAAATATGTTGGCAAATTGTCAGTTGATGTATGAAATGTAATATAAACCACTATGCTATACACATTTTCATTCAGGAATTGAACAGTGAATGGCCTAAAATTGTAAGAAATTGTAATCACTATGAAAAGTCAATACTGCTTGCTGCACATTGGCTGCTGCATGTATCATGTTTTGTTATTTTTCTGCAGGAATTCAGGCCTCCTCCATAAAGACTGTTTAGTAATCATCAATTACACAATAAGTTATGCAATTATCCACATAAATTTGCTAAGGTATCAAAACCTTATCGTTAGAATTTCCCTTGAATTTATTAACCTATTTCTCATTGTAATGCAACTTTTTCATCATCAGAAGCAAATGTAATTGTGAAGGTAATTAATTTACTGCAGGGAGGTACCTTTTTCATGCAAAGGGAAATAACTCTGCAACATATCTTAAACAATTAATAGCATTGAATCAAATTCTAGCATTGATCTGGATAACCATAAGTGTTTAATAAACAAGCCCCAATAATCTATTATTAATAAAGATATGGAGGGGGCACACCAAAGCAAAGGGCAATGACTCTTTTAAAGTCAACAAAACATTTTAATAGTATTTTAAGAATTTTAAAGTTTATCGTTAACATGGTCATTCCCAAAGGAAATGTCATCACCTGTGTTGGCTGTAGAAAATGATGTGGGGAGTTCAATGGCTCCATTTTTTTTTATAAAATTTTGGAAAATTTTTTCAACTGAAGTGTGATGTTGCTCACAAATAAGAATTAAATATAAAATGAAAGGAATGTTTTTTTTACTATTTAACCAGAAATGGGCACAAATCTCAGAGTCAAACACCTTGTTCAAATTATAGTGAAAGTAGTTGTAGCAGTCAAACATTGAGCATATTATACATGTACTGTAAATTAGAATAAGTGGGTTGTAGTCATATTTTGGTTTATTTGGCACCTAAGTTGAAAGTCACACCAGTGAAATACACTAAAATATAACATCCAACAAAAAATATAAATGAAAGGTCTTTGTTAATGAACCAATGTCAGTTGACTTTGTAAGAAGAAATGTATTTTTTTGTCAAAGTTTGATAGCAATTTTCCCCTTACAGAATTTTTCTATTTTTTTTAACAGTGGCTGTGCTAGTCTGTCAGCAGGGCACATAATTGAACATAAATTTAAAGGTAAACTCCTCAATAATGATGCAAGATAAATTAAGTCCAAATTGGCCTAGATTCTTCAAAGTACACCAAACTTCTACAAAAGACAATACATGACAAATGCCTAATGACATAATTGGCTCTTATTAGCTCTTTGGTTCGGGTAAGCTTAGAATAGGATTGGTTATGGATATGCACTCCATCAGACTATAATTTTAATCTTATTAAAACAAGATATGAATGTAATTAAATATACACCTTGACACAAAAAGACAGCATAGATTAAATATACACCTCGACACAAAAAGACAGCATAGATTAAATATACACCTCGACACAAAAAGTCTGCAATTACAGGAACAGAACTGTATCAAGAAAATAGTTGAGGTTATTTACTTCATTAGGTTAAATAACTCACTTAATTAATCAGTTTGAACCTGTTGTGTGATAGTTGTAACACTAAACAGTCCTTAATATGTCTTGTATGTGGTGAACATCAATAATCAGAAAACTGAGTGATACATGTAAGATACGTAATTCACACCATTTACCCATCAATAATCATAAACCTTGTGTTGATGATGTCATTATACTTTGTGTTCTATGATTATTAAAGGTGTCAAATATATAGGTATAAAGCCTACTCAAAAGAACTATTGGCAGGACACATCTGCAAAGAGGGTGGTTGATCATGGAATTGTTTTCCTGCACTAAAAGCTATTTCAAAATTGGTGTCCCTGTTTTGCCATCTGTTGCCAACTTGCAAAGTAATTACATTGTGAAATGAAAAAGCTGTATTTTTAAAATCATGTTTTTGTGGATTTTTGTTTAGCAGTTTCTATATCCACTTCCTGACAGAAAATTAATGGATATTGTAATTGGGTGAATCCATCTGTCAATAAATAAACACCACAATAATTTATAATATATCTACCAGTGCATAAAGCAGGTCTAACAAGTTTGTGAGTGCTCAAACAGGCTGATGCCCAGTTGAAATTAAACAAAAGAAATGGAACTCTTTATTAGAGAGGGTAAAAAAGGCCAAGTTGGTATATTTGAATTGTTTACATCTGTTTCTATGGGCTTTAAAAGTTTAATGTAGGTGCATAGTTTAGGATTTTATGCATCTTATATACATGTTTTTACTTAAATTATCGTATGGAGCTTCGAGATATTTGTAAATTTTAAATTATAAATTTTCACAAAACAGTCAATTGTGGAAGGTGCAAATACATTTGAATCTTTTTGTGTATAAGCATAAAGAACACCAAAAAAAATTACTCAGAAAGATAAAAGCATTAATTTGCATCACTGCCCCCCAAGGACAGCTTTTTTTGGGGGGAAAATATACTAAAAATGGGCAATAATTTCATCGAAAAGAGAAAGTACAGTACACCTTTTTATGTTCAGGCGTGTTTGAGTTGACTATTTTGTCTTGAAAAGCAAAATAGAGCAAGAATATTTGATACATCATCTCGCTTCAGATTCTATTATTTTTATATATTTATGTTACAGGTTGATATAACAACATTAAAAATTCACAGTACTAAATAAATATGGATTATGTCCACATGTGGACACAGATGATGCCCCCGCTTGCATATCATATAGTTATAAAGGGACGTAACTGAAGAATGGTAAAAGTGATGCTACGCAAATTTGAACTTGATCTGAGTTTTGTGGTAATAAGCATTGTGTGTAAGTCTCATAACATTTGGTTGAGGTAAACTTAAGCAGAGAACAGAAACTAAAAATTCAGCAATTTTTCTATTTGCAAACACACATAACTCTAGAACGGTTGTGTATAAGTTTTATAACATTTGGTTGAGACAAACTAAAGTTAGAGAACAGAAACGAAAAATTCAGCAATTTTTATGTTTATAAAGGAACATAACTCAAGAATGGTAAAAGTGACGCCACCAAATTTTGTACTTTATCTGTATTATGTAGTAATAAGCATTGTGTATAAGTTTCATAACATTTGGTTGAGGCAAACTAAAGTAAGAGAACGGAAACCAACTTTGGGACGGACGGACGGACGGACGGACAGACGGACAAGGATAAAACTTAATAAAAATGAAATGTATGGGTCAAGTGAAATCCCTTTCTAATGATTCATAACAACAGAGTAGGTGTGTTTGATTAACAAATTTTAACTAAAAGAACTTGACGACAGACTTTAATTGTGGATCTTAAAAATGCATAAGTTTTTGAGTGTGATATCTAGGGTTATTAGTCCTCAAACTCTGAAGTTTTTATTCTGCCCTTCCACATAATATTTAATTAGAATTTTTCTTAATGTTTTTGACCTTTCGAAAATCTTCCCTGACAACCGATCAGACAACAAACAGATTTAAGTTGACTAAAGGCATAAAAGTACATTAAATGATGCTTAATAGCTAGTAGATACATTTGTCTTTAAAATGCAACTGTCATATAAGGATCATAATGATGCTATGTGGATAAATATATCGGTTTTCAAGAGCATAACTGACAGCGTGTCATCCCTACAATGGTTTCTATTTTTACAATTGAAAAATTTTGGTGACGTAATGGGGAGATAATTTTGATGAAGTAGACTGCAAACCTCCCCCTTACCTGGGAATGTGGTGTTTGGTTCTACATTAGAACAAGATATCATTGGCAGTTTTGGAAAAACATGACCTTATGCACTGCATAAATTTAAGTACATATCATATTGACAAAGCATTTACTTGACTGAAGACTGTTAAACGACATGACTTACATGAAGCTATATTGATCTCATAACATAATTCCAACCCAAAAACTCGGTCAAACACTTTTACCATTAATATTCAACAAAAATACCAGGTATAAAACTGGTAATGTCTTTTGGATAGAAGACTTACCTATAGGTTCTTGAAAACCAGAGTCAACACTTCCTTTATAAATTAACTTCCTATTCATATCTGAAATGAGAAAACATTGATAGAAAAATATTCAAGGAGGTTCACAGAGCAAGTGGCTTCACTGAACCTGAATCCCTCCAATCCAATTATAAAGTCAGAGAAGGCATTCACAGACAAAGTGAAACAATTGGAAGAAAACATTTTCTAGCTACAAAAGTCTGTGGAGGGCCATTCTATTCAAAAATGAAATAAATTTAGATTTTTTTACAAATTTTGACTGAACGAGGTCCTCAAACTAGAAAAGCCATTTCAATACCCCCATTGTCTGAAAACATGTAAGATATTTATTTCTGAATGTTTGGAACTTTTGTGGACTTGTAACTTTCTTGACTTATGTGTCAAAAATTCAACCCACCCTGGGACGTATAATTGTAATATATTGCCTCTTCCCAAGCCCACCCTCCAAAATGCCTTTTTTGGCAACCAAATACTTCTAATTCTGAATTTTCTTTCCTTCAGTCATTAAATTACACTGAATGACATAGTAAAATAGCTAACACAGTAACACTTGTTGCAGAAGTATATTTAGTGAACAGGACGGACCCTTGGAAACTACCAAGCACCATGAGATGCAAAAAAGGCACCCAACTCATCAAATGATAGGACATGCATTGTCAGGGTAAATATAAAAGCTGTCACTTGATAACCTTTCTGTTCAGTTGATCTATGCTATTGAGAAATGCTTATTGTGATATTTTTTTTTTTCTTTTCAGAACCAACTATCTGAAACATAATTATTACAGTTAATTAATTTTCATAGAAGAATAAAGACATTATTTTTATTTACCAATAATTAACTTTCCATTATTACTTGTACAAATAACATAGTTTGAATAAGAATCTTTTCAGTTAAATACATATTGCTTTAGTGTTTACTTACATGGGTAATTATTAGCCGACATAATGATGGATCTATCATCCAAACCTTTTTGGTACCATAGAACTATCCAAAAAAATTGTATTATGCGCTTTCTTAATGTCACTGGCAGACAGGCAATACTTTACAGGACTGTGAAGATAGCCAATCAAATGTTCATCTGCAATTAAAAGTATAGAAGATTGTTTATTTTTAGTAACATCTAATAAATCTCCGCTGTGCTATACCATGATATTTATGGTAAATTCTGTTTAAGCATATTGATTTTTTAAGTCCAAGTTTGGAAACCAAATACCAGCTAAAGTGATGACCTGATTTGAAACATTTACTTGTAACATTAAAGGCAGCCTTATTTATAATGGAATGCAACAATATAATGTACTCAACATTAATAGACTGTATATTAAATTGGAATTCTAAAATTAACACAAATCTATGTATGCATTAATTGCACTAGGCTGAAATAAAGACTTAATAAAATGCTCCAGGGCGCAGCTTGATACGACCGCAGAGGTCGAACCCTGAACAGTTGGGGCAAGTATGGACACAACATTCAAGCTTGATACAGCTCTGAATTTGGATTGTGATTGAATATTTGACACAGCATAGGTTTCTGACACAGAATGAATGTAGTCTAAGAACTTAATTTTTAAATTGGACATTCACCTATTATGGTCCAATATCCAAAATCTAAATACATGGTTAGATTCAGCATATCAAAGAACCCCAAGAGTTCAATTTCTGATGAAATCAAACAAAGTTTAATTTTGGAACCTTTTGACCTCAATGTGGACAAAGTTGATAACGGGTCCAAAATCAAAAATCTAAATACATGGTTAGATTCAGCATATCAAAGAACCCCATATATTCAATTTTGTTGAAATCAAACAAAGTCTAATTTTGGACCCGATTTGGACCAACTTGAAAACTGGGCCCATAATCAAAAATCTAAATACATGTTTAGATTCAGCATATCAAAGAACCCTAAGAATTCAATTTTTGTTAAAATCAAACTAAGTTTAATTTTGGACCCTTTGCACCTTAATGAAGACCAATTTGAAAACGGGACCAAAAATTAAGAATCTAAATACATGGTTAGATTCAGCATATCAAAGAACCCCATATATTCAATTTTTGTTGAAATCAAACAAAGTTTAATTTTGGACTCCGATTTGGACCAAATTGAAAACTGGGCCCATAATCAAAAATCTAAATACATGTTTAGATTCAGCATATCAAAGAACCCTAAGAATTCAATTTTTGTTAAAATCAAACTAAGTTTAATTTTGGACCCTTTGCACCTTAATGAAGACCAATTTGAAAACGGGACTGAAAATTAAGAATCTAAATACATGGTTAGATTCAGCATATCAAAGAACCCCATATATTCAATTTTTGTTGAAATCAAACAAAGTTTAATTTTGGACCCCGATTTGGACCAACTTGAAAACTGGGCCCATAATCAAAAATCTAAATACATGTTTAGATTCAGCATATCAAAGAACCCTAAGAATTCAATTTTTGTTAAAATCAAACTAAGTTTAATTTTGGACCCTTTGCACCTTAATGAAGACCAATTTGAAAACGGGACCGAAAATTAAGAATCTAAATACATGGTTAGATTCAGCATATCAAAGAACCCCATATATTCAATTTTTGTTGAAATCAAACAAAGTTTAATTTTGGACCCCGATTTGGACCAACTTGAAAACTGGGCCCATAATCAAAAATCTAAATACATGTTTAGATTCAGCATATCAAAGAACCCTAAGAATTCATTTTTGTTAAAATCAAAGTAAGTGTAATTTTGGACCCTTTGGACCTTAATGTAGACCAATTTGAAAACAGGACTAAAATTAAGAATCTAAATACACGGTTAGATTCGGCATATCAAAGAACCCCAATAATTCAATTTTGATGAAATCAAACAAAGTTTAATTTTGGACCCTTTGGACCTCAATGTGGACCAATTTAAAAATGGGGCCCAAAATCCAAAAACTTAATACACGGTTAGGTTTAGCATATTAAAGAACCCCAAGAATTCAAGAATAAAACCCCATTGAAATTGGTCAAGAAATAAGCAATTTATACAAAGTATCTTCTTTTGCACAATACTGTGCAATTGAATATTTCTTGCAATTGCGCAATACTGTGCAATTGAATATTTCTTGCTATTGTGCAATACTGTACAATTGACAATTTCTTGCTATTGTGCAATACTGTTCTATTGGTTATTTCTTGCTAATGCGCAATACTGTGCAATTGAAGATTTCTTGCTATTGCGCAATACTGTGCAATTGAAAATGTCTTGCTATTGCACAATTATATAATAATTTACACATCCTGTTTGGTGTGTATCTCCTGCCATATCATTATTATTTGCTTTTAAATATAAATCAGAAATAACCAACTTAAAATGGAAAATTTTAAAGAAAAAAAAGGAAAAAAAATCCCCCAATTTTTGAACCCCTTATGATTCATCACCCCAAACTCAATCCCAGCCTTCCCTTTGAGGTATGGTACCTTGCAGTACAATTTCAGAGATCCATACACTTGAACACAAGTTATTGTCTGGAAACTAGAAAATGCTTATTTTTGGCCCTTTTGGCCCCTAATTCCTAAACTTTTAGGCAATTACCCCAAACTCAATTCCAGCTTTCCTTTGTGATATGGAACCTTGTAGTACAATTTCAGAAAGATCCATACACTTACACACAAGTTAATGTCCTGAAACTAGAAAATGCTTATTTTTGCCCTTTTGGCCCCTAATTCCTAAAATTTTGAGGCAATTACCCCAAAATCAATCCTAGCATTCCCTTTGTGGTATGGAACCTTGTGGTACAATGTCAGAGAGATCCATACACTAACACACAAGTTATTGTCTGGAAGTTACAAAATGCTTATTTTTGGCCCCTTTTGGCCCCTAATTCCTTAACTGTTGGTACCATAACCCCAAAATCAATCCCAACCTTCCTTTTGTGGTATTGAACCTTATGGTAAAATTTCCTAGAGATCCATGCACTTGAACTAAAGTTAGAGTGCGAAACCAATGTGTCTCGGACGACGACGACGACGCGGACGGACGGCGACGACGGCGGACGACGGCAGCGGCGGCGGCGGCGACGACGCCTAACGTCATACCAATATCGACCACAAAATTTTTGCGGTCGTATAAAAATAGTATGACTATGACCTGTAACATAAAATTCTTTTCGAGTTCAAATTTACAGCTACATGTATCTTGACCCATAATGAGCCACCTGTAAATTTTGCTATTATATGCATACTTATGTTTTGACTTCTTCATATACATGTATTATCATTTTGAGGTTAAAAACTTTCAGAGATTTTCTTTTTTACAAAATTTATAGTTACTTGTAAGATGGAGTAAAAACTTGAAGAATGATGCTCACAAATACCATTAATTAAATCTATGTGTTGACTTTATGTATGAAAAAGAATAAGAGTAAGCAAATAACTATGTTTTGCTACATGCTCTTTCACAAACCCAATGTTTTTATATCTAACTAATTCTGCTACAATGTATAGATTTAAACAGCTCTCATGATCTCTTATTAACAATAAGACTTTTTGTGTTTTTAAACCGCCTCATCACAGGGGTTGGAATTAGAAACAAAAGGCTCTCAAGATATAACCACTTTTTACATTTTTTTGCAGAAACTATAATAGATAGAGAGCAAAAGTAAATAGCAAAATTGTTCAGTAAAATAAGATCTTAAATTGAGAATGGAAACGGGGAATGTGTCAAAGAGACAACAACCCGACCAAAAAACAGAAAACAGCCCAAGGCCACCAATGGGTCTTCAACACAACGAGAAAATCCGCACCCGGAGTCGGGCTTCAGCTGTCCCCTAAACAATAATGTATACTAGTTCAGTGGAAATGGATGTCACACTAGACTCCGAAACATATAAATGAACCAAAATTTTTAAAAAACATACAAGATTATCTACATGAAAGTAAAAAATATGTGAAATCTTCAGACTCCTTCTAAGATGTATTGCCCTAAAATGATGATTTATTAATTTCTTTTATAATCTTGCCAATTATTTTGAAAACTTTAATAGGGTTTAAACTATACACACAAATAATCATCAATACAACAGCTACAAGATCACCTGGTAAAATAAAAAAGATGCCATTTAGATAATTATTTTTACCCTTTTCGCAATCAGTTATGACTTGTGTTTGCTTTTTTGTAAATCTTATTTTTTGTTGATCTTGTGTTAATGATTTTTTGGTGTAAAAATGGATAATAAAATACTTCGCTGAGCGCAGCTGGATACGACCGCAGAGGTCCAACCCCAATATTCGTCCTTGATACAGGTCTGAATTTGGATTGTAATTAAATATTTGAAATGAGAAAAAATTGCCCCCCATTTCTTTTACCCCTTTTTTCACCTCCCCTTTTCCAAAAAAATTCTTTCCCTCAAGATATGGTCATAATCTCAATTCAAATTTCCAATGGAGTTTGCAACCATAATTTCCAATTTAAATACATCATAAAAGTCTTAAAATAGAAAATGACATGCATAATCATGGCTAAAATTAATATTCCTTTAATAGTAACTTCTAAAAATTAATTGACAGCTAATCACCTCTAGACAATACAACATCTTTATACATAATTTAAAAGCAATGTAAGGGAGGTAATCCAATTTTTTTTTATACTTTAAATGTATTTGGATTACCTCCCTTACACTGCTTTTAAATTGTCCATTAACCAGGAAACCCTTGTTTTTCCCCCTCTTTTTTGCCCCTAATTCCTAAACGGTTTGAGCCATAACCCCTCAAAGTCAATTCTAACCATCCCTTTGTGGTATGGAAACTTGTATAATTTCAGAGAGATTCATACACTAACACACAAGTTATTGTCTGGAAACTAGAAAAATGCTTATTAGGGCCCTTTTTTGGCCCCTTATTCCTTAACTGTTGGTATCATAACCCCCAAAATCAATCCCAACCTTCCTTTTGTGGTATTGAATCTTATGGTAAAAGTTCATAGAGATCCATTCACTTAAACTAAAGTTATTGTGCGAAAACCAATGTGTCTTCAACCAACAACAACGCCAACGTCATACCAATATACGACCGCAAAAAATTTTTGCGGTCATATAAAAATCATCTTTTAAAGGGTAATTACTTCATAAGGAGTCAATTTACAATTTCATCCATGTCAACTTTATGCATATTTTATTGTGCTTAAACATCTTTGCTAATTTCTCTTTATCTATTATGGTTTCTGTAAAAAATGCAAACTAGAGGCTCTAAAGAGCCTGTGTCGCTCACCTTGGTCTATGTGCATATTCAACAAAGGATACTCTCCATCATTGTAGACGAGAATAGAATTCATGACAAAAAACTCTGTTTTACTGACCTTGTAATGCTGATCATTTAGTCTGTTTAGTTTCTCTCTATCTTCTTTAGTTTTTGCTCAAAGCACAAAAGAAAATAAAAAAATCCTCATTTAAGGGCAATCACTCCTACAAAGAGTGACAGTCTACTAACTATATAGGAAAATTTCAAATTGTAAGTAGACTTTGCCTTGCTGATCATTTTTTGGTGATTTAAAGTGTCTATTTATCTATTACAATTTTTCTAATATAAAGCTAAACACCAAAAAAAATGGTAAAAACCATCATTAAACGGCAATAACTCCAATAAGGAGATGTCAGACGATTTTCTCAATTTGTCTTAATTGTAGATCTTGTCTTGCTGATCATATTTGCTTATTCAAGTTTCTATCTATCTATTATAATTTTTAAGATATAAGGCAACAAAAATGTGTCCATAGTACACGGATGCCCCACTCGCACTATCATTTTCTATGTTCAGTGGACCATAAAATTGGGGTCAAAACTCTAATTTGGCATTAAAATTAGAAAGGTCATATCATAGGGAACATGTGTACTAAGTTTCAAGTTGATTGGACTTCAACTTCAGCAAAAACTACATTGACCTAAAACTTTAACCTGACTTGACCAAAAACTTAAATCTGAAGCGAGACAGACAGACAGACGAACGGATGCACAGACCAGAAAACATAATACCCCTCCTTCTTTTATAGGTGGGGCATAAAAACGCAAAAAAATTGGTAAAAATTGTCATCAAAGGGCAATAATTCTAATAAGGAGTCGATTGAAGATTTCAAAGATGCAGACTTATTTGTAGATCTTGTCTTGCTGATCATTTTTGCAATATAAAGTTTCTCTCTACCTATTATAGTTTTCAAGATAATAGGCAAAAACGAAAAAAAAAAAGGTAAAATATGTCATTTAAGGGTAAAAACTCCTATAAGAAGTGGTCTGACAGTTTTGATGTATATAGACAATTGGTAAAGCTCAACATTCTGAACATTTTTGCCCCCCCCCCCTCCCTCCCCTATACTCGTATAAGGGTAATTGACAATTTGGGCCATGTAGATCTTATTATTCTGGTCATTTTCATCTGTATAAGCTTCTCTCCTTCTATAATAGTTTTCAAGATAATAACCAAAGCTGTTAAATTTATTAAATTTGTTAAAAATTAACATTTCAGTGGCAATATCTCCTAAATAGGTTGTCTGATTTTTCTGTAAATTGAGATAGACCTTGACCAGCTTAATATTTTTGGCATGTCAATTTTGCTCTTTCTGCTTCAGTTTTGGAGTAACAATTTGAAACTTTGAAATTTGCTAAAAACTCATATTTCAGGGGCAATAACTCCAAAAAGGTTTTATGATTTTTTTTCTGAAAAAGCTATAAAGATATAAACACTGACAGGTTGAACCTTATTTACCCCCATACCAGATTTGCTCTAACTGCTTTAGTTTTAAAGATATATCAGCAAAACATTGCATTTTATCCTTATGTTCTAATTTTAGTAACAGTGGCCATGTTTGTTGATGGATTAAATCACCAGATACATCTTTAAACTAGATGCCCTAAGGAATATTCAGGTAAAGTTTGGTAACATTTGGCTCTGTAGTTTCAGAGAAGAATTTTTTTTATAAGTTTATGAAGACGGACAACAGACAACTGACTGAAGATGAGGAGGGACATTAAGCAATGGCCAAAGCTCTGATTGCCTTTGTTACACTCAACAATTCTTGTCTAAGACTAGTTGGGAAAAAATAAGTACAGACCATTGATGATTCATTTAACAATGAATACCTTTAATAATTGACTCAGAAAATTAAACACAAATAAAAAGGTTCCTGACTTTGAAAAGCACATTAATAAGTGTTTTTTTGTGTTCATGTGCAGGGGCGGATCCAGCCACTTTCAAAAGGGGGGTTCCAACTATATGTCCCCATTCAAATGCATTGATCGTCCAAAAAAAAAGGGGGATTCCAACCCCAGGAACCCCCTCTGGATCCGCCACTGATGTGTGTGTGTAGCGAGGAAAGGATGAAACTAGTTTTGTAAGTACATAACTCATCCCTTTTTCTTTATTTTGGTATACAAACGCTTCATTAAAATGTGTTTATATTCATCCCTGAAAAAGTCCCTAGCCATGGGTTACACAGCTAAGGTTTGAGAGAAATAATATTGTGGTTCTCTCGAATAACAAAATTTAGAATCAAGAGAAATATATATTTTCCATTGAGACCGTATGTTTTCATCTTAAAACCATTTTCAAAGCCCCATAAACCAAACTGATTTCACAAATTACTAAAAGAAAAAAAATACTTCCATAGTAATCAAAGAATGCTTTGAGCTAACTGAAGCAAGCTCAAAGTACTTGATCTGAAATATGTGAAATATGTTGATGTTTCTGTTGTAGTTGGTCTTGTTAACAGACTTTATGAGTAGTTGAAGTGACTTGCAGTTTCAGGCATCCTTAATTCTACTTTTTAATCCCTTTTGGTTAAATTAATCCTTCAAGAATTTACACATCTTTGAGTTTCAAACTTTTGATTCTGAGCATTCCTAATAAAGGTACAGGATTGAATACAAGATCATGTGATCTTGATATTCCAGTAAAAGAATTAAAAAATTAGAAACTACAGTTCAAAGCATTTCTCAAATGATCCAATGGTACAAAAACCTCATTCATTAATTAAATTAGCATATGCAACAATAAACTTATCATATGGTACAAAAAATCTCATTCACTGAAATAACATGTGCTATTATAAACAAAAACAATGGTAAATAAAATGCTTCGCTGAGCGCAGCTGGATACAACCGCAGAGGTCCAACCCTGAACAGTTGGGGCAAAAATGGACACAATATTCGCGCTTGATACGGGTCTGAATTTGGATTGTAATCAAATATTTGACACATAATAGGTTTCTGACAGAATAACTGTAGTCAAAGAACTTAGAATTGGTTATATGATTTGAATTTATATTCATTTTTTTGCTTTTGTGCAATACACCATGCTGTTGCATATTGACCCCACCCCACCCCTTTATTTTGCAAAAAAAAAAAATATTTGAAGAAATTTTCTTTTTAATTTCCGAAATCTGAAATGATAAAAATCCCCCCCCCCCCCCAATTTTTTTCACCTCCCCCACTTTTTCCCCCTTCCCTCCAGATATGGCCACAATCTCAATTCAAATTTCCAATGGAGTTTGCAACCATAATTACCAATTTAAATACATCATAAAAGTCTTAAACAGAAAATGACATACATAATCATGGTTAAAATTAATATTCCTTTAATAGTAACTTCTAAAAATTAATTGACAGCTAATCACCTCAAGACAATACAACATCTTTATACATAATTTAAAAGCAATGTAAGGGAGGTAATTCTTTTTTTTAACACTTTAAATGAATTTGGATTACCTCCCTTACACTGCTTTTAAATTGTCCATTAACCAGGAAACCCTTGTTTTTCCCCCTTTTTTGCCCCTAACTCCTAAACGGTTTGAGCCATTACCCCCCAAAGTCAATCCTAACCATCCCTTTCTGATATGAAACCTTGTGGTACAATGTCAAAGAGATCCATACACTAACACACAAGTTATTGTCTGGAAGTTACAAAAATGCTTATTTTTGGCCCCTAATTCCTTAACTGTTGGTATCATAACCCCAAAATCAATCCCAACCTTCCTTTTGTGGTATTGAACCTTATGGTAAAATTTCATAGAGATCCCTTCACTTAAACTAAAGTTATTGTGTGAAAACCAATGTGTCTTCGGATGACGACGAAGACGACGACGCCAACGTCATACCAATATACGACCGCAAAAATTTTTGCAGTCATATAAAAATCTCATTCATTAAAATTGCATGAAGAATATGACAGAAATTAAGGGATATCTATTAATGAAATTCAAGTTGTTCCTTGTAAAATGAACATGGCATTGTAACTATTATATTTATACCAAAGCAAGAAAAGTTGATACTGCAAATTACTGACTCGTATGTTAAAGTCTAGATCACATTGAAAATGTATGATACAGAGAAAAGTGTTTTGTTTGCTTCCATTTTTAGGAACGCCTATAAAATTTACTCTAGAAGATTATTAATAGTATCATGGTAGAATAAAAGTAAAGGATAGGTCATCAACCTTTACAATAAAGCAATCCCCAGTCAGTGTTTTCTGTCAGTAATACTAAAGCAGCAATTTGTGGGCTTGCACTACTCATCCCAAATTGCAACATGATACACAGCCCACAACCAGAAATTTTATTGAAGAACACAAAATATTTGTCATTTAGTTATTTCTCTCTAGTCTCTATATACAGTATGCCATTTTGTTTGATTAAATCAATTATTTGAAGTTGATGTCCTATGGGAATGTCAGGAAATCGATTTTCTTATTAAATTTCTAAATATAGCTCAAAATGTACCATTATAATTCCATAAACATCTAATCAATCATCAATTTCATTTTAAGATCTTACAGCAAATAATCAACCTTAAAACATCTGGTCTTAGGTTTTAATTCTAAAAAGATGTAAAATGACATTTAAATACAACAGGAAAATTGAAAAGTAGAGTGCATATCTCCTCCATAAAACTTCGTAGCAACAGCATTTCATGGAAGGAACATGACAACAGTAATGATACCCACTGGAATAATTAGTCTTCCTGCAAAATCACTTAAAGTTTAATGTCACATTGTATTTCTCAGTTAACATTTAATATATTCTTCATGAATTAATCTTCTTTGTATCAGCTGTGTGTCTGTATAATTGTGACAGGTTATTCAATGGCAGTAATAATGCATAAATTTGGGTAACTACCCTTATTTATAAAAATACCAAAAACATCCCACAATGGTACAATGTATAAATGATCAGAAAAAACAGGCTATGACACTCAATAAGTTTGCAGTCTTTTAAGGTCAAGTTGCTTAGATGAGAATTAACTTGCTGATTATAATATACATATTTTGGAGTATCTGTGTTTTAACACTCACATACCAATGAGAATCAATTCCTATTCCAGAAATGACATGTTTTATGGAAGTTGGGAGTTAACAACAATCAATTCAAATTGCAATTAATAAATCTACCACTTTCCTGAAGTTCAGTTGAAATCCACCATTTGTGTGTTTGGAAAAGGGAAACACACTTTATTTATTTTATTGAACTGCTAATGACAAACAAGATTAAGAGGTAAAGAGGGTACATTTTCTAAATAAAGGAATAATAAATATATATATACATATAAAAACTAAGTAGAAGTATAGCAAAAAGTGGATTAAATTTAATCAAAACACATCTTTGATGTACAGGGGGTCCCTGATTTCCACTTCCTTACCCACCCACCCCCACCCCACCCCCCTCAAACTCCCATTTTCCCTCCCCTGCACCCAATTCCCTTCCACCTATTCTTACTTCCCTACCCCTTACTCCTCAACAAAAATCAGTAAAAAAAATTTCCCCAGCATATCCCAAATTTCACAGACTTTTATTAATGGTTTAATACAAACAAAATTTCCCTGCTTTCCAAGAAATCTGACCCGTATTTTTACTACAGGAAAACTCTACTTAACTAAACCTTTCACCACTTATCTGATGAAAAAGTGCCAGTCTGCTTTGTGTTGCAGATCTTTTTTTTTTTTCAATTTACTTCTTTAACCTAGCTTGAATAGCATGTATAGTTGTGAGATAAAATCCAAAACTGCAAAAAACAGTAACAAGAGTGCACATGCTGAAATGTATCGCCTGCTTTACTGATAGATATAAGAAGATGTGGTATGAGTGCCAATGTGACAACTCTCCATCCAAGTCACAATTCATAAAAGTAAACCATTATAGGTCAAAGCACGGTCTTCAACATGGAGCCTTGGCTCACACCGCACAGCAAGCTATAAAGGGCCCCAATTACTAGTGTAAAACCATACCTACTGAAATATTAAGGTTTTAAGTAGTAAGTTTATGACGCCGGTGACGCCAGATCACTATCCCTGTCTGCCTCAACAAAAATTAACATTTCAGGCCAAATTCAAGGGCAACAACTCCAAATCAGGCCGATACATTTTCTTACATTTCCCTAGTAGCTGATCATTTTTACAAATAACAATTTTAACCTACCTTCAATAGATTTGAAGATAACAGCAATAAAATGCTCCGCTGGTCGCAGCTTGATACGACGGCAGAGGTCAAACCCTGAACAGTTGGGGCAAGTATGGACACTACATTCAAGCTCGATACAGCTTTGAAATTGGATTGTGATTAAATATTTGACAAGGCATAGGTTTCTGACACAGAATGAATGCGGTCAAAGAACTGAAAAATTTGAAATTGGTCTTTTACCTATTGTGGTCCAATATCCAAAATCTAAAATACACGGTTAGATTCAGCATATCCAAGTACATCAAGAATTTTATTTATTTATTTATTGATGGACAATATTAGCTTATTTTATAAAGGGGTTCGCTTCATAAAAAAAATTTATATATATACAGCATTCTGCAAATTAATTTATACAGAATAACAAACAAATCTACCACAAAGTTCTTCAAAAATTTACAAAAAATGAAAAACAATTTCCAAATCATTCATCATTAATACATTGTCTTTAAAAAACTATAAAACTTACCTTTATTTTTCAAAATATCTAATCTATACATAATTTCTAAAATTAGAATATGATTCTGTATCTATTTTAACTAAGAATATACTTTCAATTTCTATTGATTTTGCAATACATCTCTGAATTTGGATTGTGATTAAATATTTGACATAGATACATGGTTAGATTTAGCATATAGTATCAAAGAACCCAAAGATTCCAATTTTTGATGAAATAAACTGTTAACACAGAGATATGTCTCGCCTATTTGTTATTTTGATAATGCAAATGTTGAAATTAAAATAGCAATACTTTAACATGCAAGTTATGCAAATATTCAAAGTCAATGAACAATGACTGAAGGTACAGGGCTAAACAATCTCCATGGAAATGAGATGTGCAAACGCTAATACAACTGCAAACCAAATACCATTGACTTTTCATAAGTCGTTCCCTTTAAACAAACCTAAACACAAACATTAACTTGTAAACTATGTAAAAGTTTCAAAGTCAATGAACCATAATTAGGGGGTGTGGTTATATAATCTCCACGGAAATGAAACTTACAAATGCCAACACATTTGTATACTGAATATCATTGACTTAACATTAGTGGTTCATCTTAAACTGAACCAATCACAAACTAATACATGTAAACTAAGCAAAAGTTTCAAAGTCAATAGACCATGACTGTGTGTAGGGACCAAATATTCTCCATGGAAATGAGATGTGCTAATGCTTATACAACTGCATACCAATTATCATTGACCTACCACTAACAGTTCCCCTTAAACTGACCTAATCACAAACTAATACATGAAAACTAAGCAAAATTTTCAGTCAATAGACCATGAATGAGGGGGCGGGGCCAAATAATCTCCATGGAAATGAGATATGCCAATGCTTATACAACTGCATACCAAATATCACTGACCTACCACTAGTGGTTCCCCATAAACTGACCTAATCACAAACTAATACATGTAAACTAAGCAAAGTTTCAAAGTCAATAGACCTTAACTGAGGGGGCGGGGCCAAATAATCTCCATGGTAATGAAATGTGCCAATGCTAATACAACTGCATACGAAATATCATTGACCTACTACTAGTGGTTCACCATGAACTAGACCTAATCACAAAACTAATACATTGTTGACGCCACGGTCGCCGCTGCCGCCGCCGACACCGGAAACAGCATACCTATGTCTCGCTTTATGACTCCGTCAAGGCGAGACAATAAAAACAAAGTTTAATTTTGGACCCCGATATGGTTAACTTGAAAATGGGCCCAAAATCAAAAATTTACATACATGATTAGATTCAGTATATCAACATGATCAAAGAACCTCAAAATTTCAATTTTTGTTAAAATCAAACTGAGTTTAATTTTGGACCCTTTGGACCTCAATGTGAACCAATTTGATAATAGGGCCCAAAATCCAAAATCTGAATACATGGCTAATTTCAGCATATCAAAGAACTCCAAGAATTCAATTTTTGTTGAAATCAAACAAAGTTTAATTTTGGCCCCTATGACCTCAATGTGGGCCAATTTAATAATGGTGCCCACAATCAAAAATCTAAATACGCAGTTAGAGTCAGCATATGTAAGAACCCCATGATTAAACCCCATTGAAATTGGTCAAGAATTAAGCAATTTATACAGTTTAAGAAAAGTATTGTTTTTGGCCCCTTTTTCCTAAAAATTAAGGGCCATAACCCCCAATATCAATCCCAACCTTCCTTTTTTGGTATGGAACCTTGTGGTACAATTTCATAGAGATCCATAAACTTATACTCAAGTTATTGTCAGAAAACCAGAAAATTCTAGTTTTTGGCCCTTTTTGGGCCATGACCCCCAAATCAATCCCAACCTTCCTTTTGAGGTATACTATTGAACCTTGTGGAAAAATTTTCGTAGAGATCCATACACTTATACACAAGTTATTGTCCTGAAACAAGAAAAATGCTTGTTTTTGGCCCCTTTTTGGCCACTTAAATTCTTAAACAGCTAGGACAATAACCCCAAAAGTCAATCCCAACCTTCCTTGGAGGTAAGGAAACTTGTACTACATTTTCATAGAGATCCATACACTTTTATTTAAGTTATTGTCTGGAAACCAAATGTCTTCAGACGACGACAACGACGCTCATATAGAGGTCAATTTTTACCTAGCTCCTACAGTATTTGACACAATAGCCAAGACCTGCTAGAAATAAAAAAATCAACATTTCAGGGGCAATAGCTCCAAAATAAATCAAATGATATTTTAAAAATTTTTAGGCTAAAAAGAATTTGTGCTGACCATTTTTACTTTGTAAGTCTTCCAGATACATATGTACTAGAAAAAACTTCTCTTTTACCCCTACCTAAAGTATGTTCTATTTTGTCCTTCAACCTGGACAAAAATCGCAAACTTCATAGTAGACATCCTATAGATGAAGCAGAAAAACATGGTTTCCATCCATTAAGCAGTTTCAGAAGAGAAGATTTTTATAATTTCCCACTTTTCGACAGTATAGTGCGAAATTACTGTTATAACTGTACTAGTGAATACTATTAATACGGGTACTTCATACATGTATATGTACTTAATATCACATGATATTGAGGCTAAGCAGGAATATTTGGTCACTTCTAGCCAAACATTAGACTGGACAACAGTCAAATAAAGTTCAATATTATTTATTTATAAATACCATTTAACATACTATGTTTTGTAATTAAACGGGTATTTTATTTGCCTGTATATATACTTACTTCATATGTAAATTTATATACACAAACATTTTATTCATACTGTCCAATGTATAACTCTTGAGACGATCTTTCGAGCATTGGGTTTTGGACACAGGTTTGTGACATTTTCCACTATACTTGAAATGTAGTCATTTGACTTCATTTTAAATGTAGTTTGACTGAGTTAACTCATTTTTGTTGGATTTTCCTGGCCAGCGCGATCATTGATGACAGAGCAACATATTTCTTGAACACAAAATCATAAAAGAAATTACAGAAATCATTTAAGGGCAATAACTCCTATAAGTAGTAACCTGACCATTTCAGCCATTTGTCTTATATTTGAAGATTTAGTATGACTGATCATTTTTGCCTTCTTTAGTTTCTTTCTATCTATTATAGATTTGAAATAATAGGCAAAAACCCAAAAAATTAGTGAAGAATCATTTTTAAGGGCAATAACTGCTATACTGAGTCTCCTGACCATTTCGGCCATGTTGACCAATTTGTAGATCTTGTCTTAGTGATCATTTTTATTATTTAAACTTTCTCTCTAACATGTCTAACTGGAGCAAAATTTTAAAAATATAGTACCAATTATCATTTAACTTTACGGTTTATTCCCATCTTTTTTAGTTGCTAGATAAAATACAATAAAATGCTCCGCAGGGCGCAGCTTGATACGACCACAGATTTCGAACCCTGAACAGTAGGGGTAAGTATGGACACAACATTCAAGCTTGATACAGCTCTGAATTTAGGTTGTGATTAAATATTTGACACAGCATAGGTTTCTGACACAGAATGAATGTGGTCTAAGAACTTAAAAATTTTAAATTGGACATTCACCTATTATGGTCCAATATCCAAAATCTAAATACATGGTTAGATTCAGCATATCAAAGAACCCCAAAAATTCAATTTTTGTGGAAATCAAACAAAGTTTAATTTTGGACCCTTTTGACCTCAATGTGGACAAAGTTGATAACGGGGCCCAAAAATCAAAAATCTAAATACATGGGTAGATTCAGCATATCAAAGAACCCCATATATTCAATTTTTTGTTGAAATCAAACAAAAGTTTAATTCTGGACCCCGATTTGGACCAACTTGAAAACTGGGCCCATAAACAAAAATCTAAATACATGTTTAGATTCAGCATATCAAAGAACCCTAAGAATTCAATTTTTGTTAAAATCAAACTAAGTTTAATTTTGGACCCCGATTTGGACCAACTTGAAAACTGGGCCCATAATCAAAAATCTAAATACATGTTTAGATTCAGCATATCAAAGAACCCTAAGAATTCAATTTTTGTTAAAATCAAACTAAGTTTAATTTTGGACCCTTTGGACCTTAATGTAGACCAATTTGAAAACGGAACCAAAAATTAAGAATCTAAATACACAGTTAGATTCTGCATATCGAAGAACCCCAATAATTCAATTTTTGATGAAATCAAACAAAATTTAATTTTGGACCCTTTGGACCTCAATGTGGACCAATTTAAAAACGGGCCCAAAATAAAAAAACTTAATACACGGTTAGATTCAGCATATTAAAGAACCCCAAGAATTCAAGAATAAAACCCCATTGAAATTGGTCAAGAAATAAGCAATTTATATGAAGTATCTTCTTTGCACAATACTGTGCAATTGAATATTCTTGCTATTGCGCAATACTGTACAATTGACAATTTCTTGCTATTGTACAATATTGTGCTATTGGATTTTTCTTGCTATTGCGCAATACTGTGCAATTGAAGATTTCTTGCTATTGCGCAATACTGTGCAATTGAAGATTTCTTGCTATTGTGCAATACTGTGCAATTGAAAATTTCTTGCTTTTGCACAATACTTATTATATAATAATTTACACATCCTGTTTGGTGTGTATCTCCTACCATATCATTATTATTTGCTTTTAAATATAAATCAGAAATAACCAATTTAAAATGGAAAATTTTAAAAGAAAAAAAAAAAATCCCCCCCCCCCTCCAAATTTTTTGAACCCCCTCATGATTCATCACCCCCAAACTCAATCCCAGCCTTCCCTTTGTGGTATGGTACCTTGCAGTACAATTTCAGAGTGATCCATACACTTGAACACAAGTTATTGTCTGGAAACTACAAAA
The DNA here is from genome assembly GCA_017311375.1 of Mytilus coruscus. Taxonomy (NCBI): domain Eukaryota; kingdom Metazoa; phylum Mollusca; class Bivalvia; order Mytilida; family Mytilidae; genus Mytilus; species Mytilus coruscus. The sequence goes on from CM029596.1 coordinate 39,763,509, forward strand.
TGCTTATTTTTGGCTCCTTTTTTGGCCCCCACTTCCTAAACGTTTCAGGCAATTACCCCCAAACTCAATTCCAGCTTTCCCTTTGTGATATGGAACCTTGTAGTACAATTTCAGAAATATCGAAACACTTACACACAAGTTATTGTCATGAAACTAGAAAAATGCTTGTTTTTGCCCCTTTTTTGGCCCCTAATTCCTAAAATTTTGAGGCAATTACCCCCATCATCAATCCCAGTCTTCCCTTTGTGGTATGGTACCTTGCAGTACAATTTCAGAGAGATCCATACACTTGAACACAATTTATTGTCTGGAAACTAGAAAATGCTTATTTTTGGCCTCTTTTTGGCCCTCAATTCCTAAACGTTTCAGGCAATTACCCCCAAACTCGATTCCAGCTTTCCCTTTGTGATATGGAACCTTGTAGTACAATTTCAGAAATATCGAAACACTTACACACAAGTTATTGTCATGAAACTAGAAAAATGCTTGTTTTTTGCCCCTTTTTTGGCCCCTAATTCCTAAAATTTTGAGGCAAATACCCCCAAAATCAATTCCAGCCTTCCCTTTGTGATATGGAACCTTGTGGTACAATGTCAGAGAGATCCATACACTTACACACAAGTTATTGTCTGGAAGTTACAAACATGCTTTTTTTTTGGCCCCTTTTTGGCCCCTAATTCCTTAACTGTTGGTACCATAACCTCCAAAATCAATCCCAACCTTCCTTTTGTGGTATTGAACCTTATGGTAAAATTTCATAGAGATCCATTTACTTAAACTAAAGTTAGAGTGCGAAAACCAATGTGTCTTCGGACGACGACGCCGGATGACGACGACGACGCCAACGCCATACCAATATACCACCGCAAAATTTTTTTGCGGTCTTATAAAAACAAAATAAAATGGTAAAAGTTCTCATTTAAAGGTAATAACACTTATTAGAAATGGTTTGATAATTTTTGTCAAAACAAACAATACATAGATCTCGAAAGAAATCCTCATAAAAACGTTAAAACTCTAATCTAAATCAGGAGTGATCTGGATACTGTCATAGATTTCTTGAATATTGTTTAACAGGAACTTCTTTTTGAACATGTTGAAATATAATTTTAACATATGAAGGGTTGGTAATGGAAATGATAATATGAATCAAATATATATTGTAAATTTTCCCAGCACAAAAGTCTTGACACAGCTCAAACTGTTTGTGTCATGAACTTTGCACCAATACTTAGTTTTAACAATATCTGGTCCGTTTCGCTGCATAGAAGAGTGAATATAGGATAACAGGAATTACAAAAACATATTGAGACAGTATAACAGACAACATCAGTCACAAACACCTGACTCTTCTCTCATTAAAGTTAAACAATACAAAGACAAAGAACAATAAATTGCTTCACCGAGCGCAGCTGGATACGACCCCAGAGGTCCAACCCTGAACAGTTGGGGCAAAAATGGACACAATATTCGTGCTTGATACAGGTCTGAATTTGGATTGAAATTAAATGTTTGACATATAATAGGTTTCTGACACAGAATAACTGTAGTCAAAAAACTTAGAATTGGTTATATGATTTGAATTTATGTTTAATTTTTTGCTTTTGTGCAATTCACTATGCTGTTGCGAATTGCCCACCCCCACCCCACCCCAAAAAAAAAAATTTACCCCCCTTTTTTTTGGTTTTTGTGCAATACACTATGCTGTTGCAAATTGACCACCCCCCAAAAAAAAATTTCACCCCCTTTTTTTCTGGCAAAAATTTTTTTTTTCACCCCACCCCTTTTTTTGGCAAAAAAAAATATAATATTTGAATTTTCTTTTAAATTTCTGAAATCTGTAATTAGAAAAAAAAATTGTTCCCCCCAATTGTTTTACACCTCCCCTACCCCTCCCCTTTTTCCAAAAAATAAATCTTTCCCTCAAGATATGGTCATTATCTCAATTCAAATTTCCAATGGAGTTTGCAACCATAATTACTCATTCAAATACAGCATAAAAGTCTTAAAATAGAAAATGACATACATAATCATGTCTAAAAATAATATATCTTTAATCAGCATTTTTATTAGTAACTTCTAAAAATAAATTGACAGCTAATCACCTCAAGACAATACAAAATTTCTTTATACATAATTTTAAAGCAGTGTAAGGGAGGTAATCCAAATTTAACATTGTACTTAAAAGTGATTGTCCATTAACAAGGAAACCCTTGTTTTTTTCCCCCTTTTTTGCCCCTAATTCATAAACGGTTTGAGCCATTACCCCAAAAAAAAACAATCCTAACCATCCCTTTGTGGTATGGAAACTTGTTGTACAATTTCAGAGAGATCCATACACCATTCCAAAAGTTAATGTCTGAAAACTAGAAAAATGCTTATTTGGGCCCCTTTTTTGGGCCCTAATTTCTAAAATGTTAGCACCATATCCCCCAAAATCAATCCCAATGTTCCTTTTGTATTTAAAAACCTTGTGTTTAAATTTCATAGATTTCTATTTACTAATACTAAAGTTATTGTCCGGAAACCAAGTGTCTTCGGACAATGACGACAACGACTATGATGTGATACCAATATACGACCACAAAAATTTTTTGCGGTCGTATAAAAAACAATACATGCATAAATAAGGCAACCTAAAATTGATTTTCTTGTTCTGATTCCCCACCATTCAAAGTAATATTCTTGATGTAATGTTAGGTATATTCATAAAATTATGATATGTTGTTTTTTTAATTATTCCAAAAGTGTCATTATCATTTGTCGTTTTTTTTTTCTTGTCATTATATTCAGATGAAATTTGAATTAAAATACTGAATTTTATATACAAATTGACAATAAGTCAAATGAGTATAATTATCAATTATTATATTATTGTTATCTAAATTGGTTCCATCCATATATAAATATTGGCTGTATTTCTATGAGGCAGCTGGTTTATCCCACACTCAGGGAAAGGGAAAGTACCCAGGTTTGTGGGACAAAAAGCTTAAAGCTTGACCCCATAAAAAATCCGTAAACTACTTCCCAGCATCTATCTTGCCAAAAACAGTGGTTAAAAATTTGAAAACCAAATCGAGCTGTTATCTGACACAAAATTAGGCCAGTGTGTTCTTAAGCAGCAGTTGCAACCAGCACAAGTAATAATACAAGGTGCTTTTTCCAAAATAAAAATATTGTATGTTTGCCCAAACGCGACCGACCCAAAAAAAAACCGCCGACTCACATTCTTTTTTTGTCATTTTTTTTAAGAACTTTTTTTTTTAGATTTTTTTCGTGTCCGCTCCGTCATCGTCTTTGTGCTTGAAAGTAACTGTGAATAAGATTAAAAGAAAGCGTGTAAGAGACGCAGTTAATCGATATTCGATGTTCAGTTTATTGTTGAGTGATTTAATTCTATATAGTAGACTAATTCATAGAGGTCTTAAATTCATGGCTTTTGATTGTCTCTACAAAGGTTTGACGGAAAAAAAAGATATACTGTGTTTTAATATTTTCATGCAAATTCTAATAAAAAAAAAAAAAAAGAATTTGCCTACCTGCCTACCCACACCCAGTCATCATGGGTCGGGTTTGGGCAAACTGAAATATTTTTAATTGTGGCCTGAATTTATTTTAAAAGTTCAGAAAAAAAATGAGGTTGATGAAGTAAGACATGATGAGTGCTTTGGGAGGGTAAGCATTTTCTGTTTATTATAAGAATTTTCAATTAAAATTGGACCTTATTGGTCAAAGGTCATTGACCTTACATTGCCTAAAGTAAATTTGAACCCCTGTTGCAATGGTAATCTGAACAGCAGACAAAATTTTCTGTACACAATAGCTATGTGAACAATTGCTTTTAATGGCAATCAGGAACACTGATCCTGTTGAACCTGCTGCACTGATAGCCTGTTAGTGTTAAAGGATGTGTGGTTGTATTTATTTCGTTAATTCAGAGTTATGTACATGTCTCATCTTAAAGAAAATCAGAGTCAGCTATGATAAGGAACCATAAAATAATTATCAGTAAGTTGATATTTTTCTGTATTGAAAGAAAGATGAAGAGATTGGCGATCTCTATAAAAGGAAAGCAGGAAATTTTAAAATAACAGCAAAATTGGGTGTATTTGCTAACAAAATATTCATAGAGTCAAATACAGTTTCAACAAGTTCCTTATGAGGTAAAAAATTCCCTGTCCAGCTTTAGAAAGGGAAAATCATGATTTACACATTGGATTATATTTGAACTGCACTGCACTTTACTATTGCATTCACTTTAGTTTTCCAAATTTCTACATGAATTATAATATGATTCCTAGTTGCAATGTGAAAATTGTATTCCCGTGACATTAACATAAATTTTAACTTCTCTTTGCTCCATAACATTGTTGATCCTGGAGGGAACAGAAAAAACCCTAAAATTGTAATTACCGGAATCAAACTCGGTCAGAAAACACTCTTATATTTACGGTATATAGGTCACAAATATTTACTATGTATCGTATACTTCAACGTTACACTTACCGTGGTAATCCCATCTATGAATTTGAGGTGTGTTATTTGTGAATGCACCTGTATTTCATGTAGATAACCAATGATAACAGGTTAAGAATTGCTAAATTTCAATAATATTACGGTTTCTGGGACGTTGTATCGACTATCGTGTATTCAGCAAATTCATGTGCTATACTCCATTTAAACTGGCTGTGCAAGTAGTTTAAAATAGTACAACATCGGACAACATTAATTTACCTTATCGAAACGGTGTGTTATTGGATACGAGTGTATAGGTGAATAAATCTGACTATTTGTTGATATACATTAGCTCTTCGCCAGCCGATTCTTCAGAAATTCGCCATTTTCTAACCACGTGACGTTTATCAACCAACAGTAATTTGAATACACATTTTATTTATAGTAACATTTATTGGTGTTTATCAAATGTCAATTTATATATAGACGGCCTCAATATCGTGGTCGATATTTATTACATATAGCCAATCACTGGCGCATGACATAATTTCCTTTTATAGGAATTTTGTACAATTGCCAAATCAATAAAAATACAGTACTACAGTACTTTGTTTAGGGTTTTGGTACAGGAGACAAGAGGCCACTAAATTATTATTGATGCGAGAAGAGCAGAACTATCCAGACTTCCCCTTCCATAAAAGAACAAAATATATTATATGTCCTCCATTAAATATTTGAACCATGTAAATATTAATTGTTTCAAAAGCTTGGGTTGCTCCGAGCTAGGAACAGTATATCAATATATATGTTCCTGCTCCGAGTCTTGCCGGTCCAGACTGAATCATATTTGACTATTACATCAGTTACCCGTTTACATATTAAAGCGCAGAATAAATCAAAATATACAGCATGCAACGTTCAGCATCTTTTTATTCTGCGAAAAGTTAGATTTTCGCAATATTTCGAAGATGGGGGAACGTAACACTATGATACTATATGAAATCTGATCGATCTGTATAAGACGAGAAATAGCACGGCTCGATCATAACCTCGACTGAAATCGAAATACAAAACTTCTTGTAATGAACGACGGAAAAAACGAAAAAATATGAAAATCTTTGTACAAATTAAAATGTTATTGGTGCGGAATAAAAACGTGGATGATATTCTACAGGATCCTCGTATCCCTGGTCTCAATGTGGAAGTGCGACTAGAAATTTTCCTTGAAGGCGTCCGTGTCGGTGTCCTTTACGATGTTTCCTGGAATTTTCGAAATTTCCAATTGTCATAACAACAATCCCGTCCCCTTTCCCCCGAATGTGACCTACCGAATTAGACTTATCACCGGGTTTGTACTAACATGAAAAACACGACGGGTGCCACATTTGGAGCAGCATGTGCTTACATTTCCGGAGCACCTAGCTGTGACCACTCCCAGATTTTGGTGGGGTTCGTGTTTCTCAGTCTTTAGTTTTCTATGTTGTGTTTTGTGTACTGTTGTTTGTCTGTTTTGTTTTTAGCCATGGCGTTGTCGTTTTTTTTTTTTTTCGGTTTATGGAATTGAATGTCCCTTTGGTATCTTTCGCCTCCAAATGAGTATAATTATCAATTATTATATTATTGTTATCTAAATTGGTTCCATCCATATATAAATATTGGCTGTATTTCTATGAGGCAGCTGGTTTATCCCACACTCAGGGAAAGGGAAAGTACCCAGGTTTGTGGGACAAAAAGCTTAAAGCTTGACCCCATAAAAAATCCGTAAACTACTTCCCAGCATCTATCTTGCCAAAAACAGTGGTTAAAAATTTGAAAACCAAATCGAGCTGTTATCTGACACAAAATTAGGCCAGTGTGTTCTTAAGCAGCAGTTGCAACCAGCACAAGTAATAATACAAGGTGCTTTTTCCAAAATAAAAATATTGTATGTTTGCCCAAACGCGACCGACCCAAAAACCCGACTCACATTCTTTTTGTCATTTTTTAAGAACTTTTTTAGATTTTTTCGTGTCCGCTCCGTCATCGTCTTTGTGCTTGAAAGTAACTGTGAATAAGATTAAAAGAAAGCGTGTAAGAGACGCAGTTAATCGATATTCGATGTTCAGTTTATTGTTGAGTGATTTAATTCTATATAGTAGACTAATTCATAGAGGTCTTAAATTCATGGCTTTTGATTGTCTCTACAAAGGTTTGACGGAAAAAAAAGATATACTGTGTTTTAATATTTTCATGCAAATTCTAATAAAAAAAAAAAGAATTTGCCTACCTGCCTACCCACACCCAGTCATCATGGGTCGGGTTTGGGCAAACTGAAATATTTTTAATTGTGGCCTGAATTTATTTTAAAAGTTCAGAAAAAAAATGAGGTTGATGAAGTAAGACATGATGAGTGCTTTGGGAGGGTAAGCATTTTCTGTTTATTATAAGAATTTTCAATTAAAATTGGACCTTATTGGTCAAAGGTCATTGACCTTACATTGCCTAAAGTAAATTTGAACCCCTGTTGCAATGGTAATCTGAACAGCAGACAAAAATTTTCTGTACACAATAGCTATGTGAACAATTGCTTTTTAATGGCAATCAGGAACACTGATCCTGTTGAACCTGCTGCACTGATAGCCTGTTAGTGTTAAAGGATGTGTGGTTGTATTTATTTCGTTAATTCAGAGTTATGTACATGTCTCATCTTAAAGAAAATCAGAGTCAGCTGTGATAAGGAACCATAAAATAATTATCAGTAAGTTGATATTTTTCTGTATCGAAGAAAGATGAAGAGATTGGCGATCTCTATAAAAGGAAAGCAGGAAATTTTAAAATAACAGCAAAATTGGGTGTATTTGCTAACAAAATTTCATAGAGTCAAATACAGTTTCAACAAGTTCCTTATGAGGTAAAAATTCCTGTCCAGCTTTAGAAAGGAAAATCATGATTTACACATTGGATTATATTTGAACTGCACTGCACTTTACTATTGCATTCACTTTAGTTTTCCAAATTTCTACATGAATTATAATATGATTCCTAGTTGCAATGTGAAAATTGTATTCCCGTGACATTAACATAAATTTTAACTTCTCTTTGCTCCATAACATTGTTGATCCTGGAGGGAACAGAATAAAACCCTAAAATTGTAATTACCGGAATCAAACTCGGTCAGAAAACACTCTTATATTTACGGTATATAGGTCACAAATATTTACTATGTATCGTATACTTCAACGTTACACTTACCGTGGTAATCCCATCTATGAATTTGAGGTGTGTTATTTGTGAATGCACCTGTATTTCATGTAGATAACCAATGATAACAGGTTAAGAATTGCTAAATTTCAATAATATTACGGTTTCTGGGACGTTGTATCGACTATCGTGTATTCAGCAAATTCATGTGTGCTATACTCCATTTAAACTGGCTGTGCAAGTAGTTTAAAATAGTACAACATCGGACAACATTAATTTACCTTATCGAAACGGTGTGTTATTGGATACGAGTGTATAGGTGAATAAATCTGACTATTTGTTGATATACATTAGCTCTTCGCCAGCCGATTCTTCAGAAATTCGCCATTTTCTAACCACGTGACGTTTATCAACCAACAGTAATTTGAATACACATTTTATTTATAGTAACATTTATTGGTGTTTATCAAATGTCAATTTATATATAGACGGCCTCAATATCGTGGTCGATATTTATTACATATAGCCAATCACTGGCGCATGACATAATTTCCTTTTATAGGAATTTTTGTACAATTGCCAAATCCAATAAAAATACAGTACTACAGTACTTTGTTTAGGGTTTTTGGTACAGGAGACAAGAGGCCACTAAATTATTATTGATGCGAGAAGAGCAGAACTATCCAGACTTCCCCTTCCATAAAAGAACAAAATATATTATATGTCCTCCATTAAATATTTGAACCATGTAAATATTAATTGTTTCAAAAGCTTGGGTTGCTCCGAGCTAGGAACAGTATATCAATATATATGTTCCTGCTCCGAGTCTTGCCGGTCCAGACTGAATCATATTTGACTATTACATCAGTTACCCGTTTACATATTAAAGCGCAGAATAAATCAAAATATACAGCATGCAACGTTCAGCATCTTTTTATTCTGCGAAAAGTTAGATTTTCGCAATATTTCGAAGATGGGGGAACGTAACACTATGATACTATATGAAATCTGATCGATCTGTATAAGACGAGAAATAGCACGGCTCGATCATAACCTCGACTGAAATCGAAATACAAAACTTCTTGTAATGAACGACGGAAAAAACGAAAAAATATGAAAATCTTTGTACAAATTAAAATGTTATTGGTGCGGAATAAAAACGTGGATGATATTCTACAGGATCCTCGTATCCCTGGTCTCAATGTGGAAGTGCGACTAGAAATTTTCCTTGAAGGCGTCCGTGTCGGTGTCCTTTACGATGTTTCCTGGAATTTTCGAAATTTCCAATTGTCATAACAACAATCCCGTCCCCTTTCCCCCGAATGTGACCTACCGAATTAGACTTATCACCGGGTTTGTACTAACATGAAAAACACGACGGGTGCCACATTTGGAGCAGCATGTGCTTACATTTCCGGAGCACCTAGCTGTGACCACTCCCAGATTTTGGTGGGGTTCGTGTTTCTCAGTCTTTAGTTTTCTATGTTGTGTTTTGTGTACTGTTGTTTGTCTGTTTTGTTTTTAGCCATGGCGTTGTTGTTTTTTTTTTTTTTCGGTTTATGGAATTGAATGTCCCTTTGGTATCTTTCGCCTCTCTTTGATTCTAGTATCGGACTATTCATGTTCATATTTCAGGGTTGTTGCACTGTGGTTGCATTGTATTGACTGATTGATTATGTCGCATTTTTCTGCTTTTAACAAGATAGTATTGTGGAATTTCGGCGGCTACTTAATGGTATAGTGTCTTCTGAAATAGGCTTTAGCGGTTTACAGTTCTTGTTTCAGAGTTTAAGCCAATTATCTATATAAAAATTCCAAGATGCAAAATGGATGGATGGCTATTTTAAAACGTCCAGTGGCAAATTAAATGCATATGCAAAACGAGAACATGTTAATGTGATGTGCATATGATCCTTACTTGGTACTTTGTACTTGACCGACAAGCTGAGACATATTTTAACGTGCTAGTTCACACGGTAACAGTCCGCAGGAAGACACGTCACCCTACCCGGACACATACCGTAATTCTAACTCCAATCCGACCAGTCTTTGCTCCTACTCCTAAATGATGCGTGCTTTGCATTTTAGGGTTATGGTTAGGTTTTATACGACTTTTGTTAGAGTTATAGCTGTGTCGGTTGGGACCAATGAACCGATAAAAGCTATATTATCAAACTTTCTTTCGTCAAGCATAAATCTGGAAAGCTGCATGGGCTGACTCCCCAAAAAGGTTCACATTAAGGCTCGCGGCTGATATTGTACGATATCAATGTGTATAAAACCTGATAATCTATACAAATATAAAAATAAGAAGATTTGGTATGATTGCCAATGAGACAATTCTCCTCCGTAGACCAAATGACATAGAATTTAACAATTATAGGTAACTGTATGGCCTTCAACAATGAGTAAAACCCATACTATAAAAGCATCCGAAATGACATTCAAAGGAGAAAACTAACGGTCTGATTTACGTGATTTAAGTTATACAGCAACAAACGACAACCACTGAATTACAGGCTCCTGACTTGGGACAGGCACATACATAATGTGGCGGGGTTATACATGTTTGCTGGCGCTACCCCCCCCTTTTAACATAGGACAGTGGTGTAACAGTACAACATAAGAACAAATGATAAAAATCATTTGAAAAGACTAATGAGTTTGCATATCCCTTTGGTTTCTTCCGCCTCTCTTTTCTTGTAGACATATCGAAAGGTAATTACATATATATATGGCATAGGGGAGCAGAAACTGCTATCCCTTCCGGATTACCTGAGTTTACCCCAGTTTCAAGTGTGGTTCGTTTTGCATAATCGTAACAGTTGACATGTCTGTGGAACGTAGTTTGTGTTGCGTCGTTTTTCTTTTTTTGCCATAGTGCTGCCGGTCCATATTTTTTTCGAATTATAGGTTTTTATTGCCCGTTTGTTTCTTCTTCTTTCTTGGAAAATAAGAATAGAGGGCAGCATATACGAACTACTTTTATTATTTTAATACCGTATGAATAAGAGCAAGAACATATTAAATACGTGAAAATAAGTTAAAATATTAAAGAAAAATTTATTTGAAAATAAATAAACATCAAACAAACAAAAAAAGCATGAGAAAGAAGGGGACCCAAAGCGCCTGTGAATAGTTCGACCTCATTTGGGTCCGTATATATGCATGCAACCTTTAATTTGATCCTTAGTAAGAGATAGGTTGTGAATGTGCATAATATATTCATATGTTAAAACGATGATTTACACATTTTTTAAAAGAGAGGCGAAAGATACCAAAGGGACATTCAAATTCATAAGTCGAAAATAAACTGATACGTCACGACAAAAAAAAAGACCAAAAGAAAAACAACAGAATATAAAACACAACATAGAAAACTAAAGACTAAGCAACACGAACTCCATACAAAATCGGGGGAGATCTCAGGTGCTCCGGAAGGGTAAGCAGAACCTGCTCCACATGTGGCACCCGTCGTGTTGCTCATGTAAGTACAGACCCGGAGATAAGTTTAATTCGGTAAGTCACATTCGGAAAAAGGAGGACGGGATTGTGGTAACGACGATTAGAACATATCCGTCGTCATCTGTGAAATTTTCGAAGGTACGATTTCAAATTCAACACTTGGAACTCTTAGTTTGATAGCTTCCTTGTGAGAAGCAACCCTCTATCAAAGAAATCACGATAGGAAACGCAAACTCTGGAATCAACTGTGAGGTGTATACTCCATATACAGGCGCTGATGGAATGTTGCTACCTAGAAATGGAAAGTTCACAATTGGGAAGCTGAAATCATCTCTTTTGTCGTAAAGTTTTGTTCTCAACCGACCCTCATTGTCAATTTCTAGATGTAATTAAAGATATGGGGCAGACTTAACTGTATTTATTGTATCCTTTATTTCAAGTTCGTTTGGATAGATGCCTTCAACATAGTCAATAAACTTTGAAGTATTTAGTGAGAGGACATCATCTATATAGCGGAGAGTGAGGTTAAAGGATAATGCTAGCTTTTTTTCATTCTTCCTAAGAAGCTTCTGTATGAAGTCAGCCTCATATGAATACAGGAACAAGTCGACAAGAAGAGGGGCACAGTTGGTTCCCATGGGAATGCCGATTGTCTTTTGACAAATACGTCCTCCAAACTTAACAAATATGTTGTCAATCAAGAAATCAAGCATCTTGATAATGTGAGTTTCAGAGACTTTTTTTCAATCAGTGATTTTTTTAAAAATTACGATTTATCCCTCCCTAAGGCAAGATACTTGGATCTACGTTGACCATTATTTTTTATGAACCAAATCAGGACACACTCCATTTGTCTTTTAGTTGTGGATAGGGAATACTTGTATAATTTGTAGAAAAGTCAAATGTTTTAATACTATTCAGGATGAAAGTCTTAGATTGTGTGTACTCTAACAGATCTTTGGAAATGTTTAGTATCCACATCAGATTCACGCCGCCTCTAGATAATGTAGTTTCACAACATACTTTGAAGCCCGGCTTTGCTAATAAAATTGATGTTAATAATTTAGAAAGAGGTTTCGTGGAGCACTAGGAAGACCCAGCAATGTAACGTTGTTTGTAAGAACAGTTGTGTAATGTAGGTATCTAAAACAGTGAAGGAAGATCCAGTTCTTCATCTTTGGTTTAACCTAAGACATGAAATTAAACAGACCTAAAAAAATCGTCAATATACTATTGCATGTGCTTGTCTGTAATCTTGGGCGTGTTTAGTCCTAAAATACGGCACAGAATGTTGATATTCTATTCTATTTAATGCATTGGGGATTGTTTCCATAGAACTTTGGTAATTCTTGGACTATTATAAGTCAATATATTATATCCCAGGGTAATTCTAGTAAATATTTTACTACAAAATCTGTTGGTTGTACAGGCTATTACAAGTACCTGTTACCATCAATTTGGACCTTTACATATAAACGTCGCGAAATACAAATAATTATGGTCTGTATCTATAGTGTATGACCGTGGAGTTTGTAAGTTGTTTGTATCACGGTCGATTTTTCTGTAATATTCTGATAACAAGGCATTTTGGAGTTGAAACTCATTTGCCGTTTGTTTTCCCAATCTTCCAATGATGTCACAGTAAGTTTTTCCGAAGAAGGTCACTGTCTGCTTGGTTGGTGATGGTTCGGAATAGTAGGCTGTCATCGGCAAATAATTTGGTCTCTGATGTAGTTGCTGTTTCTGGCATGTCATTGATATAGGCCATGCAGGAACAGTTATGGTCCAAGAACCGTGCTTTGTGGTGACACCAGAGAGTGGTATGCCTTCTGTTTTTGCAAATTCAAAATTTTACCGTTATCGTAAGATTTTAAATTTCCAAAGACAACATTTTAATATTACAGAAGACAAGTAACATGCAACATTTCCAGATAGAACTTTGAACGAGCACAAATATAATGTAAACATCATTATGACAAGAAGGCAAGATACAGAGGACGGAAAGCAGGGGATGATAGTGTTTACACCCAAATAATAATTAGTTACTGTTAATACATTGGAATAGACCATTTCCAATAGTTGGAATCAATGATAAAATTGAGAATGGAAATGGGGAATATGTCTAAGAGACAACAACCCGACCAAAGAGCAGACAACAGCCGAAGGCCACCAATGGGTCTTCAATGCAGCGAGCAAATCCCGCACCCGGAGGTGGTCCTCAGCTGGCCCCTAAATAAAAGTGTGTACTAGTTCAGTGGAAATGGACGTCACACTAAACTCCAAAACATATAAATGAACTAATATTAAAAAACATACAAGACTAACAAAGGCCAGAGGCTCCTGACTTGGGACAGGCGCAAAATGCGGCGGGGTTAAACATGTTTTGTGAGATCTCAACCCTCCCCCTATACCTCTATCCAATGTAGAAAAAAGAAACACAGCAATACGCACAGCAAAACTCAGTTTAAAAGAAGTCCGAGTCCGATGTCAAAATAGGTAACAAAAGAAACTAAGCAAAATGACAATGATACACAAATAAACAAAGGACTACTAGCAGTTACTGACATGCCAGCTCAAACCTCAATTAAACTGATTGAAAGATTATGTCTTCATCATATGAAAATCAAGTACAATCCCTCCCGTTAGGGTTTAGGATCATACCATCATAAAATATATGAGAAGAACATAACCCGTATCATGCCAACAACTGGTTTTAGAATAAATGTGTTTATTTCCGATGCAAAGATCCTATGAGTGAATCAATATTAATACCAAAATATGCAATCCTTAATGACTTGACAACAGTATCGTAACTATGTCCTTTCCGAATAAGTCTGTTTAAAGGTTTGGTTAGCTTTTGATGTGAATGCCGACATTTTTGTGCTTTGTAAAGAATATTACCATAAAATATCGGATGTGAAATACTTGAACGTATAAGATGTCTGCATGTTTTATATTTACGAATGATGTCCTAGTACCGATGATGAAATTTAGTAAATGTTTTGACTAGTTTGTGATATCGAAAACCCTGGTGTAATAATTTTTCATTAATACAGAGATTTCTTTCGTTGAAATCAAATACGTTGTTACATACACGAGCGAATCGAACAAGTTGAGATATATAAACACCATAAAATGGCGACAAGGGAACGTCACCATCTAAAAATGGATAATTAACAATAGGAAATGAAAAATCATCTCTATTATCATAAATTTGGTATTAAGTTTCCCGTTAAAGATAAAGATATCAAGATCCAGGAAAGGGCAGTGTTCATTGTTAGTATTAGCTTTATTTAAAGTCAGTTCGGGAGGATAAATCTCTTTAGTGTACATACTGAAGTCGTCATTATTGAGAGCCAATATATCATCTAAATATCTAAAAGTGTTATTAAATTTTTGAATCAGATGTTGTTTCGATGGGTCTTTGCTGATTTTAGTCATAAATTGTAACTCATAACAATACAGAAACAGGTCCGCAATAAGTGGTGCAGTTAGTCCCCATGGAATTCCGTAATCTTGGGCGTGTTTAGTCCTAAAATACGGCACAGAATGTTGATATTCTATTCTATTTAATGCATTGGGGATTGTTTCCATAGAACTTTGGTAATTCTTGGACTATTATAAGTCAATATATTATATCCCAGGGTAATTCTAGTAAATATTTTACTACAAAATCTGTTGGTTGTACAGGCTATTACAAGTACCTGTTACCATCAATTTGGACCTTTTACATATAAACGTCGCGAAATACAAATAATTATGGTGACTTCATTCGCAAAACGATAAAACTTGAAGAAAAATATATCAATGTATTTTCACTGCCACATCGCGGTTTATTTGATAGAAAAGGCATACTGTACAAAGTTTATAATTTGTATAAGAGTTTGTAAAAAATATGCATTTTACAACTGAAAAAGTAAGTTTTCGACGCATGAAAATGCACAAAATGGGACTTAGAGGGTAATTAAAATATCAAACAAAAATAAAGGCGTTAAAGTAGTCTAAAATTGCAGTCACCAATTCTCATTTTAGCGACATTACTTTTTGTGACTGCTATTTACTTTTTCATATTTACTTTCAATTTAAAATTTAACACTTCTTCTGATAGATTTTGAAATTTCTTATATTTTGCAAGTCATGTGATGAATGTCAGAAAATGGCTCCGAAAGGTGAAATGCCAGTCAAAATATACGAACCGTTACAACTCTTCACAACTTACAATCCAAGATTTAACGGTTTATATGAAAAGATAAATAAGACTTAAAATAGTACGTTGGTGTACTAAAATATAAGCCTCCTGGTATCTTTAATTGGTTTTACAGGGTGACAGTAGATCGGACCAATACAGCAAAGATCAGATAGGGGGAGCTGGATCATTTTGACAATTGTTCTCTTTGCAACAAGGTATATCTGGAGTCGGTACCATACCGAAATCCAAAACAAGAGACACTGTTTGAGTCATTCTGCAGACCGCCACGACAGCCTTTATTATAGTGATGTTGAATGCTCATGCTCCAGTGGCGGATCCAGAGGGGACATATAGTTGGAACCCCCCCCCCCTTATCCTGGGTTGGGAACCCCTTTAAAAAATGGCTGGATCCGCCCCTGTGCTCACAACAGTTCTAAATCCACACTAGATTCAAAATCTTCTGTGGCTAGGTGTGAAGGTTTAAGTGTAAAGACTCCGCAACTCTTCACAATTTACAATCCAATATGTAACTGTTAATGTGAAAAAAGATGGATTGGACATAAGATATTTGTAGTAACTGTGTTCCCAGCTGCATATTGGATTTTTTTTTTCTAAGCGCAAGTTGAACAGTTCAATCCAGTTCAGGATTCTGCTCATTGGAAATTTTGTATGGTTGAACTGTAAGAGGCTCAATGCAAATTTTATGGAGATATGGACTTACAAGGTAACAAGGAGATTCCAAAATTTAAAAATATATTTATGCACATATTTACTAGTATTAGATAAGGAAGCAAGTTAAAATGTTTAATTAAAATGTCTTCTTCTTCGAGGTTTAAGGAACCGGGTTCAGAATTTGAATGTCACGGCATGGTTCCCCACGAAAACTTTGTCGGGCAACACAGATAATTCTCTCATTGCTATTTATATTTAAAAACGTTTCGCAATATTTTACATCTTGATGTTACCTAGTTCCCTTCAAAGCATGCCTTCAAGGCAGCTCTGAATCCCCCAACCGTGTTGGCCGACAATTTGTGCAGCCTTTGAGAATTCTGTGGATAAATTGTAATGTTCTATTTCCTTTGCCAACTGTATTGTCTGTGTATTTATCCTATAGGTTAGATGGTTACTGATTGTTACTCCTAGAAATGTCTGCCTTCAACTGTATCTATAGTGTATGACCGTGGAGTTTGTAAGTTGTTTGTATCACGGTCGATTTTTCTGTAATATTCTGATAACAAGGCATTTTGGAGTTGAAACTCATTTGCCGTTTGTTTTCCCAATCTTCCAATGATGTCACAGTAAGTTTTTCCGAAGAAGGTCACTGTCTGCTTGGTTGGTGATGGTTCGGAATAGTAGGCTGTCATCGGCAAATAATTTGGTCTCTGATGTAGTTGCTGTTTCTGGCATGTCATTGATATAGGCCATGCAGGAACAGTTATGGTCCAAGAACCGTGCTTTGTGGTGACACCAGAGAGTGGTATGCCTTCTGTTTTTGCAAATTCAAAATTTTACCGTTATCGTAAGATTTTAAATTTCAAAGACAACATTTAATATTACAGAAGACAAGTAACATGCAACATTTCCAGATAGAACTTTGAACGAGCACAAATATAATGTAAACATCATTATGACAAGAAGGCAAGATACAGAGGACGGAAAGCAGGGGATGATAGTGTTTACACCAAATAATAATTAGTTACTGTTAATACATTGGAATAGACCATTTCCAATAGTTGGAATCAATGATAAAATTGAGAATGGAAATGGGGAATATGTCTAAGAGACAACAACCCGACCAAAGAGCAGACAACAGCCGAAGGCCACCAATGGGTCTTCAATGCAGCGAGCAAATCCGCACCCGGAGGTGGTCCTCAGCTGGCCCCTAAATAAAGTGTGTACTAGTTCAGTGGAAATGGACGTCACACTAAACTCCAAAACATATAAATGAACTAATATTAAAAAACATACAAGACTAACAAAGGCCAGAGGCTCCTGACTTGGGACAGGCGCAAAATGCGGCGGGGTTAAACATGTTTTGTGAGATCTCAACCCTCCCCCTATACCTCTATCCAATGTAGAAAAAAGAAACACAGCAATACGCACAGCAAAACTCAGTTTAAAAGAAGTCCGAGTCCGATGTCAAAATAGGTAACAAAAGAAACTAAGCAAAATGACAATGATACACAAATAAACAAAGGACTACTAGCAGTTACTGACATGCCAGCTCCAAACCTCAATTAAACTGATTGAAAGATTATGTCTTCATCATATGAAAATCAAGTACAATCCCTCCCGTTAGGGGTTTAGGATCATACCATCATAAAATATATGAGAAGAACATAACCCGTATCATGCCAACAACTGGTTTTAGAATAAATGTGTTTATTTCCGATGCAAAGATCCTATGAGTGAATCAATATTAATACCAAAATATGCAATCCTTAATGACTTGACAACAGTATCGTAACTATGTCCTTTCCGAATAAGTCTGTTTAAAGGTTTGGTTAGCTTTGACATTTTTGTGCTTTGTAAAGAATATTACCATAAAATATCGGATGTGAAATACTTGAACGTATAAGATGTCTGCATGTTTTATATTTACGAATGATGTCCTAGTACCGATGATGAAATTTAGTAAATGTTTTGACTAGTTTGTGATATCGAAAACCCTGGTGTAATAATTTTTCATTAATACAGAGATTTCTTTCGTTGAAATCAAATACGTTGTTACATACACGAGCGAATCGAACAAGTTGAGATATAAACACCATAAAATGGCGACAAGGGAACGTCACCATCTAAAAATGGATAATTAACAATAGGAAATGAAAAATCATCTCTATTATCATAAATTTGGTATTAAGTTTCCCGTTAAAGATAAAGATATCAAGATCCAGGAAAGGGCAGTGTTCATTGTTAGTATTAGCTTTATTTAAAGTCAGTTCATGAGGATAAATCTCTTTAGTGTACATACTGCAAATGTTTGCACCTGTCCTAAGTCAGGAATCTGATGTACAGTAGTTGTCGTTTGTTTATGTAATTTATACGTGTTTCTCGTTTCTCGTTTTTTATATATACTAGACCGTTGGTTTTACCGTTTGAATGGTTTTACACTAGTACTTTTGGGGCCCTTTATAGCTTGTTGTTCGGTGTGAGCCAAGGCTCCGTGTTGAAGGCCGTACATTGACCTATAATGGTCTACTTTTATAAATTGTTATTTGGATGGAGAGTTGTCTCATTGGCACTCACCACATCTTCCTATATCTATATACTGAAGTCGTCATTATTGAGAGCCAATATATCATCTAAATATCTAAAAGTGTTATTAAATTTTGAATCAGATGTTGTTTCGATGGGTCTTTGCTGATTTTAGTCATAAATTGTAACTCAATACAGAAACAGGTCCGCAATAAGTGGTGCACAGTTAGTCCCCATGGGAATTCCGATAACCTGACGATATACGGAATCTCCATAACGAACAAAATTGTTATCTAGTAAAAATTCAAGGGCAGTTATAGTATCAAAGCAGGTCCAATTGACATATAGTTCTTTTGTTTGTTGTTATTAAAAAATGACCTAAAAGAGTTTGAACAAATATATTCGCATTCCGACTTTTTAAATGCCCATTTAATCAGGTGTGTGAATTTGTTCTTAATAAGATTATGAGGCAACGTGGTATATAGGGTAGAAAAATCAAAACTTTGAACAGATTCGAAATCACCAATATAAGCATGCAATTTATCAAGTACTCCAAAAGTAATTAATTCCACTATTTTCAGAGGCCTTATTTGAACAATTTATTACCAGGTTTTTGATTGTACAAAGTGTACTTGTAAGTAGAATAGATAGTTAAGTAGTGGAACAATGGCTTGAAGACGAATTAAATCTATACTTGTAAGGAGTTTTATGCAGCTTCGGAAGCCAGTACATAGTTGGGACTTTCATTGTATTTGGTTCTGCTTGTAAAGAGGTAGCTAAAAGTTTATGTTTGTTACAGATGTCATTTTCCGAAAATGGATTCAGTTGGAATGTTGGTGAATTCGTGATTTCCTTTTGTAGAACATCAATGTAAAATTTACGTCAAACAATAATGATATTGTTAGCAGCCTTATCAGCCGGGACAAAAATATATTCCTTGGCGAGTTCTTTTAGCTTATGTTTGATACGGGAAATTGGGCTATTATGGTTGTTGTTAGGAGTAAAATGATCTTTAAGATGTTGAATACGTATATCAACTATGTTCATTAACGAATTAAAAAAAGAATCTAATGATTTGTAGTCATCTTTTTCTCGTTTTATCCATTTAGAGCAGTAAGTACGGAGCGAGTCGTGGATGATGTTACGACACTCATTCCAGTTAATAATTGACGGGGGACGATATTTATAGGCCCTTCACTGAGGAATGATTTCAACTCTCGGTCATGAACGATGTTAAGGTCTCCTGTTATAACATGGGAACTGGGGCCATAAATGTATTTGGATTTACTGCAATTTCATGAGGTAGGTGTAGTGTCACTGATATTAACATCTTTACACACTTCGCTGTAATAAAAACACATATTTCCGGGTAGATTTTTTGTAAACATAACAAATAAGAGGGAGTTCAGTATTATCAAAATAGCCAGTAATTTGTTCTTTAACAGAATGATCATTAAAAATACCGGAAATATTTACAAAATCAAAACCTTTATTGACATATTTGATTTTAATAAAATGTTTTTTGTGATCTTCAGGGCGATCAATTTTGGGAAACAATTTAGAATAACAATATGCAATTATAATTTGGACGATTTCAAACTTATGACTGCAAAATGGAATTGTGTTGCATTCCTCTAAAAATTTGATGTAATTTATGACTATATTAACATTGACTGGTCTATAAATCCACGACATTAGACGAAGTGAGCCAATATAACACTTATTGTCAGTGGCGGATCCAGATATTTTCATAAGAGGGGGCCCACTGACTGCCTAAGAGGGGGCCCGCTCCAGTCATGCTTCAGTGATTCTCTATATAATCAACCAAATATTTCCAACAAAAAGGGGGCCCCGGGCCCCCTGAAAAACCCTCTAAATCCGCCCCTGATTGTGAAGAGATTACAAAGTAGAATGAAATTCGTTGTGTGGACTTGGTATATATGTAGGACTCGGAGGTTCGATGGGGACGCTGAAGTGCGATGGTCACGCTGAAGTGCGATAGTCCACGCCGAAGTACGATGGTCCTTTCGCTGAAGTGCGATGGTTTGCCGCATAACGCGTGAATATTGTGACGTTTTCAAATACAGTGGCGGATCCAGAGGGTTCCGGGTTCCGGGGGTTGGAACCCCCCTTTTTTTCTTGACGATCAATGCATTTGAATGGGGACATATAGTTGGAACCCCCCCTTTATCCAAGGTTGGGACCCCCTTTTAAAATGGCTGGATCCGCCACTGAAATACAACATTACTGTAAAGTACAACATGGATTCGCAGGCAGGAGGTTTTGTTGATGAAGGTTTCATGCTAACAAAGGACAGGAATGGAAAAAGAAAGTAACGAATGATTAAGTCCAGAACAGTTTTGAGCAGTACAGGTGGAGGTAACAAAAATATGTTAAACCATGTCAGGCAGCAAATCATAGGGAGCAATTAAGCGGATGAAAGATGAACTTAGTCAGCAAATGGGCTCATCAGTGTTCGGAAGTATGCCGCAAACTTTTTGCACGATAAATAAAATATATTCATCTAAATATTCTCCGCGCATGCGTCCCGTGATTTTATGTGGACATTTCAATAATAAAAAATGTAAAAAGTTGTACCTTAGTCACCTAAACATTTTCACTATTTACTATTTCTGTAAGTATAATCGTTTTGAGATATCTAATAAAATGTTGAAAGGTCAAGGTCAAGGTCAACCTTAAAAAGCTTTAAAACACACTAAAATGCTTTAAATAAGGTCAAAACACATAATTCGCTATCTGGGACATGACCTTGACCTTTGACCTTGTGACCTTTGTCAAGGTCATTGGTCCCAAATGTCATTGTTGAAGACCCCATGGGTCTAGGACCTTTAGTTTAACAGTAAAAGCTGATTTTGTCTTTTAGAAACATAAACTAGGGTTATGCCTTACAGAAAGGTCAAATCTTTTCGGTCAAAATAAAGTTGCACTTAATGACCCAAACATTTCCACTATTCAAAACTTCTGTAAGTATAATGGTTTCTGAGATTATCCCATAACAAGGTGTTAGGTCAAAGGTCAAGGTCAACATACAAATTTGACCTTGAGGTATTTTCAAAGTCACATCAATTGATGATCATTGGTGAAGATCCTAGGTTTCTACGACTTACGGTTTCTGAGTTTTGGTGGCCAACCGACATCGGTTAATTTTCATAGGGCATAACCCTACCAACGAGTCGTTGAATCTTTTCGATCCAAATGTAACGAAGAACCGGGTCTGGTCCTGAACAAATTTCACCTTCGGTTTTTTCTACCTATTACGGTTACGGTGTTTAAATGATAACAAGGTTTTTGGTTTCGGAGGATTACTCCGAACCGACAAAATTTTGACTCACAGGGTGAGTTCCAGATAGGTATTCATGACACCGATACAAAGTGTGAACATGAAAGCGACACGTCTTACGGTTAAGGCTGCTAACCGTCAAAGTTTGGCGGAAAGATCCTATGAGTGAATCAATATTAATACCAAAATATGCAATCCTTAATGACTTGACAACAGTATCGTAACTATGTCCTTTCCGAATAAGTCTGTTTAAAGGTTTGGTTAGCTTTTGATGTGAATGCCGACATTTTGTGCTTTGTAAAGAATATTACCATAAAATATCGGATGTGAAATACATGAACGTATAAGATGTCTGCATGTTTTATATTTACGAATGATGTCCTAGTACCGATGATGAAATTTAGTAAATGTTTTGACTAGTTTGTGATATCGAAAACCCTGGTGTAATAATTTTCATTAATACAGAGATTTCTTTCGTTGAAATCAAATACGTTGTTACATACACGAGCGAATCGAACAAGTTGAGATATATAAACACCATAAAATGGCGACAAGGGAACGTCACCATCTAAAAATGGATAATTAACAATAGGAAATGAAAAATCATCTCTATTATCATAAATT
Organism: Mytilus coruscus; assembly: GCA_017311375.1. Taxonomy (NCBI): domain Eukaryota; kingdom Metazoa; phylum Mollusca; class Bivalvia; order Mytilida; family Mytilidae; genus Mytilus; species Mytilus coruscus. Next base: position 39,785,921 of record CM029596.1, read on the forward strand.
TGGTATTAAGTTTCCCGTTAAAGATAAAGATATCAAGATCCAGGAAAGGGCAGTGTTCATTGTTAGTATTAGCTTTATTTAAAGTCAGTTCATGAGGATAAATCTCTTTAGTGTACATACTGCAAATGTTTGCACCTGTCCTAAGTCAGGAATCTGATTTTTGGTTTGGAGGGATTACTCCGAACCGACAAAATTTTGACTCACAGGGTGAGTTCCAGATAGGTATTCATGACACCGATACAAAGTGTGAACATGAAAGCGACACGTCTTCACGGTTAAGGCTGCTAACCGTCAAAGTTTGGCGGAAAAGAATAATAATAATAATTAAAATGTCAATTGTTCTTGAACAATTGAGAGGTCTTCCTTTTCATTATGTAAATATATGTTTAAATAAGCGTATAATGCATTGAAAAGCTCTAAAACACACACAAAACTCTTAAAATATGGTCGAAAACACATAATTCGGAATTTGGGACATGACCTTGACTTTTGACCTTTGTCAAGGTCATTGGTCCACGATGTCATTACAAAAGACCCCATGGGTCTAGGACCTTTAGTTCAAGAGTAAAAGCTAATTTTGTATTTCCAGAAACAGTTAATTGGGGTTATGCCCTTACAGATAGGTCAAATTTCTTGGTCAATATGTAAAAAGTTGCGCCTTTATGTCCCAATTATTTTCACTATTTACTATATCTGTAAGTATAATCTTTTTGAGATATGCAATAAATAAATTTTCAGGTCAAAGGTCAAGGTCAACCTCTAAAAGCTTTAAAACACACTAAAAATACTTTAAAAGGTCAAAACACATAATTCGCTATCTGGGACATGACCTTGACCTTTGACCTTTGACCTTTGTCAAGGTCATTGGTCCACGATGTCATAACAAAAGACCTAATGGGTCTAGGACCTTTGGTTCATGAGTTAAAGGTTATTTTGTCTTTCCTAAAACAGTTAACAGGGTTATGCCCCTTACGGATAGGTCAAATCTCTTTGGTCAAACTGTAAAAAGTTGCGCCTTTATGTCCCAATTATTTTCACTATTTACTATTTCTGTAAGTATAATCGTTTTGAGATATCCAATAAACAAGTTTTAAGGTCAAAGGTCAAGGTCGACCTCAAAATGCTTTAAAACACACTAAAATCCTTTAAAAAGGTCAAAACACATAATTCGCTATCTGGGACATGACCTTGACCTTTGACCTTTTGACCTTTGTCAAGGTCATTAGTCCCCAATGTCATTGCTGAAGACCCCATGGGTCTAGGACCTTTGGTTATATAGTAAAAGCTGATTTTGTCTTTTCAGAAACCTAAAACAGGGGTTATGCCCCTTACAGAAAGGTCAAATCTCTTTGGTCAAAATGTAACAAAGTTGCGCCTTAATGACCCAAACATTTTCCACTATTCAAAACTTCTGTAAGTATAATGGTTTCTGAGATTATCCCATAACAAGGTGTTAGGTCAAAGGTCAAGGTCAACATACAAATTTGACCTTGAGGTATTTTCAAAGTCACATCAATTGATGATCATTGGTGAAGATCCTAGGTGTCTATGACTTACGGTTTCTGAGTTTTGGTGGCCAACCGACACGGTTAATTTTCAAGGGCATAACCCTACCAGCAGTCGTTGAATCTTTTCGATCCAAATGTAACGAAGAACCGGGTCTGGTCCTAAACAAATTTCACCATTCGGTTTTTCTACCTATTACGGTTACGGTGTTTAAATGATAACAAGGTTTTTGGTTTCGGAGGATTACTCCGAACCGACAAAATTTTTGACTCACAGGGTGAGTTCGGATAGGTATTCATGACACCGATACAAAGTGAGAACATGATAGCGACACATCTTACGGTTAAGGCTGCTAACCGTCAAAGTTTGGCGGAAAAGAATAATAATAATAATAATAATAATAATCAGAAGAAATACAGTAAGGTCTTTCCTTTTGGAAAGGAAAGACCTTAATAATAATAATAATAATAATAATAATCAGAAGAAATACAGTAAGGTCTTTCCTTTTGAAAAGGAAAGACCTTAATTATTAGCCATAATTTTGCTATATGTCAAGTTGATATAATGTTGTTTTATTCCCAAGATAAATCCTGCTTTGTAAGAACACTCTAGCCTAAATTTATTTTGGTTACACTGTTAATTTTCTACAACAAGTTAGGCCGAAATAAACATGACAGGTCACTACGTGTATTTCCCAATTTCTCATCCTCAGCGGAGAAGCAGCTAATTTTAAAGTTTTTGGTGGAATATGTGACACCTTTCGCTATAAGTCAAGCATAAATGTAATTGACGGTTTTTACTTCTTGGACACTGTTCCGACATCAGATAAATGAATGAATGATTATTGTTTGCAATTTTAAGTTTTGTCATTACCTGAACAAGATATATTTGATAAAATGAGATGGACCCTGCTTAGTACTATATACGTGTATAGACCTACACGCTTAACCTTTTTTAACGCTCTTAAACACTCCACAAAGACATTTTCTTCCACTCGAACCCATTATACTTCACTGATTTATTTTATTCATCTCATTTTATCAAATATAACTTGTTCAGGTATGACAAAACTTAAAGTATTAGCACTGATGATAACATTGGTTATTTTATCAAAATTTCGATGGCACAATTGAGTATTGCACGTGAATATGAAAAACTGGTTAATGGAATTAAGCCTTCAGTGAATCTTTTGGAACTTAGCCTTCAGTGAATCAGGCTTATATCAAGTTGAAATTAAACAAAACAAGAGGCTCTCAAGAGCCTGAATCGCTCACCTGGTATTTTTTTTTTTTTGCTTAAATCTTTCATCAATGATTATTTTTGCTTTTTACCCATATGTTCCATTTTAGCCATAGTGTCTATGTTTCTTGACATACAAGGAAATGAAATACAAAATTTATACTAGATTCATTTGAGAAGATTTTTAAAGTTAAAAAACATAAAACAACTTGTGTAAAATTGTCCTTAAAGGGCATTAACTCCTTAAGGGGTCAATTGACAATTTTGGTCATATAAACTTTTTTATAGATCTTACTTTGCTGAACATTTTTGCTGTTTACAGTTTATCTTTATCTTCAATAATATTCAAGATAATAACAAAAAACTGCAAAATTTCCTTAAAACAACCAATTTAGTGGCAGCAACCCAACAATGGGTTGTTCGGTGTGTCTGAAAATTTCAGGGCTGATAAATCTTGACCTTTTGAACATTTAAACCCCATGTCAGATTTGCTCTTAATGCTTTAGTTTCTGAGATATAAGCCAAAAACTGCATTTCACCCCTATGTTCTATTTTTAGTCATGGCGGCCATGTTTGTTGATGGATCAAAATTTCGAATACAATTTATAAACTAGATTCCTAAAGGAAAATTCATTCAAAGTTAAGAAGTATTAGGCACAATAGTTTCAGAAGAGAAGATTTTTAAATGTTAGCAAACTTGATGAACACATTTCGTAAAATTGTCTTTAAAGGGCAATAACTCCTTAAGGGGTCAGTTGACAAATTTGGTCATTTAACTTTTCTGTAGATCTTACTTTGCTGAACATTATTGCTGTTTACAGTTTATATCTATCTATAATAATATTCAAGATAATAACAAAAAACTGCAAAATTTCCTCAAAACTACCAATTTAGTGGCAGCAACCCAACAATGGGTTGTTCGATTTGTCTGAAAATTTCAGGGCTGATAGATCTTGACCAATTGAACAACATTTTCACCCATGTCAGATTTGCTCTAAAAGCTTTAGTTTTGGAGATATAAGCCAAAAACTGCATTTGACCTCTATGTTCTATTTTTAGCCATGGCGGCCATGTTTGTCAATGGATTAAAACTTCGGATATAATTTATAAACTAGATATCCTAAGGAACATTTAGATGAAGTTTGAAGGTATTTGGCCCAGTAGTTTCAGAGGAGAAGATTTTTAAATGTTAGCAAACTTGATGAACAAATTGTGTAAAATTGTCTTTAAAGGGCAATAACTCCTTAAGGGTCAATTGAAAATTTTGGTCAAATAAAAACTTTTTTATAGATCTTACTTTGCTGAACATTATTGCTGTTTACAGTTTATATCTATCTATAATAATATTCAAGATAATAACAAATAAAATGCCCGCTGGGCGCAGCTTGATACGACCACAGAGGTCGAACCCTGAACAGTTGGGGCAAGTATGGACACAACATTCAAGCTTGATACAGCACTGAATTTGAATTGTGAATAAATATTTGACACAGCATAGGTTTCTGACACAGAATGAATGTGGTCTAAGAACTGAAAATTTTTTAATTTACCTATTCAAACCGTATCAGTATTATTTGCTTTTATATATAAATCAGAAATAACCAATTTAAAATGGAAAATTTTAAAGAAAAAAAAAGGAAAAAAAGGAAAAAAAAATCCCTCCCCCAAAATTTTTTGAACCCCCTTATGATTCATCACCCCCAAACTCAATCCCAGCCTTGCAGTACAATTTCAGAGAGATCCATACACTTGAACACAAGTTATTGTCTTGAAATTAGAAAAATGTTTGTTTGTAGGCCCCTTTTTGGCCCCAAATTCCTAAACATTTAGGGCAATTACCCCCAAACTCAAACCCAGCTTTCCCTTTGTGATATGGAACATAGTAGTACAATTTCATAAAGATCCATACACTTACACACAAGTTATTGTCCTGAAACTAGAAAAATGCTTGTTTTTTGCCCCTTTTTGGCCCCTAATTCCTAAAATTTTAAGGCAAATACCCCCTAAATCAATCCCAGTCTTCCCTTTGTGGTATGGTACCTTTCAGTACAATTTCAGAGAGATCCATACACTTGAACACAAGTAATTGTCTGGAAAATAGAAAAATGCTTATGTATGGTCCCTTTTTGGCCCCTTATTCCTAAACATTTTTGGTGATTACCCCCAAACTCAATTCCAGCTTTCCCTTTGTGATATGGTACCTTGTAGTACAATTTCAGAAAGATTCATACACTTACACACAAGTTATTGTCATGAAACTAGAAAAATGCTTGTTTTTTGCCCCTTTTTTTGGCCCCTAATTCCTAAAATTTTGAGATGATTACCCCCAAAATCAATCCCAGCATTCCCTTTGTGATATGGAACCTTGTAGTACAATGTCAGAGAGATCCATAAACTAACACACAAGTTATGTCTGAAAGTTACAAAAATGCTTATTTTTGGGCCCTTTTTGGTACCTAATTCCTTAACTGTTGTTACCATAACCCCCAAAATCAATATAAGTGGTTTTGATGTATGTTTTAGACGGATAGAACACGCCACCATTGTCTGCAGTGTGATAAAATCATGTTGTCCATGTCCAAAGATGAACTTCCATGTGAAGCTTGTGCATGACATCATATTAGACACAAAGAGCAGCTACTGTGACAAGACATTTTCCATATATATTGTTTGTATTATTAGAATTGTCAAAAAGTGTATTTTAAAAATTTCTTAATTTGAAAAACATAAATTTATTGAAATTACATTTTAGTCTATGTCATTTTTTTTTATGTAGACCTGACTGGGAAAAATGGACAAAAGTTGAGATAAAAATAATAGAATTATCTGTCTTTGTACTGGCTGTCTTCTATCATTTACATATTATATTCATGTTTCCATATTTTTTCTGAATCATATTTAATTATTAGCTTATGTTAAATACATGGTTAGATTCAGCATATCAAAGAACCCCATATATTCAATTTTTGTTGAAATCAAACAAAGATTAATTTTGGACCCCGATTTGGACCAACTTGAAAACTGGGCCCATAATCAAAAACTAAGTACATGTTTAGATTCAGCATATCAAAGAACCCCAAGAATTCAATTTTGTTAAAATCAAACTAAGTTTAATTTTGGACCCTTTTGACCTTATAATATAGACCAATTTGAAAACGGGACCAAAATTAAGAATCTAAATACATGGTTAAATTCGGCATATCAAAGAACCCCAATAGTTCAATTTTGATGATTCAATTTTGATGAAATCAAATAAAGTTCAATTTTGGAGCCTTTAAACCTGAATGTGGACCAATTTGAAAATCAGCCCCAAATATCAATTTCTTGCTATTGCGCAATACTGTATAATTGAAGATTTCTTGCTATTGCGCAATATTGTGCAATTGAAGATTTCTTGCTATTGCGCAATACTGTGCAATTGAAGATTTCTTGCTATTGCGCAATACTGTGCAATTGACAATTTCTTGCTATTGCACAATACTTAATATATTAATTTACACATCCTGTTTGGTGTGTATCTCTTGCCTTATCATTATTATTTGCTTTTATATATAAATCAGAAATTTAATAATAAAGTTTTGGCAAATTTCAATATACATAATTTAAAAGCAGGTTAGGTGAGATAAACAAAAAGCTTCATCAGCAACATTTTATATTGGCAAATTTCAATGAAGTTCATTCAACTAAAGTTATTGGCAAATTTCCAATGGAATTTATTAATAATAAAGTTTTGGCAAATTTCAATATAAATAATTTAAAAGCAGTTTAGGTGAGATATTCAAATGAGTTTCAATTACTAACCTTACGCTGCCTTTTAAATTATGTTTTGTACTGAAGTAATTGTCCATTAACCTGGAAACCCTTTTCCCCTTTTTGCACCTTATTCCTTAACACTTTGAGCCATAACTCCCAAAGACAATTCTTACCATCCCTTTGTGGTATTCCAATATCCAAAATCTAAATACATGGTTAGATTCAGCATATCAAAGAACCCCAAGAATTCAATTTTGATGAAATCAAATAAAGTTCAATTCTGGACCCTCTAAACCTCAATGTGGACCAATTTGATAACTGGGCCCGAATATCAAAATCTAAATACATGGTTAGATTCAGCATATCAAAGAACCCCATATATTCAATTTTGTTGAAATCAAACAAAGTTTAATTTGGACCCGATTTGGACCAACTTGAAAACTGGGCCCATAATCAAAAACTAAGTACATGTTTAGATTCAGCATATCAAAGAACCCCAAAATTCAATTTTGTTAAAATCAAACTAAGTTTAATTTTGGACCCTTTGGACCTTAATGTAGACCAATTTGAAAACGGGACCAAAATTAAGAATCTAAATACATGGTTAGATTCGGCATATCAAAGAACCCTACAGTTCAATTTTCTATGAAATCAAACAAAGTTTAATTTTGGTCCCTTTTGGTCCCTAATTCCTAAACTGTTGGGACCAAAACTCCTTTTGGCCCTAAATTCCTAAACGTTTAGAGCAATTACCCCAAACTCAAACCCAGCTTTCCTTTATGACATGGTACCTTGTGGAACAATTTCATAAAGATCCATACACTACACACAAGTTATTGTCCTGAAACAAGAAAATTGCTTGTTTTTGCCCTTTTGGCCCTCATTCCTAAAATTTTGAGGCAATTACCCCCAAAATCAATCCCAGCCTTCCCTTTGTGGTATGGTACCTTGCAGTACAATTTCAGAGAGATCCATACACTTGAACACAAGTAATTGTCTGGAAACTAGAAAAATACTTATATTTGGCCCCTTTTTGGCCCCTTATTCCTAAACGTTTTGGGCAATTACCCCCAAACTCTGCGGTCGTATAAAAACTGCAAAATTTCCTTAAAACTACCAATTTAGTGGCAGCAACCCAACAATGAGTTGTTCGATTCGTCTAAAAATTTCCGGGCTGATAGATCTTGACCAATTGAACAATTTTACCCCATGTCAGATTTGCTCTAAAAGCGTTAGTTTTTGAGATATAAGCAAAATACTGCATTTGACCCCTATGTACTATTTTTAGCCATGGCTGCCATGTTTGTCGATGGATCAAAACTTCGGATACAATGTATAAACTAGATACCCTAAGGAACATTTAGTTAAAGTTTGAAGGTATTTGGCCCAGTAGTTTCAGAGGAGAAAATTTTTGAAATAGTTTACGACAGACGACGACGCCAAGTCATGGCATAAGCTCACATGGGGCCCTTTGGGCCCCGGTGAGCTAACAATATATATATATATGTATAGACCTACACGCTTAACCTTTGTCAACGCTCTTAAACACTCCACAGAAAGACATTTTCTTCCACTCGAACTCATTATATTCAGCTGAGCCATCCAGTCTATTTTCTGATTCCATAATGCTGCGTGCTAATAGAATTGGCAAATTTGAAATTAGATTTTAAAAAAATTAAAGATTTTGATTTGACCTGAACAGAAATTAAACGATCTTCCAAATGCGAGGATATCAACTACTTTGGTCAAATCTTAATGATGTTATTTCATATAAGCAGCTCATGTACATTTTGCTTTTCACTCAATGTCACAGGCAGACCATCGCACTTTAGCGTAACCACCATCGCACTTCAGCGTAGCTATCAACAAGTTAACGTCACAATGTCACCATCGCACTTCAGCGTATCAACCAACGCACTTCAGCGTGGACCATCGTACTTCAGCGTGACTATCATGGTTCGGAGTACCATCGCAGTTCCGAGTCCTACATATATATATTTACAAAGGATTACAGATGTTACCTGCAAAAGTCTAAGTAATGTGAGAAATAATTAACACAGAAGAATCAGAGACAACTGTATTATATGTCTCTGGGAGAATTAAACAGTCAATGACAGAAAACCAGATCTATCCAAGTACAACCATGTCATTAAATCTGAAATGAGCCTATCCCTACTAAAACTGAGTCTTTTGGAACACTAATATTCGCATATCTATATCTCATTTGGTTGATAAAGTGCCTCGCATCTTAAGAGAGAGATAACTTTCTGTGTTAAAAAAGAGAGTAAACTATAATCTACTAAATAGTCTCTACAACTTTGCAATAGCCTAGTTGCTATTGGTCATGAGAAACTCTAACAACAATATGTTTCTATCATATTTCAAGTTAAATAAATTGATGCTTAGTAATGTCAAGGATTTGTATAGTATACTATACAAATCCTTGGTAATGTGATATACGATAAATTACACAGTTAATTCTATGACCCTCATGCATTTTAACTTTTGAGATTTAAAATCATATAAAACTTGAGGAACCACATGACAAAGTAAGTCCTCTCCATCGATCTTGTCAATGATAAACCATAAATACTTTTATTATAACAAGTGGACACTTTTAAACAAAAAATAGTCCAATTATTAATAATGTCTTTTCAACAAGTTTTATCCATTTCAAAATGATGTAATATTTTAATTTCATGTCAGATCACTATATATGCGTAAATACAAGTTCTTTTTCTCTTTATTTCATTTTGACATTATTAACTAGAAGAAGAAAAAGAAGAAGAAGAAGTTTTCAAGGTATTGGAAAAACCATGAACATTGTTAAATGAAAAATTATCACTTAAAGGCAATAACTTCTATAAGGAGTCGTCTGATAATTTTGGAAATAATAGAGAGCAGGTAGACCTTGACACCATAGCATTTTTGCCCCCATCAGATTTTCTCTAATTTTACCCTTCATTCTATTTGAGCCTACCATGTTGATTGATTGGCAGGAACAACCAAAAAAAAAATGTTTCTATACTTATTTGGTTTATTCTGTTAAAACAAGTTGATGTTGGAAGCAATGATCTTAAAATTAAAAGGATCCCCTTTTATTAGTACATACCATAATCTTATTATCAATTAAAGACGCCCAAAAGAGTAGAATAATTACAAACAATATACCTGTACTACAACGATTATTGTTGATTGTTGATGACTGATAACAAAATAAAGTAAAATATAATACAAGATCATAATAAGTGTACAAAAAGTTACAAAAATACAAAATCAAAGAGCTGATAGCTCTGAGGTGGAAGAAGGTGAACAAATTAAAGGTAACTTGAATTACCATAAAAGCAGCCCCACTAACCCAGCCTGCTTTGTTCCATTATCGCTATGATGTATTTTTTCTTCAAACAAGAATGTGTCATAAGTACATGGATTTCAATCTATACAATTATTTTCTATGTTCAGTGGACCGTGAAAATTAGGTAAAATCTTTAATTTGACAGTAAAATTAGAAAGATCATATCATAAGGAACACATGTGTACTAAGTTTCAAATTGATTGGATTTCAACTTCATTAAAAACTACCACGACCATAAACTTTAACCTGAAGCAGGACGGACGGACAGACCAGTAAACATAATGCCCATAAATGGGGCATAAAAATAGTAAGACTTGTTACATACCTGCCAACTTTTGAAATTTCCATGGGGGTTTTAGTGTGCGACAACAATTTTAAAGGTTACAGTTTTAGCGAAGTATTTTGCACGATCTGGATTGTCTTGAAAAAGTGTCATATTTGTATGATGAGCTTACATGCCTTTTCTTAAGTCTGTTTGCATGATTTAAGTTTTAAATCAGTAGAAAAGATAAACATGTAGCTAGCAGACCAGGGTTTATTTTCTTGTGTAAGAATATTAGATGCTTGTTGAAATTTCCAATTTTGAATTATGCAAAGATGTGTCACCCTCATTAGAAGAACATTACAACCCACTGTAAAAATGAGCACCTCTATATTCATATTATTTGATGAAACTTTTCCCAAGAACTATGCATCTATCAAGTATTAAAGTGTCAAAACATGTCAAAAGAATTTTGTGATGTTTCTAAACTTATATCTTCTTTATTAATTTGACCCCTCATTTAGAAAAGTTGTTCCAAATATAATGAATTTTCCCACTTTTGAGTTAAAAATCTTAAAATTTTCTTTCTTTTTTTCAACAGTAAAATGACCCTTTTTAGGGACAGTCCTCATTTAAGGACACCACTCATAATGGGTGGGGGTCCCAACCTGTTTGTTTGTCTTTGTGAAAAAGAATAGTACATTGTGCTTTAAATGATTTAATTGAATACAAAATAACATATGTTACAAAAGTATAATGTCAATAAATTAGTGAAAAAATACTATTTATTATCTTTATGGTAGTACTGCATCATTGAATTTGGTCAATCAGTCATGCTTTTATCCTTAAGCTGTGTAAGAACCTCCTTGCAGATGAAAATTCACATGCCATGTTCACGATTTTACAACTTCTTCTTCTTCTCTTCCAATTAGGAACACCAAGTAGAAACGAGTTGTTTTCACTTGTATTATTTAAAAGTATTTTTAAAGTACTAGATGAAAACAACACAAGTTCAAAATCTAGCATGTTAGAATAATCTTCAGAGAAAACGTTTTGATTGGCTTATTAATTTGATCATGAGAAACACAGAATTTGATTGGCTGAACACTATTGTCTTACCTTGGGAACAAAATAAGGAACAGATGATTTTCACTAAATCGTGTTTTAGAGCTTTTAACGATACCCTTAATATCAATATTTTTTAATAAATGCAAGGACGTATTATAAAACGTTGTGTAAGATAAGAGTGAAGAGAATGAACACAGGGTGAACGTACTATACGGGCGAAAGAACTCAGGACGAACAGACCAAGGGCGAACATGTAAACAGGGCGAGTTGTCCCAATACCAAATTCACGCATGGGTACTACAAATATCTACATTAAAACATCCGGTTACAAGTAAACAAATAACGTTCATGTAGATGAGATGAAATCTAATAAATTACATAAATAAAAGGGTAAATATTAACGATAGTGATTGTTTTTCAATCCTAATTTACAAATTAAATGATTCAGATGCTTAATCATGTGTAAAAATCGGTGTCAAGAATCGGAAGTTGTTATGAAATTGTAATACACAGAAACGGATGCGGCATACGGAGGTGGTTCAATGATTTTAAAGTCGGCACCATAGGCCTTCAGAAGACTTGAAGTCTTCTTCCACCAAAAGTCTCCAGAGATGGATTATTAAATTACTTATGCAGATTTTAGAACTTCTGGATTTTCACAGCCTATAAGTCATATAAATATATTTTCTGGTTAACATTTTTTCAAATTTAAACATGAATTACAAAGCTCTTTAAAGGGGCATTAGCTACGATTTAGACAAAAATTTCAAATACGATTTCATTTTGTTTTAGAATTCTGAAATAATATTTCGTTTTAAGCAGTCAGTTTGGTCAAAATTTGTCAAAATAAGCTCAAAAACATCGCCAATGTATTATTGACTTGCAAGTGAATAATCTAACTCCTTAGCTAAAGATGGGTTACGCATAAACTAGGGGTGTTCAGCTATCTATTTATTTCTATATTTATGTTTATATCGGGTTATATGACTGTCGGCAGTCTTCAGAGGTCACCTAGATGGTTAACTAGATGTCATCTAGACTAGAATACACACAAAATGCTGATACATATCATCGAGTCCATGCATCGTAAATAGTTTATTTAAAAAAAAATTAAATTAAATTAAACACAAGTGAACCAACGCCTGGTAAATCTTCTGTCAGTAGATTCCATAAAGTGGATACCTCGGGTATGCAGGTTTGTTACGATAAAAACATAAAATGTAGAAAGTCCTATAACAACAACACTTTAAGGAATGCTCCAGTAATTTATTAAGTTGACATCTTAATAAATTACTGGAGCATTCCTTAAAGTGTTGTTGTTATAGGACCTTCTACATAGTTTATTTAAGACTTTTTATAATTTGTATATACGTTTTAATACGTTATAAATCAAATATGAGAATTTGAGTCAAATTGGTGAACATAAATTTGACAGCTAATGCCCCTTTAATGTATATTTTACTGTTAATAAACAAATAAGTTATCAGTGACCATATATGCATTTTCATTGCATTATCCCATGTATTGAGAGAGTGTGCAGCTATTATTAAGAAATCTCTTGTCTGCACTTGTCAAATAAAATTGAGAATGGAAATTGAGAATGTGTCAAAGAGACAACAACCCGACCAAAGAGGAGAAAACAGCCCAAAGCCACCAATGGGTCTTCAACACAGCGAGAAAAGTCTCTTTTTAGTAATTACATGTATGTCTTTTGACTTTTGATAATGGACAAAATCAATAGGGTTCGACTTTCTTAATAAGTGATCCCATATTAAACTTCAGTTCTAATTTCGACAAAGGTTTAAGTTATAACCTCTATACTCCCAGATGTGGATCCAGGATTGTGAGAAAAGAAAGGGCCCAGGGGCCCTTAAACTAGACAAAGTTTGGAGTGGAATAGGTAAAAAATCTGCATTAACCATGAATGTACCTCCATAAAAGGGGGACATTAAATCCCCCCCTCTTAAATCGTCCTCCTCCTCCGACTCCTTTCCTGCACTAGTTTTGGACTGTTTTTAATTATGACTTTAAAATTAGAAATTATCCAATACTGGCCTAAAAGTGTGTCCATATATCAAAGTAAGGTTGTAATCCTATAAAATTATTTATCATCCTTAACCAAGATGGACAAACAAAAAGGGTTATAAAAGCTTAAGTACCTGCCTACAGCATTCCCCACAGGCAAGACAACAAAACAATGCAGAGGACAAGAAACTGTCTTCAACAATAAACATAATTAATAAATTTTTCAGACTACCAAAGATCCCAAGAACTTTGTCAGTCCATGGTTCCACTGAGGAATGGTGGTGGACCCCAAAAACACTGGATATAGCACTACTGCATTTAGCTACATTACTGCTGTTCTTAAAAAAGATAATCAATTCGGTTTTCAGTGGATAAAATGACTTTAATGCATGTTAATGTCAGCAAAGACATATATATTTAAATTTATATATATAAAATGTCTAGATATTAGTCAACAATACTTCTTACGAGGGTGCTGGATTGTTACGAGTAACGAGTCTGTACACAATAAATAAATCATATATATGCCTAAAAAGTGTACAACCAACACCAATATTAAAACAAGAGGCTGTCTGATTGACCACAAATCGGATTTTCCTGCATGAAAATGATATTTGCAAATCTGGATCCTAAACAGGATCAATTAAAATAAAATAAATTAATTTTTGAAGGGTTTAGAAATGGAAAGGCCAAAATGAATCTAATTATCACTTAGGTCTACAACTCAAAAACGATAAAAGCTAAAAATCTGTAAATCGAACTTGACCTTCATTTAGTCACAGGAAACAACATATCTAAATTTGAAAAGATTTCGTCAAAGTGTTTTCAAGTTATCGCAGGGACACTGTTTGGCAGCCACCCAGCCGCCATACATCACCAAAATATTAGATAACCAATATTTTCCTTTGGAAATCCGGTTAAAAAAGGAAAAAATTAATTTAAGTATCTGTAAATATTTCGGATAACAAATCTTACAGTGCTCAGGCGCGGATTCAGCCATTTTAAAGGGGTTCCAACCACATGTCCCTATTCAAAAGCATTGATCGTCAAAAAAAAGGGGGGGTTGTTTTTGGCTTTGAACTAGCTTTCGGTAACTGCCAGTATTCTTAGATTGGTACTTTGCGTCTTTCAAGCCATTTCCAACTTATTTTCACAGTTTGCTCTTCTGTTTTGCTGTTACACCACTGTCCCAGGTTAGGGGAGGGTTGAGTGCTCACAAACACATGACATTCAATGTGCCTGTCAAAATTCACAAGCCTAGAATTCACTGGTTGTGGTATTTTAATGTTTGTTATACTTGTTTTTTGGTTTATTGTTTTGTCATGAATCAGGCTGTTGGTTTTTCCATTTGAATTGTTTCACATTTTGCCATCTTTTATCTGGATATTTGATAGCTGACTAAACAGTATGGGTTTTGCTCATTGTTGAAGGCGAATGGTGACTGATATATTTTTAAATCCATGTCATTTTTTGGACTCTGTTGGATAGTTCTGATTGGCAATCATATTACATCTCCTTTTCATCATCACTAGTCAAGGGCTACAATCCTGCCCCTTCTTCAACCTTGGCAGATAAAGACAGAATTGGTGTAGTGTTGTGCCATCTACCAACAGATATGAGTCATGCTCACTCCGACTTCATCATTCTGGACCAATGACAGAACCTGTACTATATTAAGTTGAGAGGTGTAAAAATGGCTGTGTCCAGTGTTTACAATTTTTGTGAAGCAGAAACTGTTGACATTTAAACATTTGCACAAGAAACATACCCAAGAACTTCAATAAGTTGATTAAAAAAAATTAATGTTTTGAAGGTAATTGTTTATTACATTTTCTACATTTAGATGATCATCTTAAGACACTTTTAGATGCAGCCAGTTACAACTGTGACCAATGGAAATCATCATCTCATGGATCCAAAGTTTTGACTTTATTTGCCAAGGGTGGAAAGATGAGAATCGGATCAGAACCCTTGGCTAGCAAAACTGCCTTATTTTATACAAGATCATAAAAATTATTTCTTAATCATTACAAAAAACCATCATCCTTAAGGGTTTAGTGGTATTGTGGTGAATTCCTTTAAACTGAACTATGGAAAAGCAAACACTAAATTCCCTCACAATATCTTATCACTCAAGATCAAATGTATCTGCTGATCACCTTACAGGTAAACTAGGTTGGTCAATTAATTGTGTGAACATCAAACATATTTTAGCATAAAATCGTCCAAAAAATTGTCCGCCTCGCTACACTTGGCAGTATGTAAATTGTTTGAATTACGCACAAATTTAATACCTTAAAATAGTAGATAGTATTGATTTATTTTCATTTCCTTGAAAAAAATACTGCACTCAACTGGTTTAACTTATGTTTATTGGAAAATGTGTGAAAAATGCTATTTTCCATAGGAATATTGAATGGAATGAAATCTCTAATAAATTTTATTTATATTTTAAGTCTTGACACAAGGAAGGAAAAATCTGACCACCACTGTTGTTCTCTCAGTTCAGGATAGGATTTCTGAAATATGATAAATTATGATTGGTATTAAAAGAAAAAAATGCAGTAAACTTAAATGGCATTATGAGTAAGAGTCTCCAAAAGGCCTGTATCACTCACCTGAGAAAAATATGCAAAATTAAAACCATTTAGCAAAAGTATCAGCCATCTCTCATGTCTCTGTCTATTATAGTATTCAAGGTAATTACATAAAACATAAAACAAGTAAATAGTGATTTAAGGATGAAAACCTACTGACAATTTTGGTCATATTGACTTATTTGTAGTTCTTGTTTTGCTAATAATTTTTGCTGTTACACATTTCTCAATATCTACAGTGGAAAGATGTGTTCAACTAGGCAGTGTAAAAAGATGGAGGTCTTTTACTAGTCCCTATAAAATTCCTGTTTGTTCACTGCAATTTTAACTTTGATGACTTGAACTGGACTGATTTGTATGACTTGAACTGGGCTGATTTGTAATCTCATTAACTTAAGTATATTTCCAAGTCCCATAAAAAAATAACATACATGATACCAGAGGTGTTCAACTTCTAGTACAAGGAAATTCAAAGCAAAAGACAACAACTGAAGTTTGAATGGTTTTTGTTGTTGACACCGTAGATAAATGATTCAGCATTAAATGATGTTTGTGGGATAATAAATGAACAAATTACAAGACACAAGTCAAGAACATTAGAAACATTTCAATAGAAAAAAGTAATAAATGGGGAATGTGTCCATGGGACACAGATGATGCCCCTGCTTGCATATCATATAAAGTTATAAAGGGACATAACTGAAGAATGGTAAAAGTGACACTACAAAATTTGTACTTGATCTGAGTTTTGTGGTAATAAGTATTGTGTGTAAGTTTCATAACATTTGGTTGAGGCTAGAGCTAGAGAACAGAAACGAAAAATTCAGCAATTTCTCCGTTTGTAAGGGGCATAACTCTAGAACAGAAAAAAGTGACACCACCAAAATTCAAAATTGATTTGTATTTTGTGGTAATAAGCATTGTGTACAAGTTTCATAACATTTGGTTCAGGCTAACTTAAGTTAGAGAACAGAAATGAAAAATTCAGCAATTTTTCCATTTGTAAACGGGCATAACTCTAGAACTGTTAAAGTGACACCACCAAAATTCAAACTTGATCTGTATATTGTGGCAATAAGCATTGTGTATAAGTTTCATAACATTTGGTTGAGGCTAACTTAAGTTAGAGAACAGAAACGAAAAATTCAGCAATTTTTCCATTTGTAAAGGGCATAACTTGAGAACAGTTAAAGTGACACCACCAAAATTCAAACTTGATCTGTGTTTTATGGTAATAAGCATTGTGTATAAGTTTCATAACATTTGGCCGAGGCAAACTAAAGTTAGAGAACGGAAACCAACTTTGGGACGTACAGATGTACGTACGGACGGACAAGGGTAAAACTTAATGCCCCCTCTGCTATGGCGGGGCATAAATATGCAGTTCATTATTATTTCTCGATTGGGTAATATATTTCTTTTTTAAATTAAAATCAGTATGTTTTGATATGTAAAACTAGAGTGACTAGAATAGAATTCATGGCTGATCATTTATTTAGTTCAGCTTCTCTCTATGTCCCAAATTCAAATATGGGTTAAAATCATCATTAAAGGGCAGTAAATTCTATAAGAGGTGGACTGACAATTCCAGCTTTGTAGCTTGTAGATCTTGTCTTGCTGATTGAATTTTGCTGTATACAGTTTCTAATTTTAGTTTTTAATTAACATGATAAAAAAGGATAAACATTTTAGGGCAATAACTATTGTAATGAGTCAACGGACACTTTCTGCTATCCTGATCTATCTAAGACCAGTCTTGCTGATAATTTTTGCTATTTACTAAAAAATGAGGGAATCATTATTAATGGGCAATAACTCATATAATGAGTCAACTGACCATTTTGGCGATTGATATATTAGCAAATTTTTTCTTGCTGATAATCTGAGCTGTTTACAATTTTCTTTATCTACTACAACAAGTATAGATTTGGCCAAAATTGCCAAAAAAATGGGTTACAATCAACATTTAAGGACGGTGACTCCTATAAGAAGTCAACCAACAATTTATGCAATGTTTGCAAAGTTGTAGATCTTGTCCTGTTTGCAGTTTTTTTTTATCTACTATTATTTTGGTTAAAGTGCAAAAAATTTGTAAGAATCATCATTTAGAGGTAATAACTCCTATAAAGAGTCCACAATGTTGTTTTTTAAATATAAGTGTTTTTTTATTCAAAGAAAAATAATCTCAAAACTGAATTGTGACTTTTTGTCCTGTGACTATTTGTCCGTGACTTTTTGTCCTGTGACTTTCTGTCCTACATTCATCAGCCAAGTTGGTTTGGCAGGTGAGATCATTGGACAGAATTTTTAAACTAAATACCCCAATAATGATAGTGACCAAGTTTGGTTCTAACTGGCCCGTAGTTTCAGAGGAGAAGATTTTTTTAAGTTAACCGATAATATTGAACGCAAAGTGATGAGCATAAATCACTTGACCCTTTTGGGCAGGTGAGCTAAAAAAAAGTGTAATTGCTGCAAAATTATAGTTTTCCTTACATTACCCACACTTTGTTAAATGATTTAGCAAAAGTAAAACTCAGGAAACCCAATAGTAATCATATCATTAAAATAGGACTGTTCATATCAATGGAGAATACTTCTGAACAAAATTTATAAGACTGAATTAAGGGAAATTTTGCAATTATTTTTGTAGATGCACATAAAAAGTGGCACTTTTTATGTGCATCTACACATCTATACCTCTATTTTCATTTGTTGTAATTATTTTTATCTCTGACAATATTTATGCTACATATAAAATTTTTCAATATTCAGATGAGTTCAACATTTAAATGCATAAAAAAATTATGAGTTATGCACGTTTACAAATGGAAAAATTGCTGAATTTTTCGTTTCTGTTCTCTAACTTAAGTTAGCCTCAACCAAATGTTATGAAACTTATACACAATGCTTATTACCACAAAATACAGATCAAGTTTGAATTTTGGTGGTGTCACTTTTACTGTTCTAGAGTTATGCCCTTTACAAACGGAAAAATTGCTAAATTTTTCGTTTCTGTTCTCTAACTTAAGTTAGCCTCAACCAAATGTTATGAAACTTACACACATTATACTTATTACCACAAAACTCAGATCAAGTACATATTTTGTAGTGTCACTTTTACCATTCTTCAGTTATGTCCCTTTGTAACTTTAAATGATATGCAAGCGGGGGCATCATCTGTGTTCCATGGACACCATTCCTCATTTTTTTTTTTTTTTATATTGAAATGTTTCTAATGTTCTTGACTTGTGTCTTGTAATTTGTTCATTTATTATCCCACAAACATCATTTAATGCTGAATCATTTATCTACAGTGTCAACAACAAAAACCATTCAAACTTCAGTTGTTGTCTTTTGCTTTGAATTTCCTTGTACTAGAAGTTGAACACCTCTGGTATCATGCATGTTATTTTTTTATGGGACTTGGAAATATACTAAAGTTAATGAGATTACAAATCAGACCAGTTCAAGTCATCCAAACCTTAATATGGCCAAACTACTTATAATTGCCTTGAAACTGAAAAGTTTGACGGTTGAATGCATTTTTAGACAATGTATCTTTTTTTTTATTTTTTAGAGTAACAGTAATTTTTGTCACAAATTTATTCCAAGATGAAGAACTGTTGAAGAATAGTACATATGTGTCACCTGAATTAAAGAAACTGTTGTTGATATTTCAGGAATCACATTGGCATGAGTTTTTGATCTCTCTATCCAGCTGTCATAGTGGCATATCCAGAGAGTCCCAGTTTGACAAACTTTCTTCAGTTCCAAATGGACTGTTTTGTTATCTGTTTTTTAATATAAAATGATAAATGTTTAACATAGGCCAAATATATATATTTAAGTATTTGGAAACTGTTATTTTTTGTTAGCCAACTGAAAACATAACCACAGACAGAATCAATTAGCCCAAATAAGTGGTAACTATAATATCTATTACATATAGTATCGATTGATCTAGATCTGATTGAGTACAATTCTAAATTTATATTTCTGTAACTAAGGGAAGCCACCGTTTTAAGTCAGGAAATTTATTGATATGTGATTTCTTTAATAGTACCGGTAAACAAAAATGTGACATTTTCACCTAAAAATATCATCTTTGCCAATAAGGCAACTTTGTATGTACCTTGATTTTTGAAAATCCAAAAGTATGATATATCTATCAAGTAACATCCTTCATATGTTAATAAGACATCAGTCTGTCTGATATCACCATTTATAGTTTTGAATTTTGCTATATATATTTGCATTGAGGCTTTTAAAAATGTGTTGCTTTTAAACTGCCAGACTAGCCACATTTATAGAGCTTGATTTTAATATTTAAATTTGAGCTAAGGCCTTACCCAAAAAGATATTTTGCTGTATGATGTTTTATCCAAAGTTGTTAGTGTAAATTATATTTTTGGGTAGAGCCATGGCTCAAATTTAATTTTGCAAAATAAGCTTATAAATAGGTCATTTTAAACATTTCTATGATGGAACAGCGACATCACAAATAGTATTTCTGTACTAAAAAGTCAAGATTTTATCATCCCATTCATTTATTATTAAAACGAATATCATTTTGAATGGATTGAAGAATAAAATTTTTGTGCAATTTCAGAGGCAGAATACTTGCTTTATCATACCTCCTCCTAATTTAATTCCATTCTAAAGAGTTCATAAAGCCTAAGTATGCCTAGTGTTTGAGGCCAGAAGCTTACCTATGATGCCATACTGTTTAGTTGACAAAGAAGAGAACAATGTTTCACTCAATTTTTAATTATGATTTTTTATATTGAAATACTGTAAATTCAGAAATTAATGTGTGCATTTATTAATGTAAAACCTTTACCCCAGGCAAAAATGCAAAATTAATGAGGTCAAACAAATTTTATGAGGAAAAATCAATATTGAAATTATAAATGCAAGTTATCATTATTGCAAACCTAATTATGTCACATTTTTCACATTAATAAAAACATTGTATTAATTTCTGAATTGACAGTAATGATTTATTTGGTATTAGAAAAGAGATAACCCTTGTATTATTTGAGCTTGGTCTACAAGATACTTGGTTTTACTATCACTAATATCTGTTTAGCTAGCTCAACTATGCATCGATATTTAAACTCAATTTGTCACACAGTAAATCCTATGTTTTACGTAAGCCTACAATATAATACAGTATACCGGGTAATGAATTATAGTTTTTTTATTAGTTTTTAACAGAACTTACCATGTAGGCTTTCTTTCAAAACTTTAACCAATAAACATAAACCATTCTCCATACAACAAACAGATTCTACCATTTTTTGTAAAACAGAAGTACATATATTTTTGAACTCATCCATGGAATCATTTAACAAGATGTTGCTTGTTGCTGTTATTTTCTTACAAAATGCCCAAAAATGTGGTATAAGACTTTCTGTTAGAGTAGATGTAACTGGATAGTTGTAAAATTCCATCTGATTGGACAAAATTATCAGTGATATAAGATTACTATCTCCATAACTTGAATCCCATTTCTGCAACAAAAAATGAACTTTTTTAACATTTATAAGGATTCCATCATTTTCATGTGGAAGACAACAATCAAGGGAAGTGTCACGATACAACACAATGCAAGTAACTTCACATCCTCTTCATGACAACACTACATCAATGCATTTTTTTTTTAAAAACAACCAAATTGATTTAACATGTAACTAGCTATAGGTTACAGTAACGAAAGCCATCTCAGCAGGCTCTGCCATGCAAATAAGTAAATTGTGATGCAATTTTAGATGTAAGCGTTATTCCATTTAAACATAGTTTTTACCAAAGAAATGCAGATATTTTGCTTATGCACCACTAACATTAGTTAAATTCAACTTTTATAAAGAATTATGTACATTGTAACAAAGTTGCATATACAAATTTAATGGCATGACATGATTTGCTTGATCCTACCTTTAGGGATACCTATTACTTTCTGTGAAAGTTAATGTAAAACTTCTGTTTTCCTAGACATGTACATAGAATATGAGACTTGCAATTACAATTAAAAATTTAACATCCAATATCAAGAAGTTATCACTGTGAGTTTTGTATTTGTTTACTTTAAATGTGGTTGGTAAAATACATCTATAAACCATGAAACTACTTCATGAAGGGTGTTTCAAGCACATCACACAAGTCATCCATGATTTGTTTTTTAACCAGATACTACACAATGAATTTCAAAACCTAGTTATTCTTGTGCGGAATAGTTGCCCTTATAAACATGAATCTGCTCCAAAATATCCACAACCATTCAGTTAATATCTCACCTATCCTGGTGAAGCATTGTCAAACTTTGGTAAGAACAAGAAAAACAACATAGTAGTCTTACTTGCAAAAATCCTGACAAAATTTGTACCATTTGTTCTTTGTCACCATACTGGGTTAGATGTGAACTAACTGCCTACAAAAACAATTATTATTCTTTCTTTAGTTGTTCAAGATAATTATTGTCTCCTGCTCAGAGGACATATTTATAGTCTTTGTTCTTTCGTCTGTCCCTCAGAATCTCAAAAATACCCAAAGACTGTTTGATAGACAGCTTTCATTCTTGGTAATATTATTTGACCATAATGTAACTTTATTTTGATTTGATCATTTTTACAGTAGGTAGTTGGACTTTGACAAGTTTTTTAATATTGTTACACAATGACACCTTGTGAATACAACTCCTCTGAGACCATTTTACAAACACAATGACACCTTGTGAATCCAACGTCTCTGAGACCATTTTACAAACACAATGACACCTTGTGAATACAACTCCTCTGAGACCTTTTTACAAACACAATGACACCTTGTGAATCCAACTCCCCTGAGACGTTTTACAAACACAATGACACCTTGTGAATCCAACTCCTCTGAGACCATTTTACAAACACAATGACACCTTGTGAATCCAACTCCTCTGAGACCGTTTTACAAACACAATGACACCTTGTGAATACAACTCCCCTGAGAATGTTTTACAAACACAATGACACCTTGTGAATCCAACTCCCCTGAGACCGTTTTACAAACACAATGACACCTTGTGAATCCAACT
This sequence comes from Mytilus coruscus, assembly GCA_017311375.1. Classification (NCBI taxonomy): domain Eukaryota; kingdom Metazoa; phylum Mollusca; class Bivalvia; order Mytilida; family Mytilidae; genus Mytilus; species Mytilus coruscus. The sequence continues at coordinate 39,808,801 of CM029596.1, forward strand.
CCTCTGAGACCATTTTACAAACACAATGACACCTTGTGAATCCAACTCCTCTGAGACCGTTTTACAAACACAACGACACCTTGTGAATACAACTCCTCTGAGACTGTTTTACAAACACAATGACACCTTGTGAATCCAACTCCTCTGAGAACTTTTGACAGAGACCTCTCATACTTGGTAATACTGTTTTTTGTCATGGTTTACTGTCACTTTGATTGACATTTTTTACAGAATTAAACGGAACTTTGACCATTTCTTTGCTATTTAACAATATGTTAACACACTGACACCTTGTAACCGCAATGCCTCTTAAACCATTCGACAGAAAGATCTTATATTTAGTTTAGTAAGGTTGTTTGTCATCCTATAAAGTTGACCATACTATACCATTATTTTGATTTTAAAACTTTTACTGGAGTAATGTCCCACTTTTTACTATTCAACACTATTGCAACACAAGGACACCTTGTGACTACAACTCCTCTAAGACAGTGTTTTACAGAGACCTCTCATATTTGATAGGATTATTTGACTTCATGTGTAGTAGACCATAATATAACATCTTTTTGATTATGCAAGTTGTGGGAATTTGACCATTTCTTTGCTCTTGAAACAAAATAACACCAATTAACTTAAGTATTTGTGAGAAACAAAAACATTATGTGTACAATACAACAGACAATGAACAATGACACATATATACAATAGCACAACTATTATCAATACAGTTAAAATTTCATATCAAGGTACATCACTTTGGGATTTGTTTTACCTCTGAAAGAACAAGAGTTCTCTCCCATTGTTTACTTTCTGTTAGAAAATTGTTGGCAGTAGCCACATTAATTTCACATCCATATCTGTCTCCTTTCTCACCATCAATTACTCCTAAAAAAATACATGTACTAAGTTTTAAGTTGATGTGATCAGAACTTCATGGTAAACTCAACTTAAGTGCTATTTTATGCATTTTCAGGCATTTAAAATTTATGAACTTTTTATTTCAATTTTTATTTAATTGAACATTTTAAGATATGACACAAGACATTTTTTTGAAAAAATATTATTCATTATTTGTTTGCATAAAACATAATTACATTACAAATTGTGAATATACAGTAATAATATGATCATTAAAGGGATCAAAGTAATGTCTAAAGCTAGATCTTTTCTAGCTTAACACTTTCCCTTGTCCATTTTGTTTACCATCTCTTGAAATAGTTACACAATTTTTCATTAGCAAACTATAGAATAAAATAAAATATTCACCAAGTAGAACACTCATCATAAAACTGATATAGTCAGCATCTCCATTTGGTGTATGATCCAATGTGGAATACCTAATAATAATATATTGTAGATGTTAAATGACCACCAATCAGCTGCAATGTAGTTATACTATAATAGATATAAATTCTTTCTTTCTCTAAACATTTATACATAAAGTCAGAAATTATGTTGAATAACAAGGTGAAGATTTGACAACCTCATTCATGATTTCATGCACATATATATTTATTCTCTTTCTTTAATATTTTTGGGATACTGATCAATATCATAAGCATTTTTCTATATGTGGCTGAAAGCAGGTTCAAAACATTAAAATTAAAACATTAAAATTACAAGAAAGTAGTTTCAAAACCACATAATTACAAAACTTGAAGGCGAGTTTTCTTTGAAAGATATTTGTCACAGCCTACAGCTGATCCTTCAGTAGATTAATTTAATGAGTTTTTATATCCACAAATGAAAACAGCCATTACGGTTAATGGATAAGGAAACACAATGATGAACCAACACCAGGATTGTTATATATAAACTGTCTGTCTCATCAAAAACAATAATAATAATAAAAGTTGTACAACTTCCCTTCTACTTTAAAAGTTTGTGCAATAACATACATTGTTGGGTTATAATTAAGTGACTTATATTAAGAAAACATACAATGTATATAAGAAAAAATATTAACAGCACACAAAATCTTATAAATAAAAATAATGCATTCAAAATATATATGATGTTTTATATAAAGGTTATTATCACTATTTTCTAAAGTTTTCCTTTGATCTTTCTGTGTGATAATTACCAATCTCAAGCTACTTGACTGATATGGGTTTTACTCGTTAGAGTAGAGTGACAATACACAGATATCATAAGCCAACGTCACTGAAATTGACTACGAAAATAGTGATGAAAAGATTATTTATAGTTTTTCAATTCAAGTAATTTCATGGCTACATCTTATCTCAGGATTATACCAATTGATGAGATGGAAGACAAGAAACTGCCATACTTTTCAAAACCGTAGATAATCTTTAATGAATTTACATCTCATTATAATTCCATTACAAATGAAGAAATTATCGTATATCAAATGAACTATACCTTTTTTTCTTTCTAAATCTTTGAACATTGATCACATTTATGCCTGTACCAAGTCAGGCTATCTGGACTTTGTGTTGTACATTGTTGTTTGACTTTGTTGGTACGTTTATTTTCTCGGAGGAGTCGTGTGTTTGAGGCTATCGTGGCATATCTGTTAAATTGTTCAATATTTTAATTCCTGTTCACCTTTTTTTAATTATTATACATAACAATATCATTTTTAACTTTTATAAAAGAATTCATATATTCTGGTCTCAAAAATCTGTGAGAGACTGTATTAAATGTCAATTTGGTGGATGAAAATTAGTACCATAAAATTGTATTTTAATTACCATTTACTTGCATACCTATGATGAACTATCTGCAGAATATAAAGAGCAGACTGAATAGGGAAGACTTCATTTCTCACAAGATTGGCATACACCTTCAATGAGCTCTTCTGTAATTGAGGTACATAAAACACAAGCTCCAGTAAGCTCTTTTGAGACTGAACATCAATCTTCAATATATCTCCATTTTCTACAAATATGTGTGAATTAAATCAATAATGTGTCAACTCAGCAAATGATATTATATATGAGTTTATGGAATCAATGTCAAATCATATTTAAAAAAAGATTTTACTAACTTTTAAATAAATGTTTACATACCAACTCTAACTTTATGAATATAAATAAGAAGATGTGGTATGAATATCTTTTTACCATTTTCTAAAGTATTGAAAATCAATCCATATGTTTACTAATAGGAAACCTTCTTATAATGGATGGAGGATGTTAGGCAAGCAACAACCAATCAATTAATATAATTGTACAACATTAGTTTAGTTATGTTTAATTCTCACAAATCAATTAAGAAGACAAATCAAAGTAAAATACAAAACTGACAGGATTGCATAAACTCAAAACTAGAGGCACCTGATATTTTTATTTACAATTGATGCATGATAAATGCAACTGTTGTACTGTCGTTTAGTTTCAGAGATATAAGGCTAAAAAGTGCGTTTTATTTCAGCCATGTGTGCCATGTTGGCAGGCAGGGTCATCATACACAGTGGTCCCTGGATATCCTAGTGGTGATTTAAACCAAGTTTGGTTTAATTTGACAGTAGTTTCAGGGAGAATTTTGTAAAATTTATCTAACGAGAAATGCGAAGTGATGAGAAAGTTTGTTGTGAAGTTTTGTTGTTGCGCAACAGTCCCCCAAAAAAACAAAAGGTAATAAAAATTATCATTTAAGGGCAATCTTTCCTATTAATGATTTCTGCAAAATTCAGTTGATTGTGCAAGGGTTGTATAGCCAGCTGAGGTCGTTAAAACTCTCATTTGTTGTTGCAAAATTCAAGTGGTTTTGAATTGCTTTGTTGATCTTTTTGTATTCAACTTTTAAACAACAAAGTACAACAAATATGATGACTGATACTCATGACACTGAAAATATGGTCTTCATTCTTGTGAAGAAAATGGTAAGGTTTGAAATATTTCTTAAATATTAATTCAATACCAATACTTTAATTTGTATTGGATTTATCCCAGGAAATGAGAACAAGGGACACAATTAAATTCAATTTTTTCCCTAAATTTCTGATAAAATATAAAATGAAGAACTATATTTTTTAATGAGAATTTTGTTTTTAATAGTTAATTGATAATTTGAACAATATTAATTAAGTTTTAGATCTTGCATGGTTGATTAATTTTTCTAAAATTTCTGATATTCTATTAAAGTTTTAAATATAATATGAGGCAGGCATTCCCTGTGAAAGGGGACGAAGTCTGTATAAATTAGTGTAGAATTCAAGCATCATTTGCACTTCGGAATCTGTAGAAAATGAAGCCAAAGTACTGAAACATATCTGACATTCGACCTATTGTTCGGGATTATAGTTGTGACATCATTTTCAATGTAAAGAAAGAAACACCATCATCAGGTATTAATGTGGGTTTTTTTCATGTTATAGAATTATCAATTATTTTCATTCCCAGTACATTAGTAGATTGTTTTCTATATTGATTTTCTACTGCACTTTCAGAAAAAAGATTACAAAAGGAAAACATTTTGTAATAAAATGCTCCATAGAGCGCAGCTTGATACGACCGCAGAGGTCGAACCCTGAACAGTTGGGGCAAGTATGGACACAACATTCAAGCTTGATACAGCTCTGAATTTGGATTGTGATTGACTATTTGACACAGCATAGGTTTCTGACACAGAATGAATGTGGTCTAAGAACTTAAAATTTTAAATTGGACATTCACCTATTATGGTCCAATATCCAAAATCTAAATACATGGTTAGATTCAGCATATCAAAGAACCCTAAGAGTTCAATTTTGATGAAATCAAACAAAGTTTAATTTTGGACCCTTTTGACCTCAATGTGGACAAAGTTGATAACAGGCCCAAAATCAAAAATCTAAATACATGGTTAGATTCAGCATATCAAAGAACCCCATATATTCAATTTTTGTTGAAATCAAACAAAGTTTAATTTTGGACCCTTTTGACCTCAATGTGGACAAAGTTGATAACGGGCCCAAAATCAAAATCTAAATACATGGTTAGATTCAGCATATCAAAGAACCCCATATATTCAATTTTTGTTGAAATCAAACAAAGTTTAATTTTGGACCCGATTTGGACCAACTTGAAAACTGGGCCCATAATCAAAAATTTAAAGACATGTTTAGACTCAGCATATCAAAGAACCCTAAGAATTCAATTTTGTTAAAATCAAATTAAGTTTAATTTTGGACCCTTTAGACCTTAATGTAGACCAATTTGAAAACAGGACCAAAATTAAGAATCTAAATACATGGTTAGATTCAGCATATCAAAGAACCCCATATATTCAATTTTGTTGAAATCAAACAAAGTTTAATTTTGGACCCCAATTTGGACCAACTTGAAAACTGGGCCCATAATCAAAATCTAAATACATGATTAGATTCAGCATATCAAAGAACCCTAAAATTCAATTTTGTTAAAATCAAACTAAGTTTAATTTTGGACCCTTTGGACCTTAATGTATACCAATTTGAAAACGGACCAAAAATTAAGAATCTAAATACACGCTTAGATTCAGCATATCAAAGAACCCCATATATTCAATTTTGTTGAAATCAAACAAAGTTTAATTTTGGACCCTTTTGACCTCAATGTGGACAAAGTTGATAATGGGCCCAAAAATCAAAATCTAAATACATGGTTAGATTCAGCATATCAAAGAACCCCATATATTCAATTTTGTTGAAATCAAACAAAGTTTAATTTTGGACCCGATTTGGACCAACTTGAAAACTGGGCCCATAATCAAAATTTAAAGACATGTTTAGACTCAGCATATCAAAGAACCCTAAGAATTCAATTTTGTTAAAATCAAATTAAGTTTAATTTTGGACCCTTTGGACCTTAATGTAGACCAATTTGAAAACAGGACCAAAAATTAAGAATCTAAATACATGGTTAGATTCAGCATATCAAAGAACCCCATATATTCAATTTTGTTGAAATCAAACAAAGTTTAATTTTGGACCCCAATTTGGACCAACTTGAAAACTGGGCCCATAATCAAAAATCTAAATACATGATTAGATTCAGCATATCAAAGAACCCTAAGAATTCAATTTTGTTAAAATCAAACTAAGTTTAATTTTGGACCCTTTGGACCTTAATGTATACCAATTTGAAAACGGACCAAAATTTAGAATCTAAATACACGGTTAGATTCAGCATATCAAAGAACCCCATATATTCAATTTTTGTTGAAATCAAACAAAGTTTAATTTTGGACCCTTTTGACCTCAATGTGGACAAAGCTGATAATGCGCCCAAAAATCAAAAATCTAAATACATGGTTAGATTCAGCATATCAAAGAACCCAATATATTCAATTTTGTTGAAATCAAACAAAGTTTAATTTTGGACCCCGAATTGGACCAACTTGAAAACTGGGCCCATAATCAAAAATTTAAAGACATGTTTAGATTCAGCATATCAAAGAACCCTAAGAATTCAATTTTTGTTAAAATCAAATTAAGTTTAATTTTGGACCCTTTGGACCTTAATGTAGACCAATTTGAAAACGGGACCAAAATTAAGAATCTAAATACATGGTTAGATTCAGCATATCAAATAACCCCATATATTCAATTTTGTTGAAATCAAACAAAGTTTAATTTTGGACCCCAATTTGAACCAACTTGAAAACTGGGCCCATAATCAAAAATCTAAATACATGATTAGATTCAGCATATCAAAGAACCCTAAGAATTCAATTTTGTTAAAATCAAACTAAGTTTAATTTTGGACCCTTTGGACCTTAATGTAGACCAATTTGAAAACGGGACCAAAATTAAGAATCTAAATACACGGTTAGATTCGGCATATCAAAGAACCCCAATAATTCAATTTTGATGAAATCAAACAAAGTTTAATTTTGGACCCTTTGGACCTCAATGTGGACCAATTTAAAACGGGCCCAAAATCCAAAAACTTAATACATGGTTAGATTCAGCATATTAAAGAACCCCAAGAATTCAAGAATAAAACCCCATTGAAATTGGTCAAGAAATAAGCAATTTATACAAAGTATCTTCTTTTGCACAATACTGTGCAATTGAATATTTCTTGCAATTGCGCAATACTGTGCAATTGAATATTTCTTGCTATTGTGCAATACTGTACAATTGACAATTTCTTCCTATTGTGCAATATTGTGCTATTGGATATTTCTTGCTATTGCAATACTGTGCAATTGAAGATTTCTTGCTATTGCGCAATACTGTGCAATTGAAAATTTCTTGCTATTGCACAATACTTATTATATAATAATTTACACATCCTGTTTGGTGTGTTTCTCCTGCCATATCATTATTATTTGCTTTTAAATATAAATCAGAAATAACCAACTTAAAATGGAAAATTTTAAAGAAAAAAAAAAAGGAAAAAAGGAAGAAAAGGGGAAAAAAATCCCCCCAATTTTGAACCCCTTATGATTCATCACCCCAAACTCAATCCCAGCCTTCAATGAGGTATGGTACCTTGCAGTACAATTTCAGAGAGATCCATACACTTAAACACAAGTTATTGTCTGGAAACTAGAAAAATGCTTATTTTTGGCCCCTTTTGGCCCCTAATTCCTAAACGTTTTGGGCAATTACCCCAAAACTCAATTCCAGCTTTCCCTTTGTGATATGGAACCTTGTAGTACAATTTCAGAAAGATCCATACACTTACACACAAGTTATTGTCCTGAAACTAGAAAAATGCTTATTTTTGCCCTTTTTGGCCCTAATTCCTAAAATTTTGAGGCAATTACCCCAAAATCAATCCCAGCATTCCTTTGTGATATGGAACCTTGTGGTACAATGTCAGAGAGATCCATACACTTACACACAAGTTACTGTCTGGAAGTTACAAAATGCTTATTTTGGCCCCTTTGGCCCCTAATTCCTTAACTGTTGGTACCATAACCCCAAAATCAATCCCAACCTTCCTTTGTGGTATTGAACCTTATGGTAAAATTTCCTAGAGATCCATTTACTTAAACTAAAGTTAGAGTGCGAAAACCAATGCGTCTTCGGACGACGACGACGACGACGCCAACGTCATACCAATATACGACCACAAAAATTTTTGCGGTCGTATAAAAACTTACCAAAATTTACCAAATTAATGAAAATTGTTAAAAATTGACTATAAAGGGCAATAACTCCTTAAGGGGTCAACTGACCATTTTGGTCATGTTGACTTATTTGAAGATCTTACTTTGCTGAACATTATTGCTGTTTACAGTTTATCTCTATCTGTAATAATTTTCAAGATAATAACCAAAAACGGCAAAATTTCCTTAAAATTACCAATTCAGGGCAGCAACCCAACAACCAGTTGTCCAATTCATCTGAAAATTTGAGGGCAGATAGATATTTACTTGATAAACAAGTTAATTCCTGTAAGATTTGCTTTAAATGCTTTGGTTTCAGAGTTACAAGCCAAAATCTACATTTTACCCTATGTTCTATTTTTAGCCATGGCAGCCATCTTGGTTGGTTGGCTGGGTCACACACACATTTTTAAACTAAAACCCTAATAATGATTGTGGCTAAGTTTGGTTGAATTTGGTCCAGTAGTGTCAGAGGAGAAGATTTTGTAAAGATTACAAAATTTACAAAAATTGGTAAAAATTACTTTAAAGGGCAATAACTCCTTAAGGGGTCAACTGACCATTTTGATCATGTTGACTTATTTGAAGATCTTACTTTGCTGAACATTATTGCTGTTTACAGTTTATCTCTATCTGTAATAATTTTCAAGATAATAACCAAAACGGCAAAATTTCCTTAAAATTACCAATTCAGGGCAGCAACCCAACAACCAGTTGTCCAATTCATCTGAAAATTTGAGGGCAGATAGATATTTACTTGATAAACAAGTTAATCCCTTTAAGATTTGCTTTAAATGCTTTGGTTTCAGAGTTACAAGCCAAAATCTACATTTTACCCTATGTTCTATTTTTAGCCATGGCAGCCATCTTGGTTGGTTGGCTGGGTCACGACACACATTTTTAAACTAAATACCCTAATAATGATTGTGGCTAAGTTTGGTTGAATTTGGTCCAGTAGTTTCAGAGGAGAAGATTTTTGTAAAAGATTACAAAATTTACAAAAATTGGTAAAAATTACTTTAAAGGGCAATAACTCCTTAAGGGTCAACTGACCATTTTGATCATGTTGACTTATTTGTAGATCTTACTTTGCTGAACATTATTGCTGTTTACAGTTTATCTCTATCTATAATAATTTTCAAGATAATAACCAAAACGGAAAAAATCCTTAAAATTACTAATTCAGGGCAGCAACCCAACAACCCATTGTCCGATTCATCTGAAAATTTCAGGGCAGATAGATCTTGACTTGATCAACAATTTTACCCCATGTCAGATTTGCTCTAAATGCTTTGGTTTCAGAGATATAAGCCAAAATCTACATTTTACCCCTATGTTCTATTTTTAGCCATGGTGGCCATCTTGGTTGGTTGGCGGGTCACGGACACAATTTTTAAACTAGATACCCCAATGATGATTGTGGCCAAGTTTGGTTAAATTTGGCCAAGTAGTTTCAGAGGAGAAGATTTTGTAAAAGTTAACGGACTGACGGACGACGACGGACGCCAAGTGATGAGAAAGCTCACTTGGCCCTTTGGGCCAGGTGAGCTAAAAATAAATGGGAATGTGTCCACCATGGGACACAGATGATGCCCCCACTTCCATATAACATTATAAAGAGACATAACTCAAGAACGGTAAAAGTGACGCTACCCAAATTCGTACTTGATCTGAGTTTTGTGGTAATAAGCATTGTGTATAAGTTTCATAACATTTGGTTGAGTCAAACTTAAGTAAGAGAACGGAAACAAAAAATTCAGCAATTTTTCCATTTGTAAAGGGCCATAACTCAAGAACGGTAAAAGTGACGCCTTCAAAATTCAAACTTGATCTGTGTTTTGTGGTAATAAGCATTGTGTATGAGATTCATAACATATGGTTGACGCAAACTAAAGTAAGAGAACGAAAACATAACATTAGAATAAAATGCCTTACCGAGCGCAGCCTGATACGACTGCAGAGGTCGTACCCTGAACAGTTGGGGCAAGTTTGGACACAATATTCAAGCTTGATACTGTCTGAATTTGGATTGTGATCAAATTTTTGACATAATATAGGTTTCTGACACAAAATAAATGTGGTCAAAGATCTTTACAATTTGCAGTGTTCTCCCAGAAATTTTGGATAGCATCACATTTGGCGTAAAAAACTATTTTTTCAATGTCATTTGTCGCGTTGCAGCGATGCTCTATTTCCTTTATGTTATATGTTTATATTGTTCAAATCATAACTGAGAATACAATTTAACTACACCCATGATAACAGTTGTTTCAATTTATGTTTTCTATATCCATTTATAGTTATTTTTTCCTCTTGGGCCAAATATAAATAAATGTGGTTCCAGTTACCCTACCTACCCAACTAAAGAATGGGTGAATGAATGAATTTTATATAAAAAGGAAGAGAAAGTATCATATAGCAATAAAATTTCAATTTTTCTTTGTCATGTCTATGAAATTCATTGTTTCATGGTACTCAATGAATTAGTCCCAGTTGCTTCTTTATATCAAAATGATATATATTTTTAACAAAAGTTAAGCTTCTTTAATCAGTATATTGAAATAATGCATTTTCAAAAAGTATACATATAGTAAGAAGTTCTAACAATTAGTCAGTTAATGCGTTTGAAATGCGTAGTTTTCTCTTTTGGGATAATTTTTTCTGTCAACTGTACCATTTGTGCATCTGTAGTCATTATCATTAAAATGCGGATTTTTATCGATCTGGCCTGGTTCGATCCGTAGTTTACACAAATATTTCAATGTCGGCCAAGAAAAATTTACGAAAATAAACAATGTTTGACAAGAGATTGGGAATGCATCATGTGCATATGACGCTTTAATGCATTAAAGGGATGAAACATTAACTAAAGCCAATTATGATCACTTTCTAAATAAGTATCAAACTTATTTAGCTCAAAATCGAAATGTTTTATATACGGTCTTGATTGACAAGTAGTACCGGAAGGGAAAGAAAGTAATTTTTTGAAAGTAGTAAAAACATACGACCAAACCTCTTTTCTAAAGAGATAAATCGTTTGTATCTTTGAATTTTCATTATGCAAACATAGATTTCGAATTGTTTTATGATTTTCTGATTACATTTTCTGCATGTCGAAATTTGCGATTGGACCATGTGGTATAAGTCATGTCACAAGTGTCAGCTTGGGGTATTCGTATCAAACAGTTATCACCCAAAGGGCAATTGACACCTATTTAATCACTCTAAATTGTCTCTAGTGTCCGACTTGCAGGGATTACAATTAAAGGTGATATAATTTTTATGATCACAAGCGGTAATTAGATGAAAGTTCAAAATTTCGGACATGGTTTTACGATAGAGACAAGAAAATAGCATCCTCAAAATAATTATAGCGTCAGGAAATTATTATAGCATCACGGAAAAAATATAGCGCGGCACTGCGACACTAAAAGGGCCTGGGAGAACACTGATTTGAAATGGGACATTTAATTTACCTAGTATGGTCTGATTCAGCATATAATAAACACCAAAAATTTAATTTTAGCTGAAATCAAACAAAGTTTTATTTTGGACCCTTCAAACCTTAATATGGACTAATTTGAAAACAGGGCCCAAAATAAAAAATCTGAAAGCACAATAAGATTCAGCATATCATAGAGCCGCAATAATTCAGTTTTTGATGTAATCAAACAAAGTTTAATTTTGGACCCTTGGACCTCAATGTAGACCAATTTAATAATGGGGCCAATATCCAAAATAGTAATACAAGGTTAGAACCCCCAAAAATTAAAGACTTTAAATTAATCCCATTGAAATTGGTTAAAAGATTTGTATTTATTTTCAAATGAAGTTTTCTTGCTATTGCACAATACTGTGCTATTGCGCAATATTGTGCTGTTGCACAATATTTAGTTAATCTGTTATATATATAATAATTTATTATATACTTAGTAGTAAATACAGGTAAATTGTATGCGTAATACAATTGATGACAATTGTGTCGTATCAGCCATCCGTGATATTGATATCAGTCACGGTTGCAAATGCTTTATCAAACCCCTAATCTGTATGACGTCACGTAATCGATATCAGTCACGGTTACAAAAGCTTTATCAAACCCCTAATATGTATTACGTCATGTCTCGTGAAAAATACATAAGAGAGATTAGTTGTACTTAATGTACATGTATATATTAAAGTGTATATGATATGGCTTTTTCAATATCACACACCGTATCAACCCTCAACCAAAATAATCCCTTGAGCAGATCTCTTGGGATTATATTGGTGTCTCGGGTTGATACAGGTGTGATATTGAAAAATCATATGATATTCTCTATTTACATACCCTGTTTGGTGTGCATCTCCTGCCATATCAGTATTTGTTGCTTTTATGTATAAATCAGAAATAATCAATGTAAAAATGGAAAATTTTGGGAAAAAAAACCTAACAAATTATGAAAAAAAAAATCCTCCCAAAAAATTTGTCCCCCCTAAAAAATTTTTTTTTGAAATGAAAGAACCTTAGTGAGGGCGCTCACATACCCCACATCCCCACATTGTCATTGGTGAAATAAAATAAGTGTAAGAAAAAAAAATTGTATCAGAAAAAAAAATTGAACCATAATTTCCTGTCAATATGCACATCTACATAGTATATCCTTATTATCTACACAGTTTCATGAAATTCTGTTGTGTGGTTTCAGAGAAGTTGCGATGACAAACTGTTGCAGAAGTACATTGAAGCAAATAAGTTCAAAGGGACGCAACTCCTGGAAAAAAACTGAATCATAATTTCCTGTTGATATGCACATCTACGTAGTATGTCCTTATTATCTGAAAAGGTTTCATGAAATTCTGTTGTGTGGTTTGAGAAGAATTGCAATGACAAAAGGTTGCAGTAGTATATTGGGCAAATAAGTTCAAAGGCGTAACTCCTGGAAAAAATTAAAATCGTAATTTCCTGTCGATATGCACATCTACGTAGTATGTCCTTATTATCTGAAAAGGTTTCATGAAATTCTGTTGTGTGGTTTGAGAGGAGTTGCGATGACAAACTGTTGCAGTAGTACATTAAAGTAAATAAATACAGAGGCGTAACTCCTAGAAAAGAATTGAATCGTAATTTCCTGTCGATATGCACAACTACATAGTATGTCCTTATTATCTAAAAAGGTTTCGTGAAATTCTGTAGTGTGGTTTGAGAGGAGTTGTGATGACAAGAAACACGACTGACGGACAGACGGACGGATGGGTCAAAAACATTATACCCTCTGCAACTCGTTGCATGGGGTATAAAAATAGAAATTTTGAAATATCTTGAAGAAAAAAAGTATGAACCCAAAAAAAATTTGTAAGGGTTCCGTGGAACCCAGTGTCTCGCCTACTTTTGATGTTAGTCGAAGGCTCAACAAAAATGGGGAAAAAATTATTAAAAATTTTCCTCTAGATACTATCTTTTGATTGTAAGAAGTTCTGTTCAAATTTGGTAAAAATCCAAGAAGATTTATGAATCTAATGAATGTTTAAAAAACTTTAACTGCAGACTGTACGTAATGTTAACTGGAATAAAACTAAGTCCATTTATAAGTAATATACGGAAAAACAGGAAATAAATTTTTACAAAATTTCCTTCTAGATACTAGCTTTTGATCATAAACAAGCTTCTGTCCAAGTTTGGTACAAATCCAGGATAGTTTAAGAAAGTTATTAAAATTTTGAAAGCTTTAACCACAGAATGAATGTTATGTTAACTGGCAGAGAAACTAAGTCCATTTATAAGTAAAATACGGATAAACAGGATTTTTTTTAAACAAAATTTACTTTTGAATACTATCTTATGATCACAAACAAGCTTCTGTCCAAGTGTGGTACAAATCCAGTATAGTTTAAGAAAGTTATTAAAATTTGAAAAACTTTAACCACAGAGTGAATGTAATGTTAACTGGCAGAAAAACTAAGTCCATATATGAGTAAAATACGGATAAACAGGATTTTTTTACAAAATTTTCTTCTGGATACTATCTTATGATTTATAAACAAGCTTCTGTCCAAGTGTGGTACAAATCCAGTATAGTTTAAGAAAGTTATTAAAATTTGAAAAACTTTAACCACAGAGTGAATGTAATGTTAACTGGCAGAAAAACTAATAAAATTGAGAATAGAAATGGGGAATGTGTCAAAGAGACAACAACCCGACCATAGAGCAGACAACAGCCGAAGGCCACCAATAAGTCCATTTATAAGTAAAATACGGATAAACAGGATTTTTTTTTCCAAAATTTACTTCTGGATACTATCTTATGATCATAAACAAGCTTCTGTCCAAGTTTGGTTGAAATGCAGGATAGTTTTAGAAAGTTATTAAAATTTCGAAAACTTTAACCACAGAGTGAATATTTGTGGACGCCGCCAACACCAACGGAATGTAGGATCGCTATGTCTCGCTTTTGACAAAAGTCGCACGCTCAACATAAATTGAAAACAAAAATTTCCTCCCAAACTTATTGAAATTTTGAAGATTATTTTCTTTTCAGGAAAAATGTACAATTTCAGAGAGTTCCATAAACTTTAACACAAGTTATTGTCTGGAAACTAGAAAAACGCTTGTTTTTTGCCCCTTTTTTGCCCCCTTATTTCTAAAGGTTTGAGGCAATGACCCCAAAACTCAATCCCAGCCTTCCCTTTGTGGTATGGAACTTTGTAGTACAATTTCAGAGAGATCCATACTCTTACACACAAGTTATTGTCTTGAAACTACAAAAATGCTTGTTTTGGCCCTAATTCCTAAACTGTTGGTTCCATAACCCCCCTAATCAATCCCAACCTTCCTTTTGTGGTATTGAACCTTCTGGTTAAATTTCATACAGATCCATTCACTTAAACTAAAGTTATTGTCCGGAAACCAAATAAATGTTTCTTCAGACGACAACGACGACGCTGAAAACGACGACATGATAGCATTATACGAACGCAAAGATTTTGCAGTTGTATAAAAATAAAAGTGACGCCACCCAAATTTAAACTTGATCTGTGTTTTGTGGTAATAAGCATTGTGTATAAGTTTCATAACATTTGGTTGAGGCACACTTAAGTTAGAGAAGGGGAACCAAAAATCAGCAATTTTTCCATTTGTAATGGGGCATAACTCTAGAACGGTAAAAGTGAGGCCACTAAAATTCAATCTTGATCTGTGTTTTGTGGTAATAAGCATTGTGTATGAGATTCATAACATTTGGTTAAAGCAAACTAAAGTTTGTGAACGGAAACAAAAAAGAAAAATTCAGCAATTTTTCCATTTGTAAAGGGACATTACTCTAGAAAGATAAAAGTGACGCCACCCAAATTCGAACTTGATCTGTGTTTTGTGGTAATAAGCATTGTGTATAAGTTTCATAACATTTGGTTGAGGAAAACTAAAGTTAGAGAATGGAAACCAATTTCAAGACGTATGGACGGACGTACAGATGGACAAGGGTAAAACTTAATGCCCCCTCCGCTACGGCGGGGCATAAAAAGCGAGACTGTGTTGACAGGTAAAGCCTTTACATTGAAGATCTTTCAGAAAGTTGGCAATCATTTTCTGAATTTGATATTTTTTTCTTTTTTGTACATTATTTGATGTAGTGTAATAAACATCTGCTATTCCTTATTTTGTCAAACTGTCTCATAAATCCATGTAATTTGGTCCCTGTTGGATATTTGTCTCATTGGCAATCGTACCACATCTCCTTATTTTATATTATCATAAGCATCTTTCCCCTTATTATTTTTGTCAAAGCCACTTTATAATACAAACCTGCAGTTTTACAGATAAACTTGTTAAGCTGTTGTAACAAAATCCAACAATTCTGGCATGCCGCTGTTTTCATCACTTTCAGAATATGCGTTGCCATCTCTTGGTTACTACTTACCATATCAATGAAAAGGTCAGGTAGAGAGTTCATAAATGTATCAATGATATCAGCTCTACAACAAAAAAGGTCAAATAGATAGATCATATATTGATTCAATGATACCAGTCCTACAACAGAAAAGGTCAAGGAGATAGATTAATTGTATCAATGATTTCAGCTCTACAACAGATAAGGTCAAGGAAAAGGATCATAAATGTTTCAATGATACCAGCCCTACTACAGAAGAGGTCAAAGAGAGATTGATCATAATTGTATTAATGATACCAGCTCTACAACAGAAAAGGTAAAGGAGAGAGATCATAATTGTATCAATAATACCAGCTCTACAACAGAAAAGGTCAAGGAGAGAGATCATAAATGTATCAATGATACCAGCTCTACAACAGAAAAGGTCAAGGAGAGATCATAATTGTATCAATGATACCAGCTCTACAACAGAAAAGGTCAAGGAGAGAGATCATAATTGAATCAATAACATCAGCTCTACAACAGATAAGGTCAAGGAGAGAGATCATAAATGTGTCAATAACATCAGCTCTACAAAAGAAAAGGTCAAGGAGAGAAATCATCAATATAATAAGCATTCTGAGAGTATTGCATGGCAATACATAGTCCCCTACTGGGTAAAAATTCATTATACTGGAACAAAATGCTAACTTGTTCTATAACTTGTCATGGTGTAAACAAAAGAAAATATTAAGTCAATATCTTCAAGCATGACTAAAAAGTGTGGAAAACTGAATATATGAGTGAATTTTTTCAAGTCCAAGGACCATAACTCTGCACAAAATTATCAGACCGAAACAAAATTTTAACTTGATCTGTAACTTGTCATGATAAAACTATATACCAATTGTCAATCAATATCTTCAAGCATGATGAAAAAAGTGTGGAAAACCTATAACACTCTAACATTAGATATGATTAATAGTTCTCTAAAATTAGATATGATGTAATACAATGTATATCTATTTTCAAATTACAATCAAATATAATTAACAGTTCCAAATATTTTTTCTTTCATTTGTCACAAACTAATATAGATTTGTAACTTATCTATAAAATGTCAACAACTTTTATCTACACAATGTAATGTAATGAAATATATACCTTAATAAAAATAGATTATAATCTAATTAAAGGATTTCACTTAATAAAAAAATATATATATATACATGTAGCATTCAGAAAATTAGTTTATACAAAATAACATATAAACCTGCCACAAAATTCCTCAAACAATTTACCAAAAAATGTCTTTTAAAAAATGAGTTATCTCCCTTTGTACAGAAATATGGTTTAACATAGTACTCTATCATTAGTTATGGAGTTTTTTTATGGACCATAACTCTGGACTAAATCATCAGACTGGAACAAAATTCGAACTTGATCTATAACTTGTCATGATAAAACTATATATCAAATATCAAATCAATATCTTCAAGAACGAAAAAAAAAAGTGTGGAAAACTGAGTTGCCAGACTGACGGATGGACAGATGGACAGAGTGCAAACCTAAAGTTCCCTTCGACTTCGTCTGTAGGGGACTAATAATGATACCAAAGGTCAATGTTAAAATGTTACTGTAGAATTATATATCATCTTCTATAGTACAGAGGCAACACTTTGGACTGCTCAAAATATCTTTTATAATCCTAAGAGAAAACCAGTTTACTAAAGTGAAATACTTCATGCAATATAACAATGTCAGTTCAGCAATATTCATGTTGGTTATAGTAACTGAATAAATAGTCATTTGTGATTCCAAAGTAATACATACCCAATTTTCTGTTTATATTCTTGGTGTAATACAATTCCAGCGAAGAAATTAAACAACAATTTTTTGTCGGCTGATAATGGATGACTTCTCTTATAATTCTGTATCATTACACCAACAATACTGTCTACATCTACTGCAATAAAATACTATAATAGTCAAACACATTTCCATTTTAAAATGACTAAATTTAGCCTTATGAGTGTGGCTTTCTGCTAAATTTCACACTAAGGCAATTTCAATAAAATGCTCCGCAGGGCGCAGCTTGATACGACCGCAGAGGTCGAACCCTGAACAGTTGGGGCAAGTATGGACACAACATTTAAGCTTGATACAGCTCTGAATTTGGATTGTGATTAAATATTTGACACAGCATAGGTTTCTGACACAGATGGAATGTGGTCTAAGAACTTAAAATTTTAAATTGGACATTCACCTATTATGGTCCAATATCCAAAATCTAAATACATGGTTAGAATAAACATATCAAAGAACCCCAAGAGTTCAATTTTGATGAAATCAAACAAAGTTTAATTTTGGACCCTTTTGACCTCAATGTGGACAAAGTTGATAACGGGCTCAAAATCAAAATCTAAATACATGGTTAGATTCAGCATATCAAAGAACCCCATATATTCAATTTTGTTGAAATCAAACAAAGTTTAATTTTGGACCCGATTTGGACCAACTTGAAAACTGGGCCCATAATCAAAAATCTAAATACATGTTTAGATTCAGCATATCAAAGAACCCTAAGAATTCAATTTTGTTAAAATCAAACTAAGTTTAATTTTGGACCCTTTGGACCTCAATGTGGACCAATTTAAAATGGGGCCCAAAATCCAAAAACTTAATACACGGTTAGAATCCGTTAGATTCAGCATATTAAAGAACCCCAAGAGTTCAAGAATAAAACCCCATTGAAATTGGTCAAGAAATAAGCAATTTATACAAAGTATCTTCTTTTGCACAATACTGTGCAATTGAATATTTCTTGCAATTGCGCAATACTGTGCAATTGAATATTTCTTGCTATTGCGCAATACTGTACAATTGACAATTTCTTGCTATACGACCGCAGAGGTCGAACCCTGAATAGTTGGGGCAATATTGTGCTATTGGATATTTCTTGCTATTCACCTATTATGGTCCAATATCCAATACTGTGCAATTGAAGATTTCTTGCTACCTCAATGTGGACAAAGTTGATAATGGGGCCCAAAATCAAAAATCGCAATACATGTGATTCAATTGAAAATTTCTTGAAATCAAACTATTGCACAATACTTATTATATAATAATTCAAAGAACCCTAAGAATTCAATTTTTGTTAACATCCTGTTTGGACCTTTTGGACTTTAATGTAGACCAATTTGAAAATGGGTGTATCTCCTGCCATATCATTATTATTTGCTTTTAAATATAAATCAGAAATAACCAACTTAAAATGGAAAATTTTGCACAATACTGTGCAAATAAAAAAACTGTGCAATTGAATATTCTTGCTATTGCGCAATACTGTACAATTGACAATTTCTTGCTTTTGCGCAATATTGTGCTATTGGATATTTCTTGCTATTGCACAATACTGTGCAATTGAAGATTTCTTGCTATTGCGCAATACTGTGCAATTGAAAATTTCTTGCTATTGCACAATACTTATTATATAATAATTTACACATCCTGTTAGGTGTGTATCTCCTGCCATATCATTATTATTTGCTTTTAAATATAAATCAGAAATAACCAACTTAAAATGGAAAATTTTAAAGAAAAAAAAAAAGGAAAAAAAAGAAAAACCCAGCCCCCCCCCAAAAATTTTTTGAAACCCCTTATGATTCATCTCCCCCAAACTCAATCCAAGCCTTCCCTTTGAGGTATGGTACCTTGCAGTACAATTTCAGAGAGATTCATACACTTGAACACAAGTTATTGTCTGGAAACTAGAAAATGCTTATTTTGGCCCTTTTGGCCCCTAATTCCTAAACGTTTCAGGCAATTACCCCAAACTCAATTCCAGCTTTCCCTTTGTGATATGGAACCTTGTAGTACAATTTCAGAAAGATCCATACACTTACACACAAGTTATTGTCATGAAACTAGAAAAATCCTTGTTTTTTGCACCTTTTTTGGCCCCTAATTCCTAAAATTTTGAGGCAATTACCCCAAAATCAATCCCAGCATTCCCTTTGTGATATGGAACCTTGTGGTACAATGTCAGAGAGATCCATACACTAACACACAAGTTATGTCTGGAAGTTACAAAATGCTTATTTTGGCCCCTTTTGGCCCCTAATTCCTTAACTGTTGGTACCATAACCCCAAAATCAATCCCAACCTTCCTTTTGTGATATTGAACCTTATGGTAAAATTTCATAGAGATCCATTCACTTAAACTAAAGTTAGAGTGCGAAACCAATGCGTCTTCCGTCATACCAATATCGACCACAAAAATTTTTTGCGATCGAAAAAAGAAAAAAGGAAAAAAAATCCCCCAAATTTTTGAACCCCTTATGATTCATCACCCCAAACTCAATCCCAGCCTTCCTTTGAGGTATGGTACCTTGCAGTACAATTTCAGAGATCCATACACTTGAACACAAGTTATTGTCTGGAAACTAGAAAATGCTTATTTTTGGCCCCTTATTCCTAAACGTTTCAGGCAATTACCCCAAACTCAATTCCAGCTTTCCTTTGTGATATGGAACCTTGAAGTACAATTTCAGAAAGATCCATACACTTACACACAAGTTATTGTCATGAAACTAGAAAATGCTTGTTTTTGCTCCTTTTTGCCCCTAATTCCTAAAATTTTGAGGCAATTACCCCAAAAATCAATCCCAGCATTCCTTTGTGATATGGAACCTTGTTGTACAATGTCAGAGAGATCCATACACTAACACACAAGTTATGTCTGGAAGTTACAAAATGCTTATTTTGGCCCCTTTTGGCCCCTAATTCCTTAACTGCTGGTACCATAAGCCCTAAAATCAATCCCAACCTTCCTTTTGTGATATTGAACCTTATGGTAAAATTTCATAGAGATCCATTCACTTAAACTAAAGTTAGAGTGCGAAAACCAATGCGTCTTCGGACGACGATGACGACGACGCCAACGACATACCAATATATGATAAAAAGTCTTTCAACCTATCCCAAATTCACAGTAACACATGTTTACATTAGTCTTAGTGGTTCTTAAAAATTATAACATATTTCATTTATGTAACTAAATTATAAACTAGTCAAAACTGAATATTCATTTTGATTCTGTATGTCCTTCAATCTAAAATTTTGTCCTTACATAAGAAATTAGCTGTATTTCATCAAAATTGTCTTCAATATGCCTAAAATGTGTTATTCTGGATAAAATGTAAATTTTAAGGTAAATGTACAAATATCAAAAACTTAGGCCTCAATATTAATAGTTATCACAGACTTTGAAATTCTTTACCCTGTGACTGAGATGAAATACACAGGAATAGAGCATACAAATAAAAACAAGCACCCTTCCTTTGCTTTTTGTGTGTTTTTTGCTGTGCATGTGCATTCAAACTGTAGGTGGAGTTATCCGAAAACACTATGCACCTCTTATGCAAGTAAATACTCGAAAAATTGACAAAGTTCAACTATCTCCCAAAAGAGTAAATACTAATAAAAATCAAAACCCTGACCACATGCACACCTTCAATATCTGTACAAACAGCCAGCAAAGTGAAAACTTCCTAGCATTCAAACTGTAGGAGGAGTTATCCAGAAACACTATGCACCTCTTATGCAAGTATATACTCCAAAAATGACAAAGTTCAACTATTTCCCAAAAGAGCAAATATCAATATAATACAAAACCCTGACCACATGCACACCTTCAATATATGTACAAAAGGCCAGCAAAGTGAAAACTTCCTGGCATTCAAACTGTAGGAGGAGTTATCTGAAATAACTATATACCCATAATGGGACAGAACGCACGCAAGGACTGACAGACGCAAGGAGGGACAGACAGGAGTAAAACTATATGCCCCCAACTTTTAGTTGTGGGGGCGTAAAAAAACTTATGTTCTATAGTTTCTACCTCTTTACAACTGGAACATTCATTAGTGTCTGTAAGTCTACATTCTTTCAAGAAGATAGTCATGAGAGACTACTTTCCGTAATATTTTATTTCAGAACGCTTGCAGTTTACTTTATATAGCACATTTAAAATCCAGTGAATAAATAACCATACCTCTTTTCATTTCAATCATGTTCATGAACTCATGTGCAATAAAATATAAAAACCTAAAATAATGTGATAGATTATATCATGTAGCAGGTAAAGTGTATGTATATGGGGTAAATACTGCAAGAACACTATTCAAAGGCCTATGAATAATAACTGGGGAAGAGGTGTTTGCAGAACAATACAATTGCCATGAATAGTTTTTAAAGAAATGCAACTGCATAAAAAAAGTCATCCATGGAGTTAATGACAAAAAAGTAGAAAGATAATTGTCATAAATATACAATACTCCAACTGTACTTATTTGTCTAATGTGTTTGTTTTTGTATTTGCCTATTTCTTACCTTTACCTAGGTTGATTGTTACATGTTACATTGTTAGATATTACATGTTTTAAATGGCAGGAAATTAAATAAACTGTTGACACAGAGGTATGTCTCGCCTGTCGGCATAAAATTCAGAAAAAGACAATCTGATGGACAGCAACATTGCTAATTAATTCAGTCGCTGGACCAACTAGTGGGTAGGGCCTCGAAATGGTTGACAAACTGAGATGTACAGACAGCAATGTAGAGTGGGTGGCGCATATTCGCCTTGGACTCATTTTCGACGTTTTGCTATTTTTCTGTAAAATTTGTGTGCCTTTACCCAATACTTGCCTAAATAAATGGTTAAGGCTGTTTTTAATGTTCGAACTGTTGATATTCCTCTTTACCCCATTTCCAAGGTTATTCGCACATATATAGAAATATGTGGGTGTTTTTTTAAAACGATTTTGGCAATTATGTAAGATTTTTATGGCAATCACGCGCAGTCTTAAAGAAAAAATTTGTGAGAAAAATCGTATAGGAATGATCTCTTAAGCTAATTCACATAATTGCAAACATTGGTTTTCATAATATACCAGGATAATGAGGGTGGTCATATCATACATTGCTGCGAAAATGTGTCCCCCATGGTACACGAACAACTTGATTTCCTCTGGAGTTTGCCTTCGTTTTTAGAACAATTAACCTATGTTTTGAAGATAATTCCTTTATCAAACATTTTTTTCATATAGTTAAATTTCTGAAACCTACATAAAAAGTTCCAAATATTCGAATGTAGGTCGGATGTAAGTGGAAATGAAGGAATTATGCGGTGAATATGGGTCACTCACTCTAACTTTATAGAAAATAATGTCTATTGTAAGTAGTTTCTATCAAACAATCAGAAAACTTAACATTGAAAATTGTTAATTGATTGAAAGTCACTGGACCATGACCTACGGGGCAGGGCCTTGAAATAGTTGTCAAACCTATATGTACTGATAGTAATGCAACTTTATAGAAAATATCATTGATTTATCGCAAGTAGTTCATATCAAACTAACTGGAGCAGAAAACTTATCATTGAAAACTGCTAATTAATTGAAAGTCACTTAACCTAGGGGGCAGGGCCTCAAAATATTCGTCAAACTGATATGTTCTGATAGCAATGCAACTTAACACAAAATATCACTGATCTATCACCAGTAGTTCCTATCAATCTAACATAAGCAGAAAACTTAACATTTAAAATTGGATAATTAATTCAGTCACTGGACCATGGCCTAGGGGCAGGGCCTCAAAAAAGTCATCAAACTGATATGTAGTGCCAGTAATGCAACTTCATACAAAATATCATTCATCTATCACAAGAAGTTCCTATCAAACTAACTTAAGCAGAAAACTTAACATTGAAAATGGCTAATTAATTCAAAGTCTATGGACCATGGCCTAGGGCGCAGGGCCTCAAAATTGTCGTCAAACTGATATGTACTGATAGTAATGCATCTTCATACAAAATATCAATGATCTATTACAAGTAGTTCCTATCAAACTTACTTAAGCAGAAAACTTAACAATTGTTGATGCCATCTCTGTCTGCTGAAAGGCAATCCCTACGTCTTGCTTTCTGTGACTATCGGCGCAGGCGAGACAATAAAAACCAAAATAAAATTATGAAAACCTCTTAAATCAAAATAATCCAAGTAATGTTCAAATCTGATGAAAATCCTTATTTTGCAAATACTATTTTAGTAACTTTACTTTTTATCTTCAAGAGAATGACCTCAAACTCAATATAAATGTTTGTCCAAATACATGTCACAATATTTCTTAGTTTGGTCCAAATCCCTTGTAAATGTTTTGCATATCATCTAAAACGCCTTTTCTGCACAAATTTCAGTCTGTTTTTAATTCTCTGTGACCCTGACCTTATAGATGTTGACTCAAAAGCAAAATGAATCTTTCTATCATTTCAAATGACCATATACCTAAGTTTGGTTGCAATCCAATGTAAAATTTATCTACTATAACCAGAAATAAGTACTAATTTCAATTAAATTTTAGCAACAAATCTAAAATTTGTTGATCTTATAATTCATCATGGTTATTCTTCTCATTAAATGTAACTATAAATCCAAATTTCAACTAAAATTAAAGAACCTTAGTGAGCACGCTCACATACCCCACGTCCCCACATTGTCATTGTAGAAATTAAATAAGTGTAACAAAAAAAAATTGTATAAGAAAAAATATTGAATAATAATTTCCTGTCAATATGCACATCTACATAGTATGTCCTTCTTATCTACAAAATTTCATGAAATTCTGTTGTGTGGTTTCAGAAGAGTGGAGATGACAAACTGTTGCAGAAGTACATTGAAGCAAATAAGTTCAAAGGGGCGTAACTCCTAGAAAAAAAATGAATCGTAATTTCCTGTCGATATCCACATCTACGTAGTATGTTCTTATTATCTACACAGTTTCATGAAATTCTGTTGTGTGGTTTCAGAGGAGTTGAGATGACAATCTGTTGAAGTAGTACCTTAAAGCAAATAAGTTCAAAGGGGTGCAACTCCTAGAAAAAAAACTGAATCGTAATTTCCTGTCGACAAGCACATCTACATAGTATGTCCTTATTATCTTAAAAGGTTTCATGAAATTCTGTTGTGTAGTTTCAGAGGAGTTGCGATGACAAACTGTTGCAGTAGTACATTGAAGCAAATAAGTTCAAAGGCGTAACTCCTAGAAAAAAATTGAATCGTAATTTCCTGTTGAAATGCACAACTACATAATATGTCCTTTTATCTAAAAGGTTTTGTCAAATTCTGTTGTGTGGTTTGAGAGGAGTTGCAATGACAAGAAACAGGACTGACGGACGGACGGACTGATGGACGGACGGGTCAAAAACATTATACCCTCCGCAACTTCGTTGCATGGGGTATAAAAAGATTCTAAAGATATCATACAGAAACCCCTTTTCTCCACTAATTTGGGTCTTTTTTCAGTATCTTTGACCTTGACCGTGAACATTTTCTTGCCAAATTCTTTAGGATGTTTCCCTTATCATATGTGGCCATATATTCAAGTTTAGTTCCAATTTCAACTTGAGATCTTCTTATTAATATTAGTGTCCATATAATCAAGCTATATAATAAAAGATTCAAATCCCATGTTATCTTCACAAGTTATCAGATTAATTCAATATATAATTACTTGTATTAGAATGTCTGACCAATCTATTAATTATTTCAACAACAACTCTCGTTCTTTGACTATCTTGAGAATCCTGGCTGATAACATCTTCTAAATACTTCACAACAGTTATCTCCCATGTGTCCTTAAAGTCTTCTTCACCAGAGAGAAAATGTGTCATGATGTCACAGACTGCTACATTTAGGTTACACACAGCATTCTGTAAATACACACAACCAAACACAATTATTCAGAAGATGTCTATAATCATGGTGATCCATACCATGCCATATGGTATAGACAAATTTGTGGAAGACTGTGAACTGATCTCCATGTGTCATTGGTAATTTTTTATATTGTTGGAATGCTGTCCAATTAAGATACAGCCACCAGAGTTCAAATGATGTGGATATAAGCAATTATAGGTCACTGTACAGCCTCCAATAATGAAAAACACCCATACCATATAGACAGCTATAACAGGGCTTGACATAAAAAAATATGAAACAATTCAAATGAGAAAAATAACAGCCTAATGTATAACTTTACAATTTACTAAAAACAAGTATGACAGACATGAATCAACAAAAAACCATTCAATTACAGGTCCCTGATTTTTGGGACAGGCACATAAAGAATGTGGCGGGGTCAGACTTGTTCATAAGCACTCAACAGTGATCTAACAGCACACCATAAGAAAAAACTGTAATAAATTTCTTCGCCGGGCGCAGCTGGATAAGACCACAGAGGTCCAACCCTGAACAGTTGGGGCAAAAATGAACACAATATTCGCGCTTGATACAGGTCTGAATTTGGATTGTAATTAAATATTTGACACATAATAGGTTTCTGACACAGAATAACTGTAGTCAAAGAACTTAGAATTGGTTATATGATTTGAATTTATATTCATTTTTTTGCTTTTGTGCAATACACTGTGCCTGCGCAAATTGACCACCCCCCCAAAAAAATAATAAAAATTAACCCATTTTTTGGCTTTTTTTTTGTTTGCAAAAATTAATATGTGAAGAAATTTTGTTTAATTTCCTGAAATGAGAAAAATTGCCCTCCCCCCAGCTTTTGTTTGCAAAAATTAATATTTGAAGAAATTTTGTTTAATTTCTGAAATCTGAAAACGTAAAATTTTGTTTTGGATTACCTCCTTTACACTGCTTTTAAATTGTCCATTAACCAGGAAACCCTTGGTTTCCTCCTTTTTTGCCCCTAATTCCTAAACGGTTTAAGCCATAACCCCCAAAGCCAATCCTTACCATCCCTTTGTGTAATGGAAACTTGTGGTATAATTTCAGAGAGATCCATACACTTAAACACAAGTTATTGTCTGGAAACTAGAAAAATGCCTTTTGGGCCTCTTTTTGGCCCCTAATTCCTAAACTGTTAGGACCATAACCCCCAAAATCAATCCCAACCTTCCTTTTGTGGTTATAAACCTTGTGTTTAAATTTCATTGATTTCTATTTACTTATACTAAAGTTATTGTCTGGAAACCAACTGTCTTCGGACGACAACGACATGATACCAATATACGACAACAAAATTTTTTTGCGGTCGTATAGAAATAAGTTGCAAATGGCTGAACTAAAAAATTCATTACAAAGCACCAAAAAAAACCAACATTTAACATAAAAACAATAGACACAAAGCACCAATATAATACTCACAGTTAGGGAAGGCTAGTTCGAAAACCAATTACAAGTAATAAATAATGTTTTCCCAGACTATGTCTGCCCTATAAAAATCTTTATTGCACCACCTTTACTTTCTAAGACTACACTGACATAAACACATTTAAAGCACAAAGAGGTATCTAAACTCGATATGACAGTACTTATTAAAAGTAGTTAAGGTAGATCATAAGTATATATTTTTTGAGACAGATTTTTCTAATACTTTGCCAAAATGAAGATTTCACTATGCTTTTTTCAAATATATAATAAAAAGTATGGGTCACCGTGCTATTTTCCAAGCTATGAGTCGTTGAAAATTGCCTAAATTTGGTTAGATTGTTCATGAAAAAACACATTTGTGTGCATTAAAAGAAATCTATGAGATAGAATTTTGAAATAAATTGTGAGAAGATAGGTTTTATAATATGTTTTTAGAAAATAAAAAGAAAAAAGGGTGTCACCGAACTTGTTTTCTTGCTACAAGTAAAAATTAAAAATTTCCCTATTAGTCCAGTATATATTTTTTACTAAAAGAGTTATCTCCCCTTAAATGGCTTATTTGAAAAAATTGATTCTAAAAACACAAAATTTGATATCTGCTTAAATATTTTAAATAATACAATAAATCACCAAGTTTTCTTTATTATTAATAAACAGTCTAATCAATAAATCGCATATATGTCTCCAAGTTTGCGGATTTGAGCAAATAACTAGACCGATTTTGTACTGCCAATGTACAATCCAAGATGGCGGTATACCATGAATCTACCTTAATACTTATCTGATCTTTTCCATTCAGTTTTCTCTCTCGTTTCTAGCATGTACCAATTTCTGCTATCTTTGTGATACTTAATGTGCACAGTCGTGACAGTTGTGCAGGTATTTGTGGTATACATGGTCTTATATTTTAATACTACTTCACCCAAAAATTGATGGACATTATTCTTTCATTTTTAATCTGTTTTCAAATTATAACTATTCTTACCTGCATAAATTGATTGTCTAGCTTTTCTTTTTTCTTTGCTGCGATGTGTACAGAATAAGGAAAATCTTTCATTAAATGATTTTTTAATTCTGTGAAGTAGTATTTCCGCAACCAGCCTTTCTGTAATTTAAAAATAAACTGAATATTTTGTATAAAGAAAAACCAATAAATGATTTGTAGATCTCCATTTGCAGGTTTGCTTTTTAAAGTTTCAACTATATTTGATTTTAAAATAATATCTAAACAAGAGGCCCTAAAGAGCCTGTGTCACTCACCTGAGTCTATGTGCATCTTCAACAATTGCTACTCTCAAACATTATAGACTAGAGATGATTCATGACTAAAATTTTCTTTTTTGCCGATTATTTTTAGTGTTTACAATACCTCTCTACACAATGATGATGGACAACAGACGAGGGAAGCCAAGTCATAGCAATAGCTCACACTGACCAGGTAAACTTAAAATGTCATAAATCCATATGAATAAACAATAAAAGGTAATAACTCTAATCAAGTGAAGTCAATTGAAATTTTAGTCATTTGTCATATTTGATTATCTTGTCTTGATCATTTATGTTTATAGTTTATGTCTATCTATTTTAATTTTTAATATAAAGGCTTAATACTAAAATTGGGGAAAAAATATTTAAGGGCACTTACTACTAAAAAGTGCCAGAGTCAATTGATGGTTTAAGTCATATGAAAACTTTCATAAATCCTGTATTGCTGATCATTTTTACTGATTACAGATTGTAAATGTATCTATAACATTTTTACTGATTACAGATTGTAAATGTATCTATAACATTTTTACTGATTACAGATTGTAAATGTATCTATAACATTTTACTGATTACAGATTGTAAATGTATCTATAACATTTTACTGATTACAGATACTAAATGTATCTATAACATTTTACTGATTACAGATTGTAAATGTATCTATAACATTTTACTGATTACAGATAGTAAATGTATCTTTAACATTTTACTGATTACAGATAGTAAATGTATCTTTAACATTTTACTGATTACAGATTGTAAATGTATCTATAACATTTTTAAGATAATAGGCAAAATGGTAAAATTGGTAAAATTCATCATTCAACGACAATTACTCCTACAAAGAGTGGACTGATAATTTCAATCATATCCATATTATTTAAATCTAGTATAGTCAAATTTTTTGCTTTGACGATTGTTTAAATTGATAAAAAAAATTGTCATTGAAGGGCAATAACTCCTACAATAAGATTAAGTCATTTAATGGTAATAGGCATACTGGCATTTTTGTACATCTTCTATTTCTGTTCAAAGTTTCTGTCTATCTAGTATGGTTTTGAAGAGAGGATACAAAAACACTATAATTGGTAAAATATTTTCATTTAGGTATTCAAACTGTATATAAAAGATCTTTGAATGCTATTATGCAATTTTTATGCAGGAATGTAAGAAATCAACATGAAACCACAAATAAAGTGGAAAACCCAATTCAATGTACCTTCCCAATAACAATGTAGTATTATCAACAAGTAAAATGTGTGTATGTTTCAATGTCTTAGTTACTGAAATCATATCTGATAACCATGCAGTGTATATTTTGAATTGACTAATAAAGCACCTGTGTCTTATTTGTGATGTTTAAATGGTTGTCTGATTCACACTGGTTCTCCACTGAACGGTTCACTGGCACATTGGTCATAGAACTTGGGTATTTCTTTATAACATACTGACATAATAACTGTATCACATTCACTACACTGGTTCTTAGTGGCAGGGAATCAGCTGTAACCAGGGCATTCAAACCTAAAATGACATAATAACATAATAATGACATAATATTCAATACCAGTCAGGGGTTAAACTTATACAAGTCATGATTATTTACTTGAAGGTGTAAGTAATATTTACCTGTAGAAGTAAATTTGTAAGATTTTAATTTTCATTTCAAGATTTGAATAATGTCCCCTTAATCTTATCCAAAAATTTACTTTTATCTCAAGAACTAAACAAAGAAATCTACTGGGCATAGCTGTTAAGTAACTGTGCAAGGCCTTCAAAAATTGCTCAGTGGGGACTTGTTAATCAAATGAACAGTGTTTTCACATCAACAGACAAATGAGATTTTTATTATCCATGAAATTATACATTTATGAATAGTAAAGACAACTATCAATGACAGACTATTAAACACACATTTACAGCAATGTAACAAAAGAAATTCAAGAAAAGAAGAAACTATGACTTTTTTACTTATACAAGTTCAAAAAAATCTGAATGCCTAAGGGATATAACTCTCCTTCAAAAATAATTGAACTGTGCAAGTATATAAAAAACATTTAAGTATTACCCCTGACTGACTACATTGGTTCTTAGTGGCAGAGAATCAACTGTAACCATGGCTCTTAGTCATAAAACTTTACTCAGTACTCAGAGTACAAAATTAACACACAAAACACCAAATTAATATAAACCAAAAGCAGATAAAAAGCTTTACAAGATATAAGATACATGTACAAAGATATTCAAGTTACCTTTTCCAGTAAATGCTCCAATACTGCTGGACTCTATCCAACATTCAATTAACAGTGGTATAATCAACTGAACAAATCTTTTCAAACCATGCTCATCTGATAGTGACACGCCTTGGTTCTTCTGTGACACTGTGTTCAAATGTGACCTCAATACAAACAAAATGTCGAAATAAATCAATAATAACATGATCAAAAGAAAACATCATATCATGACATGTAAGTGTTTATATAGGTTTATTGTAATGAATGTTAGCCCAAAAGCGGTGCTTAAAAGTGGCATTAAAACACCAAAAATCAAATAAAATGTAATGAATGTTTGTATTGATATTTAGATATATATTAGCATGTAAAATGGACAATAGACCAACATAGATTTTATTTTTAAATCAATCCATTTGTTACAAATTAACTGCACCATTTTATTATAGTACAGCAAAACAATTGTTCACTTTATGGTAAAAGCATGACACTTGGCATAGTGAAAGATTAAATGGAATAGATAAATTTCAGATATGGAACCACATAAAAACAAATCCAATAGGGCCACCAAATTAAAGATGGCTAATAAAAGGTACTGGGAATAACACAATCTATATGAGTCATTGCAGATAGCATCATTTTCATCAAGTTCAAGCAATATATCATCACATTACCTTGATGTTAAAAGGCCATGGGGAGGAACATTGATACTGTGTACATATTCACTGGAAAACAAATACAGATTTACCTTCATAGAAATGTCAATGAATTAAGCTTACCCATGAACAAATGCTGGCTGCTGCCATCTTGATATAAAATGCTTTGGCCATGGCTGGATCTGAGTTATCACATCTTTCTTCCATTTAACAGATTTTATACCCTGGTTGACAAAAACTATGGATGTTTTTCCACTTGCATCAGCATCATTCTCTAATATAGCTGACAGTAATTTGTGCAATCTTGTCAACACTTTAGCTCTCCACTTATGAGATGCCATTTTAAGATTTGGATTAATAGATAAAGCTGATGAACCAGATTTTGTGTCCAACCTTTGACGTGATATCTGTTCAATAAAATTTGGCAGAATTTGATTACTGTTGGTGATAACTAACC
Organism: Mytilus coruscus; assembly: GCA_017311375.1. Taxonomy (NCBI): domain Eukaryota; kingdom Metazoa; phylum Mollusca; class Bivalvia; order Mytilida; family Mytilidae; genus Mytilus; species Mytilus coruscus. The sequence continues at coordinate 39,840,544 of CM029596.1, forward strand.
TGGGAAAGTGATCTAGTAACAGGTCCAGGATCTGCAATGAATCGGATTGAATATCCTCAAAAATATGTGTCATAGCACAACATAAATGAGCTCCAATGATGTGGAAGAAAGGGGAAATGTATTTTTCAGTCACCCCCTTGAAAAGCACCTTTAAAAGTTTGATATTTGCCTGTCTGACAACAGGATCTTTATCCACAAACAACTGGGCTGCTCTTTCTATCACTGTTACTAGGTTTTGGGTTAGGACCTCTGGATGCAATGACAACAGCTCTCTTAAACCCATAACTGCATCTTGTCTTGTGGTTGTGCTGTAATGCTGAAACTGGTTTAATAATTCCTAAAATAAAAACATACAAATAAATAAATTAATAAATAAATAAATAAAAGAATTGTTGGTACAATATAGAAAACCATGCTTAAAAAAGTAAAATGTGAACAAGGCCTGGATAAATTTAACCACAAGAATAAACAAACCTGATTTGGTTTGGAAGTTTGGTTGTTACTGTAGAACACTTATTACAAAAGGGATATCGTATGCATTAACAGCAGATGCTGTGAGAGAATTTAGCCGATTTAATGACCCATATACTCCATTGAGGAGCATAAAATAGTTTAGATTACTTCATGAGAATTTTACAATGAGGGCCAGATGGTCCAAGTGATAAAATTGTAGATCTGTAGTTTATGTTTCCAAAAGGAACATGCCAATATGACTGAATAATTGACAATAATCTGATCAGAATAAAACAATGTTCAAATTTTGGTAAATTGATTTGGCCTGTTGTGATAATATTAAGGGTACCAATTTGACTACACCAGATGCTCATTTTAAGAATAAATGTCTCATTAGTGATGCTCGAGGCAATGTATACTTACTCCAGCATTCAGTTTTCGTTTAGTGCTTGGCTCTGTGGATGTAGCAGTTTTTATTTTTTGTGTCACTTGTATTGTCCTTGTGTGGAAGCTTGTATTGGTCACATTGTCAGCCTTCTGTATCTTCTTTCCTACTTTAAACTTGACTTTCTGAAAATCTTTTTGAGAATTTCTCTTTTTCCTACTCTTTGGCATTGTTTAATGATCTGCAAATAGATAAGTAAAAATATTTAGATCTTTAACTGGTACTGTATATCTGTAGTTTAAGCTTGTATGAGCTTTATCAGGCTACAACAAATCATCTTCCATTGAAATTTTGAGTGAAATTTCATTTTTTCTCACTTATTTAAGTAAGTGCAATCTAATAGTTTGCTGACATGATAAAGAAGTACTTTTGAATATAGTTTTGCAATATTTTTGCATGAACCCCCTAAGGGTTCGCGCCTATATACTGGTGAGTTTTGGTAGCTTCCTAGGGCCATTCAGATACCCTCGGAAACAAGACTCTCAGAACGTCTGGAGAAGGGTTGGCTTCATCATAAAAAAAAATATATATATATATATATATAGCATTTTGAAATTTATTTATACAGAATAAAAATAAACCTACTACTATGTTCTTAAAAAAATTCACAAAAATAATGAAAAAACAATTTCCAAAATATCATTCATCATTAATACAATGTCTTCTAAAAATCTACAAAACTTACGTTTTACCTTTAACTATCTTTCAAAATATTTAATAATAAACAGTAAATTTCAAACTATATTTATACATAATTTTAAAATTAGAATTTATTGTTATATCTATTTTTAACTATGAATGTACTAACAATTTCTATTAATTGTGCAAAACAACTCTTAATTTGGATTGTGATTAAATATTTGACATGTCATAGGTTTCTGACACAGAATGAATGTGGTCTAAGAACTTAGAAATTGGAAATTTACCTATCATGGTCCAATACCAAAAATCTAGATACATGGTTAAAAATAGCATACAAAGAACCTCAAGAATTCAATTTTTGATGAAATCAAACAAAGTTTAGTTTTGAACCCTTTGGACCTCAATGTGGACCAATTTGATAACGAGACCCAAAATCTAAGAACATGGTTAGATTCAGCATATAAAAAACAGAACCCCATAAAATCAATTTTGTTGAAATCAAACAAAGTTTAATTTTGGACCTTAATTTGGACCAAATTGAAAACTGGGCACAAAATCAAAAATCTAAATACATGTTTACATTCAGCATAACAAAGAACCCCTTGAAATCAATTTTTGTTAAAATTAAACTAAGTTTAATTTTGGAACCTTTGGACCTCAATGTGGACCAATACAGTACGGGTACAGTCTTATAATAATGGATGCCTGAATTGGACAAGATGTCAGACTGGTCTGACAGTTGTCAGAGTGTAATTAACACCTGCTGTGATATTACCTGTGCAATATCTGCTTGAAGGACATAAATCAATCTGTACCTGCTCAATTAAATTTTAACTTTACCAGTACAGATATTTAAGTATTCATGGAGTTTAGATAAATGTAAAATATTCTATTGTATAATTACAAGAATTACAATAAAAAAGGACTCAGGAGGTTGAAAATCAAATCTGGAATCAAGTTTTATAAAAACAGTTGAATTGACTGCATAAAGATGTCAAAAAATTTGTAAGGGTTCCACGGAACCCAGTGTCTCACCTACCTTTGCTGTTAATCGCAGGCTCAACAAACATGAGGAAAAAAATCAATAAAAATATTCCTTTAGATACTATCTTTTGATTGTAAGAAGCTTCTGTCAAAATTTGGTATAAATCCAGGATAGTTTATGAATCTAATAAATGTTTTAAAACTTTAACTGCAGACTGTATTTAATGTTAACTGGAAGAAAAACTAAGTCCATTTATAAGTAAAATACGGATAAACAGGTATAAAATTTTAACAAAATTTCCTTCTAGATACTAGCTTTTGATCATAAACAAGCTTCTGTCCAAGTTTGGTACAAATCCAGGATAGTTTAAGAAAGTTATTAAATTTTAAAAACTTTAACCACAGAGTGAATGTATTGTTTCCCGGCAGAAAAACTAAGTCCATTTATAAGTAAAATACGGAAAAAATGAAATTTTTTTTTTTTAAATTTACTTCTGGATACTATCTTATGATCATAAACAAGCTTCTGTCCAAGTTTGGTACAAATCCAGGATAGTTTAAGAAAGTTATTAAAATTTTAAAACTTTAACCACAGAGTGAATGTACTGTTTCCTGGCAGAAAACTAAGTCCATTTACAAGTAAAATACGGAAAACATGAATTTTATTTTTACAAAATTTACTTCTGGATACTATCTTATGATCATAAACAAGCTTCTGTCCAAGTTTGGTACAAATCCAGGATAGTTTAAGAAAGTTATTGAAATTTCAAAAACTTTAACCACAGAGTGAATATTTGTGGACGCCTCCGACGACGAGAACACCGACGGAATGAAGGATCGCTATGTCTCGCTTTTTCGACTAAAGTCAAGGCTCGACAAAAAACAACTTTAAGCAATATATTGTTAAGATTAAAAAAATTAATAATATTCAAAATGAAAATATTTCACGAGTGGACTTTTTAATTTCCTTTATCTCATTCTGGATCATGATTATAATCAATGTAAGATTATTATTGCATTTCATAATTATATGCCGTGTATTCTTTGAAACTGTTCATTCCGACCTAGCTTAATTTCTTTTCAATGTTCAAGGTTTTCATTGAGACATTTTATCTTGTAATTTGTATAAATCAATTGTACTTTCATTGACAGTTAGAAAGTTATCCCATTTAAATGCCCCGTTAAACAGACCATCTATACGATATACGATATATAATTCAACAGTTGAATGATTAATGTCCAGTGGCAATTATTTCATACATTTAATACAAAAAAAATTTCAAAACAAGAATGCACACGCTGAAATGTCTCGCCTGCTTTACTGACCATTGATTTTATGTTGAAAGTCTTAAAGATAAAGGTTTTACTAAAAGCATCACAGAAACTCAGGTCGGATGAATCATGTCAGACAGACATATACACCTTACAGTTGTTTAATACACAAAATATAGTTGACCTATTGCTTATGATAATTGAATAAATTGCTTTGCCGAGCGCAGCTGGATACGACCGCAGAGGTCCAACCCTGAACAGTTGCGGCAAAAATGGACACAATATTCGCGCTTGATACAGGTCTGAATTTGGATTGTAATTATATATTTGACACATAATAGGTTTCTGACACAGAATAACTGTAGTCAAAGAACTTAGAATTGGATATATGATTTGAATTTATATTCAATTTTTTGCTTTTGTGCAATACACTATGCTGTTGCGAATTGAACCCCTCCCCACCCAAAAAAATAAAATTTTACCCCCCTTTTTTTTTTGCTTTTGTGCAATACACTATGCTCTTGCGAATTGACCACCCATAAAAATTTTTTACCCCAAAAAAAATTTTTTTTTACCCCCCCCCTTTTTACTTTGTACTTTTAAAGTAATTGTCCATTAACCAGGAAACTCTTGTTTTTCCCCCTTTTTTTGCCCCTAATTCCTAAACGGTTTGAGCCATAACCCCCAAAAGCCAATCCTAACCATCCCTTTGTGGTATGAAAACTTGTGGTATAATTTCAGAGAGATCCATACAAGGTTCCACAAGTTATTGTCTGGAAACTGGAAAAATGCTAATTGGGCCCCTTTTTGGTTCCTAATTCCTAAACTGTTAGGACCATAACCCCCAAAATCAATCCCAACCTTCCTTCTGTGGTTATAAACCTTGTGATTAAATTTCATAGATTTCTATTTACTTATACATGTACTAAAGTTATTGTCCGGAAACCAAATGTCTTAGGACAACAACAACGTGATTCCAATATACGACCGCAAAATTTTTTGCGGTCGTATAAATACAGACCAAAACAAAACAAAACAAAACTTAACATTAATCAATGAACCATGAAAATGAGGTCAAGGTCAGATGATACCTGCCAGACAGACATATACACCTTACAATCATTCCATTCACCAAATATAGTTGACCAATTGCTTATTAGTACTTGAATAAGAACAAAACACAAAAAGTTAACATTGACAATGAACCATTAGTATTTGAGAAACGGACCTAATCATGTAACTTTAACATTGATCACTGATTCATGAAATGAGGTTGAGGTCAGGTGAACCCTGTCAGAAGGACATGTAGATGTTGCAAGGAACCTATATACCAAATATAGTTATCCTATTACTCATAATAAGTGAGAAATTCACATGACAAAAAAACTCAATTTTTGTTCAAGCAGTCGCTGAACCATGAAAATAAGGTCAGGGAAATTGGACATACGACAGACTGAAACTTCTGTAACATAAGGTATCTGCATACAAGATATGAAGCATCCAGGTCTTCTACCTTCTGAAATATTAAGCTTTATACAAATAGTTTACGCCGCCACCACTGGATGGTAATGCCTATGTCTCGCATACTGTGACTTGTGTCGCAGGCAGGACAATGACAATGATAAAAAGAATGACAGAGAAGGATAATTAATTAACATGGACAAGGGTTAGGGTTCTATTTGTAGTGTTAAAATCACAAACTTGGACATGTTTAACTCAAAATACACGATCAATAAACAGAAAGAGAACGACAAATAAGTAGTTTTACAACTGATGTTGAAATATGTGGTTTGTCTGATTTTCTATTCTTTTAGCACATGTATTACAGAAGTCTTAGTTGACAATAATTTTGTCTTGATTCGTTATCGTGTTCTTATGTAATTATTTGCGTTCTATTTTAGTAACATTTTATCACCAACTTTCGGACAAATACAATATTCGTCTTACATCGGCGAAAATAAAAAATTCACAATTAAAGAATCTTCAAACTAAATAAGCATAACTTGTGAATTCTGATTTACTTGTATCATTGAAATTTAATTTTGGAACTGACCCAACATAACTGAATATTAAATAGTGTGATTAAATATAGAAATAAATTGCATGTGACTGTCAAAACAAAACGTATGCACTTTGCACTTAATTCCACTAAAGCAATGGATGTACGTGGACAATTAATAAATAAAACAAAAAGAAACATACAGAAAATAACAGAAATAAAAAGAAAATATGTTTAAAGACTGTGTAAACAAATACGAAAGATAAAAAAACAAAAACAAAAACGACAAGTAACATATGAAGAACCAAGAATATATTCTGCAGTTGAAATATAAAAAGCCATAAAGGATTAGGCTATTTTCATAAAAAAAACTGTCTCCACAACTTAACCTGCAAAAGTATTTTAAATCATTTACGATGTAGAATTAATCAATAAAGTGAGAGGTTTCAAATCACAGGTTATCTGAAATCAGTGAAGCATAATTGTCTTGTAGCACGGATTAAGATTAAAGGACAATTTTATTACCGTTCACACCTGGATCTGTTGATTATTGACCAAACTACCTACCATAAAATTGTCAGATTATTCATTTCTGAAATGTGCGAGTCCAGTATTTATAGTAATAAGTCTTTACATGTATTTATGTGCGTTATGCGGAATAAGTTTGAAAGATTGCGCAATGATTTTATAACGGAGAGTTTAAATAGGTTGTGAAACAGTTGTTGTTATTCGGTTTGGCGGTCAGTATATAAGGTAACTGCATGAGTTTTAAGTTATCGAGGATTGGGTAGTGACTAAACCAGCACACGTTTTATAGTTGGAAGTTTAATTTTCTTTCACAAAAATATGAATGTATTTCTGTTTTCATATTGTTTAAGTATCTTAAACATGTCGTTTTTATTTTGTAGATTGTTTTGTTACAGAACACATGCAGTATTCTGCCATGCAGTTTCTATTGTGTTAATAGGAAATTATATTTTAGTTTGGACTTTGAGATGAGGAGATATTTTGTATTTGAAAATAAAAGTTTGAGCTGGTCACTGGGCCATTCAGTACCCAAACATTGTGTTTGTGTTTCATTGTATTCAGTAAGAAAAATGAACATAATTACATGTGCTCAATTATGTTCACATGGTTTCAAAGTAGCTGGAGCATTTTAGCACATAAATATTTTATGTTTGATTAAACAAAGTGAATTTAAACATAACTGAACTGTATAAAGACAGGGCGCAACATCCAAAATCTAAAAACACAGTCAGCAAATTAAAGAACCCCAAGAATTCAAGACTTTGAATTAAACCACATTGAAATTGGTCAAGAAATTAGCAATTTATACATAGTATTAGAAAAGTGTTGTTTTTGGCCCCTTTTTCCTAACCGGTTAGGGCCATAACTCCCCAAATCAATCCCAACCTTCCTTTTATGGTATGGAAGCTTGTGGTACAATTTCATAGAGATCCATAGACTTATACTCAAGAAATTTTCGGAAACCAGAAAATCCTAGTTTTTGGGCCCCTAGTTCCTAAACGGTTTGGGTCATAACCCCCAAAAATCAATCCAAACTTTCCTTTTGAGGTATGGAACCTTATGGTACAATTTCATAGAGATCCATACACTTTAATGTCCTGAAACAAGAAAAATGCTTGTTTTTGACCCCTTATTCCTAATTTTAATTTTAAATTAACCCCCAAAATCAATTCCGACCTTCCTTTTGTGGTATACACTTATACTCAAGTTATTGTCTGGAAACCAAATGTCTTCGGACGATGATGACGACAATGACGCTGACAACATCATAATATTATTTGACCTCAAAAAAAAATTTTTTTTTTCTATATTTTTTAAAGGGTAATTTTAAATGCTTAAGTATTTTGTTTGTTGGCATAGGTTGAATATATATTTTTCATACATTAAGGTTGTAGACACTGGGCGTAATTGTCTTTATCTCCTCCTTCTTCAGAGTTTTAATTTGCTTCATATCAATGAAGATTACAAACTGTTGCATATGCGGAGTATTGCGATCAATAAAAATTTGAGTTTTGTAGATTTACTTTGATTTAGTGATATATATAATCAAGGCAACAAGTGATTAAAACTTTTTTATCGTTGATATTCATTCAGTTAATTTGCGTTGAGAACATTTGGTGTCAACTGATTCAACTGGTAGACATGCTACATGTACAACACCTTGTAGTAACATGTCAAATTGCATTACTGTTTGTGGAAAGAATAACTATTACTTTAAATGAACAAAAATTTTAATAAACTGCTTCACTGAGTGCAGCTGGATACGACTGCAGAGGTCCAACCCTGAAAAGTTCGGGCAAAATGCACAATATTCAAGCTTGATACAGGTCTAAATTTGGATTGTAATTGAATATTTGACACATTTTAGGTTTCTGACACTGAATAAATGTGTCGAAGAACTTGAAATTGGTTGTATGATTTGAATTTACAAAAATGTATATTCAATTGAAGATTTCTTTATTTGTGCAATACACTGTGCTGTTGTGCAATACTTAGTAATTCTGTTTTCAGACTATATACAAAGAATTAGCAAAATAAATTGTGACCCCCAATTTTTTTCTTTGGAAAATTGACAATTTCTTAACTCTTGAGGAAAAAAATTGACCCCCTAAAAAATTTTGTTTTACCCCCTCCAAAAAAAATAATATTTGAAGAGAATTTTCTTTTGAGGAAAAAAAATGCCCCCCTAAAATAATTTTTTTTTACCCCCTCCAAAAAATTAATTTTGAAGAAATTTTCTTTTTGTAAAATGTGGTACAAATTAAGAGACATCCATACTCTTTAACACAAGTTATTGTTTGAAAAAATGCTTGTTTTAGACCCTTTTTGGCTCCTAATTCCTAAACGGTTTGAGCAATTACCCCCAAAATGAATCCCAACCTTCTACTTGTGGTATTGAACCTTGTGGTACAATTTCAGAGCAATCAAAATACTTATACACAAGTTATTGTCCTGAAACTAGAAAAATGCTTGTTTTGGCCCCTAATTCCTAAACGGTTGGGACCATCACCCCCAAAAACAATCCCAACCCGTTCCTGTTGTGGTATTGAACCTTTTGGTTAAATTTCATAGAGATCCATACACTTAAACTAATGTTATTGTCCGAAAACCAAGTGTCTTCGGATGACGCTGACACCGACGACGACGTGATACCAATATACGACCGCAAAATATAAAAGCCCTTTTATTTTATTACATATATTATGAGGAAGAAGTCCTCAATAACCAGTAGAAAAATCAAGAGGGAAAAACACCTATGCTAAAGAATCCAAAATTGTTTACTTTTTTTATCCTCCCAAATTTGCGCAGGAATCCTTTCCAGTATTGTTTCTCTCAGAACTTTGCGTAATAAGGAAGGAGCATCATATGATTTCTCCCAAATTTGTTGTATCTGATTACCAAAAAAATATTGAATTCGGGTACGTTTGCCCAAAATCACCTTCGCTCCCATTCACATTCGCCCCTGGGTCTCTTCGCACCCTACATGTTCGCTTCCATTTTAAAGGTTATGTTTTGAAAAATTTTTAATCATGCTTTAGTTAGTGTATGCTATAAAATTAAGATAAGTTTTTTTATTGTTTAATAAAATGCTCCACTGGGCGCAGCTTGATACGACCGCAGAGGTCAAACCCTGAACAGTTGGGGCAAGTATGGACACAACATTCAAGCTTGATACAGCACTGAATTTGGAATGTGATTAAATATTTGACACAGCATAGGTTTCTGACACAGAATGAACGTGGTCTAAGAACTTAAAATTTTTAATTTACCTATTCAAATCATCATGATCATATCATTATTATTTGCTTTATATATAAATCAGAAATAACCAATTTAAAATGGAAAATTTTAAAGAAAAAAAATGAACCCCTTATGAAAAAATCAATCCCCCTCATATTTTTCAGAGAACCCCTTATGATTCATCATCCCAAACTCAATCCCAGCCTTCCTTTGTGGTATGGTACCTTGCAGTACAAGTTATTTCATGAAACTAGAGATCCATACACTAACACACAAGTTATGTCTGGAAGTTACAAAATGCTTATGCTTTTTGGCCCTAATTCCTTAACTGTTGGTACCATAACCCCCAAAATCAATCCCAACCTTCCTTTTGTGGTATTGAACCTTATGGTAAAATTTCAAAGAGATCCATTCACTTAAAGTTAGAGTGCGAAAACCAATGTGTCTTCGGAAGACGACGACGACGACAACGCGAACGTCATACAAATATACGACCGCAAAAAATTTTGCGGTCGTATAAAAATAAAAGTGACATTCTAAAAACGTAAACCGGTTTTGTTTTGTGAGTTATTTTGACGCAATGAATAATAAATATTGTCATGATAATCAAAGGCTAAGTCATTCGTCTCTAAGACTTGTAAAAGAAAGGTGAAAGATACCAAATGGCTATCAAACTAATCACAATTACATTGCTACAACAACAACTAATAAAACAACAAGAGTGCACACGCTGAAATGTCTCGCCTTCTTTACTAACCATGGATTTTATGTTGATAGTCCTTAATATAAAGCTTTACTACAAGTAACACATAATCTTAACATGATCCAAAATAAATGGGGAATGTGTCCATGGGACACAGATGATGCCCCCGCTTGCATATAATGTTATAAAGGGACATAACTCAAGAACTGTAAAAGTGACGCTACCCAAATTTGTACTTGATCTGAGTTTTGTGGTAATAAGTATTGTGTGTAAGTTTCATAACATTTGGTTGAGGCTAACTTAAGTTAGAGAACAGAAACGAAAAATTCAGCAATTTTTCCATTTGTAAACGGGCATAACTCTAGAACTGTTAAAGTGACACCACCAAAATTCAAACTTGATCTGTATATTGTGGCAATAAGCATTGTGTATAAGTTTCATAACATTTGGTTGAGGCTAACTTAAGTTAAAGAACAGAAACGAAAAATTCAGCAATTTTTCTGTTTGTAAAGGGCATAACTCTAGAACAGTAAAAGTGACACCACCAAAATTCAAACTTGATCTGTATTTTGTGGTAATAAGCATTGTGTACAAAAAATGTATAAGTTTCATAACATTTGGTTGAGGCTAACTTAAGTTAGAAAACAGAAACAAAAAATTCAGCAATTTTTCCATTTGTAAACGGGCATAACTCTAGAACTGTTAAAGTGATACCACCAAAATTCAAACTTGATCTGTATATTGTGGCAATAAGCATTGTGTATAAGTTTCATAACATTTGGTTGAGGCTAACTCAAGTTAGAGAACAGAAAGGGCATAACTCTAGAACGCCACCAAAATTCAAAATTCAGCAATTTTTCCATTTGTAAACGGGCATAACTCTAGAACGGTAAAAGTGACGCCACCCAAATTCAAACTTGACGTGTGTTTTGTGATAATAAGCATTGTGTATAAGTTTCATAACATTTGGTTGAGGCAAACTAAAGTTAGAGAACGGAAACCAATTTTGGGACGTACGGACGGACAGACGGACGGATGGACAGACGGACAAGGGTAAAACTTAATGCCCCCTCTGCTATGGCAGGGGTATAAAAATGAAGTCAAGGTCAGATAACCCAAACGAGAAATACATGTACACCTTACAATCATTCAATAAACCAAACACAGTTGACCTATTGCTTATAGTTTCTAAGAAACAGTCTTAACCAAGAAAACTTTAGTCTTAACATTGACCAATAAACCATGAAAATGAGGTCAAGGTCAGATGAACCATGCCAGACAGACCCTGCGGGTGATACCGAGAATTTCACCCCATACCAGGGATTTTTTAAATACCCTCTGGGTCGTTAAATAACACAGGAATTTGGAAAATGACCCGTTTTGACCTGGATTGTTGATCCATTAGACTGATTTGGGCAAATTTCAAATTCTTCCTGGACAGGAAGTTCAACTAGCTGTGTTAACTGTCAAAATAAGTGACCCATTAAGTGCATGGCTTCACTTGACAGCTTTCGTGTCAAACACACTGTTAATTAACACCAATTACCTTACATGTAATTAGCTTAAGGTCATAAATAATTTGTCTATTTCAAAGTTGTTTGACAATAAATTTGAGTTATTTCCCCTTTTTTGTAACCTTTCACAATATACTCCTTAATCATTGTTAATTTTTTGTTTCCTTCTGTGAAAAGATTAAATCTAAAACAAATTTTATGCAAATACATATCATGCATATCAGAATATTACTTCTTTTTTTTTCTATCTTAGAACAATTAAAAATTATTTTGAAAATTATTTTTTATCTCTACTTCCTTTAAATGCTTAATTTTTTAATTAGATTACAATATCAACAATCTTTGACAATCTACACAATAAGATACATACTGCGATAGAAGTAACTTGAGAGTTGATAGAAAACTATGAATGAAACAAGAAGAGGGGGTATGGCTTGGCTTGAAATGACTAAGTATAACACATTAATTTATCAATGGCTTATTATGCAATGAAAAAATAAAATCAAGTTTTAAATTATTTTCAGTTAGTACTTAACCATGTGAACATATTTTGGAAACTGTTCAATTTAAAATAAAAAGAAATGTCCTCTAAATACTTAAATTCAGCTGAAAAAAGTTTGTACGCGTTATGACCTGAGATTTTCTTTCATTTTCATAGGCTGACAGATATGCCCAGGGGGAGAACGTGTGTGGGGAACGAACGTGTGGGGTGTGAACCTGTAGGGTGCGAATGTGTCTTTAGAGCAACGGATCCAATACCATAAACGTTGGCAGACAAATAAAGAAAATAAATTATGTATCATTTCAAAATGAGTCTAGTGCTTATTCAACATAAGATTTTATAGCAATCTGTATCTGTAATAAACCTCCAATATAGGAGATTGAGGAGATCCTCATTTAAACCAAAACCCATATAAAATCACACAATGCTGTTTATGTAACTTTTAAAGTATTTACAGCTAAAAATATACATTGAAATTCAGCAGTGTTTCCAGTCCTGTGAGAATTTTGATAAGGACCTTCAACTTCAACTTCATTTAGGTTTCTTAGTAACATCCGCAAGCAGACATCTCACTAAGGACTATTTACACACGAGATAGCAGAGCCACAAATTATTTTAAAAGAATAAACGTATATACACTGTACAATTATGTGGAAGTTTAGCATACTCCCTTGACTGTCACCTTAAATGACCAGTCTGAAGTCTGGAGTATTTCAACCTTTATACAATTACAGAATAGGATGCAAGGACTGACAAATACGTGATACATCCCGACGTCTCTGTTTAAATGGGGAAACTCAAACAGATCTAAGGGGAAGCTCATCTGAACAATGAATGAGGCAGATTTTGTATCTGATAAGGATACACAAATGAAGATCAACAATATATAAGCTGACTTTCAATCTTTATCATTTATTTTTTTTTTTTTTATTAAATAAAATTATACTTTAATAATGTTAATAGTATATGTTAATTTTAAAGTTTCATTTCGAGGAGGCGGATAAAGAAGTTTTCAACTTAATAAAAGATAATTTGTTGCAGTAATTCAGCTACATGTACAATCCACGTAGGAAACTGAACAAAAAACGGGTACATGCTTGTGAAGATAGCGTTTCTCTGTTTTTAAACTGTTAAATATTTCCCGACCGTGTAAATTGTCTCATACGTACTTCTTTTATTCACTTTTTGTAAGAGGCTTATCTACTTTTCTTCATCTCCACGTGGGTATGACCGGAAATGAAAATGTCAAAATAAATTGACAAAATTCAGAATCAGTAAAAACTCGAAAGACTTTTTAACGTTCTGATTGAAGAATTCACTAAAGTAAATAGGAAGAATATATAATAAGATAAAATTTAATTACCTTGTTATGGTTAACATTATTTATCTCTTTAATAATTTAAAAACAATAAAAGACAATTATACTCAAATTCGTTTTATAAAATAGAACTACAGTTTTACTTTTAACCACATAAACAAATGTTGACGCGGCACTTCCACCAGTTGCTGTAGCCAAACTATCATCCTACAGATAATAATTTTGTCAAAACTAGACGATCATTTCAAGCTACAGAGGTATATTTTTTCAAGAGTTACTGTTTGAGGGGTCTTTTTTGTGTTTTGATGAATAGTCGGAAACGTTCTTAGAATGTCAGGTTCGCTATAAAAAGCCTAAACTATAAATTGGACATTATTGATTTATGTAAACAGGACATACTTGATCATAGGTACGGAAAGCTGGCCAGACAAGTCAATATCATCAACTGGCTTCTTCCCAAGCAACCTTTTCAACATATATACTAGCTATGTTTCTTACATCGAAGCCTCTACATCAGCTCAAAATCCATCAAAGATCATGCCTATAAAATATTAGTAAGACCACAAATGGAATACGCCACAACAGTATGGGACCCGTAACAGCAAAACCACATAGATAAAATTGAAAAATTACAAAGACTAGCTGCACAATATGTAACCAGCAGAAATAGAAATAGATCAAGTATCAGCAATATGATAAATGAATAAGGATGCAAAAGCTTACAAATAAGATGAAAAGAAGCTTGACTCATCATGTGCTACAAAATAAAAAAATGACCTTGTAGCCATGGACAAGAGTAAATACCTACAAAAACCAACATGAAGCTCTAGTTGGATAGAACATCATACTTGTACTTACCTATACACTTATCGCTCTTTAGTCCATTTAGTCCGAAAAACAGTCATTTAGACAACTTCCTGTTTGGGTCAAATATTGCAAAAACAAAGGTCATCGTTAATGAGCTAAGAGAGGGAAAAGTTTGGAAAGAGAACGTTTTAAAATTTTGATAGTTTATGAAGCAATTTTTAAAACACAAATGTAAGTCATTAAAAATGCTTTGTTTGATGTGTTTATGATGGTTTAAACATGTCTCTATGAAAAGCTGACTGCACAATATATTGTTTGAACATGGCCCCAGATAGCTTCAACTGGTTTGAAAAAGTTGTGTAATTTTAGAACTTAACCAGATTGGCATAAATAGCGATAAGGTGTATTACAGCATGCCACCAAAGATTGTAGGATATGGTCCTTCTTCGTAAACACTATTAAGGATTGGAACAAACTGTCTCCAGATATCACCACAGCAAAGTCTCTTGAGATGTTCAAGTCTCAAGTGACGAACAACTCTAACTAATGATCAACTCAACAATTTGTTTTTAACCAGTTTTTATCGACCGCAAAAAAATTTTGCGGTCGATATTGGTATGACGTTGGCGTCGTCGTCGTCCGAAGACACATAGGTTTCGCACTCTAACTTTAGTTTAAGTGAATGGATCTCTATGAAATTTTACCATAAGGTTCAATACCACAAAAGGAAGGTTGGGATTGATTTTGGGGTTATGGTACCAACAGTTAAGGAATAAGGGGCCAAAAGGGCAAAAAAGCATTTTGTAACTTTCAGACAATAACTTGTGTGTAAGTGTATGGATCTCTCTGACATTGTACCACAAGGTTCCATATCTCAAAGGAAGGCTGGAATAATTTTGGGGTAATTGCCTCAAAATTTTAGGAATAAGGGGCAAAAAGGGGCAAAAACAAGCATTTTCTAGTTTCATGACAATAACTTGTGTGTAAGTGTTTGGATCTTTCTGAAATTGTACTACAAGGTTCCATATCACAAAGGGAATAGATATAGGAATATGTGGTGTGAGTGCCAATGAGACAACTCTCCATCCAAATAACAATTTATAAAAGTAAACCATTATAGGTCAATGTACGGCCTTCAACACGGAGCCTTGGCTCACACGAACAACAAGCTATAAAGGGCCCCAAAAGTACTAGTGTAAAACCATTCAAACGGTAAAACCAACGGTCTAGTATATATAAAAACGAGAAACGAGAAACACGTAAAGCTGGAATTGAGTTTGGGGTAATTGCCAGAAACGTTTAGGAATTGGGGCCAAAGGGGCCAAAAATAAGCATTTTCTAGTTTCAGACAATAACTTGTGTTCAAGTGTATGGATCTCTCTGAAATTGTATTGCAAGGTACCATATATACCACAAAGGGAAGGCTGGGATTGTTGATGGGGTAATTGCCTCAATATTTTAGGAATTAGGGGCCAAAAGGGCAAAAACAAGCATTTTCTAGTTTCAGGACAATAACTTGTGTGTAAGTGTATGGATCTTTCTGAAATTGTACTACAAGGTTCCATATCACAAAGGAAAGCTGGGTTTGAGGTTGGGGTAATTGCCCAAACGTTTAGGAATTTGGGGCCAAAAACACATTTTCTAGTTTTCAGACAATAACTTGTGTTCAAGTGTATGGATCTCTCTGAAATTGTACTGCAAGGTATCATACCACAAAGGAAGGCTGGGATTGAGTTTGGGGTGATGAATCATAAGGGGTTCAAAAATTTGGAAGGGGGATTTTTTTTTTCTTTTAAAATTTTCTATTTTAAGTTGGTTATTTCTGATATATATTCAAAAGCAAATAATAATGATATGGTAGGAGATACACACCAAACAGGATGTGTAAATTATGATATAATAAGTATTGTGCAATAGCAAGAAATTTTCAATTGCACAGTATTGCACAATAGCAAGAAATCTTCAATTGCACAGTATTGCACAATAGCAAGAAATCTTCAATTGCACAGTATTGCGCAATAGCAAGAAATATCCAATAGCACAATATTGCGCAATAGCAAGAAATTGTCAATTGTACAGTATTGCGCAATAGCAAGAAATATTCAATTGCACAGTATTGTGCAAAAGAAGATACTTTGTATAAATTGCTTATTTCTTGACCAATTTCAGTGGGGTTTTATTCTTGAATTCTTGGGGTTCTTTAATATGCTGAATCTAACCGTGTATTAAGTTTTTGATTTTGGGTCCCGCTTTTAAATTGGTCCACATTGAGGTCCAAAGGGTCCAAAATTAAACTTTCATCAAAATTGAATTATTGGGGTTTTTGATATGCCGAATCTAACCATTTATTTAGATTCTTAATTTTTGGTTCTGTTTTCAAATTGGTCTACATTAAGGTCCAAAGGGTCCAAAATTAAACTTAGTTTGATTTTAACAAAAATTGAATTCTTAGGGTTCTTTGATATGCTGAATCTAAACATGTATTTAGATTTTTGATTATGGACCCAGTTTTCAAGTTGGTCCAAATCGGGGTCCAAAATTAAACTTAGTTTGATTTGAACAAAATTGAATTCTTAGGGTTCTTTGATATGCTGAATCAAAACATGTATTTAGATTTTTGATTATGGGCCCAGATTTCAAGTTGGTCCAAATCGGCGTCAAAATAAAACTTTGTTTGATTTCAACAAAATTGAATATATGGGGTTCTTTGATATGCTGAATCTAACCATGTATTTAGACTATTGATTTTTGGCCCGTTATCAACTTTGTCCACATTGAGGTCAAAAGGGTCCAAAATTAAACTTTGTTTGATTTCATCAAAAATTGAATTCTTGGGGTTCTTTGATATGCTGAATCTAACCATGTATTTAGATTTTGGATATTGGACCATAATAGGTGAATGTCCAATTTAAAAATTTTTAAGTTCTTAGACCACATTCATTCTGTGTCAGAAACCTATGCTGTGTCAAATATTTAATCACAATCCAAATTCAGAGCTGTATCAAGCTTGAATGTTGTGTCCATACTTGCCCCAACTGTTCAGGGTTCGACCTCTGCGGTCGTATCAAGCTGCGTCCTGCGGAGCATTTTATTAATCATGCGCAAATTGCCAGAATATTCATCATGTTGAGTGTGGGCAGTATTTGGAAGAAGAAAATGAGCTACTTTTATTTTAGATCATTCTATCTTATTACCAGTGGCGGATTCAGGAGGCATAGTGGATGTATGTCCCTTTTGATTGAAAAATATATAATTTTTTAGGGTAAAATTGTCCAAAGATTTTTTAGTCTCTGCCTACTTGACAGTATACATGTATATTACACTTTCCAGAATTATGCCTAACAAGGACTCTCTCTGACAGCCTCTGCAGTCTGCGATGTTAAGCAGTAGCACGAAGCCCCTGTCTAGTTAAAATTACCTTAGACTAGTGAATGCGTACTTCTGATAGTCCGACCTGTCTAGTGCATATCTGTGTGCCCTTTTTAATCTTTACCGTAACTGCAGAATGTCACGCCATCGATATCAATAAATAGGTTGAAATGTCTTCCTGCGGACTGTTACCTTGTGAACTAGCACGTTAAGATTCCGGTTCAATGTGTCGGTCAAGTACAAAGCAGGGTTAATAATATACATAATCGTTCTTGTCCTGAATATGCATATTAATTTGCCGCTGGACATTACACATCCATCATCATCATCATCGATATCAATAAACTGATACTCCCTACCTTGTAATAATACTAAAACCAGTTTTGAAGGTCTTCCTAATTACCAATTGTCCAAAATAAAAATAATGGCTCTAAAACAGTCAGTACCAAAAGTTTTCCAAATGTCAAATTTTGGTAATCATTAATTGATATTTGTTGCATTGACCAAATAAAATATATTTGCAACCGTGACAACAGAAAATTAAAAAATTTTTCGAACAATTTTGATATGAGCTTTCTTCTTTTCTTGGTCTGCAGCTGAAAGGATGATCTCTTAAACTGAAGTCAAATTTGAATGAGAAATTAATTTAAACAAAATGTAGCAAAGAAGTTTATATACATTTAATTTACAGTTCATGTACATGTACATGTATGTCTAAAATTTAAAGAAAAGAGTCGAACAGCCTTATCAACAGTTCTGAGAAGGTTTTATTGAACGAAAGGAGAATTTTTCATCTGACCTGGAGAAAAAAACAGATTCAAAAATGTAACCTCAAAATGCAGGATTTACATCTAATTTTCCAAAATTTTCAGAGAGGCATGCCCCCAAACCCCTCTAGCAGGTTCGGATTGATGATCCTCATCAGTGACACAGATTCTTTTAGGTCTAGTACACATGACTTCCAGTAGTGTTTTTAGGTCACCTGGCCGAAGGGCCAAGTGAGCTTTTCTCATCACTTGGCGTCCGTCGTCGTCCGTCGTCGTTAACTTTACAAAAATCTTCTCCTCTGAAACTACTTGGCCAAATTTAACCAAACTTGGCCACAATCATCATTGGGGTATCTACTTTAAAAATTGTGTCCGTGACCTGCCAAACCAACCAAGATGGCCACCATGGCTAAAAATAGAACATAGGGTAAAATGTATATTTTGGCTTATAACTCTGAAACCAAAGCATTTAGAACAAATCTGACATGGGGTAAAATTGTTGATGAAGTCAAGATCTATCTGCCCTGAAATTTTCAGATGAATCGGACAATGGGTTGTTGGGTTGCTGCCCTGAATTAGTAATTTTAAGGATTTTTTCCGTTTCGGTTATTATCTTGAAAATTATTATAGATAGAGATAAACTGTAAACAGCAATAATGTTCAGCAAAGTAAGATCTACAAATAAGTCAACATGATCAAAATGATCAGTTGACCCCTTAAGGAGTTATTGCCCTTTAATGTAAATTTTACCAATTTTTGTTAATTTTGTAATCTTTACAAAAATCTTCTCCTCTGAAACTACTGGACCAAATTCAACCAAACTTAGCCACAATCATTATTAGGGTATTTAGTTTAAAAATGTGTGCGGTGACCCAGCCAACCAACCAAGATGGCTGCCATGGCTAAAAATAGAACATAGGGTAAAATGTAGATTTTGGCTTGTAACTCTAAAACCAAAGCATTTAAAGCAAATCTTACAGGGATTAACTTGTTTATCAAGTAAATATCTATCTGCCCTCAAATTTTCAGATGAATTGGACAATTGGTTGTTGGGTTGCTGCCCCTGAATTGGTAATTTTTAAGGAAATTTTGCCGTTTTTGGTTATTATCTTGAAAATTATTACAGATAGAGATAAACTGTAAACAGCAATAATGTTCAGCAAAGTAAGATCTTCAAATAAGTCAACATGATCAAAATGGTCAGTTGACCCTCAAGGAGTTATTGCCCTTTAAAGTAATTTTTACCAATTTTTGTAAATTTTGTAATCTTTACAAAATCTTCTCCTCTGAAACTACTGGACCAAATTCAACCAAACTTAGCCACAATCATTATTAGGGTATTTAGTTTAAAAAATGTGTGCGGTGACCCAGCCAACCAACCAAGATGGCTGCCATGGCTAAAAATAGAACATAGGGGTAAAATGTAGATAAAACATAGGTTTCAAACGCACTTTTTAGTCTTATATCTCTGAAACTAAACGACAGTACAACAGTTGCATTTATCATGCATCAATTGTAAATAAAATGTCAGGTGAGCGACACAGGGTCCTTGGAGCCTTTAGTTTTTCATTCCACTAGCCCTATGGACAAGTGCTTCAAAATTTTTGGGCACAGCCTGCCTCTGAATTGGAAATAAAATATGTTTAATGTTTAAAAGCAGTGATAGACCAACAAACAACAAAAACCCAATTTAAAGCCATGGTGGTGTTTTAATAGCTATCACCAAAGATTTCATTATAGACCTAAACAGACTATGAGATAGTGGCTTAAGTAGGATATAGGGACAAATAGTTCTGTAAATTGAAAGATTCAAATGCACAAAAGCATTAATAAACCAGCCAATAGAATAACTTTTGTACTTAGTCTAAATTTTTATATAGGCCACATTTGAAAATATGTCTGTTTCCCTTCTCCCGACCATGGATTTCACTGAAGGGTAGGTAGGTAGGCCAAAAGTTTGTTTTTCTCCAGCAATATTCAATGTATATTGTAAATTTCCATGACCACACACAAAGCCTAATACTAAAAGTATAATACAAATAAAAAAAATGTCACAAAAAAAACCGGAATAAAAACTTTTGGGTCAGCGGGACTTTCTCTGAGTCGGTCAGGCGAGGGGAAACAAACCATATTTTTATTTTGGCCTCACCAAATTAGGTACATGTAGCTGCTGAATTGTAGCTTTTATGGTCCTTTTGATATCTGTCTTTTTTGATAATTTGCAGACCATATGTGCTATGGTTCCAGAGCTACAAGTTAAGACCCTAGGAGAGCATAATACTCATAAACAATATGATTAAAATTATTTGCAGAACAATAATATATTCAATCACTTCAATAAATATGTAATAAAAAAAACAGCAGCATATTAATACAGATGTTGTACACATTATTTTGTAATAAAATTAGTATTATGTTGACATTAACTCAAGTCCACCAAACAAGTAAAATTAAGAATGGAAATGGGGAATGTGTCAAAGAGACAACAACCCGACCAAAGAGCAGAAAACAGCCCAAGGCCACAAATGGGTCTTCAATACAGCGAGAAAATTCCCCACCCTGAGGCGGGCTTCAGCTGGCCCCTGAACAAAAATCTGTACTGGTTCAGTGAACAGACAAGTGTATTGTGACTTTAATTAACATAAGCGAATGCATAGTTGGTGCTGTCAAATTCATATTCACCAATTCGACTCAAAATCTCATACAAAAAAAACATTGTTTTGTTACTCTAAGCACTGGCAATACTATAACCATATGCAGTAACAAACAGACAATAGTAAATCAATATGCACATGGCTCGTCTTTATGGAATTAAGAATAGTCACTTATATTGATGGCTTTGTGATGTTACCAATAAAGTAAATTATCCAAATGGGACATTGGTATGCATTCAAACTTGAACAGTATTCTTTTAAGACATAGTATCAATGATTTTGATTAGGTGGCTACATGTAGTAGTAATATGTAAACCAGGTAAGCATTTAATGCTTCTTTGAATCTTTTAAATTCATATTTATTTCTTGTTGCATTTATCCAGTGAAATCCATCTTTGAAATCATAGAAGCTGCAGTTTAATATATCCTAAGCTATTGATGGAAGTTGTAGAAGTTTTTGTATGGGTGACTACTATATCTACATTTCTTGTACAGCTGATGGGAATGTAAGTACTATTGTACAATAGTTACTCTTTATTATCCACTATATTTTAAAAGTTTTAGAATACTTCAATTGATTATTTAATGTATTTGCATATTGCTGATTATGCACAAATGGAACAACATCTTATTACATGTTATTTATCAACCTGAGACAGAATTTTAATGGGAGCACCATAATGTTATATTATGTATCCTCTCATCAGCTTGGTAAGGGAGTCTCTTACTTGGCTGTTACTCTAGCTTATATAAAAAAGTCTGTTATTCATCTTTAAGTGTATTTTCCTTTGCAGAGATATTTGTTTCAAGATATATAAGAAAGGTTCAACGGGGGATATTTCAGCATTTCCATTTATAGCTAACTTTACAGCGTAAGTATACTGTACATTTTCACTTGAGTTAATATAGCAAACAATAAGAAATAACAAATTTGAACTTTTATATGACTTTGCATACAATTTTGGCTTACAAATTTCAACCACAACAATCAGGAAGAAGTATAATGTTATGAATAAGTTCACCTAAAAACATTACCACTAATTCTTATGTAATAATATGTTTACACAAAAATTAAAGATAACATTAAGGCATGGAGACAAATTTGTTCAACTGATAAAAATTATGGAGCATGGTAAATTTTGTTTTTCTTTTGTAGTGCCAGTTTATGGTTACGATATGGAATTCTTCAAAGTCTAGGGATGCTGATTTTGACCAACACTTTTGGTGTTCTTCTTAACTTTGTTTACTTGATGTTATTTTATTATTTCACATCTAAAAAGGTAAATATTATTGATTTTCATATCCTGTTGAAAAAGATATCTAGATTTGTTTAATGGGTACATGTAATTCATCAATTAAAGGTTTTATTGACTTTTTGACATAAGAACTTCATTGAAGCAGTACTTTAATTCTGTTTTCTGCAAATACAAATAATGAACTAATTATTTTATATAGTCATAAGATTAACAGCTACTGATCAAATTTAAGTTTGTCTTGATTGAATAACCCATTTCGTGACTCTGTTGAAGTCAGCTAATTATGTGAGTAATAATTTCTGTCTGTGCATGCATCATGCATGGCATCTACATTTTAGTTTTTGACATTAATGTCATCTGAATAATACACTAATATACCTTCACAGGTTGTCAATGTCTTTTGAGGACAAATAAATTCATAAATCTGGTTTTAGTTGTTTGGTCAACAGTTAAGGTCACTGCAGCTCTACATGACTGAAATATTTGGAAAAATTAATATACACAAGTATATATATCTTCATGATATTATTGTCTTGTCAAAGGGAATACAATTCGGCAGAGGCATAAACTTTTTGTATAAAGCTTTATGTTTCAGGGGATAGAAGACCTGTGTTTTAGTCTGTTTCTCAGATACTTTTAGCAATATATATTTGATGTATGGAATGATTGCAATGTGTGCATGTCTGTCTGGCAGAGTTCATCTCACCTCATTTTCATGGTTCATTGGTCAATGTTATTTTCAAGGTTAAGTCTAATTCTCAGATACTGTAAGCAATATGTTAACTTATGTGGTGTATGGAATGATTTCAAGTAGTACATGTCTGTCTGGCAGGGTTCAAATAACCTAGATCTCATTTACATTAAACATTGACAATGTTAATTGTATGTAATACTTATTGTATAACCCTTTTCTCCAAAACTTTCAATATAAATTCAATCATGATCAGTAATGCACTTTTAATGTATGCACTCTTGTGTTATTCATTCATTCAATTTTCACTAAGAATGGAAAGATTATTTTCCTTGAGAAAAGGAAAAGATTCCATGATTCGAGTTTCTATATCAACAGTCAATTGACCTAAAATTGCTGAAGATAAGTCACATTGGGTTTCAGGAAGATATTGTAAATTTATATATACAGTCTTTACTTAACTGTTTGGAATAAATTCTGTCTGAAAGAGGAAGACCTGTATTTATTTTAAGATCACAGGTCAAAAAATCAAGATGGGATCATCTATGATCATCTATGTAACTTGTATTATCTTTAACTCAAGATGTTTTTTAAGCTTCATGGCATTTGTCATGTGTGCATATTTCTGTTAGGGAATGTGTCTTAAACAATTTCAACTTTCCTTTTTATGCTGCTTATACAGCCTGATGATCATATTTTGATAATTTGTTTTGGAGGGGGAGGTGGTCTATTTGTTTTATTTCATTTACCTCTAAATTTAAAAGAACAGAGGGTTTTTTTACCTACTAACCAGACTTTTTCAAATAATGATTTTTATAATGTTCTGGTGGCAGGTTTGTTAATGCTAGTTTTTTTTAGTATTTGGTGGCATCGTGTAACGGTTCAAAGTAGATGACATTGGCCATAAAAATTAGTCAAATTTCTGTATTGTAATAATCATATTAATTTCATTTTTTTATACGACTGCAAAAAAATTTTGCGGTCGTATATTGGTATGACGTTGGCGTCGTCGTCATAGTCGTCTGAAGACACATTGGTTTTCGCACTCTAACTTTAGTTTAAGTGAATGGATCTCTATGAAATTTTACCATAACGTTCAATACCACAGAAGGAAGCTTGGGATTGATTTTGGGGGTTATTGTACCAACAGTTAAGGAATTACGGGCCAAAAAGGGGCCAAAAATAAGCATTTTTGTAACTTCCAGACATAACTTGTGTGTTAGTGTATGGATCTCTCTGACATTGTACCACAAGGTTCCATATCACAAAGGGAATGCTGGGATTGATTTTGGGGGTAATTGCCTCCAAATTTTAGGAAAAAGGGGCAAAAAACAAGCATTTTTCTAGTTTCATGAAATAACTTGTGTGTAAGTGTATGGATCTTTCTGAAATTGTACTACAAGGTTCCATATCACAAAGGGAAAGCTGGAATTGAGTTTGGGGGTAATTGTCCAAAACGTTTAGGAATAAGGGGCCAAAAAAGGGTCCAAAAATAAGCATTTTTCTAGTTTCCAGACAATAACTTGTGTTCAAGTTTATGGATCTCTCTGAAATTGTACTGCAAGGTACCATACCACAAAGGGAAGGCTGGAATTGATTTTGGGGGTAATTGCCTCAACATTTGAGGAATTAGGGGCCAAATAGGGGCAAAAAAACAAGCATTTTTCTAGTTTCAGGACAATAACTTGTGTGTAAGTGTGTGGATCTTTATGAAATTGTACTACAAGGTTCCATATCATAAAGGGAAAGCTGGGTTTGAGTTTGGGGCCAAAAACAAGCATTTTTCTAGTTTACAGACAATAACTTGTGTTCAAGTGCACGGATCTCTCTGAAATTGTACTGCAAGGTACCATACCACAAAGGGAAGGCTGGGATTGAGTTTGGGGGGATGAATCATAAGGGGGTTCAAAAATTTGAGGGGATTTGTTTTCATTTTTTTCTTTAAAATTTTCCATTTTAAATTGGTTATTTCTGATTTATATATAAAAGCAAATAATAATGATATGGTTTGAATAGGTAAATTAAACATTTTTAAGTTCTTAGACCACATTCATTCTGTGTCAGAAACCTATGCTGTGTCAAATATTTAATCACAATCCAAATTCAGTGCTGTATCAAGCTTGAATGTTGTGTCCATACTTGCTCCAACTGTTCAGGGTTCGACCTCTGCGGTCGTATCAAGCTGTGCCCAGCGGAGCATTTTATTTTATATTATATTAATTTATTTTATTTACTTATTTTTTTTTTTTTTTTTTTTTATGTACATATAAAACTTTCTCCAATTATTTTTCCTAAATTCACAAACACATATGTAGGCCTATTTGGGTTTATACAACACATTTGGCAACTGAATTCACATACACAATTTGGCATATCAAATTTCTCAACTCTTTTCTTTGCTACTGGTGTAGACAACGTTGCTGCCGCTTTGTCGTTTGTTTGGCTTTTTCTCCTTTTTGGGCTTTTGGTGGCATATATTTATTTTTATGCCCCCACCGAAGTGGAGGGGGCATTAAGTTTTACCCTTGTCTGTCCGTACATCCCAACATTGGTTTCCATTCTCTAACTAAAGTTTGCCTCAACCAAATGTTATCAAACTTATACACAATGCTTATTACCACAAAGCACAGTTCAAGTTTGAATTTTGGTGGCGTCACTTTAACCGTTCTAGAGTTATGCCCCTTTATAAATGGAAAAATTGCAAAATTTCAGTTTTCTAACTTAAGTTTGCCTCATCCAAATGTTATGAAACTTATACACAATGCTTATTACCACAATACACAGATCAAGTTTGAATTTTGGTGGCGTCACTTTTACTGTTCTAGAGTTATGCCCCTTTACAAATGGAAAAATTGCTTAATTTTTCTTTTTTTTTCTAAAAATGTTAATGTCATTATTCAAGTAATTCTTAAAATTGGAGTTATCTTCCTTTGTCCATGATTATAGTTGAATCAACTACAATCAATGCTTTATACAATCATTATTCAAGTAATTTTTAAAATTGGAGTTATCTTCCTTTGTCCATGATTTAGTTTAATTAACTACAATCAGTGCTTTATACAATGCAATGTTTAATTTTGCCTTCCACTGATAAAATACAGATCAAGTTGAATTTGGGTAGTGTCACTTTAACCATTATTGAGTTATGCCCCTTTATAAATCGAAAAATTGCAAAATTTTTAGTTTCCATTCTGTAACTTAAGTTTGCCCCAACCAAACATTATAAAACCTATACACAATACTCATTACCACAAAACTAAGATCAAGTACAAATTTTTTGTTTCCTTTCTCTAACTTTAGTTTGCCTCAACCAAATGTTATGAAACTTAAACACAATGCTTATTACTTCATAATACAGTTTAAGTATGAAATTCGGTGGAGTCACTTTTACCATTCTTGAGTTATGCCCCTTAATAAACATAAAAATTGCTGAATTTTTCTTTTCTGTTCTCTAACTTTAGTTTGTCTCAACCAAAAACTTATACACAATTTTTATTACCACAAAACTCAGATCAAGATCAAATTTGGGTAGCGTCACTTTTACCGTTCTTCGGTTATGTCCCTTTATAACTATATGATATGCAAGCGGGGGCATCAAATGTGGCCACATGTGGACACAATCCATATTTATTTTGTTCTTTTATTTTAAATTTTTGATTGTTCATTTATTTAACTTCTATTGATTTTCATTTTTAATTATTTAATCTACCAATTATTAATTAATTTATTTATTCATTTAATTTTTAATTAATTATTGTTCATTATACTTTTTATTCTTGTTTTTACAATATCTATGTTTTGTCTCAAAATTATATTTATAACTCTAAGTAAAAATTAATTATTCAAATGCCCAAAAGGCGTAAGCCAGGGCCGACAATGGGAGACTCTCTTGGTAGTTAAGGTCGTTAAAAACCCCCCTAGTAGTAGTATTAATGTGTAGAATATATAATCTACAAATTCATATACCAGATTTTGCCTCATTTAAACAGTACATTATGTGTCCCAGATGTGGAAATAATATTCAATTTCTTTAACCATCAATGTACTTTTCTTTAATTTGAATCATATTCATATGTTTTCAAAAACTATAATTTTTAAAATAAATTTGTAAAAAAAACCAATGCTGTTGTAGTTAATACTATTGTAAAAGTCAATGTTTTGCTGAATGATAATTGGTTTGATCCAATTTAGTTTAACAAGGTTTAATAGATTATAGACACAATATAAAACATGATCCCCATTATCATATAACCTTTACTGAATAAAGAAAAGTTGCAGGGGGATCTTCATTGTCGTCTTTAAATTTTCTTAAGGAGTGTGAAGAAAATATATAATGTATAGATTTTGACATAAAAAAATGTATTTGCTCTTAGCAATTTAAAAAAAATATGTGTAAATTTTATGGATACCAGTAGTAACTTTAGAATACCCTTTTTAGCTCACCTGGCAGAAAGGCCAAGTGACCATTTCTCATCACTTGGCATCCATCATCCGTCACTAACTTTTACAAAAATCTTCACCACTTAAACTACTGGGCCAAATTTAATCAATTTTGGCCTCAATTATTATCAGGATATCTAGTTTATAAATTGGTTCTGATGACCCTGTCTGCCAACCAATATGTTCGACATGGCTAAAAATAAAAGAGAGATAAACTGCAAGTTTTGTCTATTATCTTGAAAACCACTATGAATAGAGAAAATCTAATAGGGGCAAGAATGTTGAGATCTACCTGTTTTCCATGTATGTCAAAGTTGTCAGCTGACTTTTTATAGGAGTTATTGCCCTTAAATGTCAAATTTTACCAATTTTTTAGTTCACCTGGCCAAAAGGCCTAGTGAGCTTTTCTCATCACTTGGTGTCCGTCATCATCGTCGTCGTCCATTAATTTTTACAAAAATCTTCTCTAAAACCACGGGGCAAAATTTAACAAAACTTGGCCACAATCATCATTGGGGTATCTAGTTTCAAAACATGTATCTGATGACCCCGCCTGCCAACCAAGATGGCCGACATGGCTGAAAATAGAACTTGGAGGTAAAATGCAAGTTTTGCTTAGTATTTTGAAAACCGCTATAAATAGAGAAATTCTGACAGGAGCAATAATGTTCTAAATGTTGAGCTCTAACTAGTGTCAATTGAAGTCAAACTGTCAATCGACTTCTTATAGAAGTTATTGCCCTTAAATGACGAATATCACCATTTTTAAAACTTTTTCCCTATTACATGTATCTCGAAAATTATAATAGAAACACAGAAACTTTAAATAGCAAAAATGATCAGCAAGACAATTTCTACAAATAAGTCAACATAACCAAATAGTCAGACAACTTCTTGTTAGAGTTGTCGCTCTTTTTGCCTATTATCTTGAAAACTGTAATACATAGATAGTAACTATAAACAGCACAAATGATCAGCAAGACAAGATTTACAAATAAACCATAATGGTCAAAATCTTCAGTTGACTTCTTATTAGAGTAATTGCCCTTTAATGACGATTTTTACCAAATTTTTTGTGTTTTTTCCTAATTTCTTAAAAACTATAACAGATAGATGAAACTTTGAAAAGGAAAAATGATCAGCAGGACAAGTTGACAAGTAATAGATATAAGAAGATGTGGTATATTACTCACATTGATTTGAAGTTGGAAGGTCAGATATAATTGAAGTATTTGAAAACAGTTGAAATGATGATAGTATTTTATCAGGATCATTCTTTTGGAAGAACTTAACGAAAATTCAATACAAACTGTGTTCATTATATGGCTTCAGTTCTATGTTTTTATCAAAAGGTCATTTTTCAGCATTCATTTATTTATAACAAAGAATGAGCATGAAGATAGGGTAAGGAACTTTAGGAAGTTTTATCATGAATTGGGATCTGCTTACTGTTTTTAATCAATTGTTATATATCATATATATATAGGGTTAGTTTGATGTTCCCAGCCTATACATAATTTTATATGCATGTTTAAAACCAATGTATGTTCATCAGTTATTTTATTTGCTTTTTACATGACATTGTGTTATCTAAATAATTTTGAATGTGAAAGTATTTATATGATTTGTGGATACCAATTTTCTTTGTTTGTGGAAAAAAAACAAATGGTTCATTACTTTTAAATTCATAGATTTCACAGCTTTTCATATATCAACTTACAGAAAATTAACTGATCATTCAGTATTTAAATTAAATTTATAATATTTTTACCATGATATCAAGGAATTTTGGTACCTCATGTATAATGATACTTACATAGTAGCAAGTAGATCAATACACATGTACTTATGACTATTATTTAAACAGACGAGGTATCTAATATATAAATAATACAGGTTACATTTTTATGCCCCCACCGTAGCGGAGGGGGCATTAAGTTTTACCCTTGTCCGTCTGTACGTACGTCCGTACATACGTCCCAAAGTTGGTTTCCGTTCTCTAACTTTAGTTTGCCTCAACCAAATGTTATGAAACTTATACACAATGCTTATTACCACAATATACAGATCAAGTTTGAATTTTGGTGGCGTCACTTTTACTGTTCTAGAGTTATGCCCCTTTACAAATGGAAAAATTGCTAAATTTTTTTCTTTTTTTTTTCTAAATATCAAGTGATTTTTAAAATTGGAGTTATCTTCCTTTGTCTGTGATTATAGTTGAATAAACTACAATCAATGCTTTATACAATGCAATGTTTAATTTTGCCTTCCACTGATAAATTAAAGCAATATTTACCGTTCATTTCTAAAAATATTTTAAAGTCTTCTTTGAAAATTGGAGTTATCTTTCTTTGTGCATAATGGTGGTTGAATCAACTACAACCAATGCTTTATACAATGCAATATTCAATTTTACTTCCTACTGATAAATTAAAGCATTCTTTACCATTCAGTGCTTACAAGCTGTTTGATTACCGTTCTAGGGTTATGCCCCTTTACAAATGAAAAAGTTGCTGAATTTTTCGTTTCCATTCTCTAAATTGAGTTTGTCTTAACTAAATGTAATTTCTAAAAATATCAATGTCATTATTCAAGTAATTTTTAACCAGATTTCCGAAGGAAATATCGGTTATTAAAATGGGGATGTACGGCTGGCGGCTGGGCAGGCGGATGGGCGGCTGCCAAACAGTGTCTCCACAATAACATGAAAATGCTTTAACAATTTTTTTTCAAATTTAAATATGTTGTTTCCTGGGACTTAATGAAGGTCTAGTTCAATTTTCAAGATATTAGTATTTCTTCTTTTTGAGTTATCGCCATTTTTAATATCCAAAAGTGGTATTTAAAAATATTTTTCTCTTGTTATCATTTTATGACTAAACATAATGTCTTATCTCACAATAAAATTGGAGTGACAGATTTATTTGAAAATTTTCTATTTCCTAAGTGGTGATGTTTATAAGCTATATTATGAGACATTTTGAAGTTAATTACATTATTAATTATTAATTAGATCTGGGTTATATCTTAGCATATGATAATCATTGGAGTGACAGATTTAATTGAAAATGTTCTGTTTCCTGATAAGATCTGTAGGACTGTCTAAATGAAGTTTACAATTTACTGTTCATTCGTAGACATTTTGAAGATAATTAAGTCTCCCTAAACCATATATATTCTTACCCCCACCCCCCTTCAATTTGAGAATGTGCTTTTATCTTGTAAACAGTCGAGATCCCCACCCCTAAACCATATATATTCTTGAATAGGACAATAAAACAAATCAAATGAAATTGAGGGGAAGTCCCCTGGGGTAACCCCCACCCCTCTTCTTTTTGAAAACTTGTAAGCGGTCAAGATCCCCACCCCGAAACCATATATAATCTTGTATGGGACAATAAAATAGTTCAAATGAAATATGAGGCGAGTCCCCTGGGGTCACCTCCACCCCCCTCCTGTTTAAGAACTTGTAGACAGTTGAGATCCCCACCTCTAAACCATATATATTCTTGTATGGGACAAAAAAAAAACAAATCATATGAAATAAAGGGTAAGTCCCCTGGGGATCAATCACCCACCCCCCACCCCCACCCCACCCCCCTTTTTAGAACTTGTAAACGGTCGAATTCTCCACCTCTAAACCATATGTATTCCTGTTCGTAATTTCAAGAAGATTTGAATGACATACAGGGTCAATCCATAGGCGTCACTTATGCATATCACAAACCAATTTGTACTGGACTTTGCCCAATGTCAGGCGACCATGGGAATGACGAATTATTGGAGCTTTGTTTGCGAAACTTTGTAACAGCATCCTGTTACAATTATTTTTTGTTACTGATAAGTGTTATAGATTTTGAAAAGACATTGTATTAATGATAAATAAAATTTTGGATTTTTTTCTTCTTTTCTTTGATAAATTGTTTGAAGAATTTTGTGGCAAGTTTGTTTATTATTCTTTAAAAACTAATTTTCTGAATGCTATTTTTTTTATTATTTTTTTTTTTTTTGATGAATTGAACTCCATTAAAAACTAAGCTTATATTGTCTATTAATAAACATATATTTAGATTTCTGATTTTGGGCCCAGTTTTCAACTTGGTCCAAATCGGGGTTTCAAAATTAAACTGTGTTTGATTTCAACATAAATTGAATATATATAGGGTTTTTTGAAATGCTTAATCTATACCTGTATTTGTTTTCATTATTAATAAGATATATATCTCACTGAAAAATTTAAAGAAATGCCAGAAATAAACCAATATTGTTTGAGGAATGCATCTTGCAAAAATTTACAAGTTCCAAAAGCCAAAACAGAGCTGTATAAGAAATCTTTTATATATTCAGGATCTATTTTATGGAATAACTTACCAATATCCCTGAAAAAATCAACCTCAAGTACAAGCTCATTCAAAAAAGATTTAAAGAATTACTTGTTGGAACATTAAGAAGCTGTGTAATTTTATATGTATAATAATTTTCACACACTTACTCAAACTTAAGATATTGTTGAGGTAATTTGAATGATGCCAATACTATATGAATTTGTAATTTTTACCTGTTTTGAAAATTGTACATTTCATAACAATTTTTTATTTCATTTTTTCATATATGTGTGTTTGTTTGATATTTAATAATTGTTTGTTATATTTCATTGTATTTCATGAGGGCCTCAGGGAAGATTAGTTTTATAGCTAACTGTGTAACCCTCTTTGAATAAAGAATTATTATTATTAAATTATTATTATTATAATACCACATTGAGGTCCAAAGGGTCCTAAATTAAATTTTTGTTTAATTTCATCAAAAACCGAATTCTTTGGTTCTTTGATGTGCTGATTCTAACAATGTTTGAGTGTTAAATCATATCTAATTTTAGAGAACTTAGTCATCACTGGTTGTTGTTATTATATTATTGATTATAATTTGAAAAATTGCATCATATCTTATTTTAGAGAACTATTTATCCAGTTTGAGTTATTTCCCTTTGCACAGAAAATATTATGGATAAAATTAACCTGTGTTTCATTTCAACATAAATTAAATATATATAGGGTTCTTTCAAATGCTGAATCTAAACCTATATTTAAATATTAGATTTTTGGGCCCAGTTTTCAAGTTGGTCCAAATCAGGGTCCAAAATTCAACTTTGTTTGATTCAACAAAAATTGAATTTATGGGGTTCTTTGAAATGCTGAATCTAACCATGTATTGAGAGATTTTGGATTGTGGGCTCCTTTTATCAAATTGGTCCACATTGAGGTCCAAAGGGTCCTAAATTAAATTTTTGTCTTATTTCATCAAAAATTGAATTCTTGGGGTTCTTTGATATGCTGATTCTAATATGTACTTAGATTTTGGATATTGGACCATAATAGGTATTTAAATGTCCAATTTCAAATATTTCAGTTCTTTAACCACATTCATTTTGTGTCACAAACCTATGCTGTGTGAAATATTCAATCACAATCCAAATTCAGAGCTGTTTTAAGCTTAAGTGTAGTGTCCATACTTGCTCAACTGTTCAGGGTTGGACCTCTGCAGGAAAATTCGGTTTGCTGTCACTCTGACAGCCGCTTGTTAAAATTGGAGTTATCTTCCTTTGTCCATGATTATAGTTGAATCAACTACAATCAATGCTTTATACAATACAATGTTTAATTTTGCCTTCCACTGATAAAACACAGATCAAGTTGAATCTGGGTAGTGTCACTTTAACCATTATTGACTTATGCCCCTTTATAAATCGAAAGATTGCAAAATTTTTAGTTTCCATTCTGTAACTTAAGTTTGCCCAAACCAAACATTATGAAACCTATAC
This sequence comes from Mytilus coruscus, assembly GCA_017311375.1. Classification (NCBI taxonomy): domain Eukaryota; kingdom Metazoa; phylum Mollusca; class Bivalvia; order Mytilida; family Mytilidae; genus Mytilus; species Mytilus coruscus. Next base: position 39,873,949 of record CM029596.1, read on the forward strand.
ACAATATTCATTACCACAAAACTAAGATCAAGTACAATTTTTTTGTTTCCTTTCTCTAACTTTAGTTTGCCTCAACCAAATGTTATGAAACTTCTACACAATGCTTATTACTACATAATACAGATTAAGTACGAAATTTGCTGGCGTCACTTTTACCATTCTTGAGTTATGTCCCTTTATAAACATAAAAAATTGCTGAATTTTAGTTTCTGTTCTCTAACTTTAGTTTGTCTCAACCAAATGTTATAAAACTTATACACAACTGTTCTAGAGTTATGCATGTTTACAAATAGAAAAATTTGAATTTTTAGTTTCTGTTCTGTTCTCTACTTAAGTTAGCCTCAACCAAATGTTTTGAGACTTACACACAATGCTTATTACCACAAAACTCAGATCAAGTTCAAATTTGGGTAGCATCACTTTTACCGTTCTTCAGTTATGTCCCTTTATAACTATGATATGCAAGCGGGGGCATCATCTGTGTCCACATGTGGACACAATCCACATTTATTCTTTACTCTACTGAAGTTCTTTGACAAATTTTGCATTCACATCTTTATATCTTTTTTGTAATCACATGGTCAATTATCGTATATATTCCTAAAGTTCAAGTAAATGAACCAAAGGCTTAGGCAACTGACATGTGTAACTTTGAACAGGTAAAGCCTATACATATGCTAAAAGTTAAACCCAGCCCAGCTGAAAATGGTCATTTTCAGTCTATTTTTCGATTTTTATTTGACCTAATGCGAGTTGAACATTGGCCAAACTGTCTTTGTCGTTCAATTATTAGTATATTATATTACCTTGTAGTTACAGCAACCTTTCCATGCTGACTGGAAGTAAATGTGACTTGATTGTCTTGCTGGGGAGTTATTAATGGCAAGATGGCAGGTTTGCCAAAATGTTTGGTTTTTTTTTCTTCAGATTTCTGACAAAACAGTGACATAGTCTTTGCAGACCAGATTTTTTTGACCATATAATACCTCTTTGTGTTCCTGAACTACCTATGCATGCATTTAGGATAATAATTAAAACCTATAGCGAAACCGTTATAATGGCCATCAAATGACTCCCACCCTACCTGATTTTCTCTACTTTTCACAATTTTCCGATTTTTAACTCCAAGAAGGACATTAAGATTGTCATATTTTCATAACAACACATCAAAAAAGAGTTTATGGACCATGTTTTGCAAGATTGAACCGCTGTCAACACTATTCAGCTGGGGCAGTTCTAAAAAAGTATGGAGGGTCATATGGGCTATAAAAGAATGGTTGTTGCAATCACGACTACAAGCGGAAATGGGGGCGCTGGGGTTGAACGGAAATATGCTAAACAAATTTAGCTGGTTGAGTTCATATTTCAATCTAGAAATTTATCATTTTCTATACAAAGTTTTAAAAGTAATCAATAGTAAAATCTTATCTTTTTAAGGAAACAGCCTCAGAGAAATCTATAAAAGTATTTAACTTTACCCTACAGTGAAAACAGTTTCATACAACAATGAGATTCATCGTTATTACAATCACATCAGCATAATACATGCTTTTAAAAAACACAAAAAGCTATTGCATGGAAGTGTTTATTTTCTATTTTTTCTAATTTCAGATTCATTTTATTAGGACAATATTTATAAATATGACATTCATATTTTCTGTCCTGTATTATGTAAAATATCAACAAATAGAGCTTAAATTAGCAGCCAGCCATCTGGGAAAAGTGTGTGCCTTATTATCTATATTAGCATATGGAGCACCATTAGCATCTTTAGTAAGTACAAAATGATTAAATTATAAGAACATAAGGAGATTATGTCTGATCATTTTAAACTCCTGTAAAAATTGCTGGGGATCATAGTTGTTGCTTTGTCTGTCCATTAAGAACAAAAGTTTTCTGAACAGTCTTCCATGTACTTAGATTTTGGATTTTGGGCCCCATTATTAAATTGGTCTACATTGAGGTCCAAAGGGTCCAAAATTCAACTTTGTTTGATTTCATCCCAAATTGAATTCTTAGGGTTCTTTTTTATGCTGAATCTAACCATGTATTTAGATTTTGGATATTGGACCATAATTGGTATATCTCTACGATAGAAAATGAAAGGATATGGAGTAAATGTACATGGGACAACATCGCACACAATACATAGAAAACATAGAAAATTATCAATGAACAGGGCTTTTATTTGTTTAAGAAACAGTCAATCGATTTGTTTTTACAATGATTAGACTTCCTAATTGATATTAAATAAGAGTGTGATAATCTGGATAAAACGATTCAATGAGTACCAACAAACAATAAATAGAATAAACAGATATTAATATTTATTTCAGCACTAATTTATCAACATAGATATTACAATTATTTTATTATTCAGAATATTCGTAATGGTTCTGTATTCCATACAAGATTCACCGACTGCGATATTTAAACAACTTCCTGATTTAATACTTCCTGTTGCTCTCAATCAAACACATCCATGGAAACAATAAAAAATGAAACATCGTTTGCTAACTTATTTATTCCGCAACAATATTTTCATTATCCTGTAATCAACCAGGACTGGAGATTAATTTTGTCTCTGAAAAAAATCACTTTTCAAGGGACGCATTTTACTAAGTTTCAAGTTGGGATTTTCCCAAAAAGTCCCTATGTGTTAAGTTAAATGCTTTGCAATTTTATTTAGATAGACCTGTAAACTATATATACAAACCATACATTTGTAAATATCTTATATCAGTTCATAATTTAAGCATAGAAACAGGCAGATATTATAATGTTGATAAAAATAATAGACTATGTACAAATTGTAACACTAGCTCTATTGAAGATGAATACCATTTTATACATGAATGTCAAATATATAGTCAAATCGGAAAAAAGTATATTAAAAAGTATTATTGGAGAAATCCATCTGCATACAAACTTATCCAGTTGTTATCTGTCAGAAATATTAAAGATTTAAATAACTCAGGTATAGTTTTAAAATCAGCAGAAAAACTTTGCATTATATAGTGTATTTGTTCTCACATATTGTGTTTATTAAACTATATCATTCTCCGCTCGTATTTTGTATTACGTATTATATTTTATGTCATGTACACCTTTATATTTATATATTGTGTAGCTCAAGAATATTTTGTAAAAATTCTTATAATTGGTGCATATAAAATTATTATCATTATGTGTATGTATCCTATAAGCTGTATTGCTTATGGAATAAAGTATTATTATAAGTATAAGAAGTAACTTTTTTTCTCAAGTTTCAAGGGCCAAAAAGGGGGTGCGTACTATGCATGACTGCATTTTATACACATCAAAAGATGATAACTTATGATTTAAAACAAAATGTCATGAAATTTTTATGAAAATTGTCTATTCTCTTTATTATTTCACTAAGATTACAAATAGTTAATTGTTATATTTACAGAAAGTGGTGATGCATACCAAGACAACAGAATGTTTATCATTTCCATATATCTTCATGAATTTTGTGGTTGCATTAGAATGGGTGATATATGGACGTATATTAAATGATATTTATGTGCAGGTAAGGGCACTTTTGGAATTACCAACAATACTGCTACACATATTCTTGAATTATTGATTACTGGTATGCAATGGTCGTATTAGGAATTTGTATTATCTGCACTTTTTAATTTTTTTACAGTTTAATATGTTTAAACTTAACTTCTACAAGTTTATAATGCTACACAAAGACAACAACATCGTAGATTACCGCAGGGAAAATCTTTATTATGGTCTACATGTTTCGCCACTTACGGTGGCGTCTTCAGGACAATTTAAACATAGAAAACAAATACTGAAGTACATAAAATGCGGTGCATATGGTGTTACAAAGGTTAACAAGACTTAACGTCACAATAATTGATTTGACGACATTAAAATGAAAGTGAAAATAAAAGTTGAATTGTCAGTGTCTTTTCCAAAATGGACAACACCTCACAGGACATTCCGCACCATTCAAAAGGCTTCACTCGGAAAGAGGTACTACTTCCATTGCGTTGGGAATGTTGAAAGATGTATGGTAGTCGCACATGTAGGGCATGGTGGAAGTTGTGGTGAATTTGTTACATTTTGCGGTTGTGGTACACTATCCATGTTGCAAGTTTCTTTCAACAATAATAATCGTGCGGTTTGTACCTTTGTAACACCATATGCACTGCATTTTATGTACTTCAGTATTTGTTTTCTATGTTTAAATTGTCCTGAAGACGCCACCGTAAGTGGCGAAACATGTAGACCATAATAAAGATTTTCCCTGCGGTAATCTACGATGTTGTTGTCTTTGTGTAGCATTATTTTCCTGAGGTTTTAAGACAACCGCAGCATACCTCCGGGTATCCATCCTGATTACTCTCTACCAGCCTGTACCGTTAGAAGGTGTTGGTTCACTCTATGCAACCTTAATTATTTTTTGTGAACCCCTGCATCTAGACGATCCACCTTTGCCAAACCAGCGTTGTATTTGACAACCACACCGCATTGACAATATCGACCCCTTCCGAGATTGCCGAATTATTCTAGAAAGTCAACAAATGAACTACTACCACTCAAGATCAAAAGAAGACCACCCCAAAACGTACTGAACCGCAGAACCGCACGATTATTATTGTTGAAATAAACTTGCAACATGGATAGTGTACCACAACCGCAAAATGTAACAAATTCACCACAACTTCCACCATGCCCTACATGTGCGACTACCATACATCTTTCAACATTCCCGACGCAATTGGAAGTAGTACCTCTTTCCGAGTGAAGCCTTTTGGAATGGTACGGAATGTCCTGTGAGGTGTTGTCCATTTTGGAAAAGACACTGACAATTCATTATTAACTTTTACTTTCACTTTCATTTTAACGTCGTCAAATCAATTATTGTGACGTTACGTCTTGTTAACCTTTGTAACACCATATGCACCGCATTTTATGTACTTCAGTATTTGTTTTCTATGTTTAAATTGTCCTGAAGACGCCACCGTAAGTGGCGAAACATGTAGACCATAATAAAGATTTTCCCTGTGGTAATCTACGATGTTGTTGTCTTTGTGTAGCATTATTTTCCTGAGGTTTTAAGACAACCGCAGCATACCTCCGGGTATCCATCCTGATTACTCTCTACCAGCCTGTACCGTTAGAAGGTGTTGGTTCACTCTATGCAACCTTCTACAAGTTTAGTTTAAACCTATATTTTATTGTCCAAAAACGATGACAAAAGGATCAGACACAAGTTTTTATATGACCGCAAAATTTTTGCGGTCGTATATTGGTATGACGTTGGCGTTGTTGTCGTCGTCGTCGACGTCGTCCGAAGACATTTGGTTTTCGCACTATAACTTTAGTATTAGTTTATAGAAATCTATGAAATTTAAACACAAGGTTTATGACCACAAAAGGAAGGTTGGGATTGATTTTGGGAGTTTTGGTCCCAACAGTTTAAGAATTAGGGGCCAAAAAAGGGCCCAATAAGCATTTTTCTTGGTTTTCACACAATAACTCTAGTATAAGTAAATAGAAATCTATGAAATTTTAACACAAGGTTTATGACCACAAAAGGAAGGTTGAGATTGATTTTGGGAGTTTTGGTCCCAACAGTTTAGGAATTAGGGGCTTAAAAAGGGCCCAAATAAGCATTTTTCTTGGTTTTTGCACAATAACTTTAGTATAAGTAAATAGAAATCTATGAAATTTAAACACAAGGTTTATGACCACAAAAGGAAGGTTGGGATTGATTTTGGGAGTTTTGGTCCCAACAGTTTAGGAATTAGGGGCCAAAAGGGTCCAAAATCAAACTTTGTTTGATTTCATCAAAAATTGAACTATTGGGGTTCTTTGATATGCCGAATCTAACCCTGTATTTAGATTCTTAATTTTTGGTCCCGTTTTCAAATTGATCTACATTAAGGTCCAAAGGGTCCAAAATTAAACTTAGTTTGATTTTAACAAAAATTGAATTCTTGGGGTTCTTTGATATGCTGAATCTAAACATGTACTTAGTTTTTTTATTATGGGCCCAGTTTTCAAGTTGGTCCAAATCAGGGTCCAAAATTAAACTTTGTTTGATTTCAACAAAATTGAATGAATATCTGGGGTTCTTCGATATGCTGAATCTAACCATGTATTTAGATTTTTATATTTTGGCCCGGTCATCAAATTGGTCCACATTGAGGTTTAAAGGGTCCAAAATTGAACTTTATTTGATTTCATCAAAAATTGAATTCTTGGGGTTCTTTGATATGCTGAATCTAACCTTTTTTTCAAATTTTGGATATTGGAATACCACAAAGGGATGGTAAGAATTGTCTTTGGGAGTTATGGCTCAAACCGTTAAGGAATAAGGTGCAAAAAGGGGAAAAGGGTTTCAGGTTAATGGACAATTACTTAAGTACAAAACATAATTTAAAAGGCAGTGTAAGGTTGGTAATTGAAACTCATTTGAATATCTCACCTAAACTGCTTTTAAATTATATATATTGGAAATTTGCCAATATAAAATGTTGCTGATGAAGCTTTTTGTGTATCTCACCTAAACTGCTTTTAAATTATGTATATTGGAAATTTGCCAAAATTTTATTATTAATAAATTCCATTGAAATTTGCCAATAACTTTAGTTTAATAAACTTCATTGAAATTTGCCAATATAAAATGTTGCTGATGAAGCTTTTTGTTTATTTTTAGGCATGATTATTATGTCATTTTCTATTTTAATAGGGTCCAAAATTCAACTTATTTTGATTCTAATAAAAATTGAACTCTTGGGGTTCTTTGATATGCTGAATCTAAACATGTATTTAGATTTTTGATTATGGGCCCAGTATTAAGTTGGTACAAATCAGGGTCCAAAATCACTCTTTGTTTGACTTCAACAAAAACTGAATATATGGGGTTCTTTGATATCCTGAATCTAACTGTCGCAATAGCAAGAAATCTTCTATTGCACATTAGCACAGTATTGGGCAATAGCAGGAAATCTTCAATTGCACAGTATTGCACAATAGCAAATAATCTTCAATTGCACAGTATTGCGCAATAGCAACAAATCTTCAATTGAAAACAAATACAAGTGTTTTAACCAATTTCGATGGGATTAATTAAGTCTTTAATTTTTGGGGGTTCTAACCTTGTATATTTTTTTTGGATATTGGTCCCCATTTTCAAATTGGTCTACATTGTGGTCAAAAGGGTCCAAAATTAAACTTTGTTTCAAAAACTGAATTATTGCGGCTGTATGATTTGCTGAATCTTATTGTGCATTTAGATTTTTATTTTGGGCCCTGTTTTCAAATAAGTTCATATTAAGGTTTGAAGGGTCCAAAATTAAACTTTGTTTGATTTCAACTAAGATTAAATTATTGGTGTTTTTTTATATGCTGAATCTAACCATGTTGTTAGATTTTGGATATCAGACTATTCTAGGTAAATTAAATGTCCCATTTCAAATTTTTAAGATCTTTGACCACATTTATTTTGTGTCAGAAACCTATATTATGTTAAAAATTTAATCACAATCCAAATTCAGGCAGTATCAAGCTTGAATATTGTGTCCAAACTTGCCCCAACTGTTCAGGGTTCGACCTCTGCAGTCGTATCAGGCTGCGCTCAGCGAAGCATTTTATTAAACTTAGAAAGTTTTTCAACAAGAAACCATTTTAAAACAAACAAAAAGAAGATTCAGCATTACACATTGCTTGAATAAATATATCTACAATGTTTTCTTGGATTATCCTTTATGCCCATGTAGACATATTTTAATGATTCATTACTAGAGATCATCATCATTGGGGGGAAAACATAAACATATTGTCATTATTGGAACTCAAAGAATTTTTTTAACCCTCATTGAAGGTGATGTTCCCTTTGCGGAAACGTTTTAAAGAGAAGATTTCTCACAGTACATATTGTGTGTTGTTTTTATATGACCGCAAAAAATTTTTGCGGTCATTTATTGGTATGACGTTGGCGTCGTCGTCGTCCGAAGACACATTGGTTTTCGCACAATAACTTTAGTTTAAGTGAATGGATCTCTATGAAATTTTACCTTAAGGTTCAATAGTACAACAGGAAGGTTGGGATTGATTTTGGGGGTTATGGTACGAACAGTTAAGGAATAAGGGGCCAAAAAGGGGCTAAAAATAAGCATTTTGTAACTTCCAGACAATAACTTGTGTGTTAGTGTATGGATCTCTCTGACATTGTACCACAAGGTTTCATATCACAAAGGGAATGCTGGGATTGATTTTGGGGGTAATTGCCTGAAAATTTTAGGAATTAGGGGCCAAAAAAGGGGCAAAAAACAAGCATTTTTCTAGTTTCATGACAATAACTTATGTGTAAGTGTATGGATCTTTCTGAAATTGTACTACAAGGTTCCATACCACAAAGGGAAAGCTGGAATTGAGTTTGGGGGTAATTGCCCAAAACGTTTAGGAATAAGGGGCCAAAAATAAGCATTTTTCTAGTTTCCAGACAATAACTTGTGTGTAAGTGTATGGATCTCTCTGAAATCGTACTGCAAGGTACTATACCACAAAGGGAAGGCTGAAATTGAGTTTGGGGTTGATTGCCCTATACGTTTAGGAATTAGGGGCCATAAAGGGGCCAAAAAACAAGCATTTTTCTAGTTTCCAGACAATAACTTGTGTTCAAGTGTATGGATCTCTCTGAAATTGTACTGCAAGGTACCATACCACAAAGGGAAGGCTGGGATTGAGTTTGGGGGTGATTTATCATAAGGGGGTTAAAAAAATTGGGGGGGGGGATTTTTTTCCTTTTTCCTTTTTTTTCTTTTAAATTTTCCATTTTAAGTAGGTTATTTCTGATTTATATATAGATTTCATCAAAAATTGAATTCTTAGGATTCTTTGATATGCTGAATCTAACCATGTATTTAGATTTTGGATATTGGACCATAATAGGTAAATTAAAAAATTTTAAGTTCTTAGACCACATTCATTCTGTGTGAGAAACCTATGCTGTGTCAAATATTTAATCACAATCCAAATTCAGAGCTGTATCAAGCTTGAATGTTGTGTCCATACTTTCCCCAACTGTTCAGGGTTCGCCTCTGCGGTCTTATCAAGCTGCGCCCCAGCAGAGCATTTTATTCTTTGATATTTTTATCTTTCCATTTTAAATCTAACTAATTTGGTTTCATGAGTAATTAAATCAGTTAACATGTCAAATAGTTTAGACACTCTGTATAGCTATATTGTGTAAGCAAACAGTGTTTTTAACTGAATGGATTCAAGTAATAGGAAACAATTTGAAGCAAACAAAATCCTAATTTATGCTAAAAGATTATTTTGATTTACATCATAACTATTTGATAATGTGAACTTTGATGATTTGAATTATGACATATATGTTCTATTTATTGTTTTCCCAATCATTTCAAAAATTAAGATTACAGACATTTTCCAAATGCTTGTTTTACCTTGACCTCATAGACTTTTATCATTTTTTTCTGTCATTTATAATCAATATTATTCTGCTATATTCTGTCTAAAAAAGGGGGAGATGTTACCAAAATCAAAAAACACAAATCAAAGAATAACTGACACCCTTACCAGTAAAAAAACACAAATCAAAGAATAACTGACACCCTTACCAGTAAAAAAACACAAATCAAAGAATAACTGACACCCTTACCAGGAAAAAACACAAATCAAAGAATAACTGACACCCTTACCAGGAAAAAAACACAAATCAAAGAATAACTGACACCCTTACCAGGAAAAAAACAAAGCAAAACAGACAAACAGCAGTCCACAAAAAACTACTCACAGAACTTTATGAAATTAGCAACACAAAACCTGTGAAAAGTCCTGGATTAAGTCAGTTTTAAATTATTTTAACTTCCAAATACTTGAAACTGTAAATATGTTTCATATGTCAATCTTATCATGTATGCAGAATATATGTTCATTTTTGATACAGATACATTTTTTTTTATTTTTCAGCTTCCAAATTTTTTAGGTTTTTGTTTAGCAGTGATACAGCTTGCATTATTTTGTAAATATCCTTCAAAGAGTACATCATTAGACAGGACAATTACAGTGACAGCATAGTTATTGTTTACAGTGAAATCATTTTGTATTGTAACATAGACATGTTTACAGTGAAATCATTTTGTATTGTTACAAAGACATGTTTACAGGGAAATCATTTTGTATTGTAACATAGACATGTTTTATGATATAAACTTGCTTAAGGTAGTATGGGAGTATAAAAGAAAACAGTTGAATTTCTTTATACTATGCAAGAATGAACTTAATATCGTGATATATAAAACTAAAATGAAAAATAATATATCATTAAGCTTGTTTTAAAACTAGAGGCCTTGCAAAATTTTCATAATAGGAAGGATTATATATCGTGAACAACACAATTACTAGAGAAAAAAAAAAACATCTTAAAATAAATATTTTGAAATAAATAAAACGTAGGAAAGAGTTTTTACTACAAGCTTATGAAAATTTTAAGAAAAAAAAATTAGGTTTACTATACTAGTTCTCTAGCTACATAACAAAATAGGTAAATTTACAGCACTATCAAATAATTTAATTATCTGGGTTAATTCCCTTCAAAGTTCAAATTCTTTATATTTTTAGCTCCTCTGACCCAAAGGGCCAAGTGAACTTTTCTCATCTCTTGGCATTCATCATCGTTGTCTGTTAATTTTTACAAAAATCTTCTCCTCTGAAACAATTGCTCCAAATTTAACCAAACCTGCCACAATCAATGGGGTATATAGCTTAAAAAATGTGTCTGAATCCCCTGTTTGTCAAATAAATTGGCATACATGGCTAAAAAATAGAACATAGGGGTAAATTGCAAGTTTTTTCTATCATCTTGAAAATCACTATAGAGAAATTTGAGGGGGCACAAATGTTCAAAATGTTGGATCTACCTACTGTTCATTCTTGAATGATGAATTTTATTAATTTTTTTCATTTTTGCCTATTATCATGAAAAGTATAATAGATACACAGAAACTTTAAATAGCAAAAGTGATCAGCAAGGCAAGATCTACAAATAAGTCAACGTAACCAAAATAGCCAGACAACTTCTTATTAGAGTTATTGCTCTTTTATGATGATTTTTTTCACCTTTTTGCCTATTATCTTGAAAACTGTAATCGATAGATAGAAACTTGAGATAGCACAAATGATTAACAAGACAAGATCTACAAATAAGCCATTATGGTCGAAATCTTCAGTCGACTTCTTATTAGAGTTATTGCCCTTTAATGACGATTACCAAATTTTTGCGTTTTTGCCTAAGTTCTTAAAAACTATAACAGATATATAGAAACTTTAAAATGTTATCTTAACTTGGCAGAAATCATCAGACAACTCCTTATTGGAATTATTGCCCTTTAATGACATTGTTTGTAGTTTTGCCTAACATTGTAAAAACTACAGTAGAATAGTAGATACATGACACTTTAAATTGCAAAAATGATCAGCAAGACAAGATCTACAAATAAGTCAGCATGACCTAAATTGTCAGTGGATTCCTTATTGGAGTTCTTGCTTTTTAATGACGTTTTTTAGCAATTTTTAACATATTTGCCTGTAATGGTGAAACTGATAAAAGATATATAGACACTGTAAATAGCAAAAATGATCCACAAGGAAAGGTCTACAAATGACTCAAAATCGTTAGGGATGATTGCCCATAAATGACATTTTTATTACCCATTTTTATGTGTTTTGGGCTAAAAATAAAGTAGAGAGAAACTAAACAAAAAAAATTATCACCAATACAAGATCAACAAAACAGAGATCTTTGTCATGAACGCTTTTCTAGTCTACAATGTTGGAGAGAGTCCATTGTCGAAGATGCACATAGACCTAGGTGAGCCACACAGGCTCTTTAGAGTCTCTAGTTGATAGGTACAAGATTTTCTGTTTATGAAAAAGGTTTCATATAAAATATAAAGATATGAATGCTTTCATTCCATAGAATAATCATAAGAATTATTTGTATTTCTCTTTAAGAATGGTAAATTCAGTATAATTTTTTACCAATTCTTTCAGGTTTAAATTGAATCCTTTGAGTTCTAGATGGTGAAAATTTATACTAATCTTTTTAGGTTGAATTAAGAAAAGATCTTTACCAATCATTTGAGACTCTAGATGGTATAAATTTATACCAACCTGTGAGATTCAAGATGGTAAAAATGTTTACCAACCTATGCGGTTCAAAATTGTAAAAATCTATACCAATACTTTGAGGTCCAAGGTGATAAAAATCTATTACCAATCCTTTGAGATTGAAGATGGTAAAATCTATACCAATCTTTTGAGGTTCAAGATGGTGAAAATCTACACCAAGTATTTGAGAATGAAGATGTGGAAAGTCTATACCAATCCTTTGATGTTCAAGGTGGTAAAAATCTATACCAATTCTTTGAGTTTCAAGATGGTAAAAATCTAAACCAATTCATTGAGATTGAAGATGGTGAAAAATCTATACTAACCCTTTGAGTTTCAAGGTGGTGAAAAATCTATACCAACCCTTTGAGTAAGATGGTAAAAATCTATAACAATCCTTTGAGGTTCAAGATGATAAAAATCTATACCAATCTTTTGAGATTGAAGATGGTAAAATCTATACCAATCTTTTGAGGTTCAAGATGGTGAAAATCTACACCAAGTATTTGAGAATGAAGATGTGGAAAGTCTATACCAATCCTTTGATGTTCAAGGTGGTAAAAATCTATACCAATTCTTTGAGTTTCAAGATGGTAAAAATCTAAACCAATTCATTGAGTTTCAAGGTGGTGAAAAATCTATACCAACCCTTTGAGTAAGATGGTAAAAATCTATAACAATCCTTTGAGGTTCAAGATGATAAAAATCTATACCAATCCTTTTTTGAGATGGAAAAAATCTATCCCAACCCTAAGGATCCAAGATAAAAGTTACAGTTTTTACTTATACTCCTGTACTACCTTAAGAACAGATCTTGCCAAAATTATTTCACACTGTCAACCATTATCATAACACTTTCATATATTACATGTTTTACAATAATTTATTTTAGAGAATCAATGCTTTTATCATTTTGTCTCAATTTCCGCATGTGTAGCATCACCACCAGATATAGGTACTCCAGAAGTGGTGAAAAGCAAAAAGTATCTATTCCCCGTACAGTAAAACACTATTTGCCATACAATTTATCCTCGTTATTTACATGAATTTCTTTGTGGAAACAATAGTATATATCGGAAAACAGTGTTGTTCCAGCTTAAATATGATATTACTTTGTATTACAGATTGTTCTAAGTTTATGATAAGACACGTAAGACAGTGAAATAGAACTATTTTTGTATAGCTTTTCTTTTTCAGTGTTTATATTTTCATCGCAAATAGGCCAAAAGTAGAGATTTTCCTGAAATTTTACACAATCATCCTGATTTCAACCAAATTTAGGCCTAGGAAACATAGAGTGCAGGCATCGACAAACTAAATATTCAAGTCAGATATGTAAAATGTTATAACAAACTTTATGTTAAAAAATCTTGTTTGTTGACTCCTGTGCTCAATGTTTTAAATGTCCAAAAAGCCAATGGAAATTTACCAGTTTTCATTGAATTTTAGTGGAAAATCAAAATGAGTGCTATTTATGACATCATCAAAAAAGTATGTAAATTATCAACAAAAAGACACATATCCTATCTAGTCATTGTATTAGCTATGAATCATTGTGATATTGGTAATATAATCTTATTGGATGTTAAAGCTAGAAAAAGGGGCCATTTTAGGACCTTATCAAACCTATTCTTTTACGTCTTAAGTTAACATCAGTAATATGTGGGATGAGTTTAAAAATCAGTGTCCGATTGTTTATTTGGGGCAGGAGTTGTGCCCTTAGAAATGTAGATAATAAGAAAAATCAACTTAAAAGTACTCTTGCACCTATTGTTTTCTTCAGAGTTAACTGAAATATATGTTACAGATCAGCAACAACATTATCCCACATGAATTTAAAAAATCAGTGCTAATTGATTATTTTATTGGCAGTTATTCTCTTTGAAATTAAAGTGATATTAAGTTCTCTGTAGCAGTCTTGTTTTTAGCTCACCATTCCGAATGTTCAGCAAAGTAAGATCTACAAATAAGTTGATATGACCAAAATTGTCAGTTGACCGCTTAAGGAGTTATTGCATTTTAAGGACAATTTTTCACAATTTGTTTATCATGTTATCTAACTTTAAAAAATCTTCTCCTCTGAAACTACTAAACCAATTCCAACCAAACTTAAGCTGAATGATCCTTAGGGTATCTAGAATAAAGTTTGTGTTTTATTTTCTGTTTCGTCAAAAAACATGGCCGCCATAGCTAAAATAGAACATAGGGGTAAAATGCAGTTTTTGGCTTATATCTCAAACACTAAAGCATTTAGAGCAAATCTGATATGAAGTAAAATTGTTCATTAGGTCAAGTTCTATCAGCCATGAAATTTTCAGATGAATCTAACAACCCATTGTTGGGTTGCTGCCACTGAATTGGTAATTTTAAGGAATTTTTGAAGTTTTTAGTTATTATCTTGAATATTATTAATGATAAAGATAAGCTGAAACAGCAAAAATGTTTAGCAAAGTAAGATCTACAAAAAAGTTTCATGACCAAAATTGTCAATTGACCCTTTAAGGAGTTACTGCCCTTTAAAGACAATTTTTCTGAAATTGTTCATCTAGTTTGCTTGCTTTAAAACTGCTGAATCAATTTCAGCAAAATTTAGGCTGAATGAGTTTCAGAATATCTAGTATAAATGTTTTATTTTATTTCCTTGTACATCAAGAAACATAGCCACTATGATTAAAATGGTACATAGGGGTAAAATGCATTTTTTTTTTTGCTTTTGAAGAAAATATGACAGATACAAAGAAAAATTAAAATGGAATTTTAAGACATTCATTAATATATATTGAAAAGCAAAATTATCATTGTGGAAAGGTTTTAAGCAAAAAAAATAACAGGTGAGCGATTCGGCTCTTGAGAGCCTCTTGTTTAGGTTATTCCAAAGAAACTGTTCTTTGATTTTTATTCTTTTTCTATTCTTTTTTCTTTTTTTTTTTTTATACCTATTTGTTTCATTTGAGTTTTTGACTGACAATATGGAACTACCATAATTGACATTCTTTACTAAGAGATACTGACACCCTGTCAGACATCATCATACATCATTATATGTTTTGCAACAAAAAAAAACAAATGTACACTATTCTTTTAATTCTAACTCTTTTATATT
The DNA here is from genome assembly GCA_017311375.1 of Mytilus coruscus. Classification (NCBI taxonomy): domain Eukaryota; kingdom Metazoa; phylum Mollusca; class Bivalvia; order Mytilida; family Mytilidae; genus Mytilus; species Mytilus coruscus. The sequence goes on from CM029596.1 coordinate 39,889,235, forward strand.
AGTTTATTTAGTCCCCTGCCATATGTTTTCTTAATAAAGACACATTATTTTACAGATTGTGTAAATATTTTTGTTGTGCCATATATTTGCAAATGTTAAGGATGATTAGTTTTATAATGCCAAGTTGAAGACGAGATTTTTCTCATATGTCCAGTGATCACCTTGTATTAATATATTAATGAATTAATGAAGTCTTTCACAGAAAAGTATATATAAGTGCAGAAACATAATGTATTTTTTTAATCATAACAATCTGTTTTTTATTAAAGGCACAATGCAAGTAAAGGGATGATGTAGAAATACCTACAAACTTTACCCATTTTGGTTATAAAAACTCCAAGTAGATATAACTGAGCTGTAGGAATACTGATTGAAATAATTTGGGCAAATTTTTATTTTATTTTATGCATTTTGCCTCGCCTTGTCAGCTGCGGCATCAGCAATTTGTGATTATTTGTGATTAGGTCAGTTTAATGAGAACCACTTATGGTAAATATATAACATTTGGTATGCAGTTGTATAAGCATTTGCACATTCATTTCCATGGAGATTATTAGGCCCATCTTTCTTAGTCATGGTTTTCAAAGTTTCTTTTTAATTTCAATATTTGCATTTTGCTATCAAAATTACATACAGGTAAGACATATCTCTGTGTCAACAGTTTATTCCTTTCAATTTTTCACTATATCCCTACCTCTATCTCTAAATCAAATTTCATTTAGCTTTGATTGTAATTTAGAATTGGTTACAAGAGCTTAAAGGAACTGCGACCTGAAATAGTAACTTATTTTTTACTTTAACTCAGATATTTCTGTGTTTTTCCATTGAATTCATACTTTTAAAAATTAGTTTTTAACAGTTTGGATTTATCTCTTACTGTTGTTAGATGTAGGTTTATGTCATGGTATTAATGTTTTCTCCTCAGTCTTATAGTACAATGTACTAAGTATTTTATTTAAGATGTAATAAATTCATTTTTTTTCTGCTTTGATATCTTTTTCCCAGATTATGGCAAAGATTTTTTACTCAGATTGATGATATTCCTGCTTTTTATTAAAGACTTGTTTATAATTTGTGGTTATTATCAAATAATTGTTTCCAATTCTAGTCAGGAAGATTTCTTCTAGTTTTTATTCATACATAGGTAGTGTCAGTTTCCTCTGTTTCACTCATGGCATCAAAATTAGAACGTTTCTAAAAATCTATATATGATTATTACAGGGTCTTTATAATATACTTAAAAAATCATCAATTTTATAACACACTTCAATTAAATCAAAATGTTATTCAGGATTACATATTGCTGTTGATGACAACATTGCAAATTTTACATATTTTTGTAAAATATTGCTTCAAAGGACAACTTTAGCCAAAATGAATTGTGTCAGAATGACATCACAGTAATTGCTTCCTATAGAATTTTAAGAAAGTCTTTCTTATACATTTCCTGGGTACTAACTTAGATTTTGACAAAATTCGTCAAAAATTTGCAGTTTTGAACCAGCTTTAGGCAATAATGATTTTGGAAATACACTAAAATGTTGTCGAAACATTAATCTATGAGTATGTGAATTAAAATAACAATTGAATCACTTTAATAAAATGGCCCTGGTGTGAAATAAGTTCAAAGGGAGTTGTTTGAATTCTTTTGGTTAAAGATTCAAGCTAATGAATACTTTTTCCTAACATGAAAATAAAACTTTATAATTTTAGTGATAATAACATCAATACACTTAAAAATTTTAAACATTGTTATATTAAGTTTATATTTGTGAGATTTAAATTAAACTTGTTTATATAAGCACAATCTAACCTATTTAAATAAAATTATTTTTATATATGCATGTTTTTTTTACTGCTGAAAGTATAATGGTTTGATACATCGAGTAGACATGGTATTGTCATAAAATTTGCTAACATGTAATCAATCCATTTAGATAGTTTGGATAATTTTGTAGACTGGTTCTGATATAATATCTAGTTGACAGATGATTCATTAAGATAATGGTTAGGGTAATGATGTAAATTTTTATCAGCTCACCTGTCGTCTGAAGTCATCATCGTCGTCATTAACTTTTACAGAAATCTTCTCCTCTGAAACTACTGGGCCAAATTTAACCAAACTTGGCCACAATCATCATAAGGGTATCAAGTTTAAAAAAATGTGTCCAATGACAACATGGCTGACATGGCTAAAGATAGAACATAGGGGTAAAATGCAAGTTTTGTCTATTATCTTGAAAACTGCAATTAATAGAGAAAATCTGATTGAGCCAAAATGTTTAGAATGATGAGATCTACATATTGTTTGTTTACTTCAGAACTGTCAGACGACTTCTTATATGAGTTATTGCCTTTAAATGATGAATTTTACCGATTTTTATATGACCGCAAAAAATTTACGTTGGTATATTGCTATCATGTCGTCGTCAGAAGACATTTGGTTTTCGGGAAATTATTTAGTATAAGTGGATGGATCTCTAAGAAATTTAACCACAAGGTTCAATAGCACAAAAGGAAGGTTGGGATTGATTTTGGGGGTTATGGTCCCAACTGTTTAGGAATTAGGGGACAAAAAGGGGCAAAAAAAGGCATTTTTCTAGTTTCCGGACAATAACTTGTGTATAAGTGTATGGATCTCTGAAATTGTACCACAAGGTTCCATACTGCAAAGGGAAGATTGGGATTGACTTTGGGGGTCATGGCCCAAACAGTTCAGGAATTCGGGGCAAAAAAAGGGGGAAAAACAAGGTTTTTCTGGTTAATGGACAATTACTTAAGTATTAGTCTATGGATCTCTATGAAATTGAAACACAAGGTTCCATACCACACACAGAAGGTTGGGGTTGATTTGTGGGTTTATTGCTTTAATCGTTAAGAAACTAGAGGCCAAATAGGGGCCAAAAACAAAACTTTTCTAATACTGGCTAAGCTGTTTCTAACATCAATTAATTCTGATCTATATAAAGAAATAACAAATACTGATATGGCAGGAGATACACACCAAACAGGGTGTAAATTATTATATTTAGTTTGTAAACAGATTTACTAAGTATTGCACAACAGCAAAGTATTGCACAACAGCAAGAAATCTTCAATTGAAAATAAATACAAATCTTTTATAACCAATTTCAATGTAACCCGAATAATGTCAGTCATTATATTCCGCCGATCTCCGACTAATCTCCAATTGCTACATTAACCTCGATAGGCTATAGGCCGCTAGAGGGCGCAGAATTATTGAGTTAATTTCAATGAGGATTAATTTTAAATCTTGAATTGTTTGAGGTTTTTACCATGTATTACTATATTGGATATTTGGACATTTTTAAATAGGTCTACACTGAGGTCCAAAGGGTCCAAAATTAGACTTTATTTGATTTCATCAAAAACTGAATTCTTGTGGTTCTATGATATGCTGAATCTTAATTTTGGGCCCTGTTTTCAAATTAGTCCATATTAAGGTCCAAAGGGTCCAAAACTAAACTTTGAATTCATGTTTTTTTTTTTATATATGCTGAATCTAACCATGGAATCAGATTTTTGATATTGGACCATTAAGTAGATTAAATGTCCCATTTCAAGTATTTAAGTTATCTGACCCCATTTATTCTGTGTCAGAAATCTATAATGTGTCGAATATTTAATCACTATCCAAATTCAGAGCTGTATCAAGCTTGAATATTGTGTCCATACTTGCCCCAACTGTTCAGAGTTCGACCTTTGCGGTTGTATCCAGCTGCTCAAGCCGGAGTGCATTTTTTTTTCATGTTTGCCTTATATCTGAAAAACTATAACAGATAGGGAGAAACTTTATATACTAAGAATGATCAACAAGACAAGATCTACAAATAAATACACATGGTCGAAATCATCAGATGACTCCTTATTGAAGTTATTGCCCTTTAATATAATAGAAAGATATAAACTTAAATCAGCAAAAGTGATCAGCAAGACAATATCTGCAAATAAGTTTACAGTCTTGAAATCGTCTGACGACCCCTTTTTGGAGTTATAGCCCTTTGATAATATTTTTTACCATTTTTTTTTTTTTTGCGTTTTTGCCTAATATCTGGAAAAAAAACTATAATGGATAGATAGAAACATTATTATGCAAAAATGATCAGCATGACTTGATTAACAAGTAAGTCAAACAGGGGAAATCATCAGTCGACTCCTTGTAGGAGGAGTACTTGCTTTGTAATGACGATTTTTACCAATATTTTATGTTTTTGCCTACTATCTTGAAAACTATAAAAGATGGATAGACACTTAAAATAGCAAAAATGATCAGCAAGACAAGATCTACATGTAAGTAATTTGCCGAAATTGTTGGTTTTACTCTTTATAAGAGTTATTGCCGAAATTGATTTTTTTTTATCGTTTTTTTTTTTTTTTTTTTTTGTGTTTTGGGAAAAAAACTAAAGCTAATAGAGAGAAACTGTTAACAGAGAAAATTATCGGCAATACAAGATCAACAAAAAAAAAAGATTTTTGTCATGAATTCTTTTCTAGTCCACAATGTTGGAGAGAGTCCATTGTTGAAGATGCTCATAGACCTAGGTGAGCGACACAGGCTCTTTAGAGCCTCTAGTTTTGTCGGCTGATTCATTCAGGTTATGGTCAGGCATGATATAGACATTGTGTAGCCATAAAATATTGTTTACAATAGATTTATTAAAATATTGGTTTTGATAATTATGTTTACATGGTATTGTAAAACTTTTTTGAAAACATTACCAATTCAGATAATGGTTTGAATTATGATATAATCATGCGATTGGTCATAAATGTTGAGACAGATGTCATCATCTCCGTTCAGATAATGGTTTGAATTGTGATGCAGACATCATATTGCCACAAAACCTTCTTGACAGAGTACTAGCCTTTCATAAAATCAGTGGCGGATCCAGAGGGTGGGTTCGGGGGGTTGGACCCCCCTTTTTCTTGACAATCAATGCATTTGAATAGGGACATATAGTTGGAACCCCCCTTTTAAAATGGCTGGATCCGCCCCTGAAAATGGTAGTATCGTAAAAACTTGGTTTACAGTTGCATTATTCATGTAAGGTTTTGGATTATGATGGTTTCTTTAAGACTTTGTAGGCTGTAGATAGATAATCCTTTCAGGTAATGGTGTTTGTAATGATGTAGAGATGGTACTGTCATATAATTTTGTTGACAAAATAAAAAAGTAGAACTAAATACCTGCCATACAAGTTAGAGGTTTAGCTAGCTATAAAACCAGGATTAAAATAGAGTCGAAAGATACCAAAGGGACATTCAGACTAATAAGTCGAATATAAACTGACAACGCCATGGTTAAAAAAGAAAAATTAATTGAATTTACCTTGGAGGTCGGTATTTTTGTGAATACACATTTAGTAGAATGATTGGCTAATGCTTTCATAAAATTAGTTCATAGATTGATGACTGATTAAGATAATGGTTTGGATTATGATGTCTACATGGTATTGTAAAAAACCTTGTTGACAAATGATTTGTTTAGATAATGCTTTAGGTTATGATGTAGACATTGTTGATGTAGATACAGTATTGTCAACAACAAAATGTTGACAAAAATTCCATTCAGATAAGGGTTTGAATTATGATATAGATATGGTACTGTCATAAAACTTGGCTGACATGATTCATTGGTATATGGTTCGGGTTATGATGTAGACATGGTACTGTCATAAAACTTGGCTGACATGATTCATTGATACATGGTTCGGGTAATGATGAAGACATGGTTCTGTCATAAAACTTGGCTTACATGATTCATTGATATATGGTTCGGGTTATGGTGTAGACATGATTCTGTCATAAACCATGGCTGACCTAATACATTGATATATGGTTCGAGTTATGATGTAGACATGGTGCTGTCATAAAACTTGGCTGACATGATTCATTGATATATGGTTCGGGTTATGATGTAGACATGGTACTGTCATAAAACTTGGCTGACATGATTCATTGATATATGGTTCGGGTAATGATGAAGACATGGTTCTGTCATAAAACTTGGCTTACATGATTCATTGATATATGGTTCGGGTTATGCTGTAGACATGATTCTGTCATAAACCATGGCTGACCTAATACATTGATATATGGTTCGAGTTATGATGTAGACATGGTACTGTCATAAAACTTGGCTGACATGATACATTGTATATAAAATGGTATGAATGGCATGGTTCTGTCATAACTTGGCTGACATGATTCATTGATATATGGTTCCAGTTGTGATGTAGACATGGTTCTGTTATAAAACTTGGCTGACATAATTCGTTGATATATGGTTCGTGTTATGATGTGGACATGGTACTGTCATAAAACTTTGCTGACATGATTCATTGATATAAGGTTCGAGTTTTGATGTAGACATGGTTCTGTCATAAAACTTGGCTGACATAATTCGTTGATATATGGTTCGTGTTATGATGTGGACATGGTACTGTCATAAAACTTGGCTGACATGATTCTTTGATGACATAATTGTTTGTTTTATAGTGATTAGGATTATTACACAATTTGAACTGCTGTACCCCAATTTTTGACATTTTTACCTATTAAGTCTGTTTGTTTCGCCCACACATTGTTGTCAATATAATGCGACTATTATACAAGTGAGAGGCTAGCTATTAAACCAGGTTTAATCCACCATTTTTACACAAGGAAATGCCTGTACCAAGTCAGGAATATGACAGTTATCCATTCGTTTGAGCTTTTGATTTTGCCATTTGATAAGGGACTTTCCGTTTTGTTATTTTAATTTTTGATATATGGCTCGGGTTATGATGTGGACATGGTACTGTCATAAGACTTTGCTGACATGATTCATTCATGTATGGTTTGGGTTATGATGTAGGCATGGTACTGTCATAAGACTTTGTTGACATGATTCATTCATGTATGGTTTGGGTTATGATGTGGACATGGGACTGTCATAAAACTTTGCTGACATGATTCATTCATATATGGTTTGGGTTATGATGTAGGCATGGTACTGTCATAAGACTTTGCTGACATGATTCATTCATGTATGGTTTGGGTTATGATGTGGACATGGTACTGTCATAAGACTTTGCTGACATGATTCATTCATGTATGGTTTGGGTTATGATGTGGACATGGTACTGTCATAAGACTTTGCTGACATGATTCATTCATGTATGGTTTGGGTTATGATGTGGACATGGTACTGTCATAAGACTTTGCTGACATGATTCATTCATGTATGGTTTGGGTTATGATGTGGACATGGTACTGTCAAAGACTTTGCTGACATGATTCATTCATGTATGGTTTGGGTTATGATGTGGACATGGTACTGTCATAAGACTTTGCTGACATGATTCATTCATGTATGGTTTGGGTTATGATGTGGACATGGTACTGTCATAAGACTTTGCTGACATGATTCATTCATGTATGGTTTGGGTTATGATGTGGACATGGTACTGTAAAGAAATTGTTGACAAATCAAGGTCAGGATTTTGGTGTACACGGGGTAATGTAAAAAAAAATCGACAGAAGATCAATTAAGATACTGTTTTATGTTTCAGACATGGTAATGTCATGCAATTATGTTAACAGATAATTCATTCAGATTGTACTTGAATCGTACTAATGTTTGAAAGGTATTGTCATACACTTTGTTGACTGACGATCCATTCCGTTATGGTTTGGATATTATAGAGACATGTTATTGTCATAAAATTTAGTTGGCAGATGATTCATTAAGATGATGTAGTCACTGTACTATTAAACTTTGCTGACAAATGATCCATTCAAATAATGATTTGTACTTTTGTTGAAGACATACATTTTTGTTATAAATTTCTGTCAACAGATGATCAATTTAGATAATCTTTTGGGTTATGATGCAGGCATGGTTTTGTCATAGAACTTTTTCAAGAGATAATCCTTTCATATTGTGCTGGGACATAATATACACATGGTAATTTCAAATAATAATTTCGAGTAATGGTTTGGAAGTGATGTAGACATGGTTTTGTCATAAAATTTAGTCAGATGATTCATTAAATAATGTTTTGGGTTATGATGTACACGTAATGCAATAAAAACTTTGTTGATAGATGACCCATCAGATGGTGGTTTTGATAATGATGTACACATCGAAATGCCATAAAACTTTGTTGACAGATGATCCATTCAGATTGTGGTTTTGATTATGATGTACATATACATCGTAATGACCTTTGTTGAAAGATGACTCATTTAAATGGTGGTTTTGATTATGATGTACACATCGTAATGTCATCAATAGTTGTTGACAGATGGTCCATTCAGATGATGAATTTGATTAGTATGTACATTTCGTTATACTATTGAATTTGTTGAAAGTTAACAAATTAAGGTGGTGGTTTTGATTATAATCTACACGTGATGGTGCTTCTGATTATGACGTACACATCGTAATGCAATTAATATATGTTGGCAGATGACCCATTCAGATGGTGGATTTGATTATGATGTACACATCGTAATGCCATCGATATTTGATGATAGATGACCCATTCAGATGATGCTTCTGATTATGATTTACACATCGTAATGTCATCAATATTTGTTGACAGATTACCCATTCAGATGAGGCTTCTGATTATGATGACATTTGTACACAATGTAATGCAATAAAACTTTGTTGACAGATGATACATTCAGATGGTAGTTTTGATCTTGATGTAAACATCTTAATGCCATCAAACAAATTTGACATATGATTAATTCAGATGTTAGTTTTGATTATGATGTTCACAGCTGATCAATTCAGATAATGATATAGGCATGGTTACGTCATAAAAAGTAGTTAGCAGATGAGCCATTCATATGATGGCTTGGATTATGGTGTAGAAATGGTATTATAATGAGACTTAGTTGACAGACAATGCATGCAGGTAATGGTTCTGGTTATGATGTAGACACGGAATTATCATGATACTAAGATGGCAGATGATACATCAGGTAATTGTTCTGATGGTACTGTTTAGTTTAGTTTAAACATATTTTATTCGCTCAAGCAAAAAGGATCAGACACAAGTAAAACATACTTTATGATATCTTCTCCACAATACAACATATATAACAATACAAAAATTGAATTTGAGCATGCATTATATAATATAAATAAAATAAATATTACTTACCTATACTGAAAAAGGGAAGGTGATACAGAAAGAACGACACAGATTAGGATAATGATGAGGATGTGCGTTTTATAGAGGATTGCTGCTCACAAGGAAGCTATTAAACCAAAAGTTCCAAGTGATGAGGTTGAAATGATCCCTTCGTAAATTTTACGGACGCCGTCACGAGTTGGTTGACCGTTATGGAATATCCGTTTCACAGATGAAACCGATATGTTCCAATTGTCGTAACTACAATCCCGTCCTCTTTTCCCCCGAATTTGACCTATCGAATTAAACTTATCAACGGGTTTGTACTAACATGAGCAACACGGCGGGTGCCACATGTGGAACAGAATCTGCTTACCCTTCCAGAGCATCTGAGATTACCCCCAGTTTTTGGTGGGGTTCGTGCTGTTAAGTTTTTAGTTTTTCTATGTTGTGTTTTGTGTACTGTTGTTTGTCTGTTTGTCTTTTTCTTTTTCAGTCATGGCGTTGTCTGTTTATTTTCACTTTATGAGTTTTAATATCCCTTTGGTATCTTTCGCCTCTCTTTTACTTATGTTGATATTATACCACGAGGAATAGTTTTGATATCTTTATAAAATTTAAGACTTGTTTAACAATTTGTACATTTTGTTCATAGGAAAGAGTATCTTTTCCAAAAACCAATAGTTTTATGTCCAAATTGCAGCCTCGGGAAGCCAGCTGATACCATTACACATGCATAGCCCTTTCATTTAAATAGAAAGGACATGGTACTTTTATGGTGACTAAGTTAACAGATGATTCATTCGGGTAGTTGTTCTGGTTATGATATGTAATAAAACATAGTTGTCAGATGATTCATTACGATGATGGTTTGAGCTATTATTTAGAAATTTGCTGACTGATGGTGTGCACTTTTATTTATCAGGTAGATATGTTACTGTCATAACATTTCATTAAGGGATATATTATCCATTTAGATAATGGCTATAAGGGTTATGATACCCACCAGATATCGTCGTTATACAATTGTGTCAACAGATAACCCATTCAGATGGTGGTTTGAATCGTGGTGTAGACATGGTTTTGAAAAATTCTTTATTGACAAATGAGCCATTCAGTTAATGGTTTGAATTATGATGTAGAATTGGCATTTATATTTAAACTTTGTTAACAGATGATAGACTAAGATAGTCGTTTTGGTATTGATGTCATAAACTTAAGTTTACTACTGATTCATTACAATGATGCTTTGGTTTATGGTGTTGAAATCATTTTTAACTTTTGATTGCTCTAAAGACAATGCGTTTTCTTTGACACTTGCAAGATAAATACAAGGAGCGCAGTATCATTTAGTGAACTTTGCCTGAAGTACCTATAATTTCCTTTACAATATGTCGTTCATAAAAAAAAACTCTATAAGACGACTTATCCTAGTGAGTAATACTTCAATTTTTTCTACTTATAGTTTTCTATAATTTATTCAATCACTGCTATGAATGAAAGTTTGTGGCAAAACATAATAAAGACCTAACGACACACCACTTGGTAGGTTTTTTTTTTACAATACCTGCATATATTTAGACAATATATTCTTCGTGAGCAATCCAGAATTTTCTAAAAACACAAAAGAAATTTATCTCTATCAACTTCCTGACACATAATCAAACTTTAATAGTGACCACTTTCCTTCTTTTCCATCTTTACCTATTGCTTTTTGTTTTTTGTATTTTCCATGCGTTTACATTTGTTAATTAAACTTACTCATTACAGTTGTTCTATTATAAATTCTATCAACGTTTGTTTACCGTTTTTCATCATTGTTTACCTTTTTCATCACGGTTTTCTATGGTGGCCGGTTAAGGCCATTTCGCGTTTTCGCTTTTCATATTCTATAGGGCGAAAACGCGAAAACGCGAAATCGCGAAGTCGAAAACGCCAAAACGCGAAGTCGAAAACGAAAACGCGAAATCGATTTCGCGTTTTCGTTTTCGACTTCGCCTTTCGATTTCGCGTTTTCGACTTCGCGATTTCGCGTTTTCGCGTTTTCGCGATTTCGCGATTTCGCGTTTTCGCGATTTCGCGTTTTCGCGTTTTCGCGTTTTCGCGATTTCGCGTTTTCGCCTTTTCGCGTTTTACGATATACATGTTATTATAACATAACATTTTAAATATAATTGGAGACAAGACTACAAAGTATGTCATTCAAATGATTGTCATATAAATTTCATATCTGTGGTTTACTTTAAATATTTTCATAAATTAGACAATTCCTTTACATTCTTTGTTTCAAATACTCTAACAAGTCATTATCTTTTAAAAGTGTCAAATTTATAAGTTAAGCCACAATGTAAACTATAGGCGGTTTTGTTGTTGTAATTATATTTTGTTTATATACATCTATTGTTTACATGTGTATATTAGTAGATTAATTATGTTTTAGTCATGTAGTTGATATTGTATTTAGACAGCCTTATTTAAAATTGGTTTAATCCAAATGAATTACTCTCTTTAAATAAAGATATTATTATTATTATTATTATTATTATTATTATTATTATTACTGAACAAATTTAAAAACAGATGCATTTGTATAAAATGCCTTTGAGTATACAAATTGCTTGAAATCATATTTTTGACATTTTAAAATATATTTGTTAATTGACCAGATTCAGTTTCTCTATTTGTTTTGTTAATCTGGTTCTGACACGGGGAGGATTGTTGTTATTGTCTACCGCTTCAACAGTATATCCCTTGTCCCTTGGTGTCTCCTGTAGATGAACAAATTTCCATCTTTGAAAATTTGAAATATTAATCAATGCGTTTAGTAATATATGGGAAACACATTCTACATTTACATGAATTTTCCATAAATCCAGGTTACTTTTGTTTAAATTAAAAGAACATGCGACAGGTTTAGGATATCTTTGCTAAGATCAACCTACGACAGTTTTGAGGCGAGGTCTTGGATAGTCCTAAGAGGATCATAAGACTTGTCATAAGATATTCTAGTATCTTATAACAGGCCTTAAGATAGCTTCGCGAAACCGTCCCAAGTTTTATTTGACAAAAGTCTTATCTCCACAATGTATTAAATTTTAAACTTTTTTCACACAAGCTAATTTAAATATTAAAAATTTTAGATTCACAACAAGAGCATTAAATGAATGATTATGTATTTTAAGTAACCATGGCGATAATAATGATTAATTTCATTTATTTTAAAATGTCCAAACTATAACTTCCAGCAAATGTTCAAAGGCATTTTATACAAATGCATCTGTTTTTAAATTTGTTCAGTAATTGTCAACAAAGAATGTGAAGAAATTGTCTAATTTATGAAAATATTTAAAATAAGTCACAGATATGAAATTTATATGACAATCATTTGAATGACTTATACTTTGTAGTCTTGTCTCCAATTATATTTAAAATGTTATGTTATAATAACATGTATATCGTAAAAACGCGAAAAGGCGAAAAGGCGAAATCGCGAAAACGCGAAAACGCGAAAACGCGAAAACGCGAAATCGCGAAAACGCGAAAACGCGAAATCGCGAAATCGCGAAAACGCGAAAACGCGAAAAAAGTCGAAAACGCGAAATCGATTTCGCGTTTTCGCGTTTTCGACTTCGCGATTTCGCGTTTTCGCGTTTTCGCCCTATAGAATATGAAAGGCGAAAACGCGAAATGGCCTTAACCGGCCACCATAGTTTTCCTCACACTTGCTCTGTGCCTTTGCTGAATATCTAACGAAAGGTGTCATGGTTATGGTCCCTGCATACAGAAAAGCTGTTGATTACGGGAATACAAGCATTCAATAGAAGTAAATATCTGAAGATTTGGATAAATGTTCACGTGTTTTATAGTAAAACCATTCAAGTTTATAAAACATATATTTTTTTTTTGGGGGTAAATATGAAGTATCACATGACTGCTGTTGTTTTATACTACATATATAATTGTTTTTAAGATGATATTTGATCAAATTAATCTATCTATCTATCTATATGACTTTCGGAAAGAGGCGACACGTATCCATACAGGATTGGGAAAGTACTCAAAATGAATAAATTAAATTCTCATTGAATAGTTATCGATTAGTGTCTACTTACAAATCAGTGGATATATGAGGGTCTGGATTGTAGTCTTAAATTTCTATTCTGTAACTTTCAGACCATTTTTCTCTGTTCTTTATATTTTTAGTTCATAATGATGAATGATGAACACTAGCCTGTCAGCACTAGGATTGTGTGTTTTAGCTTCGGTCGTGGCAAGTAGTGCTGTCAAGTCTCTTGCTTGAGACTCACACATTGTCATGTTTATTTGGCGGCATTTTCCTTTGATCTATTGTTTTTTTCTCTTTGATCTTTACAATTCTTGCAAAATCTCACGCATTTGCTTCATGAAAACTTGACAGTCCTAGGCAAGGGTCTTTCAATTTTGATCTTAATTGACTAGTATTGCTTCCAGCCGTAGACCGTAAATACTCCGGGTTCCCGGCTTCCCCCAATAAAAACTGACCGCCACGAATAGCCAAGCGTGCTGAAGTTGGCTTTAAACGCCAATAATCAATCAATCATCTCTATTCTTTATTTTATGGCCTATTATTCTCTATCCTGTAAACCCAATCTTGACCCTATTAAATATATGATTGAATTTTATTATTTTGCTCGGGGTCAGTATTTAGGATAAATATCTACGTGTTAGTGCATTCATATTAAATTGATACCTTATCTCCGAATAAACACAACCTAATACATCTATATCTAGCACGCTATTATTGCTTCTTTTGTACAACCCAGGTAATCAGGATGGCGACTGAAGAGTCAATTGTTGTCACCAAAGAAGAAGTTCATAGTTTTGTCATCCGTTCCATGGAAGCTGTTGGCCTTAAATTGAAACATGGAACAGTTCTTGCTGATCTTATTGTATCCGCTGAATGTAGAGGACACGCCAGCCATGGATTAAACAAACTAGGTAAGGTATGTATTGTGTTTAGCATTTATTATACTAAAACTGATTCAATATCACAATGGTATCGCATATATATATACAACTCATTGTCTCACAATGTACCATTAGTAAGGAATAGCACATTATCAAAGAATATATTATGACGACATTATAAATATGCCATTACTTCAGTGGACAACACTACTGAGGGGTGTATTTTATCTTTGAAATATAAAAGAATATATGGGCATTGAGTAGCTCTACCTGAAACAGTACATATAACATAGTCAAATCAAACAAAATATATTTGGAAGAGGGTCAATTTCCCCTGAATTTATTTCACATCAAGGCCATTTTCTTTAAATCTTAACTCAAATTCAAGGTAGCACAGCACAATATGTGACATATGTGTACTTTAATGTTCTAACAATAGTATGGCTTATTTCTAAACAGGGCATCAAATTATAAACGTATAGAGCTATCCCAAAATCGCTATTTCGATAGATTTAGGAAAATTTTGAGTATTTATCACAAAAATTTATAAAAAGACCATCGTAAACTGAAAAATAAATTATGTTGGAACTTCGAGGTAAACTACTATGTATTATATAATGTAGATAAAATGGATAAAGAATGAATCTTGTTTGGCATCTTTAGTTGGATCCTAATGGTTGGTGAAAATGAACATAACATATTTATAAATTCTGTCGCGAAGCGCTGTTCATGGATTTACCTTCGGCTGGAATGCTCAAAACCAAAATTTATAAGCCGTGAGACTAATAACAAAAACAGTCGAACAATATTTTGGCAAGGCTCAGGAAATAACACTCTCGCCATCATAGTTTGAAGAATTCCTGGATGGGGACCATTTTCCCATGCATCGACCTGAAAAATGATTAACTTTTCAGAACAAGTTTTAAAGGGTTGGTGTTTGGCCATTAACAGTATACTTCGAATCATTTCTTTGAAATTTAAATTGTCGATTTTCCCACAATAAAATATATCTTTTGAATTTCATATCAAATTTGGACTTATCACTTCCGCCTTTATCAGGTAATACATAAAAAGGGTTAACATTAAAGGCCAAAAACTGCACAGCACAAAACCCACCTCAATCACCAACACTCGACTTATAGTTATATTCATGTAAAGGAAGAAATTCAGTTGAAATAGTTATTTGTTTTTTATAGTGATTAAGATTATAACACAATGTTGACTGATGTACCCCATTTTTTTACATTTTTACCAATTATATCTGTTTGATTTGCTCACACATTGTTGCCTATATAATGGAATTGTATGTGACTGTCATACAAGTGAGAGGTTAAGCTAACTATAAAACCAGGTTTAATCGACCATTTTCTACATCAGGAAATGCCTATATCAAGTCAGGAATATGACAGTTGTTTTCCATTCGTTTGATGAGTTTGAGCTTTTGATTTTGCCATTTGATAAAGGTCTTTCCGTTTTGAATTTTCCTTGGAGTTCGGTATTTTTGTTATTTTACCTGTTATATTCTATTTACTATTTGGGCTGATTAAGTCTAGCCTGAAAGTACTAGCAAACAAGAAATTAATCATTTTGTATTGCAACTTAGACATTCAATTAAAGAAGATTTTCAGCAAGAGTAAAGGATGATCCGTTTTATTTTCACAGAACAATACATGAATGAAATAAAATCCGGAATGACATCAACAGAAGATCTAGAACCTAGTGTACTGAAAGAAACATCGGCCACTGCTTTGGTAGACGGTAATAATTTAATAGGTACGTATGCTTGTACAGTAAACTATTCATATGCTTCATATAATACCTACGGATATGGAACATTTTTGCATTGTAGAGAAGTTTCGCGAAAACAGTTTGTTTTACTTTGCACAAACTGTTTTTCATAATCGAATTATATGAGAAGTTGTCGCTCAAGTAGTGCATTTTACTAGATTCCGACGGATACATTTCCAATGAGAAATGAACATGTTCAAATATGTAATGCATCGATCATGCTGGGCATACCGTTTGGCGATAAGCACTGAATACTATCCAATTGGTATGCCTCGGTATATTCAGAAGAGATACTAATAATTGATACTAAACTAGTTTGCGTTACTTTGAAGTGCCAATACATCATCTTTCGGTGACCGTAGGTATAAGAACATTACATGATCCGAATTAAAATATCTAAATCCAACTATTCTATAATCAGATGACTGTGCTTTTATTTCAACACATCTAAAAAATATCATTTGTGATGGAGCTTTCAATTGAGAATAGGAATGTATAGTTTATATAATCCACGGTAAAACTATGTAAAACTTTGTATTAATGGAACCACACATACGCATGTAAAATAAACATTTTGATTTAATTTATTTGAAACTGATTTTAGCATAAATCTTTCAGGGCCGTATGTAGCTAGATTCTGTATGGACTTGGCAATACAAAAAGCAAAATCAGCCGGTATAGGTATTGTCTCATGTCGAGGTAAGATCATAGTACGTACTCTAAAAAAATCAGTTGGTATAGATATCGTCTCATGTCGAGGTAAGATCACGGTACTCTGACAAAATCAGCTGGTATAGGTATTGTCTGATGTCGAGGTAAGATCATACTACTCTGACAAAATCAGCTGGTATAGGTATTGTCTCATGTCGAGGTAAGATCATAGTACTCTTACAAAATCAGCCGGTATAGGTATCGTCTCATGTCGAGGTAAGATCATAGTTCTCAGACAAAATCAATTGACAAAGATTTCTGTTATAACCAGCGAACAAAATCAATTTATTGGTTTATGAATTTTTGTTTATTTGTTGTATACAGTTCATATGACCTACTCGATTCATTCTATCTATCTTGTAACTTTTACTTGTAAGAAAGAAAGGAACATACATTAAACGTATATGTGATACTAATAAGCTTGATCACATATATGATTATAAACGGTCTGTTCTTTTTGGCAGGTTCTAACCATTTTGGCACAGCTGGGTGGTACAGTTTACGCGCAATAGAACAAGGATTGATAGTAAGTTATTATTAAAAGCATGTTAAATGTTCATGCAAAGGTTTCGATTTGACTTTACATGTTTGGGATAGGCACTCCATGTATCTAAGCAATACACATATCATGTGTTAAAATTTCATGTGCTAGCCGTATGAAGATAAAAAATATGTTAAATAAGTTTTCGAAAAAGTTAGTGATCAATCAGGAGATACAGAACACCATTCTGAAGTCACCTTTAAACATCAGCTCCTTGTAAAATTATCGTAGATGGCTTATTATGCAGGCATTTTTTTCTAAATAAAGGTCGAGGGTGATCGGTTGCAATCGTTTATAAGGATAAACAAATCTTTTGGTTCAACGCTTTATAGATGATTTTAAAATAACTGTTTATTAAAAGTGTTTAGATTTGTTTAATACTTAAGAGCTTACAATTTTTTTTTATTTAGGGAATGGCATATACTAACACCTCTCCGATGCTAGTCCCAACACGAGCTAAGTCAGTAAGTAACATTGTATTTCAACACACTTTGCTGGTCCCAATATCGGTTCAGTCAGTATTCATATTGCAGGTAACGTTATTGTATATTATATATAGTTCACAGGACCCACTTAACCAAAACTGTATGTATTGTTATGACTTGTAAGACAAGCAGTAGTAATGAAGCAAAATGTGGCTGCTATTAAATCATGCGGCTAATTTTGACATGCTTTAACCACTTTGGGTGGTACAGTTTATACTAATGCAATAGAAAATGCATGTCGTAATGCAAATTAATATATGTCACATGGACTAAAAAAAATTAGAAAATATTTATTAAAAACAGTAGAGGGTCACGTGAATATCCTTCTCTGTTTTGTTCGTAGGAATAACTTGTTGCCTTCCTGTGAAAAATAACAAATATTTTTTTTTATATTCCAGAAAGTATTAGGTACAAATCCCTTAAGTCTGGGTGCACCAGCAAAAAATGGTGACAGTTTTGTTCTAGATATGGCTACTTCGGCAGTAGCAATGGGAAAGGTAAAGATTATACAATAATTACTCATGGATATTTCGACAGTTTAACTTCATCTGTAAAAGCATAGAAATTACTCTTGAACTGTCACGACCCTGTTAAGCAAATAGGTTGCCATATAGAATTTTTTCTCATGATTTAGTTTTTATACTGATTTATCAATTGATAAAGCTATATAATTCACGAAAAACTGATGAGTTTAAAAGTATGGAGACCTCCTTTCCTATTTACATTTGGAAATAATTCTAGCTACAATCCATAATTTTTCTGTTGACATAATACAAATGCATATTTTCTAAAATGTATATAATCAGATAGACTAATTTTGTCTACTTTGTTTAAAATTAGAAACAAACAAACATACACACAGAGTTAAAAATTAAGTATAGTATATGTGTTAGACTCAGATCGACGTCCGGTCTCTAATCGACGTCCGTTCCTCAAATCGACGTCCAAATCTGACGTCCCAATAAAATAACATTCCAAATCGACGGCCAATTTTATGTCCCTCTAATCCACGGTAGGTATAGTGTCCGGCTAGGATCGTGGGTTTTCGAGTGAATCTGTCCATTTTTTTCGAGTGTAGATCGGGCTTTTTCGAGTGATAAAACATGCGATCAGGTCAATTAACTGCTAATTCGTAATTATAATAGTTTTTTACGTGACTATTGTTATTGTCCTGGCTTTTTCGAGAGGAACTGTGAAACAGTCCGGGTTTTTAAAGAAATGGTCCGGGTTTTTTATCGAAAATTTGAATAAGAAAAAAGGTATTCTTGACTTTATAAAATGACTTTTCTAGTTTACAAATGTAATTTAATGAATGATAATATCACATATTCTCGATAAATCACCAAAACATGTTACTAACTACGTTGATCAAAATTAACTTTTTTTCAATTTGATGCAAATTTTCTGTTCGGAAAACGTTCTACCTCAACTTTCTAGTATTACATTAGAAATTACTGGATCCTTTATAAAAAGGTCTTTAGAACATAGTGCATGGGGCTCATAATCTTTTCAACTTCATTTTATGGGGTTTTTTTTTGTCACAGTTAATAATATTTTTCGTGGTGAACCTCGGAGTTTTTGTACGGTACGTATTATGGTATACCGTTGTCCGTCCTGTCGTCAGCATGTCGGACTATAACTCAAAAACGCCGCAGTGTAACCAATTTACATGAAACTTCGGTAAATTGTTTATATTGTTCATATCTATTGAGGTATCCTCCCTTTCGAATTTTATAAATTTTAGATTTTACGTTTCCGAGTTATAGATTTTTTTAAAACAAACTAGAGGCTCTAAAGAGCCTGTGTCGATCACCTTATGTGCTGCAGTGCATATTAAACAAAGGACACTCTTTAAATTAAAGACAAGAATAGAATTCATTATAAAATTCTCTGTTTTGGTGATGGTGAATTGTTGTAGATCTTACTTTACTGAACATTCTTGCTGTTTACAGTTTTCTCATTCCATAATGAACTTGGTCCATAAGTTTCAGACGAGAAGATTTTATAAAAAAATGTTTGCGTTACTCATGTTCTGCTCAGTATCCTTAACATTAAAATACAGTATTATCATCCTTTTAGTTTTTTTTTTTATAAATTTTTTATATGACATTGAGAAATTATTTATAGGTTTCATAACTAGTGAGAATGGATATCGCTTGATATCATCTCGAGTTATTTAATTTCAATATAATAATAAACGAAGCTCCGGCGAGTTTATTATTACCATTTGAATCAAATAACGAGAGGAAATTACTTACTACTTAATTACTTACTTACTTACCTCCATTAAATAACGTGAGTTGATATCAAGCGATACCCCATTCTCACAAGTTGTTAAACCTATTTGTCTTATGGTCAACACTCTCGTTGTGTCAAATTAAAAAAATCCGCGAATCGTTGGTCTAGTATTTTGCAGCACATGAAATGTACATCGTCGTAACCTTTGATGGTCATCAATGACCTAGAACGAATAGCCAGTGGAAATGCCATAATATTGTCTTATCATGCTGGATAAGCAAATCAAATTAACGCTGATTTTCGTATCACTTTTTCGTTTCACACTCCGTGCAGTGTGATATGAGAAATGTTTATTCATGCAAGAAATATATAATAAGCCACAACCATAAGAGAATAAATTTTATTCTTTGAAAACGCAACGGGCGTAGCATGCGCCCAATGGCACATCTGTTTATTAAAAAATGGAGTAAGAAACCTAATGGATAGCAGAGAAAAATCAGAAAAAAGGAATTGTTTTTGTTCGATGTACTTCTATTTGTATCCATCTGATGAGTTAAGCCTCTTTCAACTGATTTTTATAGTTAGTTCTTATGTTGTACTGTTACACCACTGTCCCAGGTTAGGGGGAGGGTTAGGATCCCGCTAACATGTTTAACCCCGCCACATTCTGTATGTATGTGTCTGTCCCAAGTCAGGAACTTGTTATTCAGTCGTTGTCGTTTGTTAATGTGTTTCACATTTGTTTTCCGTTTATTTTTTGTACATAAATAAGGCCGTTAGTTTTATCGTTTGAATTTGCATTTGTCATTCCGGGGCCTTTTACAGCTGACTATTCGGTATGGGCTTTGCTCATTGTTGAAGGCTTACGGCGACCTATAGTTGTTAATGTATGTGTCATTTGGTCTCTTGTGGAGAGTTGTCTCATTGGCAATCGTACTACATCTTCTTTTTTCATATGTAATAAAAAATATTCTACTACAAGAGGTCTTCCC
Organism: Mytilus coruscus; assembly: GCA_017311375.1. Lineage (NCBI taxonomy): Eukaryota > Metazoa > Mollusca > Bivalvia > Mytilida > Mytilidae > Mytilus > Mytilus coruscus. The sequence goes on from CM029596.1 coordinate 39,910,086, forward strand.
CCTGCCCCCACAAAAAAACTTCATTAATAACCCCAAAAAAAAAAAATAAATAATAAAACCATTCACACACTTAATCCGACCAGTTTGTATTCCCATTGACAATACTGAAACCTGAATTAAATTTTATATATAGTTAACAATGAAATGATTAATTCATCAGCTTAATTCACTATTTGTACGTACGTCTCAATCCAAATTGTCTTTGCCTACATTAGATTGTTGACATCATGAATATACACTGTACATGTAATTTATAAGATGTGACAAACAACAATATATACAAATGACTGATACTTTTTATAAAGTGTAAGTGTTAGTACACCTTTATCAAACTGATGAATGCATTGGTTTCGTGCCTTAAAAAGTACATAATTTGAACCCTTTTTTATTGTTTTAAATCGTAAATACACTGACAAATAACATTCTAAGCTATAGGAAATTTGTATAATCACTCGATAAAACACTGACGCACTCGAAAAAGCCCGGACTGCTCTCGAAAAAACCCGAACACATAGAAATGAATTTAGTCTCAAAATGTCGTTTTCAATGCAACAACAAGAATTTTTGTAAAGTGTCTGTATATCTAAGGATATATGGATTCCATGTATACATTTCCATCGATATTTGCATTGGTATGTGTATAAAAATTGCTTTTATTCTGTTTTTTTTTTAAATAAAAGCATTGTAAGACTAAATTCAACTTTTTTAACGAAAAATACTGTCGGATTGATAATATCTTTTTATCTCAAATAATAACACACCTTGTATATAATTGTATTTTAATATCAAGCGTCTATATCACGTCTTGTCAGAAAGGAAGTCTGTTTCTTTACATTTTTGATGATATTCACTCGAAAAAAAGTGGCCACACCCGAAAAAACCCGATCAGATCACTCGAAAAACCACGATCCTAACAGGACACTATACCTACCGTGTAATCGACGTCCTTTTGTTGTTCTCAAATTGACGTCCATTTTTTTGCCTCTCCAATCGACGTCCGTTTTATGGACATGTCGCAGTGAAATCTCATCTTTATTAAAGGGTGTGTTAAAACTAAAACTAAAAAAAGTTGTTGAAAAATATAAGACCAAATTATAATGCTTTTCAACAATTTGTCGTACGTTTTTATTTTTCAAGTCTATTGTTTGAGTCTGTATAGCATTGTAGAGTGCTATAGATGTACTGCCCTCTATATGTCTTTCGATTATCTTTGTCTTTGTGTTGTTGTCTCATTGTCGTACAATGTGTATACCCACATTTATTTGTTTATATGAACAAGAAAAGAAAACGACAACGTAGGTCGAGAATATGAACGTCTTTCACCAAAATATTATTATGCATGTACATGAGGGTCGTAATGGGGGTACCTTCATGACGAATAACGGTAAAAACTATTGCAAATTGACTTTAACGGTAATATTTGGTGCATGACGTTAAAATGTACACTTTCTTTTAGACGATAAAAAAGCGACTGATTTTGACAAATCACGTTAAACTTTTTCCAAAAATAACGGTAACGACGAATCACGATAAGGATATTTTGACGAATAACGGTAAAATTTTAACCAATTTGACGCTAACGGTAGCCGAAAATGGCCGTTTAACGCCTGACGGTAAAAGGCATTACTACCCTCGTACATGTACATGTAAAAGTAATAATGATGTCGGTGATAGTTTTATTGTCATTTTCTGATGTTAAATATGTCCTTTTATTTTGATACCAATAAAAGAAAACAGTTATAGTTTCGGTAAGCTACTAGTTCTTGATGAAGGTAAATCCAGAAAAGCGCTGCGGACGCATTAAATTTATAACGTGTTGTTTTCATTTTTTTTCACAAAAAGACAAAAAGATACAGATAATATAAACAAAGATGAATTGAAAATAAATGATTCAATGAAATTGATAGACATCGCGATGAAAGGGGACTCTCATCGATCAGACGTCGTTTTTGTGATTCATAACGTCACATTGGACGTCGATTAGAGGGTAAAAATATTGGGCACTGATTTGAGAACGTGACATCAAATTTGGACGTCGATTTGAGAAACAGACATCGATTAGAGACCCGACGTCGATCTGATTCTAACATATGTATATCAAATAACTATTGTTTATTTCAATTATAGTGTGAACTAAAAGATAGGCGAGGTCAACCACTTCCTACAGGCTGGGCGGTTGATGTAAATGGACATGTAAGTTGTTGCTCTGTTGATGTAACGGACATGTTATTTGTCGCTTTGTTGATGTAAATAGACAGGTAAGTTGTTGGTCTGTTGATGTAAAAGGATAAGTTAGTTGTTGCTTTGTGGATGTAAATGGACATGTTAGTTGTTGCTCTATTGATGTAAATGCACATGTACGTTGTTGGTCTTTTGATGTAAATGGACATGTTAGTTGTTGCTCTGTTATTGTAAACGGATATGTAAGTTTTTGATCTGTTGATGTAAACAGACATGTTAGTTGTTGCTCTGTTAATGTAAATGGACATGTAAGTTGATACTGTGTTAATGTAAATGGGAGGTAAGTTGTTGCCCTGTTGATGTAAATGAACATGTAAGTTGTTGCTCTATTGATGTAAATGCACATGTAAGTTGTTGCTTTGTTGATGTAAACGGACATGCTAGTTGTTGTTTTGGTGATGTAAATAGACATGTTAGTTCTTGCTCTGTTGATGTAAATGGACATGTCAGTTCTTGCTCTGTTGATGTAAATGGACATGTTAGTTGTTGTTTTGTTGATGTAAATGGACATATAATTTGTTGTTTTGATGATGTAAATGGACAGGTAAGTTATTGCTTTTTGATGTTAGAGGACATCTAAGTTGTTGATTTGTTGATGTAAATGGACAGGTAAGTTGTTGCTTTTTGATGTTAGAGGACATCTAAGTTGCTGCTCTGTTGATGTAAATGGACAGGTAAGTTGTTGCTCTGTTGATGTAAATGGACAGGTAAGTTCTTGCTCTGTTGATGTAAATGGACATGTCAGTTGTTGGTCTGTTGATGTAAATTGACATGTTAGTTGTTGTTTTGTTGATGTAAATGGACAGATAAGTTGTTGCTCTGTTGATGTAAACGGACATAGTTGTCGTTTGTTTATGTAATTTATACGTGTTTCTCGTTTCTCGTTTTTTATATAGACTAGACCGTTGGTTTTCCCGTTTGAATGGTTTTACACTAGTAATTTTGGGGCCCTTTATAGCTTGTTGTTCGGTGTGAGCCAAGGCTCCGTGTTGAAGGCCTTACATTGACCTATAATGGTTTACTTTTATAAATTGTTATTTGGATGGAGAGTTGTCTCATTGGCACTCACACCACATCTTCCTATATCTATGTAAGTTTTTGGTCTGTTGATGTAAACGGACATGTTAGTTGTTGGTCTATTGATATAAATGGACATGTTAGTTGTCGCTTTTTTTATGTAAATAGACATGTACGTTGTTGGTCTTTTGATGTAAATGGACATGTTGGTTGTTGCTCTGTTAATGTAAACGGACATGTAAGTTTTTTATCTGTTGATGTAAACGGAATGTTAGTTGTTGCTCTGTTAATGTAAATGGACATGTAAGTTGATACTCTGTGGATGTAAATGGAAAATAAGTTGTTGCTTTGTTGATGTTAATGGACACAAATGACATCTATAGAAGGGATATCTCTATAACTTCACATATTGCAACTCAGATGAAGGTCATAAAGAACTAGCTTTTTCAGTTACATATTCTCTTATGGTGATTGACGTGTTGATTGCATTGAGTACTATTTCATGTAATTGCGGTAGTGGTACTAGTGTGACTGTGACTTTAATTACATAGGACTATCTTCTAAATTAATGTTTACTTCGTCGTTTTTAACTATTCTAAACAGGTCCATCTTATTGTATTTCATTTCTGATCAAGAATACTGTTAAAAATGACTTGGACCACACCCCATTAGTGTCTGGTAAAAAAGGCAAGGAATGTGATTTCGTTAATGACACCTCTTTAACATTTTTTAAATTGTATTATGGCTTTGATATGCGTGTTTTTAAGTATCGCGCTTAGAATTATTTTTTTTTTTTTGCACAGGAAACATACCAATTCAAAACAATGGCAGGGTTATCTCCACTAGGTGGTACTGAAGAGAGCAGTAAGTCATATTGTACAGTTAAAACAATGCTTATTAGTATAGCGTATAGTAGTATAGCATACAGTTATGGTATTCTTGTATTGTATGTCAGAATCTGTATTTCATTATTTATTTTTTAAAAGCTTAAACTGCTAAGCACTTGCATACCTCCATGACAGTTATGTTGTTGTACCAGCAGACAAAGCTCCAAACAGTACACACATCATATTCACTTGATAAAGGAATCAGGAGTTGAAAATTCACTTGGAAACCCAACACTCCCACGAAACTTACAAAAGAGGAAATCCTGAACAATCAAAGGTTTTATGTTCCTTCGGAATTTTAACCAAAGATGAAGATCTGGGTCTTCCTTTACTCTACTGGATACCAACATGACACAAGTGTCCTTACAAACAATATTGTATTGCTTGGACTGGCAAATGCTTCACAAACTTTTTTTCCAGATAATTAACATATATTTTTTTACCAGCAATGAAAACCGAGCTTCAGAGTTACTGTGAAACTAAATAAGAGTGGTGTCAATCAAATGTGGATATTAAATAATTCAAATGACTGATTAAGTAAATACAATCTCAGTCCCTCTTCTCATGCAACATTTAACTTATCTATTCTTAACACTAGTATTCCTCGTTCGAAACTTAAAAAGACAGATTGAAAGAAGTAGTTCAATTTTGTTTCATAAAGCAGAATGGCCAACGCGGAAACAATATTATGTTTTAGAAGGACACACCATACTTTGTAAAATAAAACCATCCTAATACGAACAAAAAGTGCATCTAACAGACATCATGAAAATAGAGTTTTTTTAACAGACAATCGGCATTCCTACGGGAACCACTGTGTTTGTCGACTTGTTCCTTTATTCTTATCAGGCAGACTTCATACAGAAGCTTCTCAAGAAAAAGAAAACTCTGGCATTATCCTTTACTTTCACTTTCCACTTATAGATGATATCCTTTCACTGAATAATACAAAGTTTGGGGAATTTGTTGACTAAATATATCTCAAATAAACTTGAAATAAATGATACCACAGATACAGTTAAATCTGCCTCATAGCTTGACTTGCATCTAGAAATTTACGAGTATTGGTTGAGAACTTAACTTTACGAGAAAGGAAATGCTTTAAATTTTCCCATCGTGAACTTTCCTTTTCTGTGTAGCAAAAATTTCCGTAGGGTCTGCCTATGGAATATATATTTCCCAATTGATATGATATTTCAGGGCCTGCGTTTCCTGCCACGATTTCCTTACTAACAGTGAAGCTATTTCGTCAAGGGTTCTAAAGAGCAAGGGTGAAATCATGCTTTTGTAAGTTATATGGACGCCATCATGATTAGGTTGACCGTTATGGAATATCTGTGTCACGGATGACCACTTTTTGTAACCACAACCCCGTCCTCTTTTCCTCAATTGTGACTTTACTGAATGCGACTTATCACAGGGTGTTTACTTGAATGAGCAACACGACAGGTGTAACATGTGGAGTAGAAACTGCGTACCATTCCGGATCAACTGATTTCACCCCTAATTTTGTTTCAAAGGGTTTAATGTTGCTTTTGCTTTCAGTTTTACTTTGTGCAATTTATTTTTCAATGTCCGTGTCGTATCTGCCGGTAAAAGTCTCGTTGTCCTTTGTCATGGAACCTTGTGTTCATTTCAAACTTTCACATTCGATCAATTCTTAGGGTTAAATAAACGGATGTCAAGTTGGTTCAATATTCGTTTTCAACATTCAACATTCGTTTTCAACATTCAACATTCAACATTCAAAAGTTTTTTTTTCAACATTCAACATTCAACATTCGGTTTTCAACATTCAATACTCGTTTTCAACATTCAACATTCGTTTTTAACTTTTGTATTTCAATATTCAACATTCGTTTTCAACATTTTTTCAACATTCTTTTTTAACATTCGTATTTCAATATTTAACATTCGATTTCAACATTCAACATTCAATTTTCAACATTCAACCTTCGATTTCAACATTCAACATTCGTTTTTTAACATTCAACATTCGTTTTCAACATTCGTATTTCAATATTCGCTTTTCAACATTGAACATTCGTTCTTAGTCAAAGTTTTGACCATTTTTAATATCTATATCCCAGTTGATTTTTCGTTCTTTATGTAAAAGTGTTTCTGATAACAAATGTTGAATACTTAAAATGTTGAAAATCGAATGTTGAAAACGAATGTTGAATGTTGATAATGAATTCAATGTTGAATGTTGAAAACGAATGTCGAATGTTCAAAAACGAATGTTGAATATTGAAATCGAATGTTGAATATTGAAAACGAATGTTGAATGTTGAAAATCGAATATTGAAAACGATTGTTGAATGTTGAAGAACGAATGTTGAATGTTGAAAATCGAATGTTGAATGTTGAAGAACGAATGTTGAATGTTGAAATCGAATGTTGAAAACGAATGTTGAAAACGAATGTTGAAAACGAATGTTGAATGTTGAAAACGAATATTGAATGTTGAAAATGGAATGTTGAAAACGAATGTTGAATGTTGAAAACGAATGTTGAAAAAAAAAAAAATGAAAAAAAAAGTTTTACAAATAAAAATTTTGATGGTTGAATATTGAAAACGAATGTTGAATGTTGAAAATCGAATGTTGAAAACGAATGTTGAAAATGAATGTTGGGAAAAAAAATTTTTTAAAAGTTTTACAAATAAAAAAAAATTTTGAATGTTGAATGTTGAAATCGAATGTTGAATGTTGAAAATGAATGCTGAAAAAAAAAATTGAAAGTTGAATGATGAATGATGAATGTTGAATATTGAACCAACTTGACATCCGTGTTGAATAATTTACATGTACCGATGTTTTTTTGTAATTGGTGATGTCTGAGTTGTATAAGACAAGATACATTTTTCAATCAATTATTGTTATACCTGAACACTGGATATGACTCATCAATGTATTTTAAGAGTTGCACGACGGGTGTCACTAGTAGAGCAGGTAGTGCAGACACTTCCGGAGCACCTGAGTTCACCCCAGTTTCTGGTGGAGTTCGTGTTGCTCAATCTTTAGTTTTCTGTGCAGTGTTTTGTCATTGTTGTTTGTGTTTTCGTCGTTTTTCTTTTTGCATTGGTGTTGTCTGTTTCTATTGGGCTTGTAATTTTTATAGTCCCTTGGTTTCTTCTCTCTTCTGATATGAATTTACTACTCGATACCTAATGTTTATGTTAATGGACAATTTACAATTAAATTGAATGTTGTATTTTCTAACTTAGTCCGAGATTACTCTGACGTCCAACGGCTGTTTGCCAGACAAGCTGGGGCCGTGGGACGTCAGAGCTCGTCCCATATCAAAAGTGGATATTTGCCCGTCCAAAATAGATGCGCTGCTTCGTCGCTTCTGGTGCCAACGGACGGCCTTGGAATTATATAAATCGGGTATCAATTTGTTCATTTTTCATTTATCTCTTCATTTATGTAAGTTTCGCCTACCTGCCACCCTTTATTTTCTCATATTTAGACAGTTTTCACAGTGACCCACCGATTCTGGCATTTTAACTTTCATTTTGAAAGATTGTCATGTGATCACGAGAAAAAAGTAAGGCACAATGGACTATGGGAAATGATATATGCAAATAACCTACGATGCAAGCAATGTAAATATCCGAGAGCTTCCGAATGTTATCGTGGTTGGCACTAAATGCTTAATACCGATCTCCTGTAAAGGAGGTGAAAAAACGTGGTTGGCTACTAAATGTTAAATATCGATCTCCTATAAAGGAGGTGTAAAAAGTATAAATATTTGCATATTTGAGTCTCGAGGTCGCGAAATCTCTCGTAACTTGACGTCTATTTGAAAATAAAAGTAAAAATGTCTGAATCGATGGGTCACTGTGAAAACTGTCTAAATATGAGAAAATAAAGGGTGGCAGGTAGGTGAAACTTACATAAATGAAGAGACAAATGAAAAATGAACAAATTGATACCCGATTTATATAATTCCAAGGCCGTCCGTTGGCACCAGAAGCGACGAAGCAGCGCATCTATTTTGGACGGGCAAATATCCACTTTTGATATGGGACGAGCTCTGACGTCCACGGCCCCAGCTTGTCTGGCAAAACAGCCGTTGGACGTCAGAGTAATCTCGGACTATTTCTAACTACTAATCCAGATAAATAATTACGAACTAAATGTTTATAGCAACTAAAACTTGTGTTTCTTTGAAATCAGCACACCTATACGTGACATGTCTAATTAAAATAATTAATGAATGGCTATTATTTATTTTGAATTTATTGAACTAAAATTAATTTTGACTCTTCACATTGAATAATCCGCGAAGTGGATTATGTAAAATGTGAAGAGTCAAAAATTAATTTTATGGTTCAATAAATTCAAAATAAATTATTGCCATTCATTATAAATAAATTTCTATCAAAAATAAGGCTCAAAGAACTTTTTATATTATTTATATTAACAATAACAACGTACACACATGTTGGCGTATGAATACACAACGTCAGAGTGGGCGTGTCGCCATAAAAATTGACAACATTGAAAATAAAAGTAATACTTTTAACCAATCAGAAGACAGTAAATACACCAAATTTATTTATAGATATATATGAAGAATCATTTCAATACAGTTTACTATACAAGCTTATTATTTGCCGGACAGGTGGATACAAAGGTTATGGCTTAGCTATGATGGTAGAAGTGTTATGTGGGGTCCTCAGCGGTGGTGCATTTGGGCTAACTCACAGACCTGCAAGGACACATGATAAACCAGCAGACTATGTATGTATCTTATTCAGCCCAGTATTCAGCACTTCTGTGTGGACATGAATTATCATTGATATGGTCATAGTTATAAATTAAACTTTGAATTTTTCGAAATACTAAGGATTTTCTACTACACGAATAGATTACCTTAGTTGTATTTGACAAAACCTTTCGATATTTTGGGTCCTCAATGCTCGTCAACTTCGTACTTTACGTGGCGTTTTTCACTTTTTTGATTCGAGCGTCACTGATGAGTCTTTTGTAAACAAAACGCGCGTCTGACGTATAATTTTTTTTTTATCTATGATGAGTTTATTTATTAAGACAGTAAATATGTCAGAATATTATTAAAAGAACCCTTCTATATATAAAGGTATTCTTATCAGGTTCGAATATAACATTTTATATTAAGAATAAAACTGTAAGCAACTATGTTTATCGATGGTGTACTGCTTCATCATTTATCCTCCCATGTTTAGCTCACTTTGCCCTGTGAGCTTATGTCATCACTTGGCGCCCGTTATGAATCTTTGCAGATACGATATGACATGTATTCTACAAACGAGTAAATTGTAGATAGTTTGAAAAAGAATTATAGAAACTTGACCGTCAAGAAAAGATCTCCAAATGAATAAGCATGATCTAAATCGTTTATAAACTACCTTAAATGCAGATTTTTACCCATTTTTCCTCTTTTTTTGTTGTTGCTATAATCTTGAAAATGACAAAGTCAATTGTTTCTGAGAAACTTGAAAATGCTAATAGATTCGGAGAAATATTACACAGTATATTGATCAAAATCTACAAATAAATCAATATGGCCAAAATCACAAATCAATTCCTTATAAGAGTTCTTGCCCTAAAGTTTTGATTTTAACCCAATATGTTTTTGACGAAAAATATAGACGATATAGAGAAACTGTAAGCAGCCATGCGCGTAGCTACGTTTACGTTAAAACGCACCGGCGTGCACATAAATTTTGAAGAAAAAAATATTTTAACCCAAATATTAATTAAAAGCAGTGATTAAAAGCACACGAGCACACGAATTTTTCTTCAATGACTTGTAACTGAAGATAAAAGACAAAGTGACGAAATTTACTTTTTAATAAAAAAATATCCCATTATTTTTAGGTACTTTTTGGTCATATAGTTCTACAACTGTTCTTATACATCCTCGGCTTTCAAATATTTGGCTTTGAGCGTTCCTGATGAAGTTAAATCCAGAAAAGCTCTTCGGACGCATGAAATCAATAACATGTTGTTTCCATTTTTTACAGCACTGGGTCGATACCTCTGCTGATAGACTATCAGTTCCCGATGCTATCATCAGCTCATTAGTCAGTACTTACTTCTGGATACTAACTTATGATCATAAACAAGCTTCTATCCAAGTTTGGTAGAAATCCAGTAGAGTTTAAGAAAGTTATTAAAATTTCAAAAACTTTAACCACAGAGTGAATATTTGTGGACGCCGCCGACGACGGAATGAAGGATCGATATAACCACAGAGTGAATATTTGTTGTCGGCGCCAACGACGAAGCCGACGACGGAAAGTAGGATCGCTATTACCACATAGTGAATATTTGTGGACGCCGCCGACGACGGAATGTAGGATCGCAATGTCTCGCTTTGCGACAAAAGTCGCAGGCTCGACAAAAATGGTGATGGAAATCGTTTGTTGAATCCTTATTGGGGCTATTGACTTTAAAACGACTTGACAATTGTTTTGCATCTACTGACTTCGCACTCTGATCTGTTGTGCCATCTATATATATACTCCCTATATTACACAAAAAACTATTCCCCCAAACTTGATGTATTTTATCAATTCTGTCATTAATTGCAGGGTCAGTGTTTTATAGCATGATGGTAGAAGTGTTATGTGGGGTCCTCAGCGGTGGTGCATTTGGGCTAACTCACAGACCTGCAAGGACACATGATAAACCAGCAGACTATGTATGTATCTTATTCAGCCCAGTATTCAGCACTTCTGTTTGGACATGAATTATCATTGATATGGTCATTGTTATAAATTAAACTTTGAATTTTTCGAAATACTAAGGATTTTCTACTACACGAATAGATTACCTTAGTTGTATTTGACAAAACCTTTCGATAGTTTGGGTCCTCAATGCTCGTTAACTTCGTACTTTACGTGGCCTTTTTCACTTTTTTGATTCGAGCGTCACTGATGAGTCTTTTGTAAACAAAACGCGCGTCTGACGTATAATTTTTTTTTTATCTATGATGAGTTTATTTATTAAGACAGTAAATATGTCAGAATATTATTAAAAGAATCCTTCTATATATCAAGGTATTCTTATCAGGTTCGAATATAACATTTTATATTAAGAATAAAACTGTAAGCAACTATGCTTATCGATGGTGTACTGCTTCATCATTTATCCTCCCATGTTTAGCTCACTTTGCCCTGTGAGCTTATGTCATCACTTGGCGCCCGTTATGAATCTTTGCAGATATGATATGACATGTATTCTACAAACGAGTAAATTGTAGATAGTTTGAAAAAGAATTATAGAAACTTGACCGTCAAGAAAAGATCTCCAAATGAATAAGCATGATCTAAATCGTTAATAAACTACCTTAAATGCAGATTTTTACCCATTTTTCCTCTTTTTTTTTTGTTGTTGCTATAATCTTGAAAATGCCAAAGTCAATTGTTTCTGAGAAACTTGAAAATGCTAATAGATTCTGAGAAATATTACACAGTATATTGATCAAAATCTACAAATAAATCAATATGGCCAAAATCACAAATCAACTCCTTATAAGAGTTCTTGCCCTAAAGTTTTGATTTTAACCCAATATGTTTTGACGAAAATATAGACGATATAGAAAACTGTAAGCAGCCATGCGCGTAGCTACGTTTACGTTAAAACGCACCGGCGTGCACATAAATTTTGAAGAAAAAAATATTTTAACCCAAATAATAATTAAAAGAAGTGATTAAAAGCACACGAGCACACGAATTCTTTCTTCAATGACTTGTAATTGAAGATAAAAGACAAAGTGACGAAATTAACTTTTTAATCAAATACTATCCTATTATTTTTAGGTACTTTTTGGTCATATAGTTCTGCAACTGTTTCGGTTCTTATACAATCTCGGCTTTCAAATATTTGGCTTTGAGCGTTCCTGATGAAGTTAAATCCAGAAAAGCTCTTCGGACGCATGAAATCAATAACATGTTGTTTCCATTTTTTACAGCACTGGGTCGATACCTCTGCTGATAGACTATCAGTTCCCGATGCTATCATCAGCTCATTAGTCAGTACTTACTTCTGGATACTAACTTATGATCATAAACAAGCTTCTGTCCAAGTTTGGTAGAAATCGAAGAGTTTAAGAAAGTTATTAAAATTTCAAAAACTTTAACCTAAGAGTGAATATTTGTGGACGCCGCCGACGACGACGCCGACGACGGAATGTAGAATCGATATAACCACAGAGTAAATATTTGTTGTCGCCGCCGACGACGACGACGGAAAGTAGGATCGCTATAACCACATAGTGAATATTTGTGGACGCCGCCGACGACGGAATGTAGGATCGCAATGTCTCGCTTTGCGACAAAAGTCACAGGCTCGACAAAAATGGTGATGGAAATCGTATGTTGAATCCTTATTGGGGCTATTGACTTTAAAACGACTTGACAATTGTTTTGCATCCTCTGAGTGGATCACGATCACAACTGGACGCATTCTAACTTAGCATTCTGATCTGTTGTGCCATCTATATATACTCCCTATATTACACAAAAAACTATTCCCCAAAACTTGATGTATTTTATCAATTCTCTCATTAATTGCAGGGTCAGTGTTTTATAGCAATCGATCCAGACAATTTTGCTGAAGGATTCACGGAAAGAATGCAGTCATTAATAGATAGTTGCAGAAACCAGGAACCGGTAAATAAGTCGACTATAGTATATCTTAACAGAGAAATGTCTCGGATCTAAATTTATAATTTGTTCATTCATTTTGATCCTACGTCCAGATGTCGTCTTTATTTGTTTCAGATAAATTAGTGTGTACCCTCGTTTAAGTTTGTTTCACACATATCTAAGGATACATGTTTCATTGTGGATGTGGACGTGTTTAAATAAATTTCATAGGATATTGGCCATTACTCTAGTGGTTTGGGTTTAGGATAGCTTGTGAAAATTTCTGTTCGTTCCTTATATTTGGTAGGCGATTTTACCAACCGTATTTCAATTGCTGTAATATCGCAGCATATCTGTTTACAAATCTCTCGAAGTCCTATCTTTTGTGAGGAAACGAAATAACTTCAGAATATATAAATAAACTGTTGACACAGATATATCTCGTCGGTATGTAATTTGATTGTGAAATACAAATGTAAAAATTTAAATTTTGGGCGATTTTTTAAATGTAAAATTTGAGAAAAAAGTCAATGCGCCATCACTGAGGTGCAGAGGCGAATAGTCTCCATGGAAATGAGATATGCCCATGCGTTAACAACTGTATGCCAGTTATCATTGACTTACCTTTAATGGTCCATCTTAAGCTGACATCATCACAAACTTGCAAAAGTTTTAATGACTGAGGGGAGGGGCTACATAATCTCAATGGAAATGACATGTGCCAATACTAATACAATTGCATACCAAATATCATTCGCATTGACTTACCATTACGGTGGTTCCCCTTAAACTCGCCAAACACAACCACTTTAACATTTCAAGTTTCAAGGTCAATAGATCATGAAATGGGGGGGTGGGGGTAAGTTTACTGTAACAGTTTGTTCATTTGTTGTAATGTTACATCACATAGGGGAGGATTGAGCTCTCTAAAACATGTTTAACCCAGTCACATTCTATGTGTGACTTTCTTAAGTCAGGAGCCTGTAATTCAGTGGTTGTCGCTGGTTCATGTCTAACATATTTCTTATGTGTTTATCTTGTTTATTACACAAATCAGTCAGTTGGTTTTCTTGTTTAAATTGATTTACATTTTGTTTACTAAACGATATTTGCTCATTGTTGAAGACCTACGATTACCTATAGTTGCTTAAATATAAGTTCATTTGGTCTTTGGTGGATAGTGTGTCTTATCGGCAATCATACCATATCTTCTTATTTTTATGCTAATCATAAACCTTAACAAATTTATGAACCGTGGCCATAAACAGCACACGTGGCGTTTGCAACTTCGTCGATGTGTGACAAAAACCATCTATAAAGAGGAAAATGTATAATGTACAATATGTAATTATAGGCCGACCAAGATCCTGTTTTGGTAGCTGGTGACCCAGAACGACACCATCAAGCTTTGTGTGACAAGTTAGGTGGCATACCATATCACCCAGCTCAAATTAGAATAAGTGTAAGTAGATCGTCAAAACATCCAAGATAATAAACCCTTCAGTTTAACATATTCAGATTTGAATCATTCTAGAACAGAGAATGAAAACGGGAATGTGTCAAAGAGACAACTACCCGACCAAAGAGCAGAAAACAGCCCAAAGCCACCAAGGGTCTTCAACGAAACGAGAAAATTTCTTGCATTGTTTAATCATCAAATCTCACGTACAGGACTATGCAAGTGTAGCACGAGATGATTTCTATGCCTATCAGAGTTTTTCGTGTCTTACCAATAGTAGGATTAGCATTATTGTAATCGTACCACCCAAAACAAATTTCAAAGTTTTGAAAATTAATTGACCAAACAATTATATATTGAACTGATAATTTGGCAAATAGAATAAATTTGGATATACCAGTATCTTCCCAAGTGTTTTTCGTAATGGGTTTTATTGCATTTCCAAACAAGAGAAGATTTGGTGTTAACTGGTTCAGGTGAACTGAAATGAGATTCTTTTGTTACAAGGTAACATCTTGTCAAAAACGTTAATTGAGCGATAGACTTACAGTATCATCTTCTTCCAATCAGACATAAACAAAAAGGTGAAGGATAACTTTATACTGTGGAGGTAAACAGATAAAAACCAATAACATTCATCCCTTACAGAATTATTTTGAGTTTGTTTCTCAATACATTTGTTAAATATGCAAATATATGATGCTTCTATTTATTTGCTCTAATAGTGCATCAGTTGCACTGAACGATGTTCTGTCAGCAAAAAAGGAAAAAATAATTTTTCAACTTTAAAAGCAAAATTGTTCCCTTTATTTTTCCTCAATTTCAAAATATTCTGAGTTAATTGTTTCAATAAAAAATACTCAATAAGACAGATCACCAATAGACCTCCACAAGAGGAAATGAAAAAAGTAATAAATAACGAATACTTGCATTATGTACATAATCATTGTAAAAAAGTACAAACTTTTGGAATATAAGTTTTCTGTTTTTCATATTCCAGAATGATCTTGCAAAGAGATACAAAGTGATACCAATGAAATCGTTGTGATGACAGACTGTTCATTTCGATTGTTTATTGGTATACTGCACAAATTAATGATTATTGTTGGTCCTGACAGTGATACAGACAATGAGTATTGAAGGCTATTTAGACTCTGTTTTAAATTGCAGAGCACTTAAATCTGATGAGGATGTAAAATATTTCAACTCTCGACTTACAGTAACATTTATTCCAGTGTAGTTTTGGGAGTCTTTATTACTATTCTCTTCCATCTTACTGCTGTTTCAAAAATGTTGGACCCTTTTGTGCTATTATCCAGTATCAGACCAGGCAGATTTTGTTTTTAGGACAGTCACCATCTTATATAATACTACTAATACACATGTATTGACCCTTTTGTTTGTTTCATTAAAATATTTATCAAATAGGTATTAGAACCCCTGTTGTGTTTTATTGAGTTTTATAGTGTACAGATGCAGGATTCCACACTAAAATGACAAAACTATCATATTATCATAAAAACAGCACACAGATGCAGCAACCAAGATTGAGAGAGGTTATTTCATTGTTCTACATGAACTTAATACTATTAGTAGGACATTAAATCTCCCACACCAAATGATATAGGTAGGTGTAGCATCAGCTTTTTCAGGGGAAAGGGTCTTGGCCTAGTTGATATTTAAACAAAGTTTGGCCAGTGAATTAATGCATAGAAAAACTGTACAGGAAACATCCTCTGTAAGCTGCTATGGTTGGGTCTTTGTAACCACCAGTAGTGGCATTTTTCACATTATCAAGGGACATTACTCCAGAAAACAAAAAGTCAAGTTTCAACTTCATTGGACAAGTCATTAAGTTAATTTTCACTCAACCATCTTATTGTTTTATTGTCTTTAAATTCAATTTTTAAATGTATTATGTAGATTAATAAAAGTGACATTACTACTGATATGTTGTACACTTGTAGGTTGTCATTGCTACAAATTAATTATAGTTATAATAATTAAGATACTTTAATCACTTTTCATACTTGAAAATACACATAAAACACATGTTTTATTTGGCAGAATTAACTTTCCAAAGTGTCATATTTTTTCATGTTCATTGATGTTTTGATCTAGTTTTGTTGATATAATAATTTGCTTTAATAGTCAATAATTTTATCTGTAAGCTAAACACATGATATGAATAACTCCCACTCCACTTTTCTTTGATTACATTTATATTTGTTTATCTTGTCCCTTTACATTTAAAGTACTGGTGTATGAAAATAAAATCAAGGCCATATGACATTTCCAACATTGATATACTTCTTGTAGCAAATCCACACATCAAATAATGTTATGCATAGACCATGAGAAACAGATTCTCCTTAAACAAGAGTGCACATGCTGAAATGTCTCACCTGCTGTACAGATCATGTTTTAATTTATGTTGATAAAATTGAGAATGGAAACGGGGAATGTGTCAAAGAGACAACAACCGACCAAAGAGCAGAAAACAGCACAAGGCCACCAATGGGTTTTCCACACAGCAAGAAAATCTTGCACTCAAAGGCGGACTACAGCTGGCCCCTAAACAATAATATATACTAACTAGTTCAGTGAAAATGGGTGTCACACTAAACTCCGAAACATATAAATGAACCAAAAAAACATACAAGACTAACAAAGACCAGAGGTTCCTGACTTGGGACAGGCACAAAAATACAGCCAGGTTAAACATGTTTTGTGAGATCTCAACCCTCCCCCTATACCTCTAGCCAATGTGGAATAAACAAACATATAGCAATACGCACAGTAAAATTCAGTTTAAAAGAAGTCTGAGTGCGATGTTAGAATAGGTAAAAGAAAAAACTAAGTAAAATGACAATAATCAAAATAAATTAACTAGGGACTACTAGCAGTTACTGACATGCCAGCTTCAACCCTCAATTAAACTGAATGAAAGATTATGTCTTCATCATATGAAAATCAAGCACAATCCCTCCCATTAGGGTTAAGTATCATACCATCATAAAATATATGATATAAGAACATAACCCGTATTATGCCAACAACTGCTTTTAGAATAAATGTGTTTATTTTGGATGCAATGACACTGAGTGAATCAATATTAATTCCAAAAATGCCATCTTTAATGACCTGAAAACAGTATCATAACTATATCCCTTCTGAATAAGTCTGTTTAAAGGTTTGGTTAGCTTTTGAGGTGAATGACGACATTTTGTGTTTTGTATAGAATATTACCATAAAAGATGGGATGTAAAATACTTGAAAGTATAAGATGTCTGCACGTTGATTTATTCTGTAAGAAAAAGGTTTTACTGCAGGTTATCACAAAAACTTCACATTATCAATAATCCATGAAAATGAGGTTGAGGTCAGATGAATAACAACAAAAACTTAACATTGACCAATTAACCATGAATATTAAGTCAAGGTCAAATGAACCCTTCCAGAGGGACATGCACACCTTATAATTAAATTATACCTGCATACACCAAATATAATACCATTAATTGACCTAATGATTATATACTTGACCAAGAAACTTGACCTTGATCCATGAAATGATGACAAGGTCAGGTGAATCCTGTCTAACGGCCATTTGACCATGCAATGATTCCTATTATTAAATATAGTTGTCCTATAACTCATAACAAGTGTGAAAATCATGTAATAAAAACCTATAAAGTTTTTTAAACAGTTGCTGAACCCCAAAAAATGAGGTCAAGGACAAGGGACATATGTTAGATGGAAACTGTGTAACATACTGCATCTGTATACAAGATATATAGTAACCAAGTCTTCTACCTTTTAAAATATAAAGCTTTTACATAAAAACAATAGTAGTAGTTCATCTACAGTAACCACTAGCCATTCAAAAATATAGTTATGAGTTCGAACCTTGCTACTGGCAGTTGTGTTCGACTCCTATGCTAATTTATTAGATGGACTGTGAGCTATTGCTCACTTATGAAACCCTGCTGCAAGTATTTGGTAAACAGGAAGATGAACAATGAATGTGAAAAGCATCACAAAGTATAACATGCTGATTCTTAAAGTTTGTTCCTTGAGAAAAATGTGATGAAAATTTCATATATGGCCATTATGTGTAAGAATATATCAGTATTGGGTAACAGGAATTGACAACTGATGGGAGTGAAAATGCATCACACAATGAAGCATGTCTACTTGATGATCCATACAAACATTCAGGTAGGCCTGATTAATAGTTCTTCAGAAAAATGTGGCAAATCTTCATTGGAGAGAGAGACAGACAAAAAACACATGACCAGATGAAGGAAAAAACTATAACTGTGAGTGAACTCACAAAAGGGTGCCCCGGCCCTGCAATACTTACTATTAATTTATTAAACTAAGTATTTAGTTATCTTTCCATTTAACATGCTAAAAGGTGATTGCACATACTCAGGTATTCTTCTACAGCTGTGTAAAGTTTAATCAATATCTGTCCACATGTTTAGAAGGAGTTGAGGTTACAAGGAACATACAAAGGCAGATAAATGGACAGATTCCTATATAACCCACTGCAAACTTTGGGGTATAACAAAACTGTTTGCTTTGGGGATATGATAAATAACAAATCAGTATATAATGACCAATTTGTTCCTACTAATGTTTGTAAAGCATCTAGTGGCAAATATAACATGCATAGTGTGGCATATGACCATGGTGGTCTCATTCTGAAACAACCTCAATACAAATACTTCTTAACCTCTCTGAAAGTTGGGGTAAGATACATGTATGATGGTATTTGCAAATTTCTTAGGTAAACAAACAATTCACTTTTTTTCTTAGCATCAATGAAATAAGATTTACTTTGAATTTGTTCTTGACTCACCTGTTTTGCCATTGAGTCCCAAAAACTACATAATTAAATCATGTTGGTGACATACAAACAATAATTACAAATCACAATGTAAAGAGTTATCTAAATGTACAACATTACTGAAAAAATATTCATTTCAATTTTTATTTTGTTAATTTAAATTAAGATTATAGACACATCTTAAAAATTTTAACACTGTGATCAGCACTACAGCTAGCTAATTGTATTGTCTTATTGTCTAACACAGGCTTGAATCGGAGTTTCTTTACTGTCAAATGGTGAGATAATCTAAGAAAGTTAAGGTTAACACTGTACTGGAGTGATATATATATATATTAAACTCATGTAAAATATTTCATTTAAAGATTCTTATTTTCACAGTTGTTGCAGTTTATGTTGATATTTTAAATCAATATTTCAGACTTTTACATAATAGATGAACTGAATACAGTTGAACCTTTATAAAGACAAGGTGGTAGACACTTAATATAACTATTAAACAAAGCCATTCCAAAATAATAGACTGATTCACGACCATGTCTACTTTTGAAGACCATATGATAACCTCTTGATGTCTTTTTTGTTTCTTTGAGTCATTTGGGTTGCTATCTCATTGACATATACCAAAACAACTACTCATTTAATCTATACTGTCATAATGTATATATTCAATGTTGAAAATATGTTTTATATCATATTACATATGCATTGCTAATTTTAAAAAGTATTTATTTTCTATAAACTAGACTGATTGTTTGCTTGTTTAATCTCCAGTGCCAAACGTTTCATGCATACTCAGGATGATAACAAATTTACAATAAATAAAATAGGTAGGTTATGCAAGTCTAATCCAATGGGGGTTGGATTGTTGGACTACCATTTGAAAATGAAGGTCAGTATCAGTACCACCTTTGCCTCAGGTTGTACTGGAGTGCCTCAGGGTGTTCAAATCTACAAATAATAATGTAGATAACTAGTAATAACAAATTATTCACTTTCCAAATTGATGGCCATAAGCAATCTGACAAAATTTACTCCAAAGGACTGCTTTGTGTGCAATAAATCTGGTATGAGAATTTCATCTAATTCCTAAATAGTAATTTTTTAAGCATGCCAAGCAAAATAGTTCTTAAAGGCTATGCTATATTTTCATGTAATTTTTAATTGACCTGGTCTTTTATTCTAAAAGAGTCATTTACATCAAAAATTGTACAAAATACAACTCCTGTTGTGTTAATTTTGTCCAATCAAAGGATACTGTTGATCTAGTTTTGTTATCAGCATCCAATCATCTTGATTATCTGATGGTTTCCATGTATACAGAAGTATTTCACCACTTTCTACTCCAACAGCTACCAAATATCTACACAAAATTCAGTAGTAAGATTAGCATTTACATCTTGATTAATTTCTTGTTGTCACTGAATCAAAGCCTAGCATGTATCAAATTAATTACAATTGGATTGACAAACAAGTTCCTATCTTTTTAAATAGATAAAGGACATTGGTCAAACCATGGAAGTAATATTTAAAAGGAATAACAACGTCGTCACTTCAAGGTTTCATCTGCGTTACGCCCATCTTTCGATAACTCGTTAATTGGTTTAATAGCTGGCATGGAAGTTGATTCTCCGCATATGATCGATCAAATCCCTGACACTCTTCGGTCATTTTCGTGTTCACGGAAAACTACGAACAGACAAGTTTTTGTCGTATATCGCGTGAAGTAACCCGAATAGTCAATTCGTTACATTCCGTTGATGTACGCTGCGAATAGAGTCATTCGTTCAATTTTATTTTAGTCCAATTTTCCTATTTCTGGTTAGTTCGATCTTAATAGTACCGACAGCTATCACATATGAAATTGGAGAACAAGGCTGGGTCATTTTCAATTTTAATATTTACAGACAGTTAAAAGCCATTTCCGTAAGTTAAGAAGATGATTGTACAAAAATACATTCGGATCCCTTTTATTAAATACGAATAATCTAAGTCTTTCATGTATTAGTCAATTAAAATATTCACAATTCTAAACGGTTCTATCCTTTAATTTATAGTTCTTGATACATAAACTAATTCGTGTAAAATGAATTTGCCGTAAGACAGATAGCGTCAAGCTCATTTTGTCGGTTTGTTTTAATTTTGCTGTAGCTTGTTATATTAATACAAGTATTCCACAATAAACACTTTTAAAAAATATATGTTTACGACCATATTATCCCTATTTTAGCTGTCCAGTTTCAATAATGTAATCAATGACATTTATGACATATACATAAATTTAGAATACTTCTCGATAAACTTTGCACATTTCAACAGTAAAAAATCTATGTCTAGATTTGTCTACATTATTTTATTAAACATCATGTGAAACCTGATCGATTCATCGGTATTTAACTGTTTTACTCGGGATCCGCTTTTAACCGAAAATACTTTTAGAACAGTTTAAAACAAATGGTAAAAGCAAAATATGCTAAATTAAATACAATTTTCCATGCTAAACTGTTGTAGGTTGAACAATTCTCGTCCGTTTTCAAGTTTTTACATCATACGACTTCTTTCTGAAGGTAGAGGTTTTATATGATACAGCGCCACCTTCTTATTAATAAACCTCGGATTTCACACAGGTGCTTTATAATTACGGACTCGATAAAATCATGTGACTGATAAGAAATTCCAGATGCCATTTACAACCGCGGTATCACAGATAGTAACCAAAGGGTCTTGCCGCTGAGACTATAATTGGATAAAATCATATGACTTTAGTACAGAGCTCTGCAGGCTGTTAATACATGCTAATTAGTCGTTGTTATTCCTTTTAAATATTACTTCCATGGTCAAACAGACAAGCATAAATTTACAAATTGCTAAATATAGATATAAATGTTTCACTTTTTTTTCATTTCAAAACTGTACCAGCATAATTTTGATTTTTTTTAGTTCAGACTTCCATAGGATGAAATGTCAAAAGAAATAAAATATTTGTTTCTTATGTTTTAACATCTGTTCCTAGCAAGACAAACATAATCAGATTTGGTATGTAAAATTTCAATAAATTTCATTTTAACACCTATTAGAAGCAAAACAAACAAGTTAGTTTAAACTACTGCAAGCATTCATATTCAGTTTATGAATTATTTTAAATTAAACATTTTTTTATAAAGCTACAATAAAGAAATTATTTAGGAAGATATATAAACTTAAAAAACAAACTTTTACATGTGTGGTGATTTCATTTATGCTTCTGCTGACATCTGTTATTCAAGAATCAAAGACTAACAATGAAAGATGATTTTTAAAATGATTGGATAGGATCTGTAATCATTTATTTAAGGATTATGTACCCTTCGTTGCTTCAATGCTAAACATATGGAAATTTTATAGAATATTCACAGCCTTTCCTTGTATTCTAATATTTGACAATTCGGCGCTTGATAGATAGAG
Source organism: Mytilus coruscus (assembly GCA_017311375.1). Classification (NCBI taxonomy): domain Eukaryota; kingdom Metazoa; phylum Mollusca; class Bivalvia; order Mytilida; family Mytilidae; genus Mytilus; species Mytilus coruscus. The sequence continues at coordinate 39,932,633 of CM029596.1, forward strand.
GATTATTGCATGCAGTGCTAGCAATGATTTCCTTAAAACAAGTTTATAAATTAAGATATTGGTAAAGGAAATATAAATATGGACCCATTCAAGTACACCTTCTAAGGTGCGCTTGACTAGTGACTAAGCACTTGGTTTTTTTTAATGTGAAGGTTGTTTAAGACTTTTTGTAAACAATAAATGCTAGCACATCATGGACAAAAAAGTGAGTAATCTATGTTTAAAATTTTATATCGAAAATCTCTGTATTAAAGTCTGTGGATGTTCTGCAAAAATCTTGACTTCATTTGCCACAAAATCCCCATTTTCTATTAAATGCAATAAAACAATAAATAATATTGCTTTGAACAAAGTTTCCCATTGGTATATGTACAAAATGGCACATCTCTATAATTCATTATCGTTGCTGTTTTGATATTATTGCATTTTGAAAATTTCGTAATACACATGGATACAGAAGGGGTCATAAACCTTAAGTGCAGATACACTGAAAACTTGCATTTACATTAAAAGTATTTTTCCAAAGAATTTGGGAAACACATTACTCAGGTTTTTTTTTGTTTTTTTGAGACATTAGTATTTTTTGGCAGATGTACAGGTGTAATGTAGGACAAGAAAGAATAACTGACATACTTATCTGTATAACAAGCTATTGGTGGTAGATGTATCGCTGTTGCTGCATCACCTACATCTATTACCGACTGTGGCTTTAAGGGTATATCTCCTGATGATAGGTCTGGTCTTAACCATACCATTACCTATAAACAGATCCTTATTGGCTGACAAACTTATATCAATTGGTAATATGACAAAAAGATCTTAGTTTCAAGAACTTTGTATTTAAGGTGAGAAGTAGTATGACTGTATAAATATATTGTTATAATGTCATTTCACTGACTTTAGATTGCTGACTTATAAATCCAACATTTGTTATAACATCTAGTACAACCTAAAGTGACTCTCCAAAATAAATAAAGAGCTGCACCATGAGCTCATGATACAGCTGTCGCTTTTTTCAATGAATAAAGTTCCACAACTCCTCAATGTCATATCAGAAATTTATAAAAAACTAAAGGAAGCTTATTTAAATAGATATAAACCAGTTTCATGAAAACTGCTCAAAGCATTTTTGAGTTATTGTCCGAAAAATTAGAAAGTCCCCCCCTTTTTTTATGAATAAAATCCCATAACTCAGAAACATAAAATCTAAAATTTATAAAAATTGAAAGGAGGTTACGTCAATAGATATAAACAATTCACAAAAGTTTCATGAAAATTGGTTTAAGCGTTTTTGAATTATTGTCTGACATGCTGATGACGGATGGATGGACGAACAGAGGTATACCATAATACGTCCCGTAAACGGGCATATAAAAAATAATCTTTCTGAAAAGTACCTCTTGAAGCAATACATGACCATCTACTGTCTGCAGTTGAAGAATTTTCTTTGTCTGCAGTTGAAGAATTTTCTAAGTGCTAGAGGCATAATTTTGTGAGAAAAAAAAATACATTTGACATTTTTTAACTTGATCAATACTGTCTAATAACAATAATATATTAAAACAAGAGGCTGTCAGAGTGACAGCAAACCAGATTTCCTGCAGAGGTCGAACCCTGAACAGTTGAGCAAGTATGGACACTACCTTTAAGCTTAAAACAGCTCTGAATTTGATTTGCGATTGAATATTTGACACAGTAAAGGTTTGTGACACAAAATGAATGTGGTCATAGAACTGAAAAATTTGAAATTGGACATTTACTTTACATTACAAAATCTTAGTACATTGTTAGAATCAGCATATCAAACAACCCCAAGAATTCAATTTTTGATGAAATACTTATTAATTACTCCATTTCTGTTCAAAGGAAAAAACTAAAATTTATATAATAACAACAAAAATACTTCTCTAAAATTATATATGATTTAACCACTAAAAAAATTATTCTCTAAAATTAGATATGATTTTATACCTATTTTCAAATTATAGTAAATCTTGTTAATTATCCAATAACATCTCTGAATCTAGAATCTGAGCAAATATGTAATAATAGCAAGTGGGCTGACCATACCCCAAAACAAAAATCTAAATACCACTTAAGATTCAGCATGGACCCTTTGGACCTAAATGTGGACCAATTTGAAGACAGGCCTCAAAATTTAAAAAAAATCGAAAAACACAATTAGATTCAGCATATCAAGGAACACCAATAATATAATTTTTAAAGAAATCAAACAAATTTCAATTTTGGACCCTTTGGACCTTAATATGAATCATTTCAAAAACAGACCTTAAATCTAAAATATTAAATACCCAATTACATTCAGCAAATAAAAGACACCCAAGAATTCTCGATTTTTGAATTAAACCCCATTGAAATTGCTAAAAAAATAAACAATTCATACAAAGTATTGGTTTTGAACCCTTTAAACTAATATGTCAGACAATAATCCATACAAAAATAAATACATACAATTACCACACAATTATCCTTAAAAATTGACTATCTATCATTATACTTATCAATTACACCATTTCTGTTCAAAGAAAAATAACTAAAAATGAAAACTGATTTTTGTTATATATGCATTTGAGTTATTTCCCTTTGAACAGAAATTGAGTAATTAATAAGTATTTCATAAAAAATTGAATTCTTGGGAAAGGTCTACAACTGAACAAAGAGAAAAGCTAAAATCGTGAAAATTGAACATGACCTTCATTTAGTCACAGGGAACAACATATATAAATTGAAAAAATTTCATCAAAGCGTTTTCATGTTAATGAACGTACATTGTTTGGCAGCCGCCCGCCCGCCGTACATCCCCAAATCAATAACCAATTTTTCTTTCAAAAATCCAGTTAAAAATTAAATGCTTTAAATGGATACATAATTCACAACACACTAAACATGATCTTTTTCTTCGCTGCTAATAATTATTAATTCAATTTCTTCACTGCTATCATTTCCATGTCAGCAGACAATATTTACTGTGTTGTGAACTATGTAGTTATTTTAACTTTTACTCCAGACTTTACCGAGTCTGTGTCTACAGTCATTTTGTATATTCTTTTTCCATGTTGTCAGCATGATATGGCTGTGTATCAGTTATGCAGTTAAATAAAAACACAGCAATATAACTAATCATATATAGATTATACAACAATGTACTACAATTCCACTTTGATTATGATATTTATCCACTTCTGATGGTTAAATTTTAAAATTTTAAAATGTGAACTATCAAGAGTTTATAAATGTTGCAGTCAATGATTAAAGTGGCAGAATCTGTTAAACTAATGATTTAAAGGAAAATGCTGGGTGCAATATAAAAATTGATAAAACTGGAAGAAATTAACTCATATGAATACAGAAGTAAAGAAATGTATGTTATCAAACCTTTTTATCCCTAGATGCTGTCAAGAAATATTTATCATCATGTGACCAAGCACATGCCCATATAATCCTTGTATGGGCTGTATTTGATTTATTTGTCCCTGATATTCTTGTAAACAGTGGCTCTGAAATTAAGAGTAAAAGAACTGAATTTTAAATTCATTCATAATTTTGAAGACTGTTATTCATAGACTTGTTCATAATTGTTTTTGTTTTATGTTATCAATCACTTTTCTTTTTTTAATATCTGTTTATGGAAAGTTGAAAAAAGTTGACAACTTTAAACCATCATTTTGTCAATAATTTGCAGAAATGACAAGACAGAGGTAGCACAATATGTGCCCCTCCACTTTATGTGGAATGTAGTATGAATCTACTTAGTAGGACCAAAGAACTGTTCATGAAAGTTGTTAAGATGTGTATTCTACTAAAACAAACTTTGGAAGTTAAAGCTGGTCCTTACATCTAATGATATTTTTGTAAACAGTAGCACAATATTTTCAAAAAGTGGCAGAAATATCCAATGCTACTTTGCATAGTTAACTGGCAGTTTTACTTAAATGTTTGTTAGTAACCTATGTGACATTAGCCAATACAGTTAAACCTGTATATTAAGGTCACCCTTTTGACCAGAGAAAACTGACTTTATAAAAGAGGTGACCCCTGAATTGAGGTTCCAAATACATAGTTATTACTACAGCTGGACAAGAATTGGGGGACCTGTAAAGACAGCTTTTACTTAATAGAGGTGACGTTTATAGCAGTATATCTGTATATATCTGTGACATTACAACATCAATCATTCAATTATTTGATTTCTCAGTTTTAAACGAGAACTCCTAAAGGAATGGTGGAACAGCTACATAATTGATACATTTTGTATTTTACAATGATAAAATGAAAGAACCTTAGTGAGCGAGCTCACATACCCCACGTCCCCACATTGTCATTGGAGAAATAAAATAAGTGTAAGAAAAAAAAATTGTATCAGAAAAGAAAATTGAATCATAATTTTCTGTCAATATGCACATCTACATAGTATGTCCTTATTATCTACATAGTTTCATGAAATTCTGTTGTGTGGTTTCAGAGGAGTTGCGATGACAAACTGTTGCAGAAGTACATTGAGGCAAATAAGTTCAAAGGGGCGTAACTCCTGGAAAAAAAATTGAATCGTAATTTCCTGTCTATATGCACATCTACGTAGTATGTCCTTATTATCTGAAAAGGTTTCATGAAATTCTGTTATGTGGTTTGAGAGGAGTTGCGATGACAAAAGGTTGCAGTAGTATATTGGGCAAATAAGTTCAAAGGGGCGTAACTCCTGGAAAAAAAAATGAATCGTAATTTCCTGTCGATATGCACATCAACGTAGTATGTCCTTATTATCTGAAAAGGTTTCATGAAATTCTGTTGTGTGGTTTGAGAGGAGTTGCGATGACAAACTGTTGCAGTAGTACATTAAAGTAAATAAGTTCAAAGGGCATAACTCCTAGAAAAGAACTGAATCGTAATTTCCTGTCGATATGCACAACTACATAGTATGTCCTTATTATCTAAAAAGGTTTCGTGAAATTCTGTTGTGTGGTTTGAGAGGAGTTGCGATGACAAGAAACAGGACTGACGGACTGACGGAGGGACGGACGGACGGGTAAAAAACATTATACCCTCCGCAACTCGTTGCGTGGGGTATAATTATGTTGCGCAAATCATAATTTCCAGCTGTACATACCATTCTGACTATTTTCATTCCTCTTCCTATATAACATCCACGTCCTGTCTCTAGACACTGTTAGTAGGTAATTACCATTGTGAGAGAAGGCAATCTGTGTCACTGTTAACGTGTGACCTTCCAACGTGCAAATCTGATTCCATGTTGTTGTATCCCATAATATAACTCCAGCAAAATCTACCTTGGATGCCTAAAACAAATCATGGAGAAATATCATTATATAGTATCCCATAATATAACTCCAGCAAAATCTACCTTGGATGCCTAAAACAAATCATGGAGAAATATCATTGTCTAGTGAAAAGTTTTCTATTCCATAAACAACAGAAAACGTCAGAACAATTTCTCAACAAGTAGATAAAACAATCATGGAAGAATAGTTGCTACAGTGGATGGACATAAGTATTAGTCACTTGTGATTTTTCACTATATTATTCATATGAAACCACATTTTCTAAACAAAATATTGTCAGGTCATTTCTGGTTGGACTCTTATTCAACTTTGTACAAGTAGAGAGAGCATTGTCACATATTTATTTGTTTATTTAGTTAAATTTTGTTATGAAATGTTTTCTCTTTTCTGAAGATTTAAACACAAGTTTTATTTATTGTGAGAATATTTGCTATATATTTCAACTAAAATAAATTTGTAAATTATTATCAATATCTTTACATCAAGAGGAAACAAAAATAACTGAAGACTATTACCAAATAATAATACAAATAAAATTCAAACATTTCTGCACCCTTCAACGCCTTGTTTCATAAAAATCCAAAACACAAAAGCCTTCACAGTAAGTTTTTTAATGTCTATTTATCTTTATCCATATTTTGGTCATGACAGGGAAATTGGCTGCTCTGTGCCCTTGCTACAGTGTATTTACAACATGAAAATAACTTTTACAATAGAACTAGAAAAGAGAAACGTACAACATAAAATAACATATCATACACACCACCTTTACACAGTGGAATAACTATGTAGTCATTATTTACCTTACAAGAGGATGCCAAAATTTTGCCCTTAGTGTCACAAGCCAAGGCAAATATTTCATATCCATGTCCGTATAACTTCTGTGTTTCTGGCCATAGTGTGTTCTGTAGTAAATGTTCTTCTGTTGGAGGAGCTGTAATGGATGAGCAATTTATATAATAATGAGTAGAGTAAGCAAATGGGAATGAAATGTAAAGAATGGAAATACATGTATTTATACAAGATGTACATGTCGTTTAAAGTAAAATTTTAATATTTGTTTTTCTCTGCCCTTCTGAAGTTGTCAGATGATTTAGACACTTGATGTGTTTATATCATTTTGAGAACCCAAGATCTCTATACTCTTAACTCAGAGGACAAGAAAAGCTTTATTTGCTTGTTTAGACAATCCCCAGTTCATGTCAGTGACTGTACAATACATCAGTGTTTCCCCCCAGGGCTTTATAGCACCAAGGTACCACAGTACTATATTTTTGACCATGGTGCTATCTGAACAGATTTTATAATAGAATGCATTATGAATATGGTGCTATAAATTTAGGGAAACAAGTGTTATTTTCAAATCCTATGGTGCTATATAAAATAAAATGCTCTGCTGGGCACAGCTTGATACGACCGCAGAGGTCGAACCCTGAACAGTTGGGGCAAGTATGGACACAACATTCAAGCTTCATACAGCACTGAATCTGGATTGTGATTAAATATTTGACACAGCATAGGTTTCTGACACAGAATGAATGTGGTCTAAGAACTTGAATTGGTTATGTGATTTGAATTTATATTCATTTTTTTGCTTTTGTGCAATACACTATGCTGTTGAGAATTGACCCCCCCTCCCCCTCACCCCCCCAAAAAATTTTTTACCCCCACCCCCACCTTTTTTTTTTTTTAATTTACCTATTCAAACCATATCATTATTATTTGCTTTTATATATAAATCAGAAATAACCAATTTAAAATGGAAAATTTTAAAGACAAAAAATGAAAAAAATCCTCTCATGATTCATCACCCCCAAACTCAATCCCAGCCTTCCCTTAGTGGTATGGTACCTTGCAATACAATTTCAGAGAGATCCATACACTTGAACACAAGTTATTGTCTGGAAACTAGAAAAATGCTTGTTTTTTGGCCCCAAATTCCTAAACGTTTAGGGCAATTACCCCCAAACTCAAACCCAGCTTTCTTCCCTTTGTGATATGGAACCTTGTAGTACAATTTCATAAAGATCCATACACTTATACACAACTTATTGTCCTGAAACTAGAAAAATGCTTGTTTTTTTGCCCCTAATTCCTAAAATTTTGAGGCAATTACCCCCAAAATCAATCCCAGCCTTCCCTTTGTGGTATGGTACCTTGCAGTACAATTTCAGAGAGATCCATACACTTGACCACAAGTTATTGTCTGGAAACTAGAAAAATGCTTATTTTTGGCCCCTTATTCCTAAAGGTTTTGGGCAATTACCCCCAAACTCAATTCCAGCTTTCCCTTTGTGATATGGAACCTTGTAGTATGTAGTATAATTTCAGAATTATCCATACACTTACACACAAGTTAATGTCATGAAACTAGAATAAAATGCTCTGAACAGTTGGGGCAAGTATGGATTTTTGGTGTTTAATGGCGCTTTGGGCTAGCTTGATCGATAGGAAAACTGACAATCCTAGTCAATTAAGATTGAGTCGAGTGCAGAGGTTGAACCCTGAACAGTTGGGGCAAGTATGGACACAACATTCAAGCTTGATACAGCTCTGAATTCGGATTGTGATTTAATATTTGACACAGCATAGGTTTCTGACACAGAATGAATGTGGTCTAAGAACTTAAAAATTTTTAAATTGGACATTCACCTATTATGGTCCAATATCCAAAATCTAACTACATGGTTAGATTCAGCATATCAAAGAACCCCAAGTGTTCAATTTTTGATGAAATCAAACAAAGTTTAATTTTGGACCCTTTTAACCTCAATGTGGACAAAGTTGATAACGGGACCCAAAAATCAAAAATCTAAATACATGGTTAGATTCAGCATATCAAAGAACCCTAAAAATTCAATTTTTGTTGAAATCAAACAAAGTTAAATTTTGGACCCCGATTTGGACCAACTTGAAAACTGGGCCCATAATCAAACATCTAAATACATGGTTAGATTCAGCATATCAAAGAACCCCATATATTCAATTTTGTTGAAATCAAACAAAGTTTAATTTTGGACCCGATTTGGACCAACTTGAAAACTGGGCCCATAATCAAAATCTAAATACATGTTTAGATTCAGCATATCAAAGAACCCTAAGAATTAAATTTTGTTAAAATCAAACTAAGTTTAATTTTGGACCCTTTGGACCTTAATGTAGACCAATTTGAAAACGGGACCAAAAATTAAGAATCTAAATACACAGTTAGATTCGCCATATCAAAAAACCCCAATAATTCAATTTTTGATGAAATCAAATAAACTTTAATTTTGGACCCTTTGGACCTCAATGTGGACCAATTTAAAAACGGGGCCCAAAATCCAAAAACTTAATACACGGCTAGATTCAGCATATTAAAGAACCCCAAGAGTTCAAGAATGAAACCCCATTGAAATTGGTCAAGAAATAAGCAATTTATACAAAGTATCTTCTTTTGCACAATACTGTGCAATTGAATATTTCTTGCAATTGCGCAATAATGTGCAATTGAATATTTCTTGCTATTGCGCAATACTGTACAATTGACAATTTCTTGCTATTGCACAATATTGTGCTATTGGATATTTCTTGCTATTGCGCAATACTGTGCAATTGAAGATTTCTTGCTATTGCGCAATACTGTGCAATTGAAAATTTCTTGCTATTGCACAATACTTATTATATAATAATTTACACATCCTGTTTGGTGTGTATCTCCTGCCATATCATTATTATTTGCTTTTAAATATAAATCAGAATAACCAACTTAAAATGGAAAATTTTAAAGAAAAAAAAGGAAAAAGGAAAAAAAAAATCCCCCAAATTTTTGAACCCCTTATGATTCATCACCCCAAACTCAATCCCAGCCTTCCTTTGAGGTATGGTACCTTGTAGTACAATTTCAGAGAGATCCATACACTTGAACACAAGTTATGTCTGGAAACTAGAAAAATGCTTATTTTTTACCCCTAATTCCTAAACATTTCAGGCAATTATCCCCAAATCAATTCCAGCTTTCCCTTTGTGATATGGAACCTTGTAGTACAATTTCAGAAAGATCCATACACTTACACACAAGTTATGTCTGGAAGTTACAAAAATGCTTATTTTTGGCCCCTTTTTGGCCCCTAATTCCTTAACTGTTGGTACCATAACCCCCAAAATCAATCCCCACCTTCCTTTTGTGGTATTGAACCTTATGGTAAAATTTCATAGAAATCCATTCACTTAAACTAAAGTTAGAGTGCGAAAACCAATGCGTCTTCGGACGCCGGACAACGACGACGCCAACGTCATACCAATATACGACCGCAAAAATTTTTTGCGGTCATATAAAAATGCTTGTTTTTTGCCCCTTTTTTGGCCCCTAATTCCTAAAATTTGGAGGCAATTACCCCCAAAATCAATCCCAGCATTCCCTTTGTGATATGGAACCTTGTGGTACAATGCAGAGAGATCCATACACTAACACACAAGTCTGGAAGTTACAAAAATGCTTATTTTTGGCCCCTTATTCCTCAACTGTTGGTACCATAACCCCCAAAATCAATCCCAACCTTCCTTTTGTGGTATTGAACCTTATGGTAAAATTTCACAGAGATCCATTCACTTAAACTAAAGTTAGAGTGCGAAAACCAATGTGTCTTCGGACGACGACGACACCAACGTCATACCAATAAACGACCGCAAAATTTTTTTGTGGTCATATAAAAATAAAGAGCTGCGCCATGAGTGCATGATACGCCTGTCACTTTTTCAAAGAATAAAGTTCCATAACTCCTCAATGTCATATCAGAAATTTATAAAAAACTTAAGGGAGGTTAATTTAATAGATATAAAACAGTCACCAAAGTTTCATGAAAACTGCTCAAAGCACTTTTGAGTTTTTGTCCGAAAACTGGAAAATCCCCCCTTTTTTATGAATAAAATCCCATTACTCGGAAATGTAAAATCTAAAATTTATAAAAAATAAAGGAGCGCACGGCAATAGATATAAACAATTCACCAAAGTTACATGCAAATTGGTTCAAGTGTTTTCGAGTTGTTGTTTGAAAATGTTGACGGACGAACAACTGTATAAACTAGAGAGAACACTGAATACATGTTGAACCTGAATAAAATTATTAATAAATTAACAGTCATAATGTGAAAATATGTGTTTATTCTATTATGCATGTTTGACAATACAGAGGTATAAGAAAAGAAGAAGAGGTTGTTCATTATAATTTCACAGAGAAATCAATGCATTAAAATAATTCAACTGGTAAAAAACTAAAACATTTAATAAAGAATAACAGTCCTTTTGTTTTTGATAAAGTACTTACTTTAACACTGTAAGTATCATGTAAGCATGTATGGTGGCAAAAAAAATTACCTGGCATGAGTATTTATTTCCATCCATCAGAAGGAAATAGTTTTTCTTAGCAATGCCACAAAAAAACCTAAACAAGAAGGGGGTGTGGTCATAGTTAACTGTACCTGGTCTTGATTCATTTTTGTAAAACACTAAATATCGATCTAGAAGTAAAGTGAAGGATATTGATACTGATTTTGTGGAATTCTTTGGAAAAGGCAAACCACAAATTAAAATGTTCAACAAAAAAGATTACATTTTCTATATGCTTGAACAACTTTGGCAAAACCACAAAAATCATGGATCCACCAAATTAATTTTTCCTCAATCCCACATGAAAATTGCTATCAACAAAAATAAATGAATCCACAGTATCAAACAAGTCATATGAACCATCAGCAGTTGAAATTTATCTAAAATTCATTTTTATATCTTATAAGACCATACATTGTAAAGAAACTGGTGTAAAGTAAACTTCAGGGTATTGGTCATTAGGGTGTTGCTCTATTTTTCTATCTATTTTTTCTACTTCTCCAGAGTATACAGCCTTGTTTGACAATCCCAAAGCAGGAACACTGGCACCAGCTGGTCTGTTCTGAGCTTCCTATCAAAAAATCATATATTTAAACAATTTACTGTTTTTGTAGAAACTAACTCAAGAATCTTGCAATTTTTTGTAATTCCATTTTTTTTTTTAGGAACATTTCTAAATAGATAATTGTAAGGTAGCAACATCAGAAAATACTTTGAAAGGCCATTTGCATGTAAAAATGTTCACATATAGGTTTTAGGAACTTAAAATTTTTTAAATGATTTTATAACTCAATTTTAACAATAGGAAAAAGATTACAGAATCTATCATATATTTGATTTAATCGTAAGCATAAACAATTGTTATATTTCAAAACAGGCAACTCAATATGGATTAAAATTGCATTTAGAAGGTTTTTCTTGGCTTACAAATAGCATTTGATGATTAAACATTACTTTAGTTGAAAACGTGAACCTTTCAATTAACAAAAGATAATTTTCTTTGATAAAAGGAATAATAAATGCTTATGTGATTTCACAATTTTCAATTGTGTAATCTTGTCTTTACAAAACAAATCTACTGTATGTTACCTCTTTCTTTAACTCAGCTTCCAAACTAAAACCACAAATACTGCAAAAGTTTTCTATAAAATTCTTCGAGCATCAAAAGATCTGATAACTTTTTCATCTGCTCCTGATGCAAATTTATATCTGTTAATAAGAGCTAAACACTGGAGGTCGTAACCATGAACCTGTGGACGAGCTATCTCATACCAGTTTGCCTATAAAACAATAACAAATTTAAAAACTTCAATAACGGACCTGGAAGTAACCTATCTAATACCATTCTGCCTATCAAGCAACATCATTTAAGCTTTCACCATGTAACAGTAGGTGATCTGCCTCATTCCACACTGCATAGACAGCACCAAAGACCTTAATCATACAAATGACAGTAGGTAGGCTATCTATGAAACAACTAGAGATTCTGATAAGCCTGCATCACTTACATGGCTTCCTTGCAGTCTCATCATCTCAAAGTCAACACAGAGCTAAACCTTACATCTCACTTCCACTTCAAGACCCTTGATAAAGTGTATATTGATGACAGATGGAGAATTACCTGCAGTTGATAGAAGCTGAGTAATTACAATGTCCCTCCAGGCTAGGTACACTAAACAGGTATTTTCAGCTTTGTTGAATGTATTTTTCATCTTAGCTGTAGAGATAATATTATTTTGTTCTGACATCTGTTTTATCATATGTTGCACTTGTCATAGCCACAATTTAATGTCTGTTCCTTGTTTATGACAGCACTGCTATTTAACATCATACTTTGACTTGCCTTGAGCAACACAATGGAGCCACAAGCGGAGCAGGAACTTGTATCCTTTCAAAGCACCTTAGTTCAATATGAGTTTTCTGTAGAGTTTGTGTTAAATTATTTTCGTGTAGTGCATTTTGGACTGTTTTTCTGCTTGTCTTATTTTCTTGGCCATGGTTGTGCTTGTCCTTTCTTTGACTTCTGGTTTGTGATTGACCTAGTATCTTCTCCCCAGTTTTTACAAGTGCTACAGCAGTAATAAGCTTTCGTCATGAAAATTATCTATTGTTTACAACTTTCCTCTGGAAATAATCATGCTGCAGGAGTTACTGTGGAGACATAGCATGTAACTAATAAGAAGTTCTAACAAAGATTAGCCCCATCTCACCATTATATAGATTTGAAAAGAACATTGCAATAACACATACCTGTCCATTAGATTGTTTCCATGGAGCATGAAGTCTGGTTGTTTGGTCAACACTAAGACTAACAAGATACTGACCACTGCCTTTATCCCACTCTACATCACAAACTACATCAAAATGACCACTAGCTGTTACTTGTGGTTCCCATGTCCCTTTACTCTGAAATAAACAAAAGTGAAAATGTAAAAAAAGAAAGAAATTCTGTCTAAAATTAGTTTGAAAATGCACTCTTTGTGTAATTATGAAAAAGATATCTAAAAACCTGAGTTATTTCCAGTAATAATACTGACCTGGATCTAACCAGAATAAATCTGGTACCCATCATCCTGTTGCTGATTTGTGGCAGGTGACTTGTTACATCAATTGGTTTGAAATAAATAATGGAAAGAATACCACCGTGTATCATAGGTACAGTGGATATAGGTACTAACCAAGCGGGGAATGATCGATTTTTACCTGACACCGTAAGAAAATCTTTGTTTTGTTTTATCTACATTCAGTGTACATTTCTCAACATCTGAAATTCCTGCTCCCAAATAATTTTCGCATTGATTTTTTCCTATTTATAAGACAACTTTTATATTCTAATAAGAATAATAAACTTTTACATGCGCATATAGTTGTGAATGTAAACACCAACTTTCAATTTCGATACAGTTGTCAAGCCATTTACATGTTTTATCTGAATGAAAGCTAATACAGGGCAAAACTAATAGTTACCAATCATAAACCTACCTGTGATAACTCATTCCATGAGACATTTTGGGTAATAAACACTTTTGGAAAAGCTATATACCGTACATTCACTTAACTATGCAATGTACAGAAGGATTTATGTGGTCAGCTATACATCGTACATTACGCTTCTTTTCGGAATAAAATATCGAGAAATAACATATGTATGAAAGATTTCAATGCCAATTATTGAAACAATTATACTTATTATGCACACACAGTGGGCTTCTATCAGAAAAAGAGTTGCAATGAATATAGAATCATATTGGATAAGACGAGCGCCAACTTCTTTGACAAGTATTTGCACATGTTTTGAGTAAGCGCTCTTGTTTTGGGAAAATAATGAGACTTCTCTAATCATCAACCTACGACCAAACCATTTCTTAAAACAACGATTATGTTTAGATTGAAGTACACATTGATATTATGTAAACAAAACAAAGATTTTCTTACCGTGTCAGGTCAAAATCGATCACACCCGCTTGGTTAGTACCTATATCTGCTGTACCGATGATACACGGTGAACACTTGTTTTTTTTTACTTTCAAGATATAGGTGCTATTACATTAATGAAGAGCAATTATATGTCAAAATAAACATCTGGTACAGTAAAACTTGTACCATTTAAAGTTTTTTTTATTACATATGTAGTATATAACACTATTGCAAGAACATCCAATATTTCTTTTCATTACTGAACTGCAGAGAATATTATAAATGTTATATCATGTTTTATCATTAACCTCCAAAGTCTCTCACAATCTATAGCCATACTTTTTAATATGTTTTTAATACAACTTTTAATTATAGCTATTAATATTTAACCAATTTTACATATTGAGTATATCAGCTTAAGAATAAAAGGATTGACACTTCAAATAATATGAAGGAAGAGAAATGAAAAGAGCCATTACTGTAAACAAAACTTAATTTGAACAGTAATTTATTTTTGCACCTATCACAAGAAAAATTAAGGCAACATTAGATTACTGAAGTTCAAATCTAATAAGACAAATCAAGGAAACAACCAAAAACTGAGGGAATCACATTAACAAACATTAACAAGGACAAGACTGGGTGCCTCAAAAGGATAAGCAACTCCTGCTAAGCATGCATCACCCGCCATGCGAGTCCATACTAGTCAAAATGTCACAATCAGTAGTTGGCCTCTATCAGTAAAATTACATATTAGACAACTATTCTGGTATCTAAAGATCTAAGACTGTGTAAAACTTATTTTAGTGTCAATTTCAGTCATTCTTTTTCATAACTCTGTTGGAGCAGACACACCCCTGCTAATAACTACAAACCAGTAAAAGTCTGAAATGGGCAGTTTTTGTACTTGACTGTACTGATTTTTACTCCACCATTCTAAATTGGGTCTGAATTTCACTTGATATTACTCGACTGTAGTCTGAACCATACTAAACAGTCTGAACTTGTACTCAACCAGTACTTAACCATTTTTGAGAGTCTGAATCATACTCGACTCAAGTCTGAACCATACTCAACCAAATCTTAACCATACTTGACTAAATCTTAACAATCCTCAACCTATTCTTAATCTATCTCTCTTATTTCTTCAATTTAGAATCTATTTTTTACAAGATTTGTTTCCCTTGGCTTGAACTATGACCAAGAAGTACTACTTTAAGAAAGTTTAAAAACTCGAGTTGAACAAATCAAAGTTATACATTCAAGATTGATAAAATAGAGGTTTGTTATCGGTCGAGTATGATTCAGACTTTGGTTAAGAATTGTTTAGACTTTGGTTCAGCATGATTCAGACCTTGAAGTCTTTTGGTCATGTATTATTAAGACATTGAAAACAGGTGGAGAACTGGTTGAGTACAGGTTGTGTACAGGTCGAGAATGAGTTCAGACTGTTTCAGCCTTGTCAAGTAAGAGTTCAGACTTTTAAGTATGTTCAAGATAAGGCTAGAGTAAAATCAGTCCAGTCGAGCACAAATACTGACCATTTCAGACTTTTACTGGTTTGTAAATATATATAGCCATACAATGGGACAGAGGGTGGATATGTTACTGCTGAGAAATGGGAAATTGACATTTTGAAAGTAGAAATCATTATATTTGTTCTAGACTCTAGTTTGAGGTAGTCTATCTGTAATAATATTGAGGAAAAGATCCAGATATGAAGCAGTTTTAGTAGTATCCTTAATCTCAAGATAACTGGGATATATGAGATGAAAGCATGAACTGAAAAATTAATAATATAAAATGAATTGATTCTTATATGTCTAACTTAGATTTTTCTTTAATAATAATAAATTTCTAGGTGTTGATGGAAAAGTAGCTGCAATATAGTCCGCAAATTGTTAAAAAATATCACAAGGACCATAAGAGCTATGGTTCTACAGCTAACGGAAAGGATAACCATTTCTTACATTTTATGTAAGTGATGGGCCATTATAGACATACCATCAGGACTGAACATTCCACCATTAAACCTACCTTGGTAAAGGACCAGTGATGAAAGGCTCCTTGGTAACCATGGGCCATTATTGACCTACCATCAGGACTGAACATTCCACCATAAAATCCCAAAGTATTTCCACCAACCTCACCTACCCTGACCTGTCAAAATACATGTGTAACCTAAAAATATTTTTGTACCAAAGAAGATATAAACAAATAACTGAAAAGATGGTATCCTGCAAACATTAATACTATTTTGAAAGTTGATCCCAACAACCATTCCATGGAAGTTTGATTCTCACTTGCACAGCTAAGAAATAAACTTTATATGAATCAATTAAATTTCTGTCCCCCGCTCCACACATAAAAAAAACTTGGTTTAAAACAAAATTAAACAAGTGAAACTGTGAGCTACTGCTCACTGATGATACCCCCGCCGCAAGTGGATAATTTTAATAGTGTAAAAATATGTAAGAGTTCGGTAAACAGGAAGTTGTTGAGTGATGAATCTGACAACTTAATATATACATGATATCAAACGCATCACACGGTATAGCTGACTTGTATAAACCCTGAAACCAAATTTCAGAAATCCTTATGATGTAGTTCCTGAGAAAAAATGCGACAAAATATTCATGGGACAGACAGATAGACAGACAGACAGAGGTAAAACAGTATACCCCCACTTTTTTAAAGAAGGGTATAATTTAAAGCGGGGGTATAAATATGAAACATTTATACAGATATTGACAGACAGGTAGTTTCATACCTCTTCAACCCAAACTCCTGATTCTTTATCTGGTTTCCATAAAATCATTGTTTTATCCATTGAAGCTGACAGCAGGTGCATAGGCTGGTGCCATCCTGAACCTAAATAAAAAGAATAGTTAATTCTGAGTTTGCAATAATTTTTTTCTTTCATTTTGATACCATATGGAAACTCACAATACAGGAAAACAAAGTGCTTGTGAACACTGAAGGGAATTTAAAATAAAATATTGAATTATATAGCTAGGTAAATTAAAATTTTGAGTTAGAGTCATCTTCCTTTGTTCATGATTGTAGCTATTTTCATAACAGATTCAAACACATGCACTACTTATGTAATTTTTAATAAATGAAAAGTTTTTTTGACAAGTATGGTTATTCAAAATCATTTTGTAACTTGAATATCTAAGTATAACATATCCTTAATAAGTTGCATGACATTGACTGGATAGGATCTAATGAATGATCATTTCACTGCACTATTTTGTTTGAACTACCAAAGGTAGTGATAAACCTTGGAAGATATAGATATTAAGTCAGTGCCTTAAGGATTCTGATTGCATTTCATGCAATCTTTAACCCCAAAATATACTGTACTTTTGTATGCTTATCATGCAAGAATAAAAAAATTCTTACTACTATTTTCCTAAGTAATGTTTGTGTCCTTAAGAATTTTCTGTGTGTATTGTGCTAGAAATTAGCATATTATAAAGCTAAACTATTTTTTCTAAATTTTATCAAATAATTCTTACCATTCCCTATAACATCACTTGCATGAGTTTGATGAAAGTTAGTTGTTTACAGTAATATTTTTCTATTTTCTGACAGATAAACATTTCTATTATAAGATAATATCAATATGATATCATGGATATATTAAATTGTCTCAGACTTGACTGTGAAATGACAATCACATAGATACGTAAAGAGGTTAAACAGTTTTTTGTCGCAAATTCTGTTATTAGAAAAATCAGGATCTAGTAAAAGACAAATCAGATGTGGCAATAACTTTAGTATCATAAATTCATTTTAACACATCAGTTTGTGAAAACATACACACAAAAATATAATGCATTTGCAGCTCCAGAATTTTTTGAAAACTTATGATATTTTCATAGGGGAAAAAAAGAATGTTCCTGAAATATTTCAGAGAACAAGAAGAAAAACAAAAATTGAATTTCAAAAGATTAAATAAATAAACTCTTGTGGTTTGCTGGATAATTTAAGGTAAAAAGTATAATCTTTATACCTGTATTTACTGGAGGCTGCCATTTAACACTGTAGATCCAGTTTTCATGTCCACTCAATACAGACTCCAAACTTACAGCATATACTACTGTTTCCTCTACAATATAATTTCAACATTTTGTATCTATACAACTGTATAAGAGTACTGAACATCTAAATTGAGATCTTTTTCATGGGATGGCTGACACTTACAAGGGAGTGGTAAACTAATTTAAAGCTGTTATACAGTGTGGAAAATTGTTAATTACTGAATATTGTATGGTCACCTCTTAATGTCTTTTTTGGTGTTGTCTGGTACAAGTATCTTGTAATTAGTAATTCAAAAAGTCCAACCAAATTTGCTTGATTAGGGATGACATGATAATACATTTTAAATAGTAACAATGACATTTAAAAATTATTTTCTATTCTAAATTAAAAGATTTTTTCAATAAATTTAGTTACAGATGCTTCGACACAATTTGAGGGAAGTGCCTTCCTAATTATAATATATCCAGTGTTTTGCCATATTTGCTTGCCAATGAGACAGATGAACAGGGGTAAACCAGTATTCTCTTGCCCCCTTCTTCTAAGTTGGGGTATAATTTATAAATACAATGTATTCACTTTCATAACAGAAAATACACAAAAAAGAAGATAAAGGATAATTTAGTAGCTATGGAAATGCAAAACAACTAATCTACATTGTACCTCCAATTTTAAATTGAAATGTGTTTTCTCTCATCTTTATTTCCTCATCTAATGATAATTCCTTGACAGTCTTTACAATATTATCTTCTACAGAACGTCTGGAAAATCTCCAGATTCTGATGAAAAAGTCCTGTGCTGCACTGGCCAATACAATATCTCCTGTATCTAAAACAAAAACAAGACAATGTTTTTATTTATCCAATTATGTGTCATTTGTCTATCACTTCTAATGTTTCAAAAGCAAATTACTGATAACTTCAAGAATCTATAAGGATTGTCAAGATGGTTTCTGCTCTTTGGTCGGGTTGTTGTCTCTTTGACACATTCCCCATTTCCATTCTCAATTTTAATTTCTTACTTTGTGTAAATGTAAGGCCTAGCATTGATATTCCTAGTAAAAATATATTGAAAAGTATACATTTAACACTGCACAAGTATTACACATGCTCTTAAAAAGATTTACATTTTTTCCATTCCAAACTTTTGTTTGGTTCAGGCAAACCTGATTAAGGTTATTCTAGAAACCCTTGTTGTATGCACAGAAATCTAACAAAACATTTCTTTACCACCACTTGATTACTACCACACTGAAAGTAAAGTCAAGACACAGGGACCTATAGATGATGTATTTATCTCAGCAAGACATTATTCTAAATATAAGTCATATAGTATGATATGTAGACCAGAGTAACATACATAAAATTAAATTCTTATAATTTCCCTAAGTTGGACAGATAATAATTATTAAAGGTGAGCATGACAGTCAATCCGCATCTGATTTCATGTGTTTTCGTGCTCAGAACCACCCCAATATATGAGTGGGCTGAAAATTTTATGCATTAATATATGAATGGGGGTTGGGTAACATTCCAGCCGCACTTTGGTACCCATTTTTAACCGAAAACTGAAGTAATCCCCCACCCTTTTCATGTTGAATTGATGCGGTTCCCCGGAATAAAAAGCTCTTGACGTATAATCTGTTGTTAAATTGCTGACAGCATCAAGGGAATGTGTATACAAAGTGTTTCAGTGTATGGTCAATATTTAACGTATTGCTACGAAATAAAATTTGGACAGATGTGCAATGACGGAAATGATGACGGCACGTAAATTTCAGAGCCGAACGTTGTGAAGGATGGTCGATCCGAACTGGCTTTTTTCCGATTTTAACCCCCAAAAGATCTTGAAATGAACACATAATAAATAATAAAATACGCTGGTCATTACCCCTTGGTGGTATAAAACAATATTCGTTGATTTTATGAGAAAGAAGAAAACGCGACACCCAATTTCAACTCTATTCATTTAGTAATATAGATATATATTCTATATCTAACGAACACTATATTTTTACATAGCCTAGTTGGTAGAGTAGTCCAGGGTCCTAGACATGGTCCAGGCAGTGTTGCCACAATGTCTCAGTTGCAAGGGTTCAAACCCAGCTGAGGGAAGAATAAATTTCCAGATCTAACATTGTCGAGCTAAATTTGAGACAAATATATATATAATTTCATTATTACAATAAAAAATATAAAAAGATACAAACCATCAATTGTAAAATCTATTGCTCTTATCCAGTCTTCATGTCCTTGAAGAGACATTATTCTTACAAACTAAAAAATAAAGCAAATTGATAATACAATTTTTTTTCATAAGTTGCACAAGAAACACAGAATATGGATTAGTATAGTGGAATTGAGAATGGAAACAAGGAATGTGTCAAAGAGACAACAACCCAACCAAAGAGCAGAAAACAGCCCAAAGTAATGGGTCTTCAAAACAGTGAGCAAATCCCTCAAACAGAGGCAGGCTTCAACTGGCCCCTTAACAATAATGTATACTAGTTCAGGCAAATGGACGCCACACTTAACTCGGTAACATATAAATGAACCAAAATTAAAATAAATGGAGAATGTGTCCATGGGACACAAATGATGTCCCTGCATGCATATAACATTATAAAGGGGTATAACTCGAGAATGGTAAAAGTAAAGTAAATCAAGTTTTAAGATTGCCATTGATACAAAATGTGCTGATGTCTGTTGATTTGTGCCTGTAGATGTATGCTTTGAAATCGGTCCATTCATTTTTAATAATTCCAAATCACAACCATTTCTGTTGAGAATGGCCTGAAAATATTAAAGGAGCAGGTTCAGCTGTTCTTGCCTAAATGTTGCCAAGTTTTCAATATTTCTTGGCCAGTCATTAAAGTCTGTTAGTTTTGCAGCAGCAAGCAACAATGGATCTTTTTCAGTTGGTTCAAATCTGTCATCCAAAGCTTTGCAGATATGGTCCAGCATCTCTTGCTTAATAGTTGCATAGTTTTCTCCATATTTAACATTTTTAAGACTAATATCCGAAACTTTTCGCATTGAACTTCAGAAAGGAAATTTGACAACTGTTTTCCATTTGTACTGCGTAGTTCTGCAAGGGAAAGGTGAGCTGTTGTCAGTGCATCAAACAGTTGCAACAAGGTCAAATCATCTCTCTGCATGGTTTTACTAAGAATACTCAACACCTTTAAAACATTCAAGACAAAAAAGGTAAGGTAAAGAAACTTATACTCCTTCAGTTTCTTGCTTATAAAATGGGCCAATCCTTGAACTGCAGCTGAACCAGTTCCAGATTCTACAACATATTCAAAATATGCCAAAATCATACAGAAGTCAACGACCTAGACATGCAGAGCACTCTCAATAGACAAAAGCCAAAGTGTCCCAGACAAGTTTGTAGGTTTCAATATCTTTTCTTCAAGTGCTTCAGCCAACTTTCTCAATTCTTGAGGCGCTTTTGGCGAGTAATGGTAATGTTTGTACATATGTTGCAGAATGTCCTGTATCTCCCGCATGATCTTGTGATGCTGATATAAATCAACTCATTTTTGGTAACAGAAACATCAGTGGCTCCATCTATTAGAATAGTGAAGAAATTCACATCAGTTCTCAGCATTACAAGTGGTGTTGATACAAGATCATCATAAACTGTCTTCACAAACCTGAAAATGCAAATTATCTTGTCTAAAATTATTCATTCAATGCACTTCTATGATTCCTTGTCCAAGTTTGGTTTCACTTTTGGTCCTTTTTGGTTTTATCACCTCTTCAAAATTTATATTAAGTGTTGGACTTTTCAATATTTCGGTCTCCAACATCACTGTCTGATGAGACTTTATTTTTTGTTGATTTAGGCATCTGCAGCAGTTACAGAGAGTTGAAAGATACCAAAGAAACATTCAAAATCATAAGTCGTAAATAAACTGACAACGTCATGACAAACATCAATAAACTGCTTCGCTGAATGCAGCTAGATACGCCCGCAGAGGTCCAACCATGAACAGTTGGGGCAAAAATGGACAAAATATTCAAGCTTGATTCAGGTCTAAATTTGGATTGTAATTAAATATTTGACATATTATAGGTTTCTGAATAAATGTAGTCAAAGAACTTGAAATTGGTTATATGAATTGAATTTATATTCAATTAAAGATTTCTTGCTGTTGTGCAATACTTAGTAAATCTGTTGTCAGACTATAAACAAATAAAGTTCAATTAATTCTCAATGTCATATTAGAAATTTATGAAAATAAAAAGGGAGCTTACATCAATAGATATAAACAATTCACCAAAGTTTCATGAGAATTGGTGACGGCATTTTTGAGTTATTGTCCGAAAACTGGAAAATCACCTCTTTTTTTAATGAATAAAACCCCATAACTCTGAAATGTTAAATGTAAAATTTATAAAATTCTAAAAGGGAGCTTACATGAATACATACAAACAATTCACCATAGTTTCATAAGAATTGTTGAAAGCATTTTTGAGTTTTGTCAGAAAACTGGAAAATCTCCCCTTTTTTTATGAATAAAACCCTGTAACTCGGAAACGTAAAATCTAAAATTTATAAAAATCGAAAGGGAGCTCATGTCAGTAGGTATAAACAATTCACCACAATTTCTTGCAAGTTGGTGAAAGCATTCTTGACTTATTGTCTGAAAACTGGAAAATCCCCCTTTTTTTTAATGAATAAAACCCTGTAACTCGGAAACGTAAAATCTATAATTTTATAAAAAACGAAAGGGAGGTCACTTCAATAGATATAAACAATTCACCTAAGTTTTATGCAAATTGGTTAAAGCATTTTTGAGTTAAAGTCCGACATGTTGACGATGGACAGACAGCCGGACGGAGGTATACCATAATACGTCCCGTAAACAGGCGTATAAAAAGACAAAAAAACAAACAACAGTATACAAAACACAACATATAAACCTAGACTGAGCAACATGAACCCCACAAAACACTGGATGTGATCTCAGGTGCTCCGAAAGGGTAAACAGATCCTACTCCTCATGTAGCACCCGTAATGTAAATTGGCATTGTTGATGTTATAAGTACCATGAACGACCAGAGTGAGACAGAAAACTCATTATGACACATTCATGTCAGATTGTTTTACATCTGTTAAATGCCAGATTAGAATCTTATCTCCATGTTCTAATACATTCAATGTAATAAATATCCAGAATAGGTTTTAATTAGCTCTAACTCTGTAAGCAATCATCCATCTTCTTTATTGAATTGTCATTATGAGTTCATGTCCACTTCATAAATCTATATTGTTGACTTGTCAAAATTTCTTTTTCTTTTTCTTTTTCTTCTTTTTTTTTTTACCTTCTTCATGAATAGTCACTTCTGTATAATTTTCCATATCCAGCCAATTCTTTTCTTGCAGCACTATCAGTTTTGAATAATCAGTAAATGGACACTCAGATCTACAAACATGATAAGCTGTGTTAATCAGTCTCTTGATCTTCTTTTCATTCGTTTTGACAATCTTCCTTGCACAATCTACTATTGGACCAACTGCCAAGATATCTGACTGGTCTTCCTTGCTTGTAGTTCGTTTGGGTGCAAACAGCTTAGCCTTTTCTTTGAGCTTCGTTCTCTCATCACAAATCAAGGAACTGGTTTTATCAGAGCATTCTGGTACATCTAAACACGTTTTACAAAACATGACATTACTGCCAGACTGTTCTCGCTTTCTGATACAGGCATGGCTTACATAAGACCTTGAAATTCGCCAAGCCAAGACAACTGGAAATTTCTTTCACGCTTTTTCTCGTACTCTTTCTTCTTTTCTGTTTTCTTTTTCCAGAGCTGCAGCTATGGTGAATCTGAATTTTCTTATATCCATTAAAACTTTGTTACCGTCTCGCAGGTAAACAATCAATGTGTATGTAAATACACCTTGCAAATTCCAACTGATTAAAACACGTTAAAGATTGTGATTCTGGTGACCGGGATCTCTTGGAATTTATCTTTTTCAATATGAAAGCTTCTTTCAGCCAGCATGTTCAATCAATGAATATTATTTCATTTCGTATGATCAATAAAAGAATCGTTCAATTTTTTGGAATTTATAAGTCTTGAAATCTGATATGTTTTATATCATTGATTTTTCACTTGTCCCATCAGACAAGTAGTATGGTGAATCTACTTGTCCAATGTCTGTGCGCACAATCGTCCAAACGGTAATTTTGAGCCCTGAATGCCCCTCAGATGACGACAGGGGCATAAAAACACATAAGACTAACAAAGGCTAGAGGTTCCTGACTTGGGACAGGTGCAAAATGTGGCAGGGTAAAACATATTTTGTGATAACTCAACTCTCCCCTTATACCTCCAGAAAATGTGGAATAAACAAGCACACAGCATTACCCACAGTAAAACTAATTCCAACTAATTTCACTTATTAGTTTTTAAACAAGGCTCTTATCATTAGTGTTTTCATTAATTAGATTTAAGATCTACTATTTTATACTTATATTGTATATCATGTATATTGTGTACAGTTTGTTATCATTGGCTGTTTTTATTGGTGGTGCAGGTCAGTAAATTGTCATTTGCAAACATCAAATTAGAATTAGACTCATGATGTCACAAATTTGATACTATTAGGTCACTCAAATACAAAAGTAAATAAAACTATCATTTTCGTAACTGGTAATAACTCAAAGAATGTACATTATTGGCATAGCCATAAAATTATCTTTCCTAAAATCTAGTCTGTTACAAAGCAAGGATGTCTTGTTCTAATGCTCAAAACTTCTCAATGCGTGGAACTTCCCACTACACTTTAAAAAAAAATATTTAAAAATATATGCATTTATATTCTGTTTCCATTACTACTTATAAGAGATTAAAATCATGTCAATATCAAAACATTTTGATATTATATGGTATACTGCCTAAATATGTATCGAGAATAAAGAAGAGGCAACTATTTCAAAATATCTTCTAAAAGTATATCAACTTTCTTACAGTCAGTGAGTGAATTTGAGTAAAATCACTTAAAGTTATGTTTTCCTTGATATCAAAATTTAAAGTTATCCCTTTATCTTTAGTAGTGAACTTGTGAGAGATCACTTATAATTATTCATTTCATATCATATACATATATAACAAAATAAAATTATAAGAGGTTTACAGCAGTATTGTAGTAGTAATGCAACAACCATGTTTTTGAATGAAATCACATGTGGCTGGTTCTTGACCAAAAGTTGTAATTTAAACAATTGCAAGTTATGGTCAACAATATGGGAAAGTTCTCATTTATATTTCAATTGTGTATTATACTATGAGCAAGTTAACATTTAACTATTATTAGTTGTTCCATCTGTAAGTACCTTTTCATTTTGTTCAATAAATATGTGTATTTTCTGATCATCACAACCACATGCCAGCATAGGTACTGAAAAGTACAAAATATTTTAAAAATCATACAATAAATAAGCATCAATATAACTATTAAATAAGATTGATACTTGTGAGATTTAATTGGTTAACCAATTAATTTACATTCAAACAGAGGTCTAATAACAGTGATATCAACTATACAAATCTTAAAACTTCGACAGTTTAGAAATACAAGTTATAAATGAAGATAGTTTAGCTTAACAGATAAAGCTTTAACCTCTAGTTAATCTTGTAACTTTCTACACTATACCGTTCACTTAATCACATGACCCTAAATTGCATAACTTTCTCCTGCATAGAACCATTTCCTATTCATCTCTAGTGAAAAAAGAATCCCACTTATTTGCATAGCCTGGAAAGTGGCCTTTGGTCAAGAACCCATTTTTTTTTTGGAATTAGGCATACTCAATTTCATTGCAAAAACAAATCCTGGAAAATAGACTAAATCATTATGTCACCATGTATAGTATTCTTGGGAAACTTAACTAAAATTAAATAATTTTTTTAAAAAGACAAAAACTTAGCAACAAACCAGTATTGATATATGTACATCAATTTTATGTTGGTGGGTTGCTGTTTTATTGACTGTTAACCTTTACTTCCCTTTAGCTAAGTCCTAAGCATCATAACGTACTTATCATATGGCTAACTTAGAAAATTAAGTAAACAATCAATGTTTTATAATATGTCTAACCTCAGAATGTATATACAAAAGTCATCATTTCATGTTTAATGTCTTACCTTTTGTATTAGGTATAACAGTAAAACTCAGATCCAGAACAAATCCAGTACCAAACTTGTGAGTCTGTAGTAACTGAAAATCTGTATTGTAGTAAAAAAATCCATTATACATTAATGTGTATAAAGAACTATAATTTAATTTAAAAACCGAAAAATTGTTATCCTATTATTAAAAATAAGTGAGAAACCACGAATATGGGGTTCAGGACGAATGACAAACTGGAAATTCAGAACATAAGGCATCTGTATACAAGATAGAGAGCATCCAGCCCTTTTGAAGTATAAGTTTTATACAAATTCAAAACCTTGCTCTTAAAATATCTAATAGTTTTTGCATGCACTATATATACAAAAAAAACATTTTATTATGCCATATATTGACCTTTAAATCTTGGTGAATTTTAAACATATTCAAGAGACTGTGCATATGTATTTGCCATATAAAGCTTTGACTCTATCCTCCAAATAAAAAGATTGGTCCATTTATACAAAAACAATTACACAGAAACAGAACAAAAATATTTACACAGAAAGTCTCCACAGATGAATGGCAACACATATAATGTCATAATTTGACAGTTTTAATTAAAAATATTGAAGTCAAATAAACTCTTTACTTGAATTAAAGCTGAGAAAATTGGGTATTATATTTGAGAGTGTTGTTACTATGCAGTCATAATAATTGTTTATGACATGATATCTATAAACAAGCAAACAGATACCTTGTACGTTCATGTCAAAAACGATAATGTTCTATCTTTAATTTACCTCCTTCATTTTCTTGCTTCCATATGTTGACAGTTGAATCAGCAGAAGATGTTGCTACATAGGTTGTCATGCCAACAGTACTGGTCTGTAAACACATAGCAGCTACCCCATTCACTGGACCAGTGTGGTTCTTAAGTGTTGCAACAGGCTTCAGCTTTAATGTAAATATTACTTAACTATCAACAAATATAATAAATCGATATTATCCTATACCATGTTATTACACATAATAGTTAATATTGCAGCTGTATGGAAGATTTTTTCTGCTGAAAATCAAATTACAACACTTTCATAATTGACACAATAGGTAGCGCTTAATCAAATTATTGAAAATGAAGAAGAAAACCTTTTTCATAGGATAATGCAAAGGTTGAAACATGTAAACAATGCAAAATACTCAAAGATAAAAGAAGAATGTGTCTGAGGACACAAATGAACCCGCTCAAGCTTCAAACAAACCAAAATGGGACGGACAGACAGTCAAGGGTAACACTTAAGCATACTAACCAATTGTCAAACATAAGTACCTTTTTTCATGAATACTCCAAATCAGATAACAACATATGAATAATTTAAAAAATTCCAAAGTAACTCAAGCAGAATAATGGGTCAGGCCAAACAATTTGCTTGTAACTGAGATGCAGTTTAGACTACTAAAAATAACCAAATATCAGTGGCCTTTTAAGATGATTATTAGCCCTATTTGAGGTATATGCCTAATGCTGACAAGTCTATTGCTTGTTGTATATTATTTTGCCAGCTTTTAAAATAATTAATATTGCAAAAAGTTGTTTGGAAAGTACAAGTTACAATACAATATTGATGTGACATCTCTTTTAAGACCTTCTTGATTTACAAGAACTTAACATAGTCATATATGAACTGTTTACATATTCATATTTCTCCCCCGTCTGCAATTTGAATAATATAATGCAAAGGTTAAACAGTCATGGACCATGAATGAAGCATAAAGTCATAAACTGACTTTTAACATATGGGGCTTTAATACATGGAGATGTATAGAAAAGCTATTAAGTGGTTGAGAATTCAATATTGTTTGTGTTGTAGTCTATATTTTGGATTCTTATATTTTTCTTATATATTGCTTATATCGTTTTACTTTTCTGTTGAAAATGACAGATCGTAGAATTTGAGTAACCTCAAAACAATGTTAATCTTATCAAAGCTACATATTTCACCTTGCCATCAATGTATTTCCATACTATAGCTGTATTATCTACAGAACCAGATACCAGACCAACAGCTTTGCTCTCTGAAATATAAAACTCCATATACATTTTGTACTGTAATATATAAAAGTACTACATTACAGTACAGAACATGTTTGAATGAATGGTGTGAAAAATGAGGTATATAATCAATTGTATTTCATTTAAAAAAATAATGGTTGAGATTTATATTCTTTCTCATTTACATTTGAATTAATGACATGAGACTGTCTTCTCAATATGATCAAAACTACAGAAATATGACTTAAATTAAATATGTGTTGGTATGAGAGAAATAACCTCACTTGCAGCCTTATCCTGAAAATGGGTTCACCTGAACGTAATGCAAATTCAATCTGTCAGACAGTCAGTCATCATTATAAAATCATGTACCACATTTCAGCTCCAGCTCTGCAGGCATTACATTGAACTTTCAACAAAGGATAAGGAGCCAAAAATGCCGTATTTTGCCTGAATTAGGATATTTTGGTGAAAAGACAAAGTATGTGCAAACAATAAATCAGAAGATTTTCCAATTATAGTAAATTTTCATCAAATTTTAGTATTTTACAATCAAAAGACATATTCTTATTTTGTTTTGACAATAATGACAAAACTTGCATATTTTGTCTCATATTTGTGAGTGGCAAATTGCACATGCAAGTACCACAAACATATTTACAAGAAAGCTGTGTTCATATAAAAGACAAACAACCTGGTAAATTAATTCATTTACACTTGCTTGCACTATATTTATGCCCCTACTTAAATTTTGTAATGGCATTGATCTTAAACTACTTGTTTTTAATCTTGTATCACATGAACCTTTAAAAAGACCTATAAATGGAAATCTTAATAAAAAGTTCAAATTTCAGTTAAAAAAGTTAGACCAAGTAAGGACCTGTCTGCTAAATTTCAGTTTTGTGAAACAAACCAATAAATTTGATCTGTTATTTGTCAATATACACTTATGTATCAAAAATTATATCTATATCTACAGGCAATACAGAAAACTCTGGAGAAGCATAACTTGGAAATTGTTGAAGTCTAAGGGCCATTATTCTTCAAATTTTTTTTTCAACCAGAATGAACCATGAACTCAAACTGTTAGGTCATCCAACATGCTAATGTATCAAATATCAGCTCCAGATATGTAGGCATAATAAAACAAGTCAAGACAAGTACAATTTTCATGATTTTTTAAGTACAACATGTCCAAGGGATGCTCATTTTGTTGTAGTTACAAAATATTTGATGAACTAACAAAATTATACCCCAATATACCAAAGAATCAGCTCAAAATCTTCAGGCATAACAAAAAGTCTGGATCAGTTAATTTCTAACTCCAAGGCCCATAATTCTGTGAAAATTTAGTTAAATGGTCCAGATTCATTTCATGCCAGAAGAGATACAGTTGTTCATTTTGTCTGCCATTTTGTAGATGCTGATCATTTTCATCATAAATACAAATGAAAAACAGTGCTTTTTCATATATTTCTACAACAAATATGCAGCGGCTGTTTTTACAAAAAATCTTAAAGAGTAAAAATACTTGTAAGTCATAGACAGTTCAATTTTAATCATACGATTTTTTGTGAAAAGAGTTGCAGGTACATAAACTGTACTGTGTTCCAATAACATAAATATAATGCCATATCGTCTAATAAGGTACCTGAGACTGGTAATTTCTTGATCCATGTGACACAATTTACTCTGTCTTTATGATGTACATGTGTTTGTAATATTTTGGCAGATTTAGTTTCCTCCTGTAAAAGAACATCATTTATCAATTTTGTAGGAAAAGCTTTCAACTTGTTTGAGAAAATAAATAAAAAGCACTGAAGGGTAAAGATTGCAGTACTTTGATTAGTTTGAAGCAATGGCTTATTATATTTTAAAGCAATGGCTCATTTTTAATTTGAAGCAATGGCTCATTCTTAATTAGAAGGAACGGCTCATATGTAGTTTGAAGCAATGGCCCATTTGCTAATTTATAGTTTGAAGCAATCTGATGGCTAATTTAAGTTTGAAGCAATGGCTCATTTATAGTTTAAAGCAATGGCTTTTTAATAAGTTGAAGCAATGGCTTATTTATAGTTTGAAGCAATGGCTCAGTATAGATTGAAGCAATGGCTCATTTATAGGATGAAGCAATGGCTCATTACAATTTGAAGCAATGGCTTATTTATAGTTTGAAGCATTGGCTCACTGTAGTTTGAAGCAATGGCTCATTGTAGTTTGAAGCAATGGCTCATTTTAGTTTATAGCAATGGCTAATTTATAGTTTGAAGCAATGGCTCATCTATAGTTTGAATCAATGGCTAATTTAAAGTTAGAAGCAATGGCTCATTATAGTTTATAGCAATGGCTAATTTATAGTTTGAAGCAATGACTCATTTATAGTTTGAATCAATGGCTAATTTAAAGTTAGAAGCAATGGCTCATTTATAGTTTGAAGCAATGGCTCATTACAATTTGAAGCAATGGCTTATTTATAGTTTGAAGCAATGGCTCATTACAATTTGAAGCAATGGCTTATTTATAGTTTGAAGCAATTGCTCATTGTAGTTTGAAGCAATGGCTCATTTTTTAGTTTGAAGCAATGGCTTATTCGTAGTTTGAAGTAATGGCTCATTGGCTAATTTATAGTTTGAAGCAATCTGATGGCTCATTTATAGTTTGAAGCCATGGCTTATTTATAGTTTGAAGTGATGGCTCAGTATAGATTGAAGCAATGGCTCATTTATAGGATGAAGCAATGGCTCATTATAATTTGAAGCAATGGCTCATTTATAGTTTGAAGCAATGGCTTATATTTGTAGTTTGAAGCAATGGCTTGTTTTTAGTTTGAAGCAATGGCTCATTTATAGTTTGAAGCAATTGCTCGTTTTAGTTTATAGCAATGGCTAATTTATAGTTTGAAGCAATGGCTCTTTATAATTTGAAGCAATGGCTCATTATAGTTTATAGCAATGGCTAATTTATAGTTTGAAGCAATGACTCATTTATAGTTTGAATCAATGGCTAATTTAAAGTTAGAAGCAATGGCTCATTTATAGTTTGAAGCAATGGCTCATTACAATTTGAAGCAATGGCTTATTTATAGTTTGAAGCAATGGCTCATTACAATTTGAAGCAATGGCTTATTTATAGTTTGAAGCAATCGCTCATTGTAGTTTGAAGCAATGGCTCATTTTTTAGTTTGAAGCAATGGCTTATTTGTAGTTTGAAGTAATAGCTCATTGGCTAATTTATAGTTTGAAGCAATCTGATGGCTCATTTATAGTTTGAAGCCATGGCTTATTTATAGTTTGAAGCAATGGCTCAGTATAGATTGAAGCAATGGCTCATTTATAGGATGAAGCAATGGCTCATTATAATTTGAAGCAATGGCTCATTTATAGTTTGAAGCAATGGCTTATATTTGTAGTTTGAAGCAATGGCTTGTTTTTAGTTTGAAGCAATGGCTCATTTATAGTTTGAAGCAATTGCTCGTTTTAGTTTATAGCAATGGCTAATTTATAGTTTGAAGCAATGGCTCTTTATAATTTGAAGCAATGGCTCATTATAGTTTATAGCAATGGCTAATTTTTAGTTTGAAGCAATGACTCATTTATAGTTTGAATCAATGGCTAATTTAAAGTTAGAAGCAATGGCTCATTTATAGTTTGAAGCAATGACTTATTTGTCTTTTGAAGAAATGGCTAATTCATATTTTGAAGCAATGTTTTATCTATTGTTTGAAGTAATCTGATCGACAATGTATATTTTGAAGCACTGGCTTATTTATAGTTTGAAGCAATCTAATGGCTAATTTATAGTTTGAAGCAATGGCTGATTTGTACTTTGAAGCTATTGCTTATTTATAGTTTATAGCAATCGCTCATTTAAACATACAAGTGTGAGAGGTTTACCTAGATATTAAACCAGGTTAAATCCACCATTTTCTACAAAAGGAAATGCCTGCACCAAGCCAGGAATATGAACATTTGTTTCATGTGTTTGAGCTTTTAATTTTCCCATTTGATAAGGGATTTTCTGTTTCGAATTTTCCTTGGAATTGCATTTTTGTTATTTTACTTTTTATAGTTTGAAGCAATGTCTTATTCACAGTTTGAAGCAGTGGCTTATTCATAGTTTGAAGCAATGACTCATTTATAGTTTGAAGCAATGGCTTACATGTACTTGTAGTTTGAAGAAATGGCTTATTTATAGTTTTAAGCAATGGCTTATTTATAGTTTGAAGCAATGGCTTATTTTTAGCTTGAAGCAATGGATCATTATAGTTTAAAGCAACAGCTAATTTAAAGTTTGAAGCAATGGCTAATTTATAGTTTGAAGCAATGGCTTATTTATAATTTGAAGCAATGGCTCATTTATAGTTTGAAGCAATGGCTTATTTGTAGTTTGAAGAAATGGCTTATTTATAGTTTTAAGCAATGGCTTATTCATAGTTTTAAGCAATTGATCATTATAGTTTAAAGAAATGGCTTATTTGTAGTTTTAAGCAATTGATCATTACAGTTTAAAGCAACAGCTAATTTATAGTTTGAAGCATTACTGTTATTCTATACCTTTTTTTGACTGTACATTGCACAAGGTTGTGATCATATTGCTACATGAAAACGGATATGAAGTACAGCATCCAATTCTAAAGTGCATGATTGTTATTGTTAACCTCTGACCTATAGTTGTTAACTTCTATGTCATTTGGTCTCTGATGGAGAGTTGTCTCATTGGCAATTGTACCATATTATAGCTTCTTGTTTTTATATTTAATGATAGAGTTTATACGTAGTTAATGAGTATTTAGTTATTATAAATCACTAAAATAAGAGGTAATACATGTAATAAAATAACTCTTCAAAGTCATACCCCTGACTGATATAAGCTCAACCAGGCTATAAAAAATGTTCTCCTTTGAAAGTTTCTCAAGAAATTACAATTACTCACTTATTGTTTGGAAGTGCAATCTAAAACTTAACAGGAATTATCATGATTATAAAAAATTGAACATTTTGTGTAATAAAAAACATCTTTTATCATGAATATTGTGGAACATTTTTTTTTCACGGTAAAAGTAAAAATGTATTGTAAAATTATATTCAGCAGTACTTCTTAATAATGTCTGCAATATTGAAGATAACTCATACAACATGTACAAATAAAACATTTTTTATTAATATAAAGATAAGCCTAACATGCCTAAAGGAGATGTGGTATGATTGCCAATGAGACAACTGTCCATCAAAGTTCAAATGAAGTGGATGTATGCAATAATAAGCAACTGTGGGGCAATTTTGCGGTCATATAAAAAACCATATTGTATAGTCAGCTATAAAAGGCCCTGACATGAAAAACATCAAACAATTAAATTGAGAAAACTAACGGCCAAATTTATAACATAACAATTTACAAAAAAAAAAAAATATGACAGACATGAACCAACAACAACCATTGAACTACAGGCTCCTGACTTGTGACATGCACATATAGAATGTGGCAGGGTTAAACTAATTTGCTGGAGCCAAACCCTCCCTCTTACCTGGGACAGTGGTGTAACAGTACATTATAGGAACAAACTATAAAATTCAGTTGAAAAGGGCTTAGCTCATCAGATCATTACAAAGCAGAAAACATCTACTGAAAACACAGACCAGACGTGGCAGCGTATCTATACATCCCACAACAAAAAAGACAATAAGTAAAGATCTGAGAGTACTCGCAGTTACTGACAGCTAGTTCATAGCCAATAACAACTAATAAAAATGCCCCCGCTCAAACTTTGCAATGAAAATGGGACAGACGGACGGAAAGACAGGAGGTCATTTACACTGTAATGCCCCTGTCACCTACGGCACTGGCAGGGGCATAAAAATCATGTATCTAAGACTAAAACATCAATTAGTACACATCAAACTTCCAATGGATTTAGTGTAAAGACATCATTAACAGTCAGAGAAAACCATGACCTTGTGCAATGCCAAAATATAGGTATCTACGGATTGTAGTACCGTGAATGTGCTGTGTATATGTGTATAACAATAATATTTAGTATGGTTTTAACTTACTGATAATAAAATCAATATTTATACAATGTACCAATAAAAACAATATTCAAAGATCTAATTACAATGTTGAATTGGTAACCTTTTAGGATAAGTTGATCTAAATGATGGATAAGTTTACCTGGATTGTATCTATATTTCTTGGCTCGATAAACATGGTAAACAACATTCCCGTAAAAATTAGGATGTGCATGCATGCTATTCTGTTTTAAATAAATTTTCTACAGGTACAGCCAAACTTGCACACCAAATCTTTGTACATGTATCTATGGAAGAATTTGGTAAAGGTTTTAAGTGATTTGTAGTAATGAAATCCCTGACTTAATAATTTGCCAGCAATACATACAAAATGTAGATTACGCCCATTGAAATCCAAAACATCGCTACAGACACATAGCAAACACGTTGTGACAGTGCCAAAGGAACATCACCGTAAGTTTTTAAGTGATACACTCAAATTTCATCTGAGAAATTGTTATAGCCCAATTGAGCTTATATAGCAAGATCGAGCTATATTTATTAGTTCAAACTGCAGACGTACAAAACCTGTTGGAACTGTGAAATAAGGGTCTTAATTTTACGTCATATGGTTAGGCTCTTCAACAAAAGCAGATGAAAACAAAAATCATATGGTTCTTAATCAGGTTGGAGAAGATCCTCATAAATGGGTACTATCCCAATTTAATGGTATACGTATTACACCAAAAATCAGCTATCAATTTAGTCTTTGATCATAATGGTTGTCATGGTGCAAAGGATTTGGAGTTTGTTGAGTATGAGTTGGCATAGGTACAAGTTGTTGTGTACCCGGCACAAATATTCATATAAAAGACAACATTGTGCCTTGAATACCATAGTTCAAATGAGAACTGAATACAAAGATAATGGCATCCAAAAATCCTACTTTTTGAAGGCTATTAACTTTTATCCAGATGATATTTCTGTTTCAGACATGGTGTCCTTGGGCAAATGTTGTCATTTAAAAAAAACTAAAGTTTGCACCATGATAGCAAACATCTTGAAATCAAAAGTTTATATTTTTATCACTGAAAATTGATACCTGTTTTCAATGGTTTTTTGTGGGATCAACTGGAGAATACGGATGAAATAGTTCTCATCAGCGGATTATTAATGAGTGAATTGGCATTACATTTAATGGCCATTAATCTGGACACATCGACACATCTACATGTTGACACATCCCCACATTGACACATTGAAACATAGACACATCGACACATTGATACATTGACATATTGACACACTGACATATCGACACAGGTTTATGATCAATCTGTTGCCATTGCTAGGTTTTGACAAGAACAATATTACGCCTTGTGCTGTGCCACTTTGGCATCTAGGATCCTCTGACACCACTGTAAGTGTAATAGGAAAATATACCGCTGTGAGGCTGCGTAAAATAGGAATCTACTGGAGTAGGCTGTGTCAAATAGATATCTAATGTCATACAATGTGTCCAATGGTAATCTAGCGTCTTGCGGAGAGTTGTCTCATTTGCAATCATACCACATCTTCTTATTTTTATAATAGGCTATAGGTTAGGATTTAGGGTCACATATAGGGTTAATGTTAGGTTTTAGGGTCACATTTAGGGTTAATGTTAAGGTTTAGGGTTAGGATTAGGGTTAGAGATAAGGGTTAGGGTTAGGATAGGTGTAGGATTAGAGTTTAGGATTAGGTTAGGATCAAAAGGCAGTCTAATGCTGTAGGCTGTGTCAAATGGTAATCTAGCACCATAGGCTGGGTTAGGGTTAAGGTTGGGGATTAGGGTTAGGGTTATTTTGTTTACTGTTCTAATCACGTGTCAATGTGCCTACAGGGCTTGACAATAATGCTTGTCCGATTGTCCGGTACCAGAGGAAAAAAAGGTTGGACAAGTAAAAGCCATATCAAGTTTGTTCGATGGGACAAGTAAAATCATTCTGTAGAAAATAAATTAAATCCAACTTTGATGATCAAGGTAATAAACAAAAAACAAGAAAAGAAGATAAAAACAAATATTAATTTGACATGTTAACTTGCAATCCATAATTTAAAACCGGTTCTTTGTCAGATATAACAGATAAAATACTATTCTGGGAAACCATTCTTAAGATCAATCATCCAATCAGGGTGCCTTTGTAGATAAGGTAACAAGACAGTTCGGCACTGTCAAGAAACAATCGGCTCCATGTTTTATAGACAGTTCGGCACTGTTGGAAACAATTGGGACCAAGACAAACCAGTACCTCTTTTCCTACTTATTCTGTTGCTTTATAATAAATATATGATAAATTTTATATAACAAAGTATTTTTAAAATGAAAATGAAGAAATTATTGACCATAAAATTCATAAAATCATATTTGATCATATTTAGACAAAAAAATATTTGATTGTGTTTGAATAAACATATTAATATATTAAAAACAGAGCTGATTGTAGTATTAAAGGCATTAATCATAATAATCAATATTTTATCAACTTAAAAGACCAGGATACCAACCAAATGAGTATAGACTGACAGGCCTACCAGACTGTGCCTGATGTGCAGAGTTTGATGAGACTTTAGCATTGATGAAAACTAGAACCTAAGTCCTGTGACTAGACAAGACTAGATTCAGTTGTTCTCGACTCATAATTTTGAAAATGATATCAAGAGATATATTATAAAATCAAATTCTGTTCTATTGTTTTAATTCATTTTGTTCATTGAATCAAACTAAAATGCAAAAAAGGTTAATATAAAGGTTTTTTTTTGGACAAGTTACAATTCCATTCGGACAAGTAAGTTTTGGTATGTACTTGTTCTATTGGGCAAGTTGAAAAAAAAGATATTGTAGAGCAGACCTGCCAACTATCCCGATTTTGGCGGTATCATCCCGATTTTCATGCCTCAACCCGAATCCCGATATCGAGATCGTAAAACAAGTCAAAATCCCAATTTTCACAAAATTTACCCGAAGAAATAACTGGTTACCGATTTTGAAGTTTTTCTGATCAATTTCTATAAATCTATAATTTTACTTGGCGACATATACATGACAAGTTTATGACCCTGCACTAATCAACGGTCACAACAGGTGTCGTATAAATTTGTTGTTACAGGTAATCTGCTTATCTGATGGGTCATCACAATCCCTAAAATTAATTAATTTGTTAACAGAATTGGTCAGTCAGCATTTAATTTTAATTGTTTTATCATACAATCACAGTTTAACGGGGCCTCGGTGGCAGTGGTTAAGGTAGTTACTACTGTAATCACTAGCCAGTCAACACTGAGGTTGTGAGTTCGAACCCTGCTCGTATGGTGCACTCGACTCCAGTCTTAATTGACTAGGATTGTCAGTTTTCCTATCAAGGTCGGTGGTTTCTCCGGGCACCGCTTCCTCCACCAATAAAACTGGCGCCACGAAATAGCCCAAAAGCGGTGCTTAAAAGTGGCGTCAAAACACCAAAATCAAATCAAATCAGTTTGCAACGTTTACCGTAGTTTCATGACAAAATCGTAATTAACTGGAAGACAAAAACTGTAATGAACTCATTAGAAAACATTGTTTATCTTGAAATCAGACATGTTTCTGTCCAGTTCTAATTTAAAATCAATGCCATTTTGTATTCACTTCTACTGTGTATAAGCCTCCGCCGGTTGGAGCAAGAAAGATAACTCAAATTTTATCCATTTTCTCATTAATTCTGATATACTAACTCAAAATCTGTCTTCATCCTTCTAACTTTAGGACAATTAGGTTTAGGTCCTTTGAGTCATGGTGCAAAGATTAAAAGGTCTTTGGAGGGGGAAAAGAGGGGTCTTCACTTTGTATCCTTTATTTTTTTACGCCATTTTTCTCTATTGAGTTATATTGCCAATTAATAAGTACAAGAATCATGCAAATAAAAGAAATCAAGGCTTATTAGCTCATCATCAGTATACCAAAAGAAAAAGAAGAAATATGAGACTATTTCAAGAGTAAAAGTCAGTGCACACAGAAACGCCGCAAAAATTGTAACCCTTAAAAATCTGGTCGCGAAATAAATCCCCCATGGAGATTTTCAAAAGTTGGCAGGTCTGGTAGAGGCACTCTATGTGTCGATGTGTCTATGTGTCGATCACTGGAGACTAAGTTAACAGGCATGCATAATATTTGATACAGGCATCATACATATCCTTGCTGCTGTATGAATATGTAATTGGGTAAGGAACTACTTCTATCGTATATAATGGTATATTACAGTTGAGCCTTTTTGTATACATGGTATATAAAAACCCACAAATGGGGAATGGATACTACCCATTTATCAGGATCTTCCTCTACCGGTTAACTTTTCAAAAGCATCAGACAATTATTCGTCAACTTACACAAACAAACACGGGTGCTAAACGCATTCAAACTACATTTTGTAAATCAGCCCTCCCCCTATCAGCCTTCATGCCTTTTCCTCAAAAAAAAACCCAATATTTTACCTCTGGTTGGTAAATCGTTACAGAACGACATGATCCGAAACATATAAATCCATTTAGTCCCCAGTCTGCACAATGAGGGGTGCGATTACACCCAGTGCTGATGTAACATGTCTCAATAGCTGTCATGCTTTTTTTTTTTGCGATTTTTTTTGTATCTGGTGTCATTGGTTTTTCTTTGATAACGTGCAAAGGAAGAAAAAGACGGGAACCAGTAAATTATGAAAATTATTACAAATAACGGAGAGAAATCGACAAGAAATCCGGATATTTATACTTAGACCAAAGATAGGTACAAAACAACTTTGTACACTAGAAATATGTGCGATTGATTTTAATTTGTAATAATTGCGACAGAAACTTGATCTTGTGTTTTTTTTTATCAAACATGCTAACTGAAAAGAAAAAAAAAGATCTCGAGACACTTCGTTTCTCCTGGGAAGCGTATAATAATAATTTATGTCCTAGGTTTCACTCACGGTGTGTAACGGAGAGCCTATATTTGGTTAAAAATAGTGTGACACCCTTTAAAGTAGACTATTGTAGAGTAAACAAATTATTGTTACTGTTTATATAAATTATTGCATTATAACAATGATTGTTTGACATGTTATGTCAAAAATTCTCTAAAATTATCATAAAGTTATTTAGAAAACAGAAACTTGTGACAACGTATTAAAATTGGAAGTTCTTACAGTGAATGGGATCGTATGTTTAAGGTGTACCACAGGGGTCAATTCTTGGTCCAGTTCTTTTTATTGTCTTCATAAATGACATATTTCATTTTGTACAAAATAGCACTATTTATGATTATGCTGATGATAACACTGTATCATATAGTGATTATGATATAGATATAGTTTAGAAACTGATAGTTAAATCAAATAAACTGGTTTTCGATAAATTTAACAGCGAAGGCTAATCCTGACAAATTCCAGGCTATAGCCATTGGAAAAAAAACAAATAAAATAATTTGACATTCAATTTAAATGGAAACAAAATTTCTTGTGAAGAAAATGTTAAACGTCTTGGAAAACTATAGATTTAGACTTAAACTTTAACGATCATATATCTGAAATATGTAAAAAGGCATCAAGACAATTAAATATTCTAAAACGAATGGGTAAATATTTAAACAGGCTAGGTAGGTTAATAGCATACTGCTCATTCATTCTTTCGAATTTTAACTATTGCATGCCCGGTAATTTGGCACTACTGTAGCGAAAAAATTCTTTTAAAATGGGAAAAATAAAGAAAGAGTTCTTACATTCATCTATGAAGACTATGATAGTTCATACGAAAAACTGCTAGAAAAGTCAAAATTACCTTCTTTAAAAATAAGAAGAAGAAACACTATTGCAATAGAAACTTTTAAAATAATTCACAAAAAAAGTCCAAGCTATCTTCATGATTTAATTGATATCAAAATTCAGAAGTATAATTTAAGATCATAGGAAACAGCAGTACTCCCGAGAGTCAGAACTACCAGGAATGGTTTAAGATCGTTTCGCTATAATGCTGTACAAATCTGGAATGAGCTGCCTAACCGTTGTCGAATAGAAACATTTTTTGACCAATTCAAAAAATTGGTACAAACATGGGATCCAAATAACAGCTCATGCCAGTGCACTGCATGCATATAGTGTTTTTATGCCTGTGCTTTTTTTTTTTTTTATTTATTTATTTTTTTGTGTGACTATTTGATTTGTTTAGCTTTTTTAGTTGCTATTATCTACCATTCTAACTTATGCTATTTTTTAAGATATACTTTATTTTGCATACTACGCTTTTAACTTTTATATGTCATCTATGGTATCTTACTATGCACTGTATGTT
Organism: Mytilus coruscus; assembly: GCA_017311375.1. NCBI lineage: Eukaryota > Metazoa > Mollusca > Bivalvia > Mytilida > Mytilidae > Mytilus > Mytilus coruscus. The sequence goes on from CM029596.1 coordinate 39,973,301, forward strand.
TAAAATTGTGTTGTTTTCATCACTTTTCAGTTTGTATGTGTGTATATATATTGTTATTCAGTCGATTTGAATAGCTCATTAGAGCTTGTGTTTATGTAGTTTATTGAATATCGACTTTAAATAAAACTTTGAATATTGAATATGAATATTGAATATGTTAAAATTTATACATTCACATATTTTGTTAAATTTACAACTTATGCTTTAGTTATATAATGTTTCTATTCAATTAGCCATAGCCAAATAAGTCAGTTTGAGATTAATTTATACTATTCTTAAACCATCGAACCACTTAGGTTTTTCACATCTGTCTGATTCTAATTTAGAGAACTTCGAAAATGACATTTCTATCTTTGCTGAAGAGATGTCTGGCCGGCAGTCATATATCCTGACTGTTTTATCATAGAGAAGATGACATTTCTATCTTTGCTGAAGAGAAGTCTGGCCGGCAGTCACATACCCTGACTGTTTTATCATAGAGAAGATGACATTCTTCCGTTTTGCATTTTGATGCATCTAGACAGGATGACGATCTACAGTTCTACATTTTGATGCATCTAGACAAGTTGACGATCTACAGTTCTACATTTTGATGCATCTATCCATTTTGTTTTACTTTAAACTTCTTAGAATGACAAATTGAATCTTGTTATTTTTATGTGAATTATTACTTGCTTTACATATATAAACCTTTTTATCTTTTCGAATCCTTTAACTGATATTGTCAAAATATGATTATTTTTCTAATAATCTATGAAACTTGCTAGTTTTAATTCTACAAAGCCAAATATGGAGGATCAGAGACCCAGGTTAACGATTCGAACTCTTATATATGCAAACAGGGGTAAAGAGTTTGATAAAATGACACAGAAAATACAAAACGCAAAAACCCCTCATGTTACAATAGGTCCCAGCTTTAGGTAAGCCTGTCGTTCATGGCTTAATTTTTTTTTTTTTTTTTTTTTTTGGGGGGGGAGGGTTTCAGTTTACGGTTTGGTTTTAGGGTAAGGCCTACACAGTCTTGTGGTACTGTGCCTGGGTTCTGGTTTGGTTTAAGATTAAGCCCAACGCGGTTAACTTAGTATAGCTCTACAGGCCTATGGTAAATGATGTGTTAAGTCCTCTAATATTATTTGAGGACTACGAAACATAAATGTGATATGTACATGGACAGTATTATTGATAAAAAAATTACAATTCAAACCACAGGCTCCAATGAATAAGCATCTATCGTACACCTTGCATTTTTGCATAAAATTTATACAATGCAATAAGAATATTTTCGATGTTTTCAAACAAAAATGCAATAAAATGGTAAATAACATTTTAAAGTACTGAGTGACTCCTTTAAAGACTCTACTGATGATCGATTCAGCCATTTTGGCTTATTTGTAAATATTGTGCTGCGAATCATTTTCGCTATTTATAGTTTTTTCTATCTACTAATGCTTCCTTCTGAAAAACTGGGTAAAGGAGCCTGTAGTTCAGTGGTTGCCGATGGTTCAAGTCTATCATATTTGTAAATTGATTTGTTATAAATTAGGCCGTTAATTTTCTCGTTTGAATTGTTTCACAATTTTGATGACGGTCGGGTTCCTTTATAGCCGACTATACGGTATGGGTTCTTCTCATTGCTAAAGGTCGTACGGGTGCCTACAATTGCTAACGTCCACTTCATTTGACCACTGGTGGATATTTGCCTCATTTGCAATTATACCACATCTGCTTATTTGTATATATATTATAAAAATCACTTTTAAGGGCAATAACTCTTCAATAAGGGATCGACTGACGATCTTTGGCAATGCTGACTTTTTCTTTTAATCTTGTCATGTTGATTTTTTTCTTTTTACAGTCATTTCTCTCTGTCTACTATAGTTTCCTAAGAAAGCTCACGCAAATTATCATTACAGGACAATAACTCACATAATGATTCGACTGAAGATTTTTACAGTTAAATTTATTTGTAGAACTTGCTCTGCTGATTAATTTTGGTAGGTTTCTCTCTATCTACTAGTGTTCACCTCCCCTCCCCTAAAAAAAACATTACACAAAAAAAAAAACAACAACAACAACTGACAGCTAGTTCAAAGCCAATAACAACTAATAAAAAAAAATTCATGTATCAAAGACTTAAGTATCAATCAGTACACATCCAACATCCTATGGATTTAGTATAAAGACGTCATTAACAGTCAGAGAAAACATGACCTTGTGCAATGCCAGAATACATGTATCGACAGATTGTAGAACCGTGAATGTGGATATGTATATGTGTATGACCTATAATGGTTTACTTTTATAAATTGTAACTTGGATGGAGAGTTGTCTCATTGGCACTCATACCACATCTTCCTATATCTATATAACAATAAAAATAATTTGGTTTTAATCTACTGATAACAAAATCAATTTTTATACCAATAAAACAATATATATTTAAAGATCTAATTACAGTGTTGAATTGGTAACCTTTTAAAATAAGTTTATTTAAAGGATCGATAAATTTCCCCGGATCGTATCTAAATTTCCGGGCTCGGTAAACAACATCTCCGTAAAAATTAGGATGTGCTATCCCATTTGAAATAACTTTTCTACAGGTACAGCCGAACTCAAAACCAAATCTTTGCATCTATGGAAGACTTTAGTAAAGGTTTTAAGTAATTTGTGGTAACGAAATCCCTTAATTTACCAGTAATATATAGATAACATTCATTGAAATCCAAAACGTCACTACAGAAACGGGCATAGCGAACGAGCTGTGATATATAAACACCGTAAGATGGTGCCAAAGTAACATCATCATTCAGAAAAGGAAAATTAACAATAGGGAAAGAAAATTCGTCCCTTTTGTCGTAAATTTTTGTATAGAATTTCGTGTTTAAAACTTAAATATCTTAATCTCGGAATGGATAGTTATTACCGTTTATATTTGATTTATTCAAAGTAAGTTCTTTGGGCAAATTTCGGCAGTAGATTTAGAAAATTCTTGATTGTTTAACGAAAAAGATCATCAAGATAACGAAAAGTGTTTTTGAATTTATCAATTAAATTCAGTTTAGACGGGTCTTTACTGAGTTTGTTCATAAACTGTGATTCATAACAGTACAAGAACAAGTCTGCTATTAAAGGGGCGAAATTGGTGCCCATAGGAATACCTACAACCTGTCGATACACTTTATTGCCGAAATTACATAAATGTTATCAAGGAGATAATTCACCGCTTCAATGATCTCATCATACCTCCAGTAAGTATATCTAGTATATATACCTTTCTCATTAGAGAAGAAGGTTTTAAATGAAATGAAGCAAAAGTATTTGCAATCTTGTTTGAAAAAATCTGATTGCATTTACATTTGATTAAATAGGAAAATTTTTTGTTTGATAAGACTGTGTGGAAGTGTAGTGGAACTTGTATCACATGTTTAGTTCTAAACTTGTTTAGAATTATGTTTAATATCTAAACACATTTGTAAGTAAGCACATTATATGTACACATCATACCACATCTTCTTAATTTTACATGTCTTGAATATGCTTGTGGGAATGAAAAACTGAATTTAAGGGAAATTTATCACACAGCGTTGTCAGTTTACAACTATGATAGGTTGATTTAATTCACATAGTCATATGCAACATTCATTGCAAATTTTCAAAACATTGGAAATATCTGTCTTAGTAGAAGTCAGTCTAATTAGAATATCGATCAATCATAACTTGTGCCGAGTATAACGAAATCAGATATATATTCTAATTAGATTGCCGCTAAAGCACCATCATTTAAAAAATAAACTACTTGGTAAAACGCTAGGATCGTGTATTATGGACTTGGAAGGTGGTAAATACTGTGCAGTATTGATAGGGAATTCCAAAGTTGATCGATTGGGTAAATTTTAGCAGTATAATAAGAGAATTTTTGATTATTTAAAGAAAAAAAAACCATCATCATGGTAACATTTGGGTGTTACTAAATTTATCAACAAAATGGAATATAGACGGATCTTTTACTGAGTTTGACTGAGAACCAATCAACTTTGGATTGCTTTATATTTATGAAAAGTAATGGTCCTACATTTTGTCACATTTAATGTACTTATGTTTTTGGCTAAATAAATATTGCATTTACAAGGTCACGCTTTTCACAGACTGTTTATACCGTCTTTACACTAAATCCAATGGATGTGTACTTATCGAAACTTTAGTCTGGGAGAACATGCTTTATTAAGTAGTTGGTATTCTCATTCAACTAGCTTTCAGTAGCTGCTAGTACTCTTTAATCGGTACTTTTGTGTCTTTTGTCTTCCTGTTTGTGGTTTCGTTGTGCTTCGTGTCGATCTAACAAGTCAGCCATTTTTTATTTACATGTAGTTCTCATGTTTTGCTGGTACACCATTGTCCCAGGTAAGGGGAGGGTTGAACGCTCTCAAACATGTTCAACCCCGACTTATTCTGTATGTACCTGTCACAAGTTGGGAGCCTGTAGTGCAGTGGTTGTCGTTAGTTGCTGTCTGTTACATTTGTTTTTCGTTAATTGTTTTGTCTTAAATCAGACCGTTGGATTTTGTGTTTGAATCGTTTCACTTTTGTCATGTCGGGTCCTTTCATAGCCGGCTGTAGATGCGGTATGGCATTTGTTCATTGTTCATTGTTGAAGGCCATTCGTTGACTTATAATTGCTTAAATTTGCGTCATTTTGGACTCTGTTGGGTAGTTGTTTCATTGGCGCTCATACCCATCTCCTCATATTTTGTTTTGTACGAAATGTCAGTGTCGGCGATCTTAATTTGCCTAATCCCTCTAATCCGCATCAATAAATGCCGATGTTTCTTGTTTGTTTGAAATGCATATTGCATTATTGTTATAATTATTTTCATATAAAAAAATATCGCTATTCTATGAGAAAAGTATAGCTTTAATAAGTTTTTCATAATAAAAACATATCGCTATTCTATTAGAAAAATATCGCATTCATATAAGAAAATATAGCACTATCAATCTATTACACGTGATTATGGCTCAAAATGTAATAGAACACGTTGAAAGTGCATTCCATTGTCTTTGCTAGTATTTGTGCACTTCAAAATTATAGATCGTAAAAATAGGTTTTATTTAATCCAAATTGCCTATGTATACGATAAGATACAAAATACTTGGAATTATATGTACAAAGTGCGTGGGAAGTTATACAGAACTTTGTCCTGTTAAACACGTTTTAGAAAGGAAAAACAATTATTTACCGAAAAATCTTATTTTTCTTACAAATGTGATATTCGTCTCATTCTGCGATTTTCCCACAATGCATCTTGGATACAAAAGAAAATATTGATTCGCACTTTCCATAGACTGGGTATTCTCAAGTATAATTTCACTTGCATCTGTGTCTTGTCGTCTGTAATTCTTATATTATTAATTTTAGTGCCATTTCAAGCTGGACATTGATTTTTTTTATTCTGAATTTTACTTGAACCTTCCAATATTCTATTGGCCGAAATAATTTAATGAGAGCGTCGAATATAATATAGAAAACTATTTTAATCCCGTCGTATGTTAATGCACTTGTTTCAGTGTTGATTGCGGTACTGTTTTAGTTGCAAACAGGGTAAGTTGTGAATGAATCAGCACCGAACTGTCGCCACCATTTGTCGACCCCATTTAAGAACCAAAGGCTGGACCAAAGTAAATCCAACAAGGCTAATGAATGGAGACCAATTGTCGGCCTTTTGTTTGCACTAATGCATTCTAATGACGGATAGCGTTTGACGTCTTTAGCCGAACAGTTTTATCATTTTTACTTTATTATATTCCTGTGTGCTGGTTCATATTCTGGACGCCACTCTTTGCTCCTTTCAATTGTCGGAATGCGAATATATATGTTCAAACTCTTTTAGTTCATTTTTTAGTAACAACAAACAAAAGAACTATGTCAATTGGACCTGCTTTGATACTATAACTGCCCTTGAATTTTTACTAGATAATATTTTTGTTCGCTATGGAGATTCCGTATATCGCCAGGTTATCGGAATTCCCATGGGGACTAACTGTGCACCACTTATTGCGTTTTGGAGTTTAGTGTGACGTCCATTTTCACTGAACTAGTACACAATTTTATTTAGGGACCAGCTGAGGACCACCTCCGCGTGCGGGATTTTCTCGCTGCGTTGAAGACCCATTGGTGACCTTCGGCTGTTGTCTGCTCTTGGTCGGGTTGTTGTCTCTTTGACATATTCCCCATTTCCATTCTCAATTTTATTTTTTACAGAGTTTGTCTTTAGTGCCGTGTGGAGACAGTAGAGTGTCTCCCCGTGCTTCAGGTTTATGCTCTTATAATATACTAGTTAATGGAGTGTGTGTCCGAGCGAGAACATCTCTATGTTCATTACTTTTAAAACACAGTTTTCATTATTCAGCCCCATTCTACTATTAAGTCAGACGTCAGGCGCTAACCTGATATACCCTGCCTTTTGTTTTTTGTCCTCAAGTTTTGTTCTTAACGTATTTTGTCGGGCACTGAATGACGGATAGCGTTTGACGTCTTTAGCCGAACAGTTTTATCATTTTACTTTATTATATTCTGTGTGCTGGTTCATATTCTGGACGCCATTCTTTGCTCCTTTCAATTGTCGGAATGCGAATATATATGTTCAAACTCTTTAGATCATTTTTAGTAACAACAAACAAAAGAACTATGTCAATTGGACCTGCTTTGATACTATAATTGCCCTTGAATTTTACTAGATAATATTTTTGTTCGCTATGGAGATTCCGTATATCGCCAGGTTATCGGAATTCCCATGGGGACTAACTGTGCACCACTTATTGCGTTTTGGAGTTTAGTGTGACGTCCATTTTCACTGAACTAGTACACAATTTTATTTAGGGACCAGCTGAGGACCACCTCCGGGTGCGGGATTTTCTCGCTGCGTTGAAGACCCATTGGTGACCTTCGGCTGTTGTCTGCTCTTGGTCGGGTTGTTGTCTCTTTGACATATTCCCCATTTCCATTCTCAATTTTATTTTTTACAGAGTTTGTCTTTAGTGCCGTGTGGAGACAGTAGAGTGCCTCCCGTGCTTCAGGTTTATGCTCTTATAATATACTAGTTAATGGAGTGTGTCCGAGCGAGAACATCTCTATGTTCATTACTTTTAAAACACAGTTTTCATTATTCAGCCCCATTCTACTATTAAGTCAGACGTCAGGCGCTAACCTGATATACCCTGCCTTTTGTTTTTTGTCCTCAAGTTTTGTTCTTAACGTATTTTGTCGGGCACTGAATGACGGATAGCGTTTGACGTCTTTAGCCGAACAGTTTTATCATTTTTACTTTATTATATTCCTGTGTGCTGGTTCATATTCTGGACGCCATTCTTTGCTCCTTTCAATTGTCGGAATGCGAATATATATGTTCAAACTCTTTTAGATCATTTTTTTAGTTATCAACAAACAAAAGAACTATGTCAATTGGACCTGCTTTGATACTATAATTGCCCTTGAATTTTTACTAGATAATATTTTTGTTCGCTATGGAGATTCCGTATATTGCCAGGTTATCGGAATTCCCATGGGGACTAACTGTGCACCACTTATTGCGTTTTGGAGTTTAGTGTGACGTCCATTTTCACTGAACTAGAACACAATATTATTTAGGGGCCAGCTGAGGACCACCTCCGGGTGCGGGATTTTCTCGCTGCGTTGAAGACCCATTGGTGACCTTCGGCTGTTGTCTGCTCTTGGTCGGGTTGTTGTCTCTTTGACATATTCCCCATTTCCATTCTCAATTTTATTAATATTTTTATTATATACTTAACATTCTATCTATCTGTAAAACTTATATCAATAAAGTGCAATATCTGCATGTTCTAATATTTGTTTGCATATTTTCCGTTGAATCTTTGTTTATGAACAGTAACCGTTGGCACAGTAAATAATGGTAAATGGTATGTAAATGGAATAACTGTCAGATTCGCTAGGTTTTTTGGTCAGTCGATAATGATGATAAAACCTAACATATAGTCACATCAGTATGCTTTTATATATGCGTCTCCGTAATTTCTAACAACTCTTCTTCGGGTTTCCTATGATTAGACAAGGCTAACAACACCAATCACTATATTATTCGTAAGGAATTCTGTAAAGAAGTAGAGCCAATTTCTTTGAAATTAATTCGAAACAAAGCCATATAAAAAGTCTTTCAATCTTTACTTAGATTCACAGCATCACAGCTCTATGTGTGTACTTTCAGGTTCTATTATAATAGGACCTATTTATAACCAAATGACCAAACTATAAACGACTACAGATAGCCCAAAAATCGCAATTTTGACAGATTTTTCCAAAGTTTGAGTATTTATTTGTTTAAATGCATGAAAAGGGCATTCGTAACCCCAACATTTGATGGCAGAATCAATTGGTGTTAACGGCCAAATGGCAAATATAACATGCACAGCAGGGCAAGGACATGTTCAGTGATATTATATATGAGCACTGCTTTGTACAAAACCGACACACTGAGACGGATTTAAACTTGCTAGTTCACGAGGTAAACAGCTCACAGTAAGACAGGTCACACATTTTCGGACTCTAAACCAACCAGTCTTTACTCTTACTCTTGAATGCTTTGTGTTTAGCGTAGAAGCAGTACATATCAGTTGTCAAGTCTTTGATCCGGTTCGGGATCGAACCAACAACCTCCCACACTCGAAGCAAGCACGCTACAACGAAACCACCGAGATAGTTGCCTAATGTCTGAATACATGCAAGCAATTGTCGGATATTCATTATACAAGCAGTCTTTACCAATGTAGAAAAAAAGATCTTGTCGTGAACAAACATCGTTATAAACCAAAATGCAATGAATGTAAAGAACGCTAAAAGTAGTAAAAAAGAGAGAAAACTTGTTTAGGTTTTTATTAAAGTATAAAAACTCCTATTTAGTGATCATAAACACCATTATTCACATCTATCCGGATGAGCCCATTGATCTAGAACTTTTCCTATTTTTGCTTTCACTGGTTCTGTGGCATTTGTCAGCTCTTCAACTACACTCTGAAACGAGGGCAAAGATTCGATTCAACTTTAACATGAATGTACATGCAGCACGAAACCTTTGTGTGATTAATATACAAACCCCTTTCGTAAGTTTGTATTTTAAATACGAGTTTTTCATTGAAGATATGTGTAGCTTGTCGAATGTATAAACTGAATGTGCTACAAAAGGTTATGTTTGGGAAGAGTAAATGATTGAACTTCTTCCCTTCAATAACAAATCACAAAGAAAACGGCTTAATGGAGCTACTTTTTGCCCTCTTGAATTTGAATAAATGTAAGTACATGCATATCAAATATTCTTAATGCACAAGTTTGTCAGAAATCATTAATGAAAATGTTATTTCTTTATGTCAAACTTAAAGACTTAAAACTTGATGATTACAGATGAGAGATGGTAATATCATATAGAAATTAAAAAAAAGCATACTAGATTTGTTATGATGTAAGGTTATTTATCATTTTAGCTGTACTTGTGCCAAAAAGGATAATGTTATATTATGTTTAAAGCAATCTGAAACCTCGTTACAGGTTGTGTTATGCCATGTTTTTTTTTTTTTAATTTGGAGAATAAAGACTAGGCGATTAAGAGCCTGACATATTGTATAAACATACTTGTATATATTTGATGAAGACTAAAAGATTGTAAGTTCATTTCTAAATGTCTTTTGGTTCTTTCAGTCGTTGGGTTGCTGTAGATGTATTTTGATTCTTTCTGTCGTTGAGTTGCTGTAGAGGTATCTTGGTTATTTGCGTCGCTGGGTTGCTGTCTCATTGAAATTATCCCATCTCCTTTTATTTATAAGATTCTGAGATATCAAACGAAATCATTCGGAGTGGCGACTATATGCTTCCCAGAATTTGTTTTTTGAAGATGACAAAAAATATTTAGGCATACAAAATGCTTGTGATATTCATCTTTTCAGTTGGGCAACACCTAAAATATCGATAACAAATCAATTTGACAAGTAAGTTCAAAATACCTGGGGTAAAGTGGGAACATCAATGTTTTTCACAATTTGGTCTGGTGAACTGGCTCCTGTTATTGCTACTGGTACATTTTCTTGCTGTAGTAACCAGGCTAAAGATGCTTTTCCCATATCTACGTTGGCTCGCTGACATATATTCTTCATTTTAGCAATTGCCTGTGAAAGAAAGGTATGTTTGCCATAGAAATAATAAAAAAAAAAAACAGTCTCAAAACTAGAAAACTGAAATATCTGAGGGTCCCACTTGCAAATTTTTGTGAGCCAAACAAACAAATAATTAAAAATAATGCAAACAAAACACAATGTTAATATTGGGGAAAAAATTCAGAAATTTTTACACCAGGAATTAATTCACGTTCTACCCAAATTCTGCTAAGCGTAATTTTTATACAAACAAAACCACTATGTTTTTCCAAATTTCCAAAAAAATCAAAGGAACCTTCATTTTATAGGTATAAACACATTTTCTTGCTGTAGTAACCAGGCTAAAGATGCTTTTCCCATATCTACGTTGGCTCGCTGACATATATTCTTCATTTTAGCAATTGCCTGTGAAAGAAAGGTATGTTTGCCATAGAAATAATAAAAAAAAAAAGAGTCTCAAAACTAGAAAACTGAAATATCTGAGGGCCCCACTTGCAAATTTTTGTGAGCCAAACAAACAAATAATTAAAAATAATGCAAACAAAACACAATGTTAATATTGGGGAAAAAATTCAGAAATTTTTACACCAGGAATTAATTCACGTTCTACCCAAATTCTGCTAAGCGTAATTTTTATACAAACAAAACCACTATGTTTTTCCAAATTTCCAAAAAAATCAAAGGAACCTTCATTTTATAGGTATAAACACCATGCATAAAAATAACGAAAATCTGTTGAGGAAATCTTGACTTCATGCTTAAGATATGTCTTTTTTTCTTCAGTTGTTATGATTACTAGATAATTACCGTAAACATCTCGTCTTCTGCACCTTCTTGACCATGTCTGGTTTTAGGATTTCTTTAAAAATTAAAGCAATTATTATTTTAGTATTCAAATCGAAAAAATAAAGTTATATAATTTTAACAGAAATATAACTGTTCTTCTGAAGAGAAAAAAATACATGAAATGTTGACAGCTACAATGTAACTTTGTCAAGTATAAATTTGGGAAGTGAGTTGTTCGTATTACTCATCATGTTAACGGTCTTTTATTTGTTATCTGTCGTTTGGACTATTTTGTCTGAAGAGTATTAATTATATATTGTTATCTTCCATACTTATGACTTTTAATTTTTGCCACAAGTGTTTAAAGTAAAAGCACATTGAAGTTAATATAAAATGTTTATCTACCTTTATTTAATGTTAGATGTAATCATTGAAAATATAGTATTTGAATTTAAGAACAATGTAAACGTGTATTAAAAAAGAAGGTAGTGATCAAGTTTATACGTATATGCCATTCAGTCTGAACTTACAGACTGATCAGCGCAGGTTTTTACCCAGATGTGTGGAAAAGTTTAGTCAGTCTCCGTCCCATAGGAACATCATCAAGTTTGGTAAATTTCCCTGTCAGAAGACCTTGTTGCAGCGGCGAATAAGCCAGTATACTTATGTTATTTTCCTTGCATAATGGTAAAACTTCATACTCAGCTGATCTCCATAATAAATTGTATCCCATCTATATCAAGTAAATATTTCAACAGTTGCATGTATTGTTACTGTAACAATTCCTTATCACAGAATTATAAAATGATACAAAAGGCTTAAAGTATTTACAGTAGTACAATGGAATATGTAAAAGAAACACCTATTGTGTCTGTTCATTGAAAATAACTCGTACATTGTTAATTGAGACACGCAGAGGGATAGAGTTCATAGATTTTCATTTGCTTTGCAGGATCAGTTTTCGCGTGCTAATAATGAAAAGTAAACAATTAGCAGATAATTTCACCTAAGACTATTACAAATGAATTTGTGCATAAGTTTTATCACACACCTGATTAGAAACGGGTTTACCACCCAAATCTAGAAAATTCTTCAAGTTTTTAGGACCATAATTTGATAAACCATAATATCGAATTCTCCCTAAAGAGATTTGCCTGTTGAGTTCCTTTACACAGTTATTAACATCCGCAACAAAACTAGGAAAATGAATCTGAAATAGAATAAAAACTAGGAAAATAATAAGTGTAGCAAAAATGTATTGTCAAAATATTTAACGGTATTCTCAGTACTGGTTTGTATCGAAAACAATGGAAGAAAAGTTACATTTTTCCAATATTTAAATCTGGTTCAAAATGTGTTTCATCTAATTACAGGGGTATAACAATTATGAGATGCATTGCAAAACTTTTAATTCATTGCTAAGTAACTGATTAGATAACTATTAAGACAGATTTAGTATTATGCCAGTAACTTAATGGTGTCCAAAAGAGAGTAAGTACTACTGATCACATGTTTATTTTGAGGACAATGGTAAAATATATTAATATACATGTTTCTTAAAGTTAAAAGAGGCATTTGATTCAGTTATTCATGAAGCTGTGTTGTCATGATTGTTAAATATTGGCATTAGGTGATCTTTTTATCTAATTATTTAAAGTATGTAAACTGAATAATTTACTGAGAATTAGAATAAGTTAACTGATTAAGATGTACAGTGTTATACCATGGAAGTAATATTGTAAATATTACTTCCATGCTGATACCTTTTAAAACTGCTAAAAATAATTCATATCGAAGAGCTCTAAAAGCATGCTTAAAAAATTTAAGTCTATTTTACTAAAGAGTTCTGAAATTTTAGAATACTTGTAATTTAAGAAAAAAAAAATCTTTTGAACTAGAGCAAAAGTATAGTAAATTTCCTTGAAAAGTATGGTAAATATGCATGAAATATATACTTGGAGTTCATAGTTAATCGTCTAATTGATCAGTTCATAGGGAACTTGGTTGTACTCCACCACATATTGATATTATTTTTTCAGTTTCTTATTTTTTGTACAATCTTCGGATTTCATGACTCCGTCTAAATTCTTATTCAGATGGTCAAAGAGGTAAAATGTTTTCAAATATGAATTAAATATCTTTTTTTTTAAATTCTTGAACACAGAAAATTAAATTGGACTAAACAGCTCCACGTGATAATGCAAATCCATACGATTTCCATAAATACCAGCCTTAAATGACTGTTAGAATTACCTGAAGCAAGTCTACATAGGAGGTTTGTAATTTTGTCAAAGCCTTTGTTATAGCCTCGTCTATTTGTACAGCGGTATAAGGCGGAGTGTTAGGTCCTTCTCTAAATCCGAACTTAGTAGCTATGATAGCTTCCTGACGTCTGCCTTGTAAAGCGCGCCCTAATACTTGCTCAGATCCAGCATAACCCTGTAATAATAAGAACAGCATGCATTCCCCATTGGTGTGTTGAGATGATCAAACGGTGTGTGTTATTATATACTTCATAGCCTGTCCCCGTATTCACAAAACTGTCGTAACGTTACGACTGTCGTAAGGTAAAGTTTACAATATCGTTAGTTGTAATTTATATTCACGAAGTGCAATACGGCTAACATCAATTACAAATATAAATCTAAAAGAAATATAAAGAAATACCCAAAAATACCCAAAAACAATATTTTCATCTTGAATGATTCTGATAACTAAATAAGATGGGAGGTGCACAATAGCATTTGTATGGTGCAGATTGTGAGAGAACTTTTCAATATATTGTAATAAGGGGTTGGGGATGAGTTGCGGATACAAACGGTTACCCCCAATTAATCAATGTCAAATTGCTTGTTTTGGTAAGAAAACCCCCCCAAAAATATAGAGGGCACAAATATATGGTAAAGTGTTTCATTAAATCATGATAAGGGGTTAAGGAGGTGATACAGGTACAAATGTGTTCTTTACTGTACAGATATCCATGCAATCCAAAAGTAAACCGTAAATCTCATTCAAAATTCTGTCATGCGGGAGCAGTTGCGGATACATAAGTTAAAAGAAGAAAAATTAACGAACGAACAAACTGCGAAACAAACGGACGAGCGAGCGGACGGACGGACTCAAAATAACTTTAAAAACGGGGAATAATAATCTATTTTGTTTCATTGTATGAATGAGCCCATACAGTTGTCAAACTAGAAAGATAATGTTTATACACATAAGTTTAAATAAGTTTAAATAATAAATTATAAGAAAAATAATTTTAGTGTACTAAATATGAATAAATAGTGTACTATATAGTAAATGGTTGAAATAAGATTATTCAAAAGACATTTTATCTAATTCAAATACGATAACTATTGAATCGTAAGCTTTGTAAAATGATTTTACTGTATTCTTATTTGTTTTCATATGGTGAATACATTCAGAGTAAAGTATATCCATTGGTAAGGCAACATTACATGTACATAGATAACAAACTATCATAATTATAATGCTTGAAATTGGACTTCCAAATTTTGGGTTTGGGCGCTCGTGGTGGAGGTTAACACAGAAAAGCGCTTTGATAATCGAAAGTTTATAATATATATTATATGGCATTATCAATTCTTAAAATTTATTGAACATGTTGAAGTAGAGAACACATACCAATTGAATAACCTCTTGTAAAATCTTAATTGTAATTTGATTTATGTAATTTAATAACAAATTATAGTGTCTGCCTATAGCCCTATACATACCATTCCTAGAGATGAAAGGCAGTGTCATCTCTGCTCCACATCAATTGAAAACTGATTGCATTATTTATTTGAGTAAAAATGATAAGAATTAAGCATGCTTCCGAATATTGTTATAGATATCCATGCATGGCTTCTTCCATTTTGCAACATTAAAGTGACGAAGAACTTATCACTTTTTATTAACAAAATAGTTAGAAGATTGTAATTATACTTTTTTTATGCAATTACGTTAACATTGTTCTGTTGCATCAATCGTTTATATCTGCTGATACGTTGTGATGATTATGTATATTGCCTCTTGTTACACATGTATATGTGTCTGTGTGTTTCTTAATAAAGTATTATGTTATATATCATATAAATCCAGTCTTTTTTTTATAGAAAATGTGTAAAGAATCGAAATTCTTGTAAAATAAAGTCATATAGATATGGATTTTTCTTAGGCTTCACAAGAAATGTGTCACCGCATGAAATATTTCTTTATGTTTATTATTGTTATTCATGTTTTTCATGTTATACATGTATTCATATCAATTTTCATATGTCATATTCATTATCATATCACGAATGATAAATCAAATCAAGCACACCTTTTACCTGTATGCTTTCTATAGTTACAACTAAAAAATCCTTTTCATACCTGTATTCTGTATTCACATGCGTTGGAACCTGCGGATGGCTTGCGCCATTAGCAAAATATTTACAGGTTTGTTTTTCTGTTTCTCAGTTTTAAGGTTCGGTTCTAATATTTCGTTTATAACGGTTCTAATATTTTCATTTATAACGGTTCTAATATTTTCGTTTGTAATTGTTTTATATTTTTGAATGCTAAATGGTTTATTTACACTATTTGTAACTATCGTTGTAAATATACTTACAGAATAATTATAAGGGGACACTTACAAACTTATATAGCCATATGGAAAAGATATTCGCCGACAAATGTATGGGATCAGTCGAATGTTAAACTTTTTGAAAATGGTAGTATAAATGACAAAAGGGTATTTGAGATATGGGTTTAAAAATAGGGTCAAATATATGAAGGGGTTGTTGTATAAAAAACCTAGAAAAAATTGCTTAGGAAAATGTCTCAGGTGCTACAAAATTATAAGGAAAATTGAAAACACCATTAATTTTATATAATACCATGGTACCTCAGCTGTATCAAAGAAATTTATTCCGACTTCCAAGCATTTGGTAACTATAGCTCTCGAAACCTTCAAATAGACAGTATACATTAATTTTATAAACAAGATTTGATACAGATCGGTGGGTATAAGTTATATTATAATGCTGCTGTTACACAACTGTCCCATCTTAGGGAAGGAGGTTGATCGTTTTACCCCGATAAATTCTGTATATGCCGGTCCCAAGCCAGGACCTGTAGTTCAGTGGCTGTCGTTTGATCTTGATATATATCTGTATGAGTATGTTGCAATCTGATTAAAATTCAGATCTATTGGAACTCGCGTGATCGTCTGTCATCGCAAACAGCATTCACGTGCCCTTTAGGAGTATTTCTCTCCCAAGAGGGCCTGATCGTAAAAGCCTTTCCGTAAATTACATTGCTCCAACGAAATTTTTTTACGTGTTTTCTTTGTTCCATTGGAAATATAGCTTTTGCTAGTTTTGTATCCCTTCGTAAACAGTAGTTATTTTTTTTTTCCTGATTGGTGTACATCAAGCAGTACTGCCTTGAGATAAAATGTATAAAGAGAAAAGTATGTCGCGTATTACACAAGTTTGTGACACTCAATATTATCCTTTATCTCTTTATCAATGATACCAATACTTCACTTCAATATGTACTAGGTCAGATAACCAAAGACGCTGGTTCAAATTAAGGCCAGCTTACAAAAGGCCACAATTAAACGTTTATCGTTGAGTCATATGCGTTTAATGATAATTTTATATTAAATTATATTCATTTCTGAACATTTACTTCAATGAACCTACATACGTTTATAATAGTTATTAAACAGTTTCATAGTTGTTTCAATTAACATCATGGATTCTATTTTGTGTAGAAATGAACCCATTTCAATTGCAACACAAGTCTCCAATGCTTAACTAAATGTCCAGGTTCATACTTATTACATATGAAATAACTTAAAAATTAAAAATAATTCATTTTATAAATTATTGCTGTGATCTGCAAAATTGATTATAAATCATCTCTACATAAACCATACCTCTTCTGACTGTGCCTCCCAAGCATTTGTTTCTTTATTGTCATTGAATTGCCAGG
This sequence comes from Mytilus coruscus, assembly GCA_017311375.1. Classification (NCBI taxonomy): domain Eukaryota; kingdom Metazoa; phylum Mollusca; class Bivalvia; order Mytilida; family Mytilidae; genus Mytilus; species Mytilus coruscus. The sequence continues at coordinate 39,990,251 of CM029596.1, forward strand.
TACCTAAACAAATCCTAGAAACATTCAAATCTGTGCCTGGTATTGTAATTCTTTGTACAGCTGACATTGTTGTCTTTATACCCGTGTAACCTGTTATGACACTTATATCAAATTGATTGAGATAGCGGTAAAGTGGACTGTCGGCTGGCGATTGGTTATTGAGGCTCTGGTGGATTATTCAATTGTATGTCGTTGCAAATTTTTGTTTTTGTTTAACTAACATTATGAAACGGTAATCGGGTTTAAATATAAAAATAAGAAGATGTGATATGATTGCTAATGAGACACCTCTCCACCATGCAGAGACCAAATGACATAGTGTAGTTAAACTCTATTTTAAACAATTTTGTATTTTAGATGTTTCGATTCTTGAATATTTATTGTTAGGTGCTACACTTAAATCTATTAGTTTCCATTTTGTTACAAGGTTTAAATACTTTGAAAATAGCAATTTCTATGAAGTTTGGAAGACCTGTATAAGAATGAGTTTTTGTAGATCGAATCAGTCAACCAAATGGTTTACCCTTGTTTCACTTCCAATGTTGACATTCTTTTCTTTTTAATAGCTGAACACGCCTAGTTCATGCGTAACCTATCTCTAGCTAAGAGGTTCAGTTGAAGTTCCCATGAATACGGATTTAATGAGGTCGAATTATTCACTTGCAATTGAATAATTCATTAGCGATGTTTTTTTTTTTTTGACAAAGCTGAACCAAACTGGCTGCTAAAAGAGAATTATCATATCACTATTTCACTTTCATTAATGATTGAACAAAAAAATCATATTTTATTTTTGCTATATCTCGTAGCTAATGCCCCTTTAACTTTATCTCGAATGATTTAGCGCCCTCTATCGGTCAGTGTCCTCTCGAGGTAGCGATCGTTTGTGAGTCGGAATTTAGATACTGGATTAGTCGGGTTAAAATCACCCTGGCGTGAAATAAATTCGGGGTAAATTGGTCCTACTTTTTAATTTCCTTATTTCAATAAAGAGGTCTATATAATGTAAAGATAGCTGTCATTTGTTGCCGACTGTATGACTCTTAGTGTTGTACAGTTATCTTTGTCGTTGGGTTGCTGTCACATTGACGTATATCCACATCTCCTTTTTCATATGAATATGAAAGGAATGAGACAACGTAGATTGAGTGGATCAACGTGTTTCATGTACGCAAACTATTAATGGCCATAGAATATGCTGTCGATGGTTGTCTTGTCATTTATCCATGTTCGTTTTTGTTTATTTTGTTCTAGTTCATTCTTTGGTACGGGATGTGTTATCCTTTGGTGTTCTTTTATATAAGTCATTATGATTTGTAATGTATAAAATATTTTTAAAAAAAATTAGTATATTTAGTCAGCATTATACGAAAAAAAAAATCAAACTAGTAACAAATGATCAAATCATAAGAGGAATTTTGGTAAACAGCCATGACATCATATTGGACGTCGATTTGAGGGTAAATATATTATATTGGGGTGGGGGAGAGGGGTCCATTAACAGGTTAACAATTTTCATTGATATCTATATAAAATTGGATATTGTGTATATATCATTATAATATTGTATGTACTTTATGTATATGTTATTTTTATTTTGAGGACTCTTAGGAAGATAAGTTTTAACTAATGGGATTATCCTCTTGAAACTGTTTATTAATTTATTATTAAGGCCGATATCTATTTGCGCTAAAAATGAATCCATTTGCGCCACAACTCATTTGTGCTAATGTTGTTTCTGCGCCACTTCATTTTGAAAAGTATAGGTTTCATTTCCACCGATAAAACGATCATACATTTGCGCCAATTTTCACTGTGTATCATCGCCACCGGAAATTGGGTACTAACGAAGCGGAGAGAAAGGAAAAAATAAATAAACAAGTCTAGAATTCCTTTAATTTAGACCATTTCTAGCGGTTTGATGAGGGTATCGCTTCTGAAACGATTTACTGATATATAAAGCTTTATTTTTTTATACCAACAAGTAGCAAACAAATACAAGATTTTGTGTTATACTCCAAAACGGTGCACTTAGTACTAGAAAATTTCGAGGTCAATCGCCCTTCGTCCCACCGTTGGCAAAATACTCAACTGATTTTCATTCTTTTCCAGACAAATCATTTGATTATGATAGTATGACTTCATATTTACTGAAATTCGCTCTCAAAAAGACGTTTTCTAAAGAATATCAGTAAAAAGAATCCAGCCTAGGGTACGGCAACTTGCTACTGTTCACATATTTACAGTACGGCAACTTGTTTTCCAACTGTATGGCAACTTGCTAGTTTTATTATATGTTTATGCCGTCCTTTTCAAGACTTATAACAATATTTCTTGAAAAGGACGGCATAAACATATAATAAAACTAGCAAGTTTAAATAATTTAATTATAAATTAAATATAAATATAATTCGCCTAACGACATTGTAGGTCATGGTACATGTATTATACACAATATTTTGCAACGCGGTCTTAATAAATCCTTAGCATCATGAAAAAAACATATTTTTCTAGATGTATACAAGTATAATACTAAACCCCTAACGAAAGGGATTGTACTTGATATTCATATGATGAAGAAATAATCTTTCAATCAGTTTAATTGGGGTCTGGAGTTGGCATGTCAGTAACTGCTACTAGTCCTTTGTTAATTTATGTATCATTGTCATTTTGTTTAGTTTCTTTTGTTACCTATTCTGACATCGGACTCGGACTTCTTTTGAACTGAGTTCTACTGTGCGTATTTTTGTGTGTTTGTTTTTTCTACATTTGCTAGAGGTATAGGGGGAGGGTTGAGATCTCAAAAAACATGTTTAACCCCGCCGCATTTTTGCGCCTGTCCCAAGTCAGGAGCCTCTGGCCTTTGTTAGTCTTGTATGATTTTTAATTTTAGTTTCTTGTGTATATTTCGGAGTTTAGTATGACGTCCATTATCACCTAACTAGTATACATTTTTGTTTAGGGGCCAGCTGAAGCACGTCTCCAGGTGCGGGAATTTCTCGCTGCATTGAAGACCCATTGGTGGCCTTCGGCTGTTGCCTGCTCTTTGGTCGGGTTGTTGTCTCTATGACACATTCCCCATTTCCATAATAAAATATGTTAAAAGTGATACAACGCTATTTAAGATTTCATTATTTTCATTTATTTGAAGGTTAAATGTTTATTTTTAAGGTAGTTCTATAAAACCAAAACAAAACGACGATCTTTTATTTTTCTACCAATTTTGGAAAAAAAACTGTAATAGAATAGGAAGTAATTGGGGTTTCCACCAATACACAAAATCAGTACAAAATGTATACACACAGCAAAACACACAAAAGCAATCATCATAAATGGAAATCACGGTGCTTTCATTGCTGTTCTTCGTCTCAAAGCCACAGAGAAACCTTCAACACGGAAAATAATTCTCACCTCACAGCAATTTTAAAACGGCCCCTAGCAACTGCAAATTGACCATCACGACACAACTGTGAATTGAAGAACAAAGCCATGGTCTTATATCAGGAAAAGAAATCTTTAAAAGAAATCAAACATTTACTGTCATGATTTACCCAAACAATCACACTTAACAATACAAACATCAAGACCACCACGGGGCACATCGAGATATATGTTAGACAACTTGGAGGAAATAATGTACGTGTATGGCAAATAATTCGTAAAGACTTTGTAAGATGTAACACCAAATCGAACCCGGTCAAAATATTAAAACAAAATTTTCCTATCGACAATATAAAATTTCATTTCAAACTATGTAGAATATAAAGCTGCACTCGCACCAGCAAAGTGAAACAGGATTAATGTAAGTTGTAATAACTTGTTTCCCAATCCACTATAAATAAATATTTCTAAACTAATATATATTGGTAATTTAAAGTATCAATTGAAAGGCGAAGGACTGTTGATCCTTGTAGAACACCTTTTGACTGATAATTAAAAAAAAATATGAATGAAATAAAAAAAGGAGGACATTTATTGTGTATTGCCTGTTTCTCAAGGAAGAAGTACATGTTATGGAACCAGTACGCTCTGATATATGTTAACAACGGTATATTGACCCAAAACCCAATATATACTATATATTGAAAAATTTAACATAGAAAACAATGGGGCCAAGGATATGTGGTGTGCGTCTTCTTAAAGTTTTAGTACAAAACTGGCGTCAAAGTGAATATATTATAGCATAAATAAGAGAAGTTATCTCAAGAATAAATACTACTTAACTCAAAAAAAAAAAAAAACAACTTCAGAACATACACCTCAAGCACCCAAGCTGTGATTATTTGTCTTTAGATACCATACATTTAGTCTGCCGTAATAGTAATTTGGATGTTAAACGTCCTACAAACGAACTAAATCCTCTTAGCCGGTTCCTTTGCGGATTTATTTTCAGAATTATATTTTAGGCACTAACTGTTTTGAAGGGGCATGATTTTTCTTTAATGAGAAACTTTTTTCGACGTAGGAGCTACCATTTGATTTTGATGGGGAGAAGGGTGGGGTGCGCTAGGATGAAATTTGAAAAAGGCAAGATGAGACAAAAAAAAGGGCAGGATGACAATTTCAGAAAAAAAAATCAGGATAAACTAATAAAAAATAGGCAGGACCGAGAAGAGTGAAAAATAAAAAAGCAGGACAGAGATAACAACTTAAAAATTGCAAGACAACATTTTATCCTATCCCCCATATAAATCAAATGGTAGCTCCTTAAATAAAAAGGGTTATTTTCGATAACTTATAGAAACTAGAAAATTAGTTCGAAATGCAATGTATTATTTATTTCCCCTAAAACGCAATGGAAACAAAGTATTTTGTTCACTTTCCTTCTAAACAATGAATTGTTTATATTTTATTTATTCACGAAATTTTAAATCAAAACAAAAGGGAAAACATAAAAGATCATTGGTAGGTGTTGTATGTTCGAGATTTTCCTTACAACAAAAAAAAAAAAAAAAAAAAACAACGGTTGTTAGTGATAAAATACATACGAATATATTTAGGATAATAAGATCGAAGAAAGCATTTATGTCTTCCAAAACACCACTTCCAATAAAGGTACGCAATGATGACATCCGAATCAGATTAACGGCAAATATGATATTTTTTTTTACATTTTTAGCTATGTATAGTTTATTTCGTATATTTATAAGCTGGTAACGCATTGATATGTACATTATATCACCCCTTGATATTATCTATATAGTGATTAAAAATTAATACATTACAAGACGCCGTACAGAACACAAGTTGTTATTTTGCAATTCGCCGTACTACGTGATACAAGTTGCCGTACAATAAACAAACACTGTTTTGGTCATATTCTTTTGAAAACATCTTTTTGATAGCGAATTTCAGTAAATATGAAGCCATATTATCATAATCTAACTATGTGTCTGTAAAATAATTGAAAAACAGTTGAGTATCATGCAAATGGGGCGACGAAGGGCGATTGACCTCGAAATTTTCTGGTACTAAGTGCACCGTTTTGGAGTATAATACAAAATCTTGTATTTGTTTGCTACTTGTTGGTATAAAAAAATAAAGCTTTATATATCAGTAAATCGTTTCAGAAGCGATACCCTCATCAAACCGCTAGAAATGGTCTAAATTAAAGGAATTCTAGACTTGTTTATTTATTTTTTTCCATTCTCTCCGCTTCGTTAGTACCCAATTTCCGGTGGCGATGATACACAGTGATTTTATCAATCTATTTATTCTTATTTATATATTTCTACTAAATGATTGACTTCCGGGCTTCCTTCTTTATCCGGGCTGGTATTTGTAACTCAAAATAGAAACCTATTCCTTTCTACTCACTTCTCCCCCAACTAGTTTTTGGTTTTGTGTCGACTTCTTGCAGCTTCTGATCCAGCAATTCGGATTTTAATGTATATCATGACCTGAACCTTTGTAAGAGTATCTAAAGACACAAACATTGACGGAAGTGAAGCATAAAATTTGTTCGTTGTAATGAGAGCGGAATGATTCAGGTCCGTTATTTGTTCTTCTAGAATTTGAAAGAAGTACAGCCCATACTGGATGAGGAAACAACACATTCATTATCCTCTATGTATGTTGATAACACGTACTCAGCGAAGTCTTCTACTTTTGTACAACTTGGCATATCAGGAATTTATCCTCAGCGGCAAAGCTATCACCCACATCTTCTGGTTTAAGAAACGCTTATCCGAAGAAAAAAAAAAAAAAAATGTGGCGCAATTTTATTCTATTTATTGGCGCAATTAATACCATCAGAAAAATAGAGAGTGGCGGATACCTTTTCAAAACTATAATTGGCGCACAAAGATTCTGGCCTGCAGTTATTGTTTGTTACCTGCAAAATTTTACATACAATTTGCAAATTATGTCTTTTTTGTGTGTAGCATCTTTGTACTGTCTTCGTGTCATTGCCCAGTAAACGTCTTTTTACATATTTGAACAAATTTATATGGAAAATTATTTATTGAACATAGCAAAGATAAATTGATATCACATTTATACATAGTTAGAATTATTTTATGTATTTATTTTGGTGGCACTTCCTGCACATTCAGCATGTAACCTTAGGAAGCATTTCAATAAACACAAACAATAGATTCATATATATGCACGTCTCTACCGCACCGGCACTATAGTATAAAGAGTTCCATTCTGCTATATCTTTGTTTACAAGAACATCTTCTACATAACTTAAGAATAGTGAGCTATTTTAATCGACCCCTATGGCAAAAGTGACAATACATCTGAAAGCTTAATCATGAAAATTTGTATAAATTTATTTCACAGATTGTTCGCAATTCAAACATTTTTTTAGATCAGTTCCTGTCTGAATATATTTTGCAGGTAACAAAACTGTAGGTAACAATAAAACAAATCGAAATGCCGGGGTTCCGCGGAACCCTGAGTCTCGCCTACGATTCCTGTTGTCATTGTAACAGTGTAATGGTGACTTAAAATGTGAGACCATTTATCAGAAAAATACAGAAATTAAAAAAAAAAATCAGACTTTTTCTATCGATGCTATTTCTTGGTCTTGAAGTCAAGATTAGCTTCTGTCCAAGTCTCATAACAATCCATGAACTCAAGGTTTACAAACTTATCATGTAAAAAAATTTAATCCCAGACTTTCTGTAAATGTTAACTGTAAAAAAAACTAAGTCTCCATCTATCAGAAAAATACTGAAAATGAAAATATATTTTCAAAAGTTTGCTCTAGACATTATCTCTTAATCATTAAAAAGCTTCTGTCAAAGTTTCATAAAGTTCTAAGATTTGACAAAATATTTGATGTGTAACAAACTTTAAACGCAGACTGTATCTACTTGTTAACAGTAAAAAAGATAATAGATATAAGAAGATGTGGTATGAGTGCCAATGAGACAACTCTCCATCCAAGTCAAAATTTATAATAAACAAGGATTTGTATAGTTAACTATACAAACTTGATGTAAACCATTATAGGTCAAAGTACGGTCTTCAACACGGAGCCTAGGCTCACACCGAACATAAGTCCGTTTACCAGTAAAATATGGAATTTTCAAAATTTTGCTCTGGATACTGTATTTTGGTCATCAACAAGCTTCTGTAAAAATTTCATAAAATTCCATGAAGGTTTGACAAAGTTATTGATGTCTAAAAAAAATTAACCACAGGCTGAACCTCAATATTGACACCGACGACGGAATTTAGGATCGCTATGTCTCGCTATCGCGACTTGAATGTCTCAGGCTCGACAAAAATGATATTGTTACCGGCAATTTCCGTATGAAATCGGGTCCTTATCCGGAAAAACTTTTCGGCATTAGTGTCGGAATTATCAATAATTTCTTTTTTGCGGGTAATCGTAGCCAGTGCCAATCAATAAACTCTATTTTGATGTCTGTCTCATGGTCTATTCTCCAAACCATACAAATGCAGTAGTTATAAAGTTAGTTTAGTAAGACTAGTCAGAAATTCCGGAAAGTCTCACGTCATTTGTTATGAATTTAGTCAATTTACACAGAAAACAACTCATTACCTAATGCAAAACATGTTGGTCTATGCTAGAAAATGTTATTTATGATTTCCAAAAAGGTTGGTTATGCAGATCGTATCAAGTAGAATATTGTGCTACTTTGCCATAATTTATTTATTATCTTGATCTTTCAGTTTATCTATATGCCTATAATAATCACACAGTGCAAATATATTAAACCAGGCTGTAAAAAAGTTATGCTATTGAAAAATATTAAAATTGAAATCCCCAGGTAATTGGGATTTCAACTTTTTCTATATTCTGTCGTATAAAAGAATAAATTCCTTATTTTTTTAACTTTTAACTTAAAATATAATTGATATATCATGGTTACATTATATTGAATGTTAAAATAGTGAGATCAGTAAACAAAATAACGAGTTTTCAGTTGCACATGTTGCATGTTGTTATTTTATTGATATGCTAATGAAACACAACATCAATAATTGTTTACCACCCAGTACATGCCCAACTCTAGAAATAGTCCCTTATTCTGAAAAGGATGTTAAGAAGCAAAAGTGATTTGCAATTTACAACCATGATGCAATAATCTGATAATTAGTGTTTTACTTGCATGATGTACAAAACAATATACATGTCCAGCTTGAATCATAATGTTATTTTATGCAGTGTGTTTAGTAGCTTTCAGAAGGTATAATCCATAGACAAGGTCAGTTGCCCTGGCTATGATATTTGTCCATCTGATTATCTATCCAAAATTTATATGTACATGTAATAAAAATTGAAAATGGAAATGGGAATGTGTCAAAGAGACAACCTGACCAAAGAGCATGTAGATGTCATTTAGTGATTTGTGTCCTAATTGGTTGCTGTCTCAGCATACATTGATATATACCCTGGCAGTATCTTTTATTCACAGTACATATTTCCACAATAGCAAAGTTACATAAAATAGGACACCAATCAGCCATGGCAAAATTGCAATTACCTATTTAATTGAAATACATATTGTTATGATTGTACATTCTTCTTCTACTTTTACACATTCATGTATACAGGTACAAAATATGAACTGCCTCAGTGATTCTTGCTGTTATACATGTAGAATCTGTACAGCGTGCAGCTGGCATGAATCATGGGAAGTAATAAGTTGAATCAGAGGCCAAGTCAATCTATTTACTTGAAAATGGTATTTGTTGCCTCTCTGCAAAGCACCCTGCTTTAAGAGGCATAACTAGAGTAAATACTTGGTCAGCTGAGGACAATAATTAAACTGATGTGGATCCAAGAGTTGAACCCTCCCAAGGTAGATAATGTTTGAAGTGAAATGGGTAAAAGTCTGCACTATCAATACATTGTAGCTCCATCAGTAGGGGGCCTGGCCTCCTAAATCCACCTCTGTGAAATCTCTGATATGTAAAGCCCTTTATGTCTGCCTGTAGACTGTTTACATTAGAAATTACATGTTAAAAGCTGAATATAAGTGGTTCTGTCTAGCACAAAGCAGTGTTCATTTTTTGGTGTTTTAATTTAATATCTTACATGTCTTAATTTTACACAGAACAGTTAAGACACATTGTAAATTCATAATACCTTTTCCATATACAACATTTTACACAGATAAACCTTGAGTGATTTTAAGAGGAGAAAAAATCAATTTCTTCAATTTCTCAAACAATTCAATATATACTAAAGCAGAGAACAAGTATAATGTATAAACATGATGAAATAAGGATATATGTGGTATAGTTGCCAATGAGACAACTATCCAACAGAGTTTAAATGACACAATTAACAGTAAGTCAACAAATGGCCTTCAATAATGAGCAAACCCCATACCTTATACAATACCTTGATCACATAATAGACATGACAGAATGTGGAACAAATAACATTATTTGAACAAAAAACTCTTTTTCCAGTTCAAAAAATAATACTGCATGTAGTGAAATATTTCCTTTTTTAGCTCACCTGGCCCGAAGGGCCAAGTGAGCTTTTCTCATCACTTGGCGTCCGTCGTCGTCGTCGTCCGTCGTCGTTAGCTTTTTACAAAAATCTTCTCCTCTGAAACTACTGGGCCAATTTAACCAAACTTGGCCACAATCATCATTGGGATATCTAGTTTAAAAATTGTGTCCGTGACCTGCCAAACCAACCAAGATGGCCGCCATGGCTAAAAATAGAACATAGGGTAAAATGTATATTTTGGCTTATAACTCTGAAACCAAAGCATTTAGAGCAAATCTGACATGGGGTAAAATTGTTTATTAGGTCAAGATCTATCTGCCCTGAAATTTTCAGATGAATTGGGGAACCTGTTGTTGGGTTGCTGCCACTAAATTGGTAATTTTAAGAAAATTTTGAAGCTTGTGGTTATTATCTTGAATATTATTATAGATAGAGATAAACTGTAAACAGCAATAATGTTCAGCAAAGTAAGATCTACAAATAAGTCAACTTGACGAAAATGGTCAGTTGACCCCTTAAGGAGTTATTGCCCTTTATAGTCAATTTTAACCATTTTTGTAAATTTTTGTAATCTTTACAAAATCTCCTCCTCTGAAACTACTGGGCCAAATTTAACCAAACTTGGCCACAATCATCATTGGGGTATCTAGTTTAAAATTGTGTCCGTGACCTGCCAAACCAACCAAGATGGCCGCCATGGCTAAAAATAGAACATAGGGTAAAATGTATATTTTGGCTTATAACTCTGAAACCAAAGCATTTAGAGCAAATCTGACATGGGTAAAATTGTTTATCAGGTCAAGATCTATCTGCCCTGAAATTTTCAGATGAATCGGAGAACCTGTTGTTGGGTTGCTGCCACTAAATTGGTAATTTTAAGAAAATTTTGAAGCTTTTGGTTATTATCTTGAATATTATTATAGATAGAGATAAACTGTAAACAGCAATAATGTTCAGCAAAGTAAGATCTACAAATAAGTCAACTTGACGAAAATGGTCAGTTGACCCCTTAAGGAGTTATTGCCCTTTATAGTCAATTTTTAACCATTTTTTGTAAATTTTTGTAATCTTTTACAAAAATCTTCTCCTCTGAAACTACTAAGACAAAATTAACCAAACTTGTCCACAATCATCATTAGGGTATCTAGTTTAAAAATGTGTCCGATGACCCGCCCGCGAACCAAGATGGCCGACATGGTTAAAAATAGTACATAGGGTAAAATGCAGTTTTGGCTCATATCTCTGAAACCAAAGCATTTAGAGCAAATCTGACGTGATAAAATTGTTCATTAGGTCAAGATCTATCTGCCCTTAAATTTTCAGACCAATCAGGCAACACGTTGTTGGGTTGCTGCCCTGAATTGGTAATTTTAAGAAAATTTTGCAGCTTTTGGTTATTATCTTGAATATTATTATAGATAGAGATAAACTATAAACAGCAATAATGTACAGCAAAGTAAGATCTACAAATAAGTGAACATGACCAAAATTGTCAATTGACCCCTGAAGGAGTTATTGCCCTTTATAGTCATTTTTACAATTTTTCATAAATTTTGTAAATTTTTGTAAATTTTACAAAATATTTTCCACTGTAACTACTGGGCCAAGTTCATTATAGATAGAGATAATTGGAAGCATCAAGAATGTTCAGTAAAGTAAGATCTACAAACACATCACCTTCACCAAAACACAATTTTGTCATGAATCCATCTGTGTCCTTTGTTTAATATGCACATAGACCAAGGTGAGCGACACAGGCTCTTGAGAGCCTCTAGTTTAATTTACAGATTGTTTATTCACTGTTGGTCACTTAGAATAATGTAACTGAAAAAAAAAAATGATTGAATATAGATATTAAAGTGTCTTCATAGTACAGGTGAAATAGGTGGTTTTCAATGTAAATCACAGTGGTAAAGGAATAAGTTCAAAAAGGGTTAAAATTGGCCCTAAGATTTTGATGTTTTTTGTAAACTGGCCAAAATACTACAAATTTCTCATAGAAATAGTTTAGATATTACTATTAATACAAAATAATTTCATTTTGGCACATCACATTAAGAATTAAGAAGTATTGACTCTTTAAGTGTGCATAATTTGTGTTGTACCATTACATTTGATAAAATTTTGAAGAATTCTTTTAAAACAGTTTTCACACAATTTACTTTGGCTGCCACCCACGATCCAGAAAGTTTTTGTGTCTGGGGCTTCAATATCACCATTTGCAACTAATGGTTAAAGAACATTTTGGATCCTAGGTTGTCGCCAAAGGTTTCCTCAAGCTTTTAGTTCCTAAAAATGCACAAAATCATTGCATTTTGACAATATTTCTAAAATGTGGTGATTTTGAAGCCAAGAATGTACTCTCATGAAGAGGTTTATTTTAACAAAGAAGAAAGACGTTTGAAATAGATCCATTTAAGAACCTGTTACCAAATTATGGGGCCATTTTGAGAATATTTGATTTTAATAAAACAGTTTACCTTTAGTTGCTCTAAAGTGTTTTATTCGTTATTTCATCTCTTCATTTCTATTTTGCAGGAGACTCATCTGATTGTGGAAGTTTGTATAATGGAAGGAGTTACATACAGATGCTGTTTTAAATCATAAGAAATGACTGATATTTATTAATTTCGTCAGTTCCTAATTAGCTTCTTCAGAAGGAATAAAGTGTGTAAGGAGTTATATATTCCTATTTAAAGACCTAACTTTATTTCCATTTTAGTGTATGAAAACGAATTAATTAATTCATTTTGAATACTCAGTTTAATATATAGTCTTATGAACATGTATATGTGACTTAATCTTTGTTGGTCTTTTACTTATTTATAAACATGAATAATTTTATTTTATACGCCCGCTTACGGACGTATTATGGTATACCAATGTCCGTCCATCGTCAACATGTCGACATTAACTCAAAAACGCTTTAACCATGCATAAAACTTTGGTGAATTGTTTATATCTATTGACGTGAGCTCCCTTTTGTTTTTATAAATTTGAGATTTTACGTTTCCGAGTTGTGGGGTTTTATTCATTAAAAAGGGGATTTTTAGTTTTGGACAATAACTCAAGAATGCTTTCACCAACTTGCAAGAAATTGTGGTGAATTGTTCATATCTATTGACATGAGCTCCTTTTGATTTTTATAAATTTTAGATTTTACGTTTCCGAGTTACCAGGTTTTATTCATTAAAAAGGGGATTTTCCAGTTTTTCGCAAAAAATCAAAAATGCTTTCAGCAGTTCTTATGAAACTTTGGTGAATTGTTTATAGCTATTGATGTAAGCTCCTTTAGAATTTTATAAATTTTACATTTTACATTTCTGAGTTATGAGGTTTATTCATTAAAAAGGGGATTTTCCAGTTTTCGCACAATAACTCAAAATGCTGTCAGCAATTCTCATGAAACTTTAGGGAATTGTTTATATTTATTGATGTAAGCTCCTTTTGATTTTCATAAATTTCTAATATGACATTGAGAATTAATTGAACTTTATAGTCTGACAACAGATTTACTAAGTATTGCGCAACAGCACAGTGTACAGTGTATTGCACAACAGCAAGAAATCTTTAATTGAATATAAATTCAATTCATAGAACCAATTTCAAGTTCTTTGACTACATTTATTCAGAAACCTATAATATGTCAAATATTTAATTACAATCCAAATTCAGACCTGTATCAAGCTTGAATATTGTGTCCATTTTGCCCCAATTGTTCAGGGTTGGACCTCTGCGAGCGTATCCAGCTGCGCTCAGCGAAGCAGTTTATTTTGTATGAGAAGCTATAATTAATTGACTATTTTTCTCGCCTGCGATGAAAGTTGGGGGAAAGTGAGACATACGGATTGCTTTTTTGGGTACGATGGCATCAACAATTAGATAACTGATTTTTAGGTTATTGCCCCTGAATTGATAATTTTAAGAAAATTTTGCAGTTTTGGTTATTATTTTCAAATTATTATAGGCAAATATATGTTGTAAACAAAAATGTTTAGTAAAGTAAGATCTACAAATAAGTATGTAGTCATGTTCATCAAAGTTTATCATGGAACAAAATGTTTGGCATAGTACCAGTTTTGACTTGTACTATAAACAAAGAATGGAAACTGGGAATGTGTCAAAGAGACAACAACCTGAAAACAAAACAGAAAATAGCTCAAGGCCAGCAATGGGCCTTCAACACAATCCATAATCCAACACCCAGAAGCAAGATCAGGACCTTATTCATTAATGTATGCTAGTACAAAAAAGGAACTTTGACGTCACTTCACTTCAAAACAGATACGAACCAAGATAACAAAAACGTACAAGACTTACAAAAGCTACCTAGATGTTCCTGAATTAGGACATGCACAAAAATTAAGCAAGTTATACATGTTTTGTGAGATATAAATCAATAAATTTTGTACTTTTAGCCAATGTGGAATAAATAAATACACTGATACATACAGGAAGTCTATTTGAAAAAATAGATCATGTTTGTACTTATGTTGTACTGTAACATAACAGTCCCATGTTAAAGACAGGGCTTGGTTACATACATTTTATCCCTCTTTTCACAACTCAAAATCTTATTTATAATTTTAGTGGTCATTTGTGGCTGTGTTCATATTTGCTTTTCGTTTATTGTTTTTAGCTCACCTGTCCTAATTGCCATGTAATATTCTCAGAATGCTGGATATTTTCCACACTGGTTTGTGTCCACACTTATTAATTATACATTTTAACTTACAAGCAAAAGAAAAACATTGATGAAAAATTTAAATAAAAAACTACAGGTGAACGAGTCAGGCTCTTGTCAGAGAGCCTCATCTATTGTCTCTAGTTAAAGAGCTTCATGAAACTACTGAATCAATTCAAACCAAAGTGACATGATCGATGGTCCTTGGTGTGTAAAATATGGCTTGAATATTGTATGTCAATAAAGAAGATTTGAAAGAAAAACATCAGCATTTTAGGCGCATGGAGTCTGTAGTTTACCGCTTTGCTGTGCTCACTGATAACAGCTTTATATCAGGGCTGGGCTTATATACTTTGTTGTGTCTTTCTGGTGAGAATTTTATCTTAAAAATATCACAAAAGTGGGTCATCAATAAAATTGACCACCTCTTGAGTCATACGGAGGACAGGCGCTAACAAACATTGTTAACCCTGCCAGGTTCTGAATGAGTTTGTCCTATGTCATGGAGGGTGATCATGGAAGTGGTGACTGTGTTGGAAGAGACGACAACCAAACCACAGTGCAGAAAACAGCCCATGGCCACCAATGGGTCTATGACACAGGTGATCTGGTATTTCGGTGATTGTCGTTGGTTTGGTGGCTTTCATATTTTATTTTTGTTTCTGATTCTGATTGTGTGTTTTCAAAACAAGAATTAAAAGAATTTGTAAAGATTTGGTGCGGTCCACAAAGTTTACACAATTTTACTGTCTCGCTTGACGGAGTCAAAAGCAAGACATAGGTATGCTGTTTCAGCGGCGTCAACAATGTATTAGTTTGTGATTAGGTCTAGTTTATGGTGAACCACTAGTGGTAGGTCAAATATATTTGGTATGCAGTTATGTTAGCATTGGCACATCTCATTACCATGGAGATTATTTGGCCCTGCCCCTCAGTTATGGTCTATTGACTCTGAAACTTTTGCTTAGTTTTCATGTATTAGTTTGTGATTAGGTCAGTTTATGGGAACCACTAGTGGTAAGTTAATGATAATTGGTATGCAGTTGTATAAGCATTGGCATATCTCATTTCCATGGAGATTATTTGGCCCGCCCCTCAGTCATGGTCTATTGACTTTGAAACTTTTGCTTTGTTTTCATGTATTAGTTTGTGATTAGGTTGTTTTATGGGGAACCACTAGTAGTACTGGTCAATGATATTTGGTATGCAGTTGTATTAGCATTGGCATATCTCATTACCATGGAGATTATTTGATCCTGCTTCCTCAGGTTTATTGACTTTGAAATTTTTCTTAGTTTACATGTATAAGTTTGTATTTAGGTATGTTTAAAGGAACTACTTATGATAAGTCAATGGTATTTGGTATGCAGTTGTATTAGCATTGGCACATCTCATTTCCATGGATATTGTTTATAGCCATGTACTTTCATGTCATGGTTCATTGACTTTGAATATTTGCAAAACATACATGTTAAAGTGTTGGTATTTTAATTTCAACATTTGTATTATCGAAATAACAAAAAGCGAGACATATCTCTGTGATAACAGTTTATGTTAAAAATGATATATAATCTAATTACATAGTAGTATTGAGGTGATCATGGATGGACAAGAGGACCCGCCCACCCTTTAATATGCCGATACCGCACTAGATATGGTATATAAAACATTGATTGAAGATGAAAATAGGGTGAAATATGATGAAAAGCAATGATTATTTATTACTTTACAAAAGTATTTTAAAACACACATTGGAACTTGAGTAAATGCATGTTGATCAGGCCTAATCTGTGGTCAAATCCTTTTGTCATCAATACAAATAATTAGGATTATTTATCAAATGAAAGAAAAAGAAATAACTATTGGATCGCTTGCCAACACGATATGTGTAATAAAAAGGGTAAGCCATGATATGAAATAACGTATGTATTAAGGGACATTTGTACATCTGCGTATCCTTCAGTGTTAGAGTTTTGTGGAAGGTTCATCAAAGGAACCACCTACCACAGGCACTTGTCTCGGATTTTTTTATCTATATACCTTAATGTAACACTTATATTAAGGTATTTTCTTAAATTGTTTAACATTTCATACCGATATAACATGTTACTTTTATTATTCTTCCTCAGTTTATTTATTTTGTATTTACATTGTATCATAGGTCAAATTTATTTGTTCAGTGTATGTTCAATGATGTTAATATGTCCTTTGATTGAGTTAAGCTATTTCAGTTGATATTTTATAGTGTGTCTTTCTATGTTGTGATGTTACACTATTGTTTCAGAAAAAGGTGAAGGTTTGGTACCATTAAAACGTTTAAACCCGCTGCATTTGTTTATACCTGTCCTAAGTCAGGAATCTGATGTTCAGTAGTTGTTGTTTGTTGATGTGGTTCATAAGTGTTTCTCGTTTTTATATAGATAAGACCGTTGGTTTTCCCGTTTGAATGGTTTTACACTAGTAATTTTTGGGGCCCTTTATAGCTTACTGTTCGATGTGAGCCAAGGCTCCGCTTTGAAGACCGTACTTTGACCTATAATGGTTTACTTTTATAAATTTTGACTTGGATGGAGAGTTGTGTCATTGGCACTCATACCACATCTTCTTATATCTATGTAGGGAAAATATTCTTAGACAAGTGCCTGTGCCACCTACCGAGAGTTTTTTTTTTTAAATTCATAATCAGAAAATTTACGGGACAAATTCATTAAATAGGAATACACCGTAGAGGCAATGAAAACCATGTGTTAAACTTCTACACAATACCGATATTAAAGGTTACAGCTACAGCTTTCAAAGAAAAAAATAGAAAGGAGTCATAAAATTTAAATTGCATCTATAAGAATAGCCCAACCATTTATGACCTTGGATTCAATACTTTCTGTTTTCTGATATTTTCTTTACTTATTTTACTTTTTCTATTTGCCGTTTAAATACCGTTTTTATTATCAAATGCACCCCAAAAAAAAAAAAAAAAACTTATAAAAAAAAGAAAATATTACCAAAAGACTTTAAAAAAATAATGCCCTCGTTTCGGGACTAGTGTAACAAGATAGCATTTGAAAAAAGATTACATTGGAAATCGTACGTAAAATGAAACAGTTCGAATACACCGCGGACCAAGTACACAAATGTATAACATGTACAGGAAGTATTGAAGATCGACGACAAACTATCTGCTACTTATTCATTAAAAGAAATTAAGCAAAACAAAAACACGGCAAATATTCAGGAAAACACATTAATTTAAACAAAAATGAACACTTATATACTATCTAAAATGGAAGAAGGAAGCTGCGCGTGGTTTTTATTAATACGCCGCCTAAGTAAACACAACTGTGTATTGACCTTTATTAATAGAAAACAGAGTTCAAATATATAAATATTCATGTTAAAACGTATCGTCATACTTGCATCAAAACTTTTAAACCAATAGCATGACATAAATTAGTTTTCGAACAGCTCGGATATTTTCTCATAAATAATAGTCAAACCCGGAGAGGTTCGAATGAAATCTTCCCAGCATATTAACATTGGTTTCCTTCCCCTTACTTACATTCCCTGAGAAAACAGAAGAAAGAGGAATTCGAATTTTCAGAATTGAGTCCACATAAATATTGTAAGTACGGAATAGATTTATCACTACAATCTACCATATCTGGTTGCATGCACAGGCACTTGTTTCTATCCATGGGAAGGTCGTCTATCCATATGTAATATGTAATACATATGATATGGATAGTCGATCTACCCATTTAGCATAGAAACAAGTGCCTGTGGTTGCATGACTAACGTCATTACTTAAAATTATGGCGCGTATGCTGTCGATTTAAAGGGGGACCTGGTTGTCATCAGAATTTTTGTCCCCACTTTATCACTGACACTTTATTTTATACCAAAAAATGAATGCTTATTTGACAGGTTCTGTATACATAAAGTTTCCCGATCTTGATATCTTGATATGATAGATGAAATATCCTATGGGCAGTTTTACACAGCGCATCTGTAATATCGCCTGTAGCGATTAAACCAAATATACCAATCTCAAGTTGTATTTTATGAAAGAGTTACACCGTTTAACCCGAGGTCAATCAGTGTCATTGAACAATCGAATCTTATTATGACGCGGTCTCACTAATTAGCGACAAGAAGAATTTTAGCGACAAGAAGAATAATTTAGCGACAAGAAGACTATTTAGCGACAAGAAAACATTTTTTTTATATTAAGATTATTCCAAATAAATATTAAAATAAATATACAAAAGAAAACAAATTTAGCGACAAGAATGTTTATATTCTATCAATAAATATATAGATCTAATTGCTACATTTATTTGTGATATTTTATTATTTATTATGTTTAACAGCAAGTATTACGTTTACCCTGTCGTATTATGATCTTTTATGATAATAATTTTACTTGTGTTTTAGAACAATAATATATTTATCTGATCATATCATGTTTATGCATAGTTTAATGTTGATTGAAGATTAAAGGAAATTAATGACAATTTTGAGTTTTCAACAGGTGTTCACTATTTACAACCACATCTTCCTATATCTAATGATTGTATATTCTGGCGCGTGTAATTGTATAGTCTGACGCATTTACACAGTTGAAGGTGTTAATTGGATGTTATTGATAATTTCTTCATCTATCAATATAATAAATAAAGAAAAATCGTTTATTCATACTCTGACTTTGCTGAAAACAGTACAAACATTATCTTAAACATATTCTTTATATTTAATAAAAACTACACAATCCCTTTCTTCCTTACAAATCTTCATCTATCAAATGAATATAATAAAAAAAAATATCACTTATTACTGCCCATATTTTTTTAATATTTATTTGGATCTTAATTAAAAAAAATATGTTTTTCTTGTCACTAAATAGTCCTCTTGTCGCTTCTTGTCGCTAAATTATTCTTTTTGTCGCTTCTTGTTGTTTCTTGACGCTTCTTGTCGCTAATTAGTGAGACCCTTATGACGTAAAAATATGAGCATTGTGTCATGGGAAATTTACGGGAAAGTGCACAAATTCATAAGTCGTCTATATCCCCCTTATGGCTAATTGGAAATTAGCTGTGGAACCGTAGCTCTTGGGTCCTTATGATATTTTTTGACAATTTGCTGAACAACATAAGGACCTTAGTCTAAGAGCTATGGTTCTGCAGCTAATTGGAAATCTGTGATAATTAACCATAGACTTTACGACACTCACTTGAATAATTTTTGACGTACAATTTATATCACTTTCGAAATTTTACAGGAAACAATTGTTATTTCTAGTAATGGCTTAAAATAGCAGTTGTGTGTATCCCTCTTAGGATTCTTTGTCTGAAGTAATAGGCCAATCTCAATTTTTTTTATGGGTAAACTACATGTACAATGGTAGACAGTTCTTCTGTTTCTATATAGCATGCATTTTGAATTTTTCTGACCTTCATTTGCTGTTTACTTTTTTTTGCTTTATTCTATTTTTTGTGTGTGCAATATTAGAAAAAAAAGCAAATGAAGATCAGGAAATATATGCTGTATAGAGACAGAAAATGCTTTCATGTTGATCCGGCTCAAGTCAATCAGGCCCCAATTAAAAAAATATTTACAATGGATAAAAATTAAATCATATGTATTTGACTTGTAGAACTTTCATAAATATTAATGATTTTTATGAATAATAGCAGAAGTCCATTACTAGACGAAGTGTGCAACCCGCAATATAGTAAGGCGATCACGTTGTTCCCGTTCTTCCAACTGTGATTGAAACGAGATTTGAGCGAGATTGCTATTAATAGTAACAAAAATCAATGGCCAAATTTTTTGGGATGCATCTCGGTTCAAAACACCCTATACATTAATTAGTAAACAGTTGAATATGATGTTTGACCATCGACATGTTAATGAATAGCAGATCCTAGATGCGATATTATATCAGTGTCATAAGTCATTATGATGGTTTAAATATTAAACGATAAAAATGTTTGTATAATTTATCAATTTAAAAACTACAATTATAACGAAGTAAAATTGTCAAACGGAATAACAAAAACCTCACTTCTTAATACAATAAACGTTTGGTTTTGGAGTTAATTGTGAAAAAATTGCCATTAAAAAGTTGGCAAGGAAAAATTAGGTCGGAAAATTGTGTATCCATAAACAGTACAAGTAACACTGTATGTATTAGGAATGACGGTTTAATAGGAATAAACATTATATTATATTTATTTTAAGAATATATGTTACGATTTACAAATTTCAAGAAATAAGATTTTTTTTTAAGTTACTGCAAGGGATTTCTGTAGATATAACCATTTTTAGCAAAATTAACAAATTGTATCCTCAATTTTGAAAAAAGAGGGGGAAATAATTGTATGGCCTTTCTTCAATTTCGAATATCTTCGATGTTGAACTGAGATCTTGACGGTAATACTACCTCGGTGATAGTGTGGAAGAACAGAGGTTATTATTTCAGTCAGATATTGTTACATTTATCCGTTAAAATACATGTATAAAATGCAGTTCTCAACACGTGCGTTCGACAAATAAATTTTATAGGTTAAAATTGTAGGGAAAGTTGCGATCACGATCTTTGTAAACAAATGAGTAATAAATATATATTCTTTATGTAAGTATACCTATAATGGTTTACTTTTATAAATTGTTTTTTTGGATGGAGAGTTGTCTCATTGGCACTCACACCACATCTTCCTATATCTATTTATACTGAAATAAGACAAAGTCCTATTTCCAAAACCTACCTGTAGGACAATTTGATTTAATTTGTTCAAATACTAAATCAATCTCAAGGGTTAAGTTGTGCCGTTAAGAAATAAAGTCAGTAATTCCTGGAATTGTCCGGTTGCAACAGTAAAACCCTTTCTTACAAGTGTGGGATGTATACATTAATAGCAGCCGTGTCAGGTCGGAGGAGGGACTTTAGATCTAGTCTGACATCCTGAGCCAGTCATATACTTCGTCAAGCAGTTAGCCAGGATCCCAGGCTACTTCAAGAGAAATCCAGTACCTCGCGTATTCAGGATGAATGTTATGATCTCTGATGTTAAATTACACTTGAGACAATTCTGTGATGGGATATGCATATTTATATTTCCCACTAAACGTTACACTAGCAACACACGATAAATCATTTTTTTCAATCCACATGATCTACAGATGCCTTCAGTTTTGTGAGTATAAAACAACAAAAAAAGGACTTTTACGCGTTGCATCACTGACTCACGTATACCGTGATCTTGTGATAGCGAACGTAGTGACGGACAACATGAGAAAAGTATTTCTCTTAATTTAAAAAAGGTGAAAAAACAAGAGACTTTTGAAATTCGAAATTGTTTCGAAGTCATCTGAAGCAATAAATGGTCAAATATTATTGTTTTTCTTTAGAAGCGAAGAAAAAAAACTCTGTCTTTTGCTTATTCATCACCGTTTATAGCTTCCTTTTTACCGTATATTAACCGAGACATAATTCGTCAACACAACGCGGTTCTATTTAAAAAGGAGACAGTTATGACTTTATTTTGACAAAAACGACTACATCTTTTAGATAGACGATAGATTTTAAGTCCAACATGACAGATTTTATAGTTCTCATTTGCCTTTTGCGATGAAAATGGTACCAATGAATTCGTTTATAAAATTTTATTTTTATATCATTTTCTAAATATTGAATTAAAATGAAGAAGTTAACTAACTGGCAATAAGAAACCACCGCATTAAGTCGGCTGACTTCATTTACCATGTTTACACCAAACTGATAATTAATCAAACGCTCAAGGTGACTAATTAACAGCTATCTGTTCGATGATAATATTTTTACCCATGATTCCATAGTTATAAAACGAGATTTGGGGGGACCACCAATGGCGCTTTCCACTGATAAAGGGGACATCGTGATCGCCTTACTTTATAGCACAGGTTGCACACTTCGTCTAGTAATGGACTTCTGATAATAGCAAAGGTGGAAGATCAAAAATTATGCAGTTGATGCATATTCAAATAATATATAATTTTCATTAGAGGAGACATTTATTCAAAATATTTGTTTTTAATATTTTAGATATATATTACAATGTAATATCAAAATATTTTTTTAATGTACAAATGTAAGGGTTCGTGTCTGTCATATTTGTTTTTTGTAAATTGTTTTGTTATAAATTAGGCCCTTAGTTCACTCAATTGAATTGTTTCATATTTTTTATTGTTGGGGCCTTTTATAGTCAACTATGCAATATGGGTTATTCTCATTGTTGAAGGCCGTACAGTTGCCTATAATTGCTTTATATATCCACTTCAGCTTTGGTGGATAGTTGTCTCATTGGCAATCATACCATATCTCCTTATTTTTATATTAATATTCAAATCAATTTATCACCCTAAATGAGTACGAATGATTATGCAGTATAAAGCATTTACGTTGATTATGATTTTATTAGAAGTTATCAAGACTATTGTGTATGCATAATTATACTAAAAACATACATATTATAGAAGTTAGCACCATCAACACTAATCAACAGTAATCAGTAATATTTCAAATGACTTTGATCTTGACACATGCTGGACAAGTATTTCAACTGCTGTAATAACAAACAGTTACACACACAACTGTAAAAGCAGATTCACTTGAGCTGATAAATGCAAAATAAAAATAAGGAGATGTGGTAGAAGTTATTTGTCTTCTACCTACACATGCATGTATATAGAATTACTGAAGAAAAGGAAGAAATTATTTATTTTTATCCTCTGAAAAAGACTCAAAGTTAATATGTATGAAATGTATATATTCAGCAGTTATACTATGAAACTACAATATTTCTTTACTTTTTTGTGTTAAAGTTGGATAGTGATGATTTTCCTAATGATGTTTAGGATTTTATGGTCTTTGATTGATTGGAAAATGGCAATTTATATAGAATTCCTGCCATAACTTCAGAACTCTTGATCTAATCCTTTTGAAATATTGATATGTTGTTTCTTGTGTTAAATTGGAGGTCAAGATTGGTTTTGATGATTTTCACTATTGCAGCACAGAAATTATGTCTCTTGACTGCAAATGACGGTAGTTAATTATCATGATTGTAAGAGAAACCTAGTTAGCTTTTGACAGCCTCTTGTTTATGAGATTCTATAAAAGCTTAAAAAGGAGAATGAAATAGAAAATCTAATTTCTATGTTTCAGCATATCATTTCAACGAAAGCAGTCTGTTAACTTCAAATAGATTTAAGTTAATTCCTGTGCAAAAGCACATAACAAGAAAAATGACTGGCTAGAACAAACTCTTTTATGGATCAGATATAGCATATGAAAATATGAAACAACCATAATAATACAGAAGAAACAAACTTAATGCATACAATTTATTAAAAATGGTAAACACAGCTAATTACATGTATGATAAATTTCATGATTAAATACAATTCGAAGTTTGAATAATATCTGTTAAATTTCATGTAGGATTTAGGATGTTCATTTTTGAAATTTAAATAACTACATTTTCTTAAATAGCATCTTTTTCAGTAAAAACAATAATACACAAAAACTTATGGAAAAATAAGCACATGGATCCTTGTGCTTGTTTTTTTGATACAAGCTGGCTGTTATCCCTTTAAATAATTTTCTTATCTATATCAGGTCCATGTATCTATAATTTCAGCAGCTGTCACATACAAATTCAACAGGAAAGTTGAACAATGTCAATGTTTTTCAGATTACCATCACAAATCACATCAGAATTTGATTGACTAATTGATTTTGAGGCCATATCAAAGTTTATGATAGTAAGAAGTTATTTAAATATTTTATGTTTTATAATGAATGGAACATTATGTGGTAATGAGTTTTTGTTATGGTTCTAGATCTGTTATAGTTGTCTGTCTATGGTTCTAGATCTGTTATATTTGTCTGTCTGTGGATGCTAATTTTATTTAACATCCATTTTGCCTTGGAAATCTCATGTTGTATTGATCATGTTGATAGAGAGAGAGTCATCCATGAACAAACAAAATTCCAGAAAATGTAAATGTTCATAGTTTGGTTGTTCTTATAAAAAGTGTTATACATATGACTGCTGTATTTAAGTGACACATTTCATTAAGAGGGCAATGTGCATTTTACATGTACTTTAAAAATCTATAGGCTTTATAAATTGTTTAAAAAACTAGTATAGAGACCTGAGATAACTCTTGTTTAATCAGGAAACCTAAAGGACAGTAGTAGGGTGCCAAGTCAACGAATTTTATCGATTTGGGTTAACGGAATAACACACGGTTGTATTTGATATCATTGGAAAGGGGAGAACAAGCCTCATCGAAATATTGATGTCGTCGTTGTCTACAATGGTCACGATTTTCTTAAATTTGGGTCAAAGGTCAAAACTCAAATTTCAAGGAAAACACAGAGTCACGTTAAGACAGCTGGTAGCCCCAACAGATATGTGTTTATATCAAAATAAATTCAAATAATTCAAAGGATTATAACTATAGTTTCAATATTAAGGACTAATTTGATATATCTATGTTGCCAAATATGGTTTCGACATTGACATTTGTACTTATAGGGTGCACATTTACAATTTTCATTCAGCTGTTAAACAACAGTGACCTTGACCTATGAAAATTTCCAAATTCAGATTTTTTTTTGTAAGATTCGATACAAGTGATCTCTAGAGATGTTTTTTAGATATTAACATTTATAAGTTGCCCTTCCAAAATGTTATTTTTCTGTCTTTTGATAGAAGTTGTTCGTAAATTTTTTCTGGAAAATTATCCATTTTTCTTTATGGTGAGTGTGGAAGCACATGCAATTGTACTTAGTTCCAAAACTGGTGAAATATTAACCTATAATGGATTGAATTAGCAGGTCTGAGTATATCTTTGCTTTATAGAAATACGAAAGACTGTAATCGGTGAAAAAGGGGGAGGGTTTGTCCGTCAAAGTTATGAAAACAAAATGACAATTAAAAACAGGTTAATCACTCCATCTTATACACTTGTATGCCTTATAGAACATAAATTGGTCTACAACTGACATGAAGTTTATCTACAAAGAGAGGGTTGTATCAACATCAGTCTAATTAAAATATAGATCTCTGATTTCGTTATCCTCATATGAACTTATACATACAAGCACGCCAGTTAATATAGATAAGGATTTTAATCAGATTGAAACAACATAGAAAAATTACCTAAGCTAGCAGTAGCTATCACGTTTCATTGTCTTCTGTTAAGTCGAAAGCTCACCGACCAGGTTTAGGTTAGATAGCTAATTTCAGTTGTTCTTTTAATTTATAAATCGGATTCGAAGGAAGTCGCAGAATGCGAGACATACAGCATACAATCTGATTGTAGAGGCTGCAACACTGTTAACTGTTTGTATATCTGAGAAAGGAATCGGATTATCATGCTTTGTATATATAGATCCATTGTGTTACGAAGTTCCCGTCTGTCATATAACTATTTTCATTGACCTCATTTTCATTGTTTAGTGACTGCAAAGAACTGTGTAGCTTCTTTTCTTCATGTGAATGTCTCACTTGTGATTTTGAATGGGACGTCCCTTTGGTATCCTTCGTATCTCTTTTATCATGAGTTCTAGGATAATTATATTTGGTTACTAATATATGGTATCCTTACAAGGTCTACATGTCGGTCGTACATGGTTCACTTAACCTAGACCTCATTTAATGGATCAGTGAACAATATTAGGTTTTAGTGGTCAAGTCCTTATCTTAGGTACTATAAGTTGTGGGTCAAATATATTTGGTGTATGGGATGGCAGCAAAGTGTACATGTCTTTGTGGCCGAGTTCATTGTAACATTGATAATTATATTTTATGTAATACTTGTATACTTGTATAATATAAAAATAAGGAGTTATAGGCAACTGCACGGTCTTCAAAAATGAGAAAAACCCATACCTTATGGTCAGCTATAAAAGGCCCGGATATAAAAAAAATGAAACAATTCATTTGAGAAATCTAACGGCCTAGTTATATAAAAAAAACAATACACCAACAAAAATGACAGACTTTAAACAACGACAACCACATCAAATACCGACTCGATCCAGACTTGGAACAGGCATATACAGAATGTATTGATTGATTGATTGCTTTACGTCGCATCAGCACAAAAATTATATATCGCGGCGAGAATTTATACAATCCTTTTCTCAAAGAATTTTGACATAAAAATTCAGTCAGTTAGTAAAACATACTGTACCAGTAAAATCCTAATTTTTACGGTACCGTAATGATGTTTATGATCATACTTTTCTCTGACTATAAATTGATAATGTCCTTTCATTTTCAGTAAGGGAATGACCATTTGATTTCGAAAGGAGATGGGGAGGAGGATTTTGAAAATCAATAACTTGGCCTGGTACATGTGGTTATGAACTGAAAATCAATGACTTTGCACAAGATCGGATAAAAATGAACACACAGCAACATGAAATGCCAGATATTTGAGGATATAAATTTATATAAAAGTGAAAATAAACTTTCGTGCAGCAATGATGCAGAAATTTTTTAAAAAGCATGGGAACAGACGGGAAAAAAATGGTCACTCCGGAAAATTTTTCCTGCTGCTAGCTTGGCTTCAGTGGTTTGCTCAAACTAACCTATTGCCAATTCTGCTTTGAAATTATTGCAGTTGTTTCTGCTGGTGTATAATTCATAGCAGGAACGGTGATACATTTTTGTTGTTTGTCACACCGAGGGGGATTTAGGTCGAAAATATAACAAGACCATAACATAGACTTGATGTGCCATATTCCGGATGTGAAATGAAACAGACCAATTTTATTCTTATACTACAATTATAACAAAAATCTATTCAACAAAAAGTTTAACTTATTGAAAAGCAGACAATAAACATATTCCTCCGAAGAAAATAATAATTTACAAAATTAGCTGGCTATTCAAAACAAATAAATCAACCACACAACAAGCAAAAATGAGAATTGTAATGAGTGACTACTGTCCTTGTTAATGACCTAATTTGTGTTTTTAATTGCTTATTTCTTCAAAACTACTTTTATTTCACACATGAAATTTGGCACACACATGAACCGTGTCTTATTGCTTTAATCATAGTTAAAATTATCATGATGATACACGTAATAATTTTGCTTTCGATGAAAATGTGGTAAAATTAGGCTAAAATTTTAGTCTTACTAAAATGCTGAAATAATTATACTAAAATTACTTAGATACAGTCCGTTTTTTCTTATATTTAATATATTTAATGTACAAACTATATTATAAGTATTATTTTAACCAACAACAAAGAGCTCAATAATTTTATTTTTTATGTTAAAGATTTCCTGTACAATACGGTATCTGCGGGTACCCTGGAAAACACGAAATTTAGAAAATCGTGACCATGGGAACTTATGACGACATTCATGATTGTAAAATATAATGATTCTCCTATAATTTGCCAAAAAAATAGCCGTGTGTTATCCATTAACTTGAACTCGTTAACTAGAGGACTTTTTAGACATTGGGCACCCTACTACAGGTATGCATTGAGACAACAAAGACACGAAAAAATCAAGACAACAAAAAGACAAGACAAAATAGAGACAACAAAGAGACAAAACAGAATTGAGACAACAAACTGAAAGAGAAAAGACAAAATTTGGAAAAACATAGACCCTTTTAAACTCAAAGAATAAAGCAAGATTGAGACAATATAAAACAACATAGATACTCTAAACCCAAAGAACACATCAGGATTGAGACAATATAAAACAACATAGACACTCTAAACCCAAAGAACACGTCAGGATTGAGACAATATAAAACAACATAGATACTCTAAACCCAAAGAACACGTCAGGAAAGAGACAATATAAAACAACATAGACACTCTAAACCCAAAGAATACGTCAGGATTGAGACAATATAAAACAACATAGATACTCTAAACCCAAAGAACACGTCAGGATTGAGACAATATAAAACAACATAGATACTCTAAACCCAAAGAACACTTCAGGATTGAGACAATATAAAACAACATAGACACTCTAAACCCAAAGAACAAGACACGATTGAGACAATATAAAACAACATAGATACTCTAAACCCAAAGAACAAATCAAGATTGAGACAATATAAAACAACATAGATACTCTGAACCCAAAGAACAAGACACGATTGAGACAAATATAAAACAACAAAGATACTCTTAACCCAAAGAACAATGTCAAGATTGAGACAATATAAAACAACATAGATACTCTAAACCCAATGAACAAGACAAGATTGAGACAATATAAAACAACATAGATACTCTAAACCCAAAGAACAAGCCAAGATTGAGACAATATTAATCAACATAGACACTGTAAAGCCCAAAGAACAAGACAAGGTTGAGACAATATACATGATCATGTTAATCAACATAGATCCTGTAAAACCCCAGAAACAAGACAAGATTGAAACAATATACATGTACATGTAAAGCAACATAGATCCTGTTAAACCCTAAAAACAAGACAAGATTGAAACAATATACATGTACATGTAAAGCAACATAGATCCTGTTAAACCCTAAAAACAAGACAAGATTGAAACAATATACATGTACATGTAAAGCAACATAGATCCTGTTAAACCTTAAAACAAGACAAGATTGAAACAATATACATGTACATGTAAAGCAACATAGATCCTGTTAAACCCTAAAAACAAGACAAGATTGAAACAATATGCATGTACATGTAAATCAACATAGACACTGTAAAACCCCTAGAAACAAGACAAGATTGAAACAATATACATGTACATGTAAATCAACATAGGTCCTGTAAAACCCTAGAAACGAGGCAAGATTGAGACAATACAAATCAACATAAACCCTGTAAAACCACAAGAACAAGACAAGATTGAGGCAATATAGATAAACCATAAAAACAAGATACAGATAGGACAAATAGACATAAATATAATTATACATGCACATGTACACTGTCAGACCCCCAAAAAACAACTCAAGATTGAGACTGAGGGTTACAAATTGGGCTAGACTGAATATTAAATAAAAAACAATACTACAAAAAAAATCTGAATCTTCAGACCTAGAAGGTTATATCATGATATAAGATCAGACATCAAAACTTAATAACACAAAACACTTAAAGCTAAAAGACAGAAAATGATGGTCCATTATTTGCCATAAAAGTTTTTTTTCAATCGTTTTTCATAAAAAAGAAAAAGAAAGGCCAAGGAATTAAATGGGATAAAGGAATGAAACCCCAAATAGTTTTTTAATGCCCCGTCGTATGAATGGGGGCATTAAGTGTTACCCTTGACCGTCCTTCAGTCTGTCCGTCTTTCTGTTTGTCTTATTTTCGTTTCCATACTCTTACTTAAGTTTGTCTTATTCAAATTTTATAAAACTCATACACAATGCTAAGAACCACAACATGCAGACAGAGTTTAAATTTTGGAAGTATGTCATTAACAGTTCTAGAGTTATGTCCCTTTTTAACTTGAAAAATTGTAAAGCTTGAGTGGAGGAATTTGTATGAAAGGCCGTTCATGTCAAAAACCCGATAAAGTAACGTATTAACATTTAACGCGATAAAATCACATTTGACACGATAAATACAGATAGAACCACTAATTCAGGCCCGGAAAGAACATACAAGAAAATAGTACATATTTAAAACAAAATAGTTCCTACCCATAGCTGTATCTTTGTCAATAGGTGAAATATTTGGGTAGTTTTGGTATCAAATGAAAGCTTGGGGACTTGGGATCACCGTAGAACTCTTGTTGAAAGTTTATTTTGAATAATAAAGAAGTATATAAAATTATAATAGGAGGGTACATTTGCCCTGTTGTTCAGATCAGAAGTACCGGTTTTTGTATTATCAAACTTCCGGGAACCAGTATGCTCCAATATGCAATTAAAGGTATGTTGAATTTTTCAGCACAAGTTAGGATAAGGTATAGTTTTGACATGAAATGACTGCCACTTTATTTGAACTTAAGACAAAGTAGCCATTAATGCTTGAAATTGCAGAATTTAACATAGAAAGTAATGGGCTATGAATTAGTGGTTTTATACCTTATTTAATTATTTAAAGCGTTAACTACTTAACTACAAAAAATGACCGAAAAAACTTTCTACTTTCGACTTAACAATGTTTTAAGGCATCATATTTTACTCGAAACTTACTAAATTAATTGGCCGCATGTGTCATATCTTTGTCAATTAATGCTATAATGTTGACAGATTTTCAGCACATTTAAATATTATGGTCATCAATTACTTCTCGCTTTAACTTTAACGCGTTAATAGCAACTTTAACACGTTAAAAGCAACTTTAAAGCTTGAAAAGGGACGTGAACACGTAATAAGCAACGTTAACTCGTTAACAGCTACTTTAACGCGTTTAAAGCTCCTTTTTTTTTAACACATTTAAAGCTCCTTCAATGCGTTAAAAGCACTTTAAACGCATTTAAAGCAACATTAAGGGCATACGATATAATTACAGGGGAGGTACTTTTAAGCCTTTAAAGATTAAAACTGATGAGGAAAGGTAACACCCGGCCACCAAAAGCTTTATTTTATAGAGCCTAGGTTGTCTAGTGGTCTAGCGCATCGGGCATAGTGCAAGGCGATTTGGTGCAACGATTTCTCAGTAGCATGAGTTTGAATCCCGGCCAGGGAAGAACAAAAAATTTGCTAACGCAAATTTACAGATCTAACATTGTTGGGCTGTTGTTTAGACAAATTATATATACAGAATGTATTTTCAGCCTTGTATCACCATCACTGCAGGTGATCCGATGGATAAAATCTGTTGTAGAGTCGTCACTGGTTCAGACGTACTTATAATATAATTATTTCTGTGACTGCATCTTATATTAATTTGTAGGATCCTTTACAATAGATAATTCAGCTGATCTGTAACAATTCCCAATTCCATCTTCATGCCTTATATATCATGTACTATGTTACGACGCTAGATTAAAACTGACGAGGAAAGGTAACACCCGGCCACCGAAAGCTTTATTATTGTAGAGCCTAGGTGGTTGAGTGGTCTAGCGCGTCGGGCATAGTGCAAGGCGATTTGGTGCCACGATATCTCAGTAGCATGAGTTCGAATCCCAGCCAGGGAAGAACAAAAAATTTGCGAAAGCAAATTTACAGATCTAACATTGTTGGGCTGATGTTTAGACGAATTATATATACAGAATGTATTTTCAGCCTTGTATCACCATCACTGCTGGTGATCCGATGGATAAAATCTGTTGTAGAGTCGTCACTGGTTCAGACGTACTTATATATATATATATATATATATAGAAGTCTATAAAAGGACCAACCAGCAAATTTACTATGTACGGATCGTCTAGAATAGACGATACTGTGCAGATAAGGAAAAAATTATATAAGTCTAAAAATTTGCACAACGATACTAATATAAGATGGTATTATACGAAGATGTTGTTATTAAATCGTGTTGACAAATATTTCGGCTTAACAAATAGCCTTCTTCGGTGTCAATGAGTTTAACAATATATATATATATGAACTGGTTACATTGAAAAAATGTTCATCTAGATTAACCTTTGTCAACCTGTCTTTACGTCCTTCTTGAATAAATTTTGTTTATATGTCAGGTTATCGGATATTTCACTCAATCTTTTTTCATCTTTAGATGTATGTATCTAACCTTAGGGTTCACCATAAACTAGGGTTGTTTGATGTATATTTACATAAGTCTCTGCAAGTGAAGTTTTTTTTCTTCTGAAGATGGTGACAATGTGACATATCTATAATTTATTTATCAACCAGACCTCAGTTAAATATTTCCATCCGATACTGTAACACGGCTGTCAGTCGGACAACCGAGGACATACCAGTTAGCAATCTTGTGTGAATTGTAAACATGTATAAAACAAGGGCTCTCAAGAGCCTGAATCGTGCATCTAGTAAACCATGCCCAATAGGGTTATGAATCTGTGCCAAAAGTTTCACCAGTAATAGGTGTAAGAGGACGACCATTTGATATTCCTGGGAGGGGGAGGATTTTATTTTTATTTTCACTTCTTACTAAGTCGTTTTTTTTCGCTGCACCATCATTTATTTTTGACATTTTTTACATCTAAATACTGCGTTGTTCTGTAATATGGCATGTACGGAGAACAGATTATTTATTTTCCCCTGAAATTGGCCCTATTATTAGTGCCCTACCTTCAAAGCTGAAAGAGACTGTCTCTCTGTCTGTCTGTTCGTCCGTCCGTCCGAGGTTATGGTTTACTTTCTGAAATTGTTTATAATCTCACCCCTTATTTTATTGATTTTGAATTTACATTGTGTCATAGTTCAAATTTATTCGTTCAGTGTATATTCACTTGTTTGTGTTCATATGTCTTTTGATTGAGTTAAGCCATTTCAATTGATATTTTATAGTGTGTCTTTCTATGTTGTGATGTTACACTATTGTTTCAGGTAAGGGTGAAGGTTGGTACCTATTAAAACGTTTAAACCCGCTGCATTTGTTCGCATCTGTCCGAAGTCAGGAACCTGATGTTCAGTGGTTGTCGTTTGTTGATTTGGTTCAAAAATGTTTTTGTTTCTCGTTTTTTAAATAGATTAGACTGTTGGTTTTCCTGTTTGAATGGTTTTACACTAGTCATTTTGGGGCCCTTTATAGCTTGCTTTTCGGTGTGAGCCAAGGCTCTGTGTTGAAGATAGTACTTTGACCTATAATTGTTAACTTTTACAAATTGTGTCTTGGATGGAGAGTTGTCTCATTAGCACTCATACCACATCTTCTTATATCTATTTAGGCATACAAAAACCACAGATTTCGAAATCGTCATTTTTCAATTTTTGTCATCTGCGCACATACACACAAGTTGTCTAGTCTCG
This sequence comes from Mytilus coruscus, assembly GCA_017311375.1. Classification (NCBI taxonomy): domain Eukaryota; kingdom Metazoa; phylum Mollusca; class Bivalvia; order Mytilida; family Mytilidae; genus Mytilus; species Mytilus coruscus. Next base: position 40,023,799 of record CM029596.1, read on the forward strand.
TAGGACCCTCTGAAGGATTTGCTTCGCCTGTACGTACAAATCGCCACCATGCGGCACATCATTAATATCTTCTGTTACATGTAATTCATTCCTGAGTGTGCTAAAATGTTATCATCTTCATTGGTGTCATCTTCTTGTGTTTGTGGTGGTATATTTTCATTTGCAGCACTTGTGTTTAGTTCTGATAGTAAATCGCGTAAAGCGATGCATTCAGAGTTCATGTTGTTTAAGATTCCTGTTATAAATAGGACATTAGGACTTTTATAGTTTTCCGTTGACAAACCGTGGTTGCTATTTTGAAATCTGGTTTGCTAAAGAGGATGGTTTAATCTTGGAAGGAAGAGGAAATGTAATATCTTCATATCCTCCTCGTCTGTGATGTCCAGGACACCACGATATTCCAAAAAATGCGAACAGATCACAGTATTCGTTAACATCATTATTCCATACTTCCACCAACTACTTTTGAACACGTTATACAATATTTTAACGCATTAAACGATGTTTTAATGCGTTAAATGATTATCACGTTAAATGATTTAACGTGTTAAATAATGTTTAAACGCGTTAAAGTAATGTAACGTAGTAACGTAATTGTGTTGAATTTAACGCTTTAAATGTGATTCATTATGACACATGTGGCAAGCGCAACAGGTATTTTATCGTGATAAACGTCTTTTTTCACTTACGTTACTTACGGGTTAAATCTCAAACTTAATCAATGCAAAGTTAAATGCGTTAAATATATTGATTTCTTAACATGTTAAGCTCTTTATTTTGCACGTTCAAACTGTATTTATCGCGTTAAATGTTACTTTATCTGGTTTTTGACATGTACGGCCTTTCATACATTTGTGTCCTCAGACACATTCTTTTTTTATTTCTATATTACAAGAAGGAATTTGAAACATTTTGTTCACCAGATTAAGGTTGATGACCCCTTCAGTAGGCCTGTTTATTATGAAATTTTCAAAGTGCAACAATATTAAAACATTAAAAATACAGAATAAAAGAGATGTGCCATTTTGTACATATACCAAAGGGAAACAAACATTGTTCAAAGCAATACTGTTAAATATTTCATTGCATTGAATAGAAAATGGGGATTTCATGGCAAATAAAGCCAAGATTTTTGCAAAAACCCAACAACATTATTACAGAGATTTTCGATATGAAATTGTATACATAGATTACTCACTTGTTTATCCATGATGTGCTAGCGTTTATTGTCTACAAAAAGTCCTAAGCATCCTTTACAATTGAAAAAACCTTGTGCTGAGTCACTAAAGTCGACGCAACCTTGAATAAGTCCATTTTTATGCCCCACCTACGAAAGTAGAGGGGCATTATGTTTTTCAGTCTGTGCATCTGTTTGTTCGTCTGTTCGTTCGTCCGTCTCTTTCGTCTGTCTGTGGTCTGTTTTTGGTCAAGGTAGTTTTTATACGACCGCAAAAAAAATTTGCGGTCGTATATTGGTATGACGTTGGCGTTGTCGTCGTCGTCCGAAGACCCATTAGTTTTCGCACTCTAACTTTAGTTTAAGGGAATGGATCTCTATGAGATTTTACCATACGGTTCAATATCACAAAGGGAAGGTTGGGATTGATTTTGGGGGTTATGGTACCAACAGTTAAGGAATTAGGGGCCAAAAAGGGGCCAAAAATAAGCATTTTTGTAACTTCCAGACATAACTTGTGTGTTAGTGTATGGATCTCTCTGACATTGTACCACAAGGTTCCATATCACAAAGGGAATGCTGGGATTGATTTTTGGGGTAATTGCCTCAAAATTTTAGGAATTAGGGGCCAAAAAAGGGGCAAAAAACAAGCATTTTTCTAGTTTCATGACAATAACTTGTGTGTAAGTGTATGGATCTTTCTGAAATTGTACTACAAGGTTCCATATCACAAAGGAAAGCTGGAATTGAGTTTGGGGTAATTGCCTGAAACGTTTAGGAATTAGGGGCCAAAAGGGCCAAAATAAGCATTTTCTAGTTTCCAGACAATAACTTGTGTTCAAGTGTATGGATCTCTCTGAAATTGTACTGCAAGGTACCATACCTCAAAGGCAAGGCTGGGATTGAGTTTGGGGTGATGAATCATAAGGGGTTCAAAAATTTTGGGGGATTTTATTTTTTTCCTTTTTTTAGCTCACCTGGCCTGAAGGGCCAAGTGAGCTTTTCTCATCACTTGGCGTCCGTCGTCCGTCGTCGTCGTCGTCGTCCGTCGTCGTTAGCTTTTTACAAAAATCTTCTCCTCTGAAACCACTGGGCCAAATTTAACCAAACTTGGCCACAATCATCATTAGGGTATCTAGTTTAAAAAATGTGTCCGATGACACCGCTAACCAACCAAGATGGCAGCCATGGCTAAAAATAGAACATAGGGGTAAAATGTAAATTTTGGCTTATATCTCTGAAACCAAAGCATTTAGAGTAAATCTGACATAGGGTAAAACTGATTATCAGGTCAAGATCTATCTGCCCTGAAATTTTCAGACAAATCTGACAACCTGTTGTTGGGTTGCTGCCCCTGAATTGTAATTTTAAGGAAATTTTGCAGTTTTTGGTTATTATCTTGAATATTATTATAGATAGAGATAAACTGTAAACAGCAATAATGTTCAGCAAAGTAAGATCTACAAGTAAGTCACATGACCAAAATTGTCAGTCGACCCCTTTAGGAGTTATTGCCCTTTATAGTCAATTTTTAACAATTTTTTCGTAAATTTTTGTAATCTTTTACAAAAATCTTCTTCTCTGAAACTACTGAGACAAATTTAACCATACTTGGCCATAATCATTATTAGGGTGTCAAGTTTAAAAAATTTGTCCGATGACCCCGCCTTCCAACCATCATGGCCGACTTGGTTAAAAATAGAACATAGGGGTAAAATGCAGTTTTTGGTTTATATCTCTGAAACTAAAGCATTTAGAGCAAATCTGACAGGTGGCAAAAATGTTCATCAGATTTAGATTTATCTGCCCTGAAATTTTCAGATGAATCCGACAACCCGTTGTTGGGTTGCTGCCCCTGAGTTAGTAATTTTACAGAAATTTTACAGTTTTTTGTTATTATCTTAGATATCATTATAATATCTAATATCTAATACTATTAATTATGATTTTAACCTTATTTTACATGATTTCCAAAGCATCTGTAAATACAGGTGAGCGACACAGGCTCTTGAGAGCCTCTAGTTCCTTTTTTTTTTTCTTTAAAATTTTCCATGTTAAGTTAGTTATTTCTGATTTATATTTAAAAGCAAATAATAATGATATGGCAGGAGATACACACCAAACAGGATGTGTAAATTATTATATAATAAGTATTGTGCAATAGCAAGAAATTTTCAATTGCACAGTATTGCGCAATAGCAAGAAATCTTCAATTGCACAGTATTGCGCAATAACAAGAAATATCCAATAGCACAATATTGCGCAATAGCAAGTTGTCAATTGTACAGTATTGTGCAATAGCAAGAATTATTATACCTCAGTATGTTTTTCTATATAAAAATAATGAAATAGTTGTGCTATTTCATTCCATAGACTTTTGCCAGTCAATAGTTTCAAAGACTATTACCGGGTTAATAGCTTTATAATTATATTTCCGTATTTTTCATACTTATTTTCATTGGACAATAATGACGTCATTAACTATTAGTATTCTGCTTGGATTTGTGCGCTTGGCAACGTCAAACTCTGATATCGTAAACGGTATAACCTGTTTGTGTCTGTCGTAATTTCAAATTTATATATCACTTACAAGAAGCAATTAAAAAAGAAAAAGAAAATCTTCAGAACACATTTAAAAAAAACTAAAATGTAGTGATGTATAATATGGGTCCGTCGTCGTCTTCATAAACTGTGATTGTTTTGGTGTACAGTACTTTAACTAGTCTAGTAGAATTTATTATATGCACGGGAATTTTTACACATGTATTCCTAGTCTTGTTAACAGTAAATGAAATATTTACAAATACAACACGGTCTTTAAAAAAAAAAATAATAGTTCATCTTGTGCATGTTTATGTGACATTTTTCTTTTCTTTCAGGTGATGTATGTAGAGTTTTTATATAGATTAGACTGTTGGTTTTCCTGTTTGAATGGTTTTACACTAGTCATTTTATAGCCCTTTATAGCTTGTTTTTCGTGTGAGCCAAGGCTCCGTGTTGAAGATAGTACTTTGACCTATAATTGTTAACTTTTACAAATCGTGTCTTGGATTTGTCTCATTGGCATAATAAAACATCTTCTTATGACTGGTTAGGCATACAAAAGCGACAGTTTGAAATTGTCCTTTTTCAACTATTGTCATCGGCTGCGCCTCGAGCAATAGTTGGTATCTCAGGACCCTCTGAAGGATTTGCTTACCCTCTGGTATATTTTCATTTGCAGCACTTGTGTTTAGTTCTGATAGTAAATCACGTAAAGCGATGCATTCAGAGTTCATGTTGTTTAAGATTCCTGTTATAAATAGGACATTAGGACTTTTATAGTTTTCCGTTTACAAACCGTGATTGCTATTTTGAAATCTGGTTTGCTAAAGAGGATGGTTTAATCTTGGAAGGAAGACGAAATGTAATATCTTCATATCCTCCTCGTCTGTGATGTCCAGGACACCACGATATTCCAAAAAATGCGAACAGATCACAGTATTCGTTAACATCATTATTCCATACTTCCACCAACTACTTTTGAACACGTTATACATTATTTTAACGCATTAAACGATGTTTTAATGCGTTAAATGATTATCACGTTAAATGATGTTTTAAGGTGTTAAATAATGTTTAAACGCGTTAAAGTAATGTAACGTAGTAACGTAATTGTGTTGAATTTAACGCTTTAAATGTGATTCATTATGACACATGTGGCAAGCGCAACAGGTATTTTATCGTGATAAACGTCTTTTTTCACTTACGTTACTTACGGGTTAAATCTCAAACTTAATCAATGCAAAGTTAAATGCGTTAAATATATTGATTTCTTAATGTGTTAAGCTCTTTATTTTGCACGTTCAAACTGTATTTATCGCGTTAAATGTTACTTTATCTGGTTTTTGACATGTATGGCCTTTCATACATTTGTGTCCTCAGACACATTCTTCTTTTATTTCTATATTACAACATTTTGTTCACCAGATTAAGGTTGATGACCCCTTCAGTAGGCCTGTTTATTATGAAATTTTCAAAGTGCAGCAATATTAAAACAGTAAAAATACAGAATAAAAGAGATGTGCCATTTTGTACATATACCAAAGGGAAACAAACATTGTTCAAAGCAATACTGTTAAATATTTCATTGCATTGAATAGAAAATGGGGATTTCATGGCAAATAAAGCCAAGATTTTTGCAAAACCCAACAACATTATTACAGAGATTATTGCAATAACAAGAAATAACCAGTCAATAGGTGTATAATATTCAATTGCACAGTATTGCGCAATTGCAAGAAATATTCAATTGCACAGTATTGTGCAAAAGAAGATACTTTGTATAAATTGCTTATTTCTTGACCAATTTCAATGGGGTTTTATTCTTGAACTCTTGGGGTTCTTTAATATGCTGAATCTTACCATGTATTAAGTTTTTGGATTTTGGGCCCTGTTTTTAAATTGGTCCACACTGAGGTTCAAAGGGTCCAAAATTAAACTTTGTTTGATTTCATCAAAAATTGAATTATTGGGGTTCTTTGATATGCCGAATCTAACTGTGTATTTAGATTCTTAATTTTGGTCCCGTTTTCAAATTGGTCTACATTAAGGTCCAAAGGGTCCAAAATTAAACTTTGTTTGATTTTAACAAAATTGAATTCTTAGGGTTCTTTGATATGCTTAATCTAAACATGTATTTAGATTTTTGATTATGGGCCCAGTTTTCAAGTTGGTCCAAATCGGGTTCAAAATTAATTTTGTTTGATTTCAACAAAATTGAATATATGGGGTTCTTTGATATGCTGAATCTAACCATGTATTTAGATTTTTGATTTTTGGGCCCGTTATCAACTTTGTCCACATTGAGGTCAAAAGGGTCCAAAATTAAACTTTGTTTGATTTCATCAAAAATTGAACACTTGGGGTTCTTTGATATGCTGAATCTAACCATGTATTTAGTTTTGGATATTGGACCATAACAGGTGAATGTCCAATTTAAAATTTTTAAGTTCTTAGACCACATTCATTCTGTGTCAGAAACCTATGCTGTGTCAAATATTTAATCACAATCCAAATTCAGAGTTGTATCAAGCTTGAATGTTGTGTCCATACTTGCCCCAACTGTTCAGGGTTCGACCTCTGCGGTCGTATCAAGCTGCGCCCTGCGGAGCATTTTATTGATAAAGTTGAAGTCCAATCAAATTGAAACTTAGTACACATGTTCTGTATGATATGATCTTTCTAATTTTAATGCCAGATTAGAGTTTTGACCCCAATTTCACGGTCCACTGAACATAGAAAATGATAGTGCGAGTGGGGCATCCATGTACTATGGACACATTCTTGTGATACTTGTTTTAATCAATATCTTTATTTATATACTTGTTTTAGGGAAATCATTGCTAGCACTCCATGCACTAATCGTCTATCTAGTAAACACCAAATTGTCAAATATAGGAGTACAAAGAGAAAGGCTGTGGATTTTTCATAAAATTTCAATATGTTTAGCATTGCAACTATATCTGATCATATTAAGTTGTTTGGAGCATAAACACGGCTGGGCTGGTAATCTACACACGCAGAACAATCGGTTCTGCAATGAAAACCATGAGAGGATTTTCCGGTTATGCTTGAGGGAGTAATTGTCACCACTTCAAAAGGTATGTACATTTCTAAATCGCAATTTTCTAATTCAACTGATCAAAATATTGAAAATCTGAGAATGGTATGCTGTGGTGAATACTTTAAGAAAGAGACACATGTATTATTTACTGTTGTGCATGGAGTAAAACTCCTACAAAATCAATTGTCCCACGAGTTATTGCGGAAAAAAGTGAAATTTAAATTTTTAAATGGTTCTATTAACAGACCTACAAGTTTAGATTTAGTTTTTTTTTCTGTCAACGGGATTGAATGTCGTTTTGGGCGGCGTGTACGCTGTCCGCAGTTGATAGACTTCTTTATAAATATAAAAACAGCCAATTTTCATTATTTCATGCGTGAGGGGATTGGTTCTGATTGAGGACATCGTGAATACGTGAGGGGAAGTGCAATTGTATCTTTATATCGAAAAATGCAACAATCACTCCAAAGGGCAAGTACATTGTAACTTGCATAGTTTTATTGAAGTTCATACTAAATATAAATTGACAATGGAAATGGAAATGGAAATGGCTACAACATAAATATAAGTGGTTTAGATTTATTATTGACTATGTTTTTTTCTCGTGTGCATGTATTAAGACTTTAATGGCATCTCCTGAAATTGAACAAACAATTAATAGTTTGATTTCATTGAATCAGTTATCAGTTTACATCTATTAAAGTATATAGGAAAATTTGTGCTTTTTAATCAGCATTGATCACAGTTATTGAGTCGAGAAAAGTCACAAGGCCAAATATTAAAAAATGTTTGCACTTCCCCTCACGCATTCACGATGTCATCAATCAGAACCGATCCCCTCACGCATGAAATAATGAAAATTGGCAGTTTTTAGATTTATTAAGACGTCTATCACCTTGGGACAGCGTACACGCCGCCCTTAACGACATTCAATCCCGTTAACAGAAAAAAAACTAAATCTGAACTTGTAGGTCTGTTAATAGAATCATCTCAAAATTTAAATGTCACTTTCTTCGGCGATTACTCGTGGGACAATTGATTTTGTAGGAGTTTTACTCCATGCACAACAGTAAATGATATATGTGTCTCTTCGTTACGATATTCACCACAGCATAGCATTCTCCGATTTTCAATATTTGGATCAGTTGAATTAGAAAATTGCGATTTAGAAATGCACATACCTTTTGAAGCGGTGACAATTACTCCACTCAAGCATAACTGGAAAATCCTCTCACAGTTTTTATTGCAGAACCGATTTTTCTGCGTGTGTAGATTACTAGCCGTGTAAAACTGTCCAGAACAACAAAATTTAAGCACACAACTATCAAACACTGATTGGAAATGTTCAACTCTCTACAGCTGCAATATGCTAGCTATGCCCATAATATAAGCAAAACAGATATATGATTCAAATGGATCTGTAATTGCAAATACAAAGACTTCAATCTGAGAGACTTTAGTTTGGTTGAGGACCTTGTTTAAGTAAACACCACAAGGTCATTAAAATATGAAAAATTTTGGAAAGATAGAATATTTCTTTCCTTAAAGTTAAGTTTCCTGCTTGAAGGCTCACAAGCAAACAATAAGAATATGATTGTTTAGAATATTGTCCAGTCTTTATCTTCTAAATAAAAGTTTGATAACTATCTGAAGATTGAAAATTTATAGATTTATTGCAGATTTTAAGTGAGGAACCAAAAAGGAGAACCGGTCAGAGAATTAGCATATTATATATTTCCCTTTTTATTTAAGAGGTCTTGTTGCTCATATGTTCATTGTTGGAAATTGACTAGTAACCACAAGATGTTTACCACACCACATCTTATTTTATTATATGAGGATAGAAAGTTGATATGTTGATTATTGATTTTTTTTGTAGGTCTTCCAACACATCAATATACCTGATGTGCCTGAGTACAAAACGCTTGAATCAAATATTTAACAAATTTCTACATACTCCAGGCCTGACAGATCAAGGTACACAGGTAATTGATGAACACAATTTTATTTCTGTATATCTATAGTGTGATATTCTCTTTTAAAGCAGTATTTGTGTAAAATTTACATTTCCTTTTATAGAATAAAACCAAAGTAACAGTCACTTGATTTGAAAATAATTACGTACTGTAAGAATAAACAGTATTCAATGTGTATGAATTATAGTTTAATTCTGGGTATCAATTTACTTAAATTTGAATGAGAATTACAGAATAATGAAATGTTATATTACTAAACTTTTTCGAAGAATTATTTGTCACTGAAAGTTTCAAATTCCCAAAGTATAAAATATTTATATCAGGATGTATAGATATAAACTTCTGTGTGAAGTAGGATGATTTTCAGGCTGTACCACGGTAGATAATTGAATTTCTTTTATATCATTGTTAGTATCCTTTGTAGTTTTATAATATTGAATTTTGTTGCTTTGAAATAATTTACTACTCATTGTCTTTTAATCTACTGTTATTGCTGATATGTGGAACATCACTGTTTTCAGTCATGTCTTTTCAGATGAAACACTAGATGACATAAAGTTCAGTTCTACATCACAACAGTTTACTTGAAAGCTAAGTCATTTACAGTCCAGACTTAAACCAGAATAATGAGAGTATCAACACCATGGTTTATAGCAGGAGTTGTAGGCTTGTTTTTTCTACTTTTCATGATGTTTTATGCCAGAAATTCTAGTTTAAATCAATATCCAATACCAAATCTAGATATTTCTTCTCCTGTTATCAGAGGGGCTTTCAATGAAGACAGAAAACAAGTCGTTTTCATGCAACAATTTCAACCACAAAAAATAAATCAAAACAGGTTAGCACAATTTGATTATAAAAAGGCCATGAAGGAACTCATAGACAGGAATACAGCTGCTGATGATAAGACATTGGTGACAATGATAAGGAACTATTACATTGAACAACCTTCTACAGAATCATACAACTTAGATATTCCAGATAGACTGGAGTATTCCAATGGACAGACACCATTCATAGATAGTAGGCTCAATTACATAGTAAGTAAATGTACCTATCTTATTTTTCTATAAAGTTATAAAATGAAGCTCTCCCACAAAAATGTATGATTGAATTTAAATTTTAAAAGAATTTATGAAATAATCTGGGCATTGTTTTTTGATTATTCAATTTTAATGCATAGTGAAACCCTCTAAAACAGATGTGGAAATCATTGCTTATGTTTACTACCCATTTTTGACTTAATTCAATCCTGTCAAGCAATATTCTATAGTAATGCTTCCATGAAATAATCACAATTGGCAGTCAATACTGTCATTAAAATTTTTTATTTCGTACCATGAAAATATTTGATACATTTCCTTGGGGATGTGAAGAAAATCATGTTATGATCCTCAAAACATGTAAGAAAATTAAAGTTATTGGTTGTCCTGTCATAATTGCTGATCTGCTGTTTATTATTGTACCTTTGTACAACAAATCACTGCTTATAGCAAATCTTATCAATGAACAAATGTTTATATGCTCATAAAAGAACATTTTTCCTTCCTTGAGTGTCTATTATATACATGTTTAAACATATTTATTCAGTTTTATTGTTATATAAAATTCAGATTTGTGTTTACCTCATTAATACATCAAAGCAAAGTTAATGTTATGTGCCATTAAACTCTTTAAAATCTTCTGATACTTTAAAGGGAGAGAATTGGATGATAAAAAAAAAGAGAAAAGAATTAGTGTAAACCAACTAATTTTCGTGACTTTCGCGAGTAGAAAAATAACGCGAATATAAATCGTCGCAAATATGTAAAACTTGGATCTTTCCTTATTAAACTACATCAAGTTAATTAGAAAATCACGAAATTAAATAGCCGCAAAGTGGACTAGAAAGCGAAAATAAGTTGGTTTACAGTAATTAGCAGATCAATACATGATATAAAAAAAGTTAAAACAAAATCTTTTGTCTACATAAATCAGTTACACAGATGTGAGAAAAAAATTGAGAGATATTTCATAAAAATTAAATGTATTTAAATTTGCAAGTAAATAAAACCTGTCAACTCATAATTATCACATGTCAGTTGTAGAATGAAGTTGCTAATCACAACCATATTGACAATATACATTTGCTGTTAACCAAATGACTATGAATTTTTGTAGTGTACACAATGAAAATGGAAGACATGACATATTGAAGATAAAAGTCACAAGTCATCCTTTTGAATAGGGATATTACACCATAGTATGTGTCCATCTTCATGAAATATATACATTATTCAAATAAATATAATAACAAGCTAAAAAATGTATGGTTAAGTAAAGTACACATTATACCAATAAATATAAGTTTACTATTACTAGTTTTATTAGGTAAAATAAAGAACACAGGCATGACAGGTAGTCCCAAGAAAATATGGTTTATTCTCGATTGTCCCACTTTTTAAAATTTTGGAGATCTGATTGTCCCACATTATTTTATACTGCAAAATATTTCTTAAATAAACAAGAAAAATTGTTGTTTGTTTTGCTAAACAAATAAAAATTAATTATTGCATGTTCAGACTATGATTTGATATCATTTTTTGTTGAGCCTGCGACTTATGTCGCAGAAAGCTTGACATAGGGATAGTGATGCTGCTGCGGCGGTGTTAACTTACTTTATACTTTTTATAAAGATGCCTTATAATATGAAGTTTCCATCTGTCATATGTCCATTGTCCTTGACCTCATTTTTATGGTTCAGTGACTACTTGAAAAAAAAGTTAAGATTTTTGTAAAGTTAATTTTCTCTTATTATGAGTAATAGGATAACTATATTTGGTATATGCATACCTTGCAAGGTCTTCATGCCTGTCAGACAGTTTTCACTTGACCTCGACCTCATTTCATGGATCAGTGATGAACAAGGTTAAGTTTTCGTGGTCAAGTCCATATCTCAGATACTATAAGCAATAGGTCTACTATATTTGGTGTATGTAATGTTAGGTGTACATGTCCAACTGGCAGGTGTCATCTGACCTTGACCTCATTTTCATGGTTCAGTGGTAAAAGTTAAGTTTTTGTGTTTTGGTTTGTTTTTCTAATACTGTATGCAATAGGTCAACAGGCTGGGTCAACTATATTTGGTGTATGGAAATATTTTATGATGTACATGTCAGTCTGGCAGGTTTTATTTGACCTTGACCTCATTTTCATGGTTCATTGCTCAATGTTAGTTTTTGTGTTTTGGTCTGTCTTTCTAATACTGTATGCAATATAGGTCAACTATATTTGGTGTATGGAAATATTTTATGATGTACATGTCAGTCTGGCATGTTTTATTTGACCTTGACCTCATTTTCATGGTTCATTGCTCAATGTTAAGATTTTGTGTTTTGGTCTGTTTTCCTTAAACTTTAAGCAATAGGTCAACTATATTTGGTGTATGGAATGATGGTAAGGTGTATATGTCTGTCTGGCAGGTATCATCTGACCTTGACCTCATGTTCATGGTTCATGGTCAATGTTCAGTTTTCCAGGTTAACTTTGTTTCTTAGATACTATAAGCAATAGGTCAACTATATTTGATGCATGGAATGATTTTAAGGTGTACATGTCTGTCTGGCAGGGTTCATCTGTCCTTGACCTTGTTTTCATGGTTCATTGGTCAATATAAAATTTCCATGGTTTGGTCTGTTTCTTTTATACTATAAGCAATAGGTCATTTATATTCGGTGTATTGAATAATTGTATTAAAGGTGTACATGTATTTCCGGCTTGGTTTATCTGACCTTGACCTCATATTCTTGGATCATAAATGTTAATATGATACTTGTAGTAAAACTTTATATTTAGGACTATCAACATAAAGTCAATGGTCAGTCTAGTAGCCGAGACATTTCAGTGTGTGCACTCTTGTTTAAATGTACTACACTATTACACTTCCCAATTGTCCCACAAACATTCCCTATTGTCCCACAAACATTTTCCAGATTATCCCATAAATTTCATTACTTTTTACCTGTAATTTTAAAAAGTAGGTCAATCGGAAAGACACCAAAAATATTTATTACCTGGTATGCCAATACAATTATAAGTTTATAAAAATTAAGTTAAATACAGAACACAGATCTAAGAAAATATACATTTTGACAATACAATTAAGGTTTATATTTAGGTTAATTATATTATTAGGTTAAATAAAGAAAACATGTAGATGCAAGAAAATATACATTTGGCTTATAAAGGAGTAAGTTTGGTTAGGGCCCTTTTTGACCCATAGCATTAAGTCCATTATTTCAAGGTAAAAGTGGTTCAAGTTGATGAATAGACATGTAAGAAAGTGAAATCAAACCATTTTGCAAACTATTTTTATCAAGTTTTTATTTCAAAGCATTGGCATTTACACCCAAAATAGGAAAAAATGGAGATTTTGGTAAAATACTTTTATACCTAAGAAACATAGAGTACAGGCTTCAACAAACTATATATTTAAATCAGATATGTAATTTATAATATCCAACATAATATGGACATATCTTTTTGTCCACATATGCACTGTATGTTTCTGATCATAAAAACCAATGGAAATTGACCAGTTTTCTTCGAATTTCATGAAAAAACACTGATTCTTGAATTTCCAACAATGAGACCTATTTCTTATCTAGTCATTGTTTTAGCTTTGATTCATTATGATAATGGTCATAAATCCTTATTTGAAATTTTAGCTAGAAATAGGGGCATTATCACACCTACTCCTGTAAGATATTAATATTAGGTTAAATACAGAACATGGGTAGATCCAAGAAAATATACATTTTGACATTGAATTTAAGTTTAGAATATAAGGTTGAAAAAAAGTACACAGGTAGATCCAAGAACATACCAATTGTGTATTGTTTCACATTTTGTTCTCTGTGCCTTTTATAACTTTCTATACAGTTTGGTTTTGCTTATTGTTGAAGGTCACACAATGAAATGCAGTTGTTTATAGATATAAGAAGATGTGGTATGAGTGCTAATGAGACAACTCTCCATCCAAGTCACAATTTGTAAAAGTAAACCATTATAGGTCAAAGTACGGCCTTCAACACGGAGCCTTGGCTCACACCGAACAGCAAGCTATAAAAGGCCCCAAAAATGACTAGTGTAAAACCATTCAACATGTTCAAACAGGAAAACCAACAGTCTAATCTATATAAAAATGAGAAACGAGACACACTTAAGAACCACATCAACAAACAACAACCACTGAACATCAGTTTCCTGACTTAGGACAGGTGCAAACAAATGCAGCAGGTTAAACGTTTTAATAGGCGCTAACCTTCACCCTGAACTGAAACAATAGTGTATTCTAATATGACGTTCTTCAAACGCTTTGAGTACACACCCGTGGTAAAATATGAATATATTGTTTGGGCTGTTCCGATCATACTCCCACGTCATATGCTTTCTACGAATGAGCTACCTGATGTCACTGAATGATGACGTTAGAATATAAGCATTTTACGGAAAATGCACGATTGTGAAACCGAAAATCATCACAGCAAGGAAACATAAACAAACGATGACAAAATGTGTTATAAGCCATTTTTTTTACATTTAAAATTATCATTTAAATTCATCCAAACCTATCTAAATTCGTTTTGTAAATAGTTTAAGCATGTCACTAGTTCAGTTTACTCTGTTCTTTTACGTCAATGTAATAGTGCGTTTATTTATGGGAACGGCAAATATTTGCCTTCAACTAGAGCGCTTCAATCCAAAAGAATTGCTGTATTTGTCCTATTAGAATATAAAGAATTCATGGGGCTTGAATTTATACTGATTTTACCACGGGTTTTCCCTTTATGCCGATATTTTACCCCTTGCTGTTGCTCGCGGTAAAATATTTAGCATACAGGGCCAACCCATGGTAAAATCAGTATAAATTCAAGCCCCCATGAATTATTTCTTAAACATCACAACATAGAAAGACACACTATAAAATATCAATTGAAATGGCTGAACTCAATCAAAAGACATATTAACAAAAACAAGTGAGCATACACTGAAAAAATAAATTTGATCTATGACACAATGTAAATACAAAATTAATAAAACAAGGGGGTTAGATGTAAAACAATATCAGAAAGGCAACCATAACCTTGGACAAAATGACGCCAAATAAAATGAAGTACACAGGTAAATAAAAATAATTTTGTTGTAAGGTATACACACAGTACAGAAATATTTTCCTTTGGTGTTTTGTTGGATTATTGTTTCCTTGGAAACCACATCTTTTGATTTCTATATTACATACACCTCAGTAACAGCTGCACAAAATTCTGGAAACATTTTTTATGCCCCCGCCGTAGTGGAGGGGGCATTAAGTTTTACCCTTGTCCGTTTGTACGTACGTACGTACGTCCCAAAATTTGTTTCCTTTCTCTAACTTGAGTTTGCCTCATCCAAATGTTATGAAACTTATACACAATGCTAATTACCACAAAACACAGATCAAGTTTGAATTTTGGTGGCGTCACTTTTACCGTTCTAGAGTTATGCCCCTTTACAAATGGAAAAATGCAAAATTTTTAGTTTCCATTCTCTAACTTAAGTTTGCCTCAACCAAATGTTATGAGACTTATACACACTGCTTATTACTACCAAATACAGATCAAGTTTGAATTTTGGTAGGGTCACTCTAACCGTTCTAGAGTTATGCCCCTTTATAAATGGAAAAATTACAAAATTTTTAGTTTCCGTTCTCTAACTTAAGTTTGCCTCAACCAAATGTTATGAAACTTATACACAATGCTTATTGCCACAAAACACAGATCAAGTTTGAATTTTGGTGGCGTCACTTTAACTGTTCTAGAGTTATGCCCCTTTATAAATGGAAAAATTGCAAAATTTTTATTTTCTTCTAAATATCAAGTAATTTTTAAAATTGGAGTTATCTTCCTTTGTCCATGATTATAGTTGAATCTACTACAATCAATGCTTTATACAATGCAATGTTTAATTTTGACTTCCATTTATAAAACACAGATCAAGTTGAATTTGGGTAGTGTCACTTTAACCATTATTGAGTTATGCCCCTTTTATAAAGCAAAAGATTGCAAAATTTCTAGTTTCCATTCTGTAACTGAAGTTTGCCCCAACCAAACATTACGAAACCTGTACACAGTATTCATTTACACAAAACTAAGATCAAGTACAATTTTTTTGTTTCCGTTTTCTTACTTTAGTTTGCCTCAACCAAATGTTATGAAACTTATACACAATGCTTCTTACTACATAATACAGATTAAATACCAAATTTGGTGGTGACACTTTTACCATTCTTGAGTTATGTCCCTTTATAAACATAATAATTGCTGAATTTTTGTTTCCGTTCTCTAACTTTAGTTTGTCTCAACCAAATGTTATAAAGTTTATACACAACCGTTCTAGAGTTATTATTGTTTACAAATAGAAAAATTGCTGAATTTTTATACGACCGCAAAAATGTTTTGTGGTCGATATTGGTATGACGTTGGCGCTCGTCGTCGTCGTCGCCGTCGTCGTCCGAAGACACATTGGTTTTCGCACTCTAACTTTAGTTTAAGTAAATGGATCTCTAGGAAATTTTACCATAAGGTTCAATACCACAAAGGAAGGTTGGGATTGATTTTGGGGTTATGGTACCAACAGTTAAGGAATTAGGGGCCAAAAGGGGCCAAAATAAGCATTTTGTAACTTCCAGACAATAACTTGTGTGTAAGTGTATGGATCTCTGACATTGTACCACAAGGTTCCATATCACAAAGGAATGCTGGGATTGATTTTGGGGTTATTGCCTCAAAATTTTAGGAATTAGGGGCCAAAAAGGGGCAAAAATAAGCATTTTTCTAGTTTCAGGACAATAACTTGTGTGTAAGTGTATGGATCTTTCTGAAATTGTACTACAAGGTTCCATATCACAAAGGAAAGCTGGAATTGAGTTTGGGGTAATTGCCTAAACGTTTAGGAATTAGGGGCCAAAAGGGCCAAAATAAGAATTTTCTAGTTTCCAGACAATAACTTGTGTTTAAGTGTATGGATCTCTGAAATTGTACTGCAAGGTACCATACCTCATTGAAGGCTGGGATTGAGTTTGGGGTGATGAATCATAAGGGGTTCAAAAATTGGGAGGGGATTTTTTTCCCCTTTTCTTCCTTTTTTCCTTTTTTTTTTCTTTAAAATTTTCCATTTTAAGTTGGTTATTTCTGATTTATATTTAAAAGCAAATAATAATGATATGGCAGGAGATACACACCAAACAGGATGTGTAAATTATTATATAATAAGAAATTTTCAATTGCACAGTATTGCTAATAGCAAAAATCTTCAATTGCACAGTATTGCGCAATAGCAAGAAATATCCAATAGCACAATATTGCACAATAGGAAGAAATTGTCAATTGTACAGTATTGCACAATAGCAAGAAATATTCAATTGCACAGTATTGCGCAATTGCAAGAAATATTTAATTGCACAGTATTGTGCAAAAGAAGATACTTTGTATAAATTGCTTATTTCTTGACCAATTTCAATGGGGTTTTCTTCTTGAATTCTTGGGGTTCTTTAATATGCTGAATCTAACCGTGTATTAAGTTTTTGGATTTTGGGCCCGCTTTTAAATTGGTCCACATTGAGGTCCAAAGGGTCCATAATTAAACTTTGTTTGATTTCATCAAAATTGAATTATTGGGGTTCTTTGATATGCCGAATCTAACCGTGTATTTAGATTCTTAATTTTGGTCCCGTTTTCAAATTGGTCTACATTAAGGTCCAAAGGGTCCAAAATTAAACTTAGTTTGATTTTAACAAAATTGAATTCTTAGGGTTCTTTGATATGCTGAATCTAATCATGTATTTAGATTTTTGATTATGGGCCCAGTTTTCAAGTTGGTCCAAATTGGGGTCCAAAATTAAACTTTGTTTGATTTCAACAAAATTGAATATATGGGGTTCTTTGATATGCTGAATCTAACCATGTATTTAGATTCTTAATTTTTGGTCCCGTTTTCAAATTGGTCTACATTAAGGTCCAAAGGGTCCAAAATTAAACTTAATTTGATTTTAACAAAATTGAATTCTTAGGGTTCTTTGATATGCTGAATCTAAACATGTATTTAAATTTTGATTATGGGCCCAGTTTTCAAGTTGGTCCAAATCGGGTCCAAAATTAAACTTTGTTTGATTTCAACAAAATTGAATATATGGGGTTCTTTGATATGCTGAATCTAACCATGTATTTAGATTTTTGATTTTTGGGCCCTGTTATCAACTTTGTCCACATTGAGGTCAAAAGTGTCCAAAATTAAACTTTGTTTGATTTTAACAAAATTGAATTCTTAGGGTTCTTTGATATGCTGAATCTAACCATGTATTTAGATTTTGGATATTGGACCATAATAGGTGAATGTCCAATTTAAAATTTTAAGTTCTTAGACCACATTCATTCTGTGTCAGAAACCTATGCTGTGTCAAATATTTAATCACAATCCAAATTCAGAGCTGTATTAAGCTTGAATGTTGTGTCCATACTTGCCCCAACTATTCAGGGTTCGACCTCTGCGGTCGTATCAAGCTGCGCCCTGCGGAGCATTTTATTAATTTCTGTTCTCTGCTTAAGTTAGCCTCAGCCAAATGTTATGAGACTTACACACAATGCTTATTACCACAAAACTCAGATCAAGTTCAAATTTGGGTAGTGTCACTTTTACCGTTCTTCAGTTATGTTCCTTTATAACTATATGATATGCAAGCAGGGGCATCATCTGTGTGTGGACACTATCCACATTTTTTTATTTTAAAAAGAAACACAGAATAATGATACCTTTCTTAAGGACCATTAAGCAAAAAATATTTTGTAGGAAGGAGGTTTTTATGTAGAATGTGGTGGACTAAATGGAGAGAAAGGATCCAACACATTTTTCTTTGAAAAAGTCAGGAAATGGAATGGTTTACTGATTGAGGCAGATCCCACTAATTATGCAGCATTAAAATCAAAACATAGAAAAGCCTTCTCAGTGAATGCTTGCCTAAGCCCTAGATCTACTCCAGCAAAGGTATGCTATAGTTATTTATTGTCAGCAAAGATATTCAATATCTTAAAGTTTTCACAGACAATCAGACAAAACAGAAACAGAAAAACATAAGCAAAGGGATAACAATGAGAGGATTCTAAACAACGATTGTAGGTAGCAGATGAGGATCCAAGATTTTGAAAAAGGGGGCCCACAGGCCCCCAAAC
This sequence comes from Mytilus coruscus, assembly GCA_017311375.1. NCBI lineage: Eukaryota > Metazoa > Mollusca > Bivalvia > Mytilida > Mytilidae > Mytilus > Mytilus coruscus. The sequence goes on from CM029596.1 coordinate 40,042,801, forward strand.
TAGGCAACATTTGGTGTGGAACAGGTAAAAAGTCTGAATTAACCACAAATGAAGCTCCTTAAAGGGGCCTGGGCAGCCTGGCCCCCTTAAATCTACCTCTGCGTAAAAAAATGGTGCGAAGGCAAGGAACATTTTTAATATTCATGTCAAAATATTTTCACACAAATCATGACATAACTATTAATATAAAATAGATTATTACAAATATTGGTTTTATTAGTTTACAGTTAACAACAATAAGACAGAACTTTTACATGCAAAATATCTGACATCACAAGTTTATAACTTCCTGTCAATACAGAAACCTGAGTAAACTGACCCACTGTCCAAACCAACTCTTTTTCATATCTCAGAGCTGGCTGGTTTATACAGGTTTTACTGTATTTGATATACAAATGTACCAGGATGTAACATAGTTTAATAATGTTTGATGGGACCTCCTGATTAGAGCTTATCCATGACTTCCAAAGATTCTCACACTCCAGAAATAGTTAATACCACTATTAACATTGACTTTGTCACATAAAAAAAGTCCTTAATGGTTGTAAGAGTCAGAAGAAGCGAGATATTTGTATTTGATTATTTATGATTGCAGGTATATAACGAAATTTATAAAGTTACCTGTGCAAATTAAGAAGCCAAAACACAGGGGAACCTTGTTGTGTTCAGCAGCAGCTTTAAATTCAGTCGTTATTGAAGCATTTTTGTCTACAATTTAACCTTCAGTAAAAGTTGTAGGTACTTGAATTTGTTATTTCAGTTTTGAGTATTTAATATAGTACTTACGCCAAACAAGACAACATGTCTCTGTGATTCTCCTTCTTGGTGGACTTTTTATTCTGCTGTGTCTGCTGTTCATCTCTAATTGTCTCATTGACCTGGAGTAAAGACAACTATGTTTTTTTATTCAACTGGTTCCTTGGCAAATCTATATTTTTAAAAGCGACATAGTTATTATTTACTGTCATAGTCAGTTTAACCTTTTGCAATTGTATGACTACTGAAATGCTACAAAAACATTTTTTTTTATTGTTAATTGTATAGTTTATATTCTGAAGTACTAATATATATCTTATCTGTGTTTTTTCCAGCTGACATTTAACAAAGCGTTTAACAGAGGAAGAATAGTACATGATAAGGATGCACAAGATTGGATTAAAAAACAACGCATAGCTTCAGATCCAGTAGAAATAGAATGTTTTCCATTTTATTCCTTCATGCTAGCACTGAATAGAACAACAATAGACTTCTTCAGTTTAGATGTAGAAGGAGATGAGCTTAATGTATTAAAAACAATTCCTTTTGAAAAATTAAACATAAAAATGTTGGCAGTGGAGTATGTTCATGAAACGGGGGCCATAACCAGTTACAGAGATTCATGGAAAGTAAAGGCTATGACACATTGTTAAAAATGCAGAGAGATGATGGGGGTGTAAATGATTTAATATTCAGAAAAAAGGGGTTAAAGCATTAATGTTTAAAATTGTGAAAAGTAGATTGTGAAAAGCTAATGATATGGTATTTGTGAAGACTAGAAAATCAATCCGTTTATATTATGCTAGATGAGTAAGACTTTCTATTGAAAGGAATTAAAGGTTAAAACATAAATGTTGAGATTGTAAGGCCAGAATAAGTCCATTCATTATGATTGCATTGTCAAATTTAAGAGATGCCATATTTTCTTTATATTTTTTAGATTATCTGGCCCAAAGTTATGGTTTATACTTATATGAGCTTTTTCCATCACTTGGCATCTCATTTCATTACATTTGTTCTGAGATCTTCCTCAAAGCTACTGAACCAATTGAAATCAATTTTGACATGATTGATTCTGTGGGTATCTAGATCATTGAAAATTATAGGTTGTTCCATTAACCAACATGTGTACTGTAGATAGAAATTGATCATAAGGTAAACAGAACAATGCTGAAAAATCTGACAGTTGAAAATCTTCAGAATGTCGTGATATTTACCTTCCATTTATACAAAAAATATCAGATGACTCCTTATAGAAGTAAGTGTCTGTAAAACACTATTTTGACCAATTATAGCATTTTGTGCCTTTTATCTGGTGCAGTAAAATTTGTAAATTTGTGATATGTCTACCTATTTTCTTGAAAACTATTATAGACAGACATACACTGTAAATGTCTAAAACTACAAATTGACTCTTTGTAGAAGTTATTGCTTTTATAGCTCGCATCTTTAAAACAGAGAGAAATTCAAATCAACAAAAATGTTCAGCAATGCATGATTTAAAAAACCCAAATGACTGAAACCATATATTTCTTGAAGCAGTTATTGTCCTTAAATGGCTGTTTTTGACCATTATTTGCATTTATTGATCCAATGTTTAAACCTAACTTTACTTAAATGATCCTTTAAGTGTTATAAGATATAAGATAGTGAATTATAGATGATTTATCAACCAAGATGGCCACAATGACTAAAAATAGAACATAAAGGCAAGGTGCAATATTTTTCCAATGCCATGAAAACTGTAGTTAATATAACAATCTGGCAGGGATAAAAACAAATTCGAAAAGTAAAGATCTACTGTTATTCTATCAAAATTGTCAGGATTCCTTCTTAGATTTATTGTCCTAAAATGACGATTTTATGAATTTAAGACTTTTTGGGGTATTCTCTTGAAAATAATAAAGGAAAGAGAGAAAAACAATACATTTGTGTAACAGCAAAATTAATAAACAAGAAAATTAAGACCTATAAATCATTTTCTTAGTTATTAATATGATGACTACTTAATGGAAAGTCATATTTTTTTTAAAAAGGGGGGAGATCATTGGCGATTTTGCTTTTGGTATTTTTTATCCTGATTTTAATGTAGATATCAGTACGGCATGTTACTGCCAGATGGGCAATTCAGACATCTAGTAGTTATTTTTTTGAAATTATATCTTAGTAGTAAACTTTCTCTATAGAATTATGTGATAAATCATTTTGAGTTAATAAGAGTGCAATTGTTTTAGTGAATAAATATTATATGAGATGCCAAATGATCAATGAACATACTCTTATGTTTCAAAAGGAGTTCTTAGCACTGAAATTTTTGTCTTTGAATTTTTTATTGAAAAGCTAGTCAGATTTATACATTTTACCTTGATTCAAAATAGTAGTTTGAGCATAAAAACATATATAATGTAACATTTACAATGCTTCTGCTTTTAGTTGTATTATTATTAATTTTCTTTATTGTTTTGTAGATGGTGCTAACTTTATACATTTTTTAGCAATTATGTTTTTAATACAAATAATTACTGATAATCTCACTGTTTAAAATGTATTTGTTAGTAACATATGGATCTGAGGGGAGATAACTTAAATTCTCCTTGTTGCTGAACAACTACCATAGTTAACTTTGAGAAAGTAGATGTAAATTCTTTATAATTTTTCTTAAGCTTATATAGCATACACAATTAGTTACAATTTGACAATTAATTTAAAGAGTTCCCTTCTTCAGCTGCATAGTTTCACTAAATGAGTTCATACACTTGAGGAGACCTAAATAAAGTCTCAGGCTGTTGACAATCCCCTTTAAATAAATACAGAAATAGACTGAAAAACATGAAATTGATATGACTGGCATAAAGTGTGTTTCAAGCTTTTAGAGTAACAATATCTGTTAGAACTAAGTTCTAGCATAACACTGGATTTTTTCAGTCACAATCTATGTATATCTTGTATAACATTGGTTATCTGCATTTTGCAGTTCAAAACAATCCTTTTAAAGTTCTTATCCAGTAGAAATTAAATAAACAATTATTACCAGGTTAGCTTATAATGCTATCATGTGTGTCAGTTTTCACCAGCCAGAAATAGAGCATAGTACCATAAGTCCTGTTCCATAAAAACATACACGGGACCCAAGGAATGCACTTTAAATAATCTCAGATATGGGTGGGTAAATATCAGCTGCATTCATTATATAAAGCTAGCCTTGGTTGTATAGAAGGTAATATTCATAACTAAGTTCTTCAAGATTAATGTCAGTACATCTTAGTGTTTCATTATTTTGGGCAGGTGAGACAAATTTCTGTTTTATCTGGTTTTGCTTCTTTTTCTTTGTATGGTAAATGTATTTTTTTTGTTATGCTTCATTTAGCAGTTTGTTTGTATTATATAATGCCATTTAGAATTACAACTCATGATTTTACTGTTGCAATCAAATTTTAAATCATCATTTTGTGAAATGTTGTGTTTGTTGTTTACATATTTGTAAATTAATTCTGTTCAGGAAATAGTTGGCATTGTAATTTAGGAGCAGTTAGAGATGTATAATTTATATATTGATACATTGTATGAGTATCATGCAATATTTGAAATCTTTTCATTTTAATCGTGAATCCAGTACTTCCAGTATATATGTAAAAAAAGACAAATGAGATTTATGTCTTAAATTAATATGATATGTTTTAGCTTTTAAGGATGTTTGCTACTCTGTTTCAAAATAACAAGCTCTTTAAAAGACTGCTATAAATTGATAGTATATAAATAAAGGAACTAAAAAAGCAGAAAAAAATGAAGGGTCCGTGTGCTTGTTTTCGAGATATAAGCCATTGAAAATTTGGCAGGAAATAATTCTCTCTAGACTTTTCATACATTTAACATTGGCACCCTTTTTCTTTCAAAAAATATGAAAAAATAACAAGGATTTTATAGGATTTTCAAGTATGGCTTTTTAAACTATATGTAATAAAAATATGAAAAGAAAAGTAGGGGTTAGTGGGGAAATTTTTTTAATGGCACTACATGGATAAAACCAGAGGATTCGAATATCTGGCAAAAATTCAAAAACAACAGGAGCGAACATCCTTAAAATGTAAGAATTTTGACCTATTTGAGATTAGTGATACTGTGGATTTGTTTATCAAATTTTGTGGATTGAGGACAAATTGAAATTGTCATGGTATTGCCAAAGTCTTTATACAAGCTTAAAGAAAATTTATACTTTGTTGAACATGTGGTATACCTATATCCACGAAAATTGCTGCCCAACAAATAATAATTCAGCATGACAAGTTTCAGTACTGTGTATCCTTGTAAATCGACAAGTATTAGTGCTAAAGCAAAGCAAGGATATTATACCTTGATCTCATTTGATAAAATTTTTCTTGTTTTAAATTTAGAAGGACCTTCATTTGTGTGTATTAGTTGTTTTATTATTTCATTCCTAGTTCCAAAAATTATGCTGCTTTAGAAATATTAGGGATGAAGGCTATTTATTGAGTTATAATGGCAGAGTAAACAAGTATGAAAAAAATTAGAAAACTGATTACCTAACAATAATTTTTGATTTATTTTTGAGTTTTTAACTTGCTTTGTGGTAATACAGTGTTTGTTAATTTTGATGTTTTCTTTCATTGTATTTTCATTTTAGGGTAATATTTATGCAAGTGAATTATTCATTCACACTTAGTAACAGCCATACAAAACAGGTCTGTATGTGATACCATTAGAATCAGTAGAGAATCTGATACATCTGACGATATACAATTGATTGGTTTTAGTTCAAATTTAAAGAATTGGTGATAGTGGTAGTCATAGGATGAAATCTCTGTATTTTACAAGTCAAAATATATAAGCTTTCACCAAAGTTATATTTTTTTTTTTTCGTGTTTCTTGTTGTTAGTCATAGTTTATTGTGTTAAATTTAATGTTATTGAAATTGAATACTTAATGAATGACCTTTGTCATTGAGCCATAGGAGGGAAGTTGTTACGAGACTACCTTTAATTTTTGAAACTGTCTTGCCATTGGTAAATCATTAAGAATGCTGTTAATTTTTGTTGCCATATTTAGTCATTAAAATGTATACTACAATAGTCTATGCATTGTTATATTTCATAGAATGGAATGACTCCTTTTTAGGTCACCTGGTCCTTTCAACTAATCTTCTGGCCTAAAACCATAGGACAAGTTGGAACTTAAATGGGTCCTTATCATTTGTAGGGTGTAAACCTTTAAAATTATAACAGAATGTCAGGCCTACTAACCAACATAGATGCTAATACTAAAAGTAAGACAATGGGATAAAAACGAAGAAATATAGTTTAAAAAGTCCACTGGGTAAGGGTCTTTTCCTATATGAAGGTATATACAGGCGTGTGGCTGGCGTTGGTCAAATATATCAATTAGGTGCAATGGTAATAATTTATATGTTAATAGGTTTATTTATAAATTGTTGTCTTCTGATAATATGTCTGTAGAGAATTCACAAGTGTCAACTTTCAAAACCACCAGAAGGGGAGATCTCCCCCAACAAAAATGTTTTTTTGGGAGATTTACTGAAGCACCATTTCATAGGCTACCTACTGTTATTTGTAGTAACAACAACTTCTTGTTACATGTTTTATTTTTACATTTGAGATTTGACATTTAGTTTAATTTTTAGCTCACCTTTCCTAAAAGGAAATGTGAGCTTTTGCCATCACTTGGCGTCCGTCGTCACCGTCCGTTGTAAACTATTTCAAAGATCTTCTCCTCTGAAGCTACTGAACCAATTCCAACCAAACTCAAGCTGAATGATCCTTAGGGTATCTAGAATAAAGTTTGTGTTTTATTTTCTGTTTTGTCAAAAAACATGGCTGCCATGGCTAAAAATAGAACATAGGGGTAAAATGCAGTTTTTTGCTTATATCTCAAAAACAAAAGCATTTAGAGCAAATCTGACATGGGGTAAAAATGTTCATTAATAGGTCAAGTTCTATCAGCCCTGAAATTTTCAGATGAATCTAACAACCCATTGTTGGGTTGCTGCCACTAAATTGGTAATTTTAAGGAAATTTTGCGGTTTTTGCTTATTATCTTGAATATTATTATAGATAAACATAAACTGTAAACAGCAAAAATATTCAGCAAAGTAAGATCTACAAATAAGTTTTATATGACCAAAATTGTCAATTGACCCCTTAAGGAGTTATTGCCCTTTAAAGACAATTTTACACTATTTGTTTATCATGTTTTCTAACTTTAAAAAATCTTCTCCTCTGAAACAACTGAACCAAATTAAACCAAACTTAAGCTGAATGATTCTTACGGTATCTAGAATAAAAGTTTGTGTTTTATTTTGTTTCCTCAGAAAACATGGCCGCATGGCTAAAAATAGAACAAAGGGTAAAACTCAGTTTCTATGCCCCGACAAAGCGGAGGGGGCATTAAGTTTTACCCTTGTCCGTCCGTACGTCCCAAAATTGGTTTCCGTTCTCCAACTTAAGTTTGCCTCAACCAAATGTTATCAAACTTATACACAATTTTTATTACCACAAAACACAGATCAAGTTTGAATTTTGGTGGCGTCACTTTAACCGTTCTAGAGTTATGCCCCTTTATAAATGGAAAAATTGCAAAATTTTTCATTTCAGTTTTCTAACTTAAGTTTGCCTCATCCAAATGTAATGAAATTTATACACAATGCTTATTACCACAATACACAGGTCAAGTTTGAATTTTGGGGGTGTCACTTTTACTGTTCTAGAGTTATGCCCCTTTACAAAAGGAAAAATTGCTAAATTTTCATTTTTTTCCAAAAATATCAATGTCATTATTCAAGTAATTTTTAAAATTGGAGTTATCTTCCTTTGTCCATGATTATAGTTGAATCAACTACAATCAATGCTTTATACAATGCAATGTTTAATTTTGCCTTCCACTGATGAAACACAGATCAAGTTGAATTTGGGTTGTGTCACTTTAACCATTATTGAGTTATGCCCTTTATAAATCGAAAAATTGCAAAATTTTTTGGTTCCATTCTGTAACTTAAGTTTGCCCCAACCAAACATTATGAAACCTATACACAATACTCATTACCACAAAACTAAGATCAAGTACAAATATTCTTTCTGTTCTCTAACTTTAGACTTTAGTTTGCCTCAACCAAATGTTATGAAACTTATACACAATGCTTATTACTACACAATACAGATTACTGGTAAGTACGAAATTTGGTGGCGTCACTTTTACCATTCTTGAGTTATGTCCCTTTATAAACATAAAAGTTGCTGAATTTTTCGTTTCCGTTCTCTAACTTTAGTTTGTCTCAACCAAATGTTATAAAACTTATACACAACCGTTCTAGAGTTATGCGTGTTTACAAATAGAAAAATTGCTGAATTTTTTGTTTCTGTTCTCTACTTAAGTTAGCCTCAACCAAATGTTATGAGACTTACACACAATGCTTATTACCACAAAACTCAGATCAAGTTCAAATTTGGGTAGCGTCACTTTTAATGTTCTTCAGTTATGTCCCTTTATAACTATATGATATGCAAGCGGGGGCATCATCTGTGTCCACATGTGGACACAATCCACATTTATTGACTTATATCTCAAAAACTAAAGCATTTAGAGCAAATCAGACAAGAAGTTAAAGTATTCATAAGGTCAAGGTCTACCTGCCCTGAAATTATCAGCCAAATTGGGTATCTGATTTTTAGGTTATTGCCTCTGAATTGAAGATTTTAAGGATATTTTGCAGTTTTCGGTTATTATCTTGAATATTATTATAGATAAACTGTAAACAGCAAAAATGTTCAGCAAAGTAAGATCTACAAATAAGTTTTATATGACCAAAATTGTCAATTGACCCCTTAAGGAGTTATTGCCCTTTAAAGACAATTTTTCACAATTTGTTCATCTAGTTTGCTTACTTTAAAAAATCTTCTCCTTTGAAACTGCTGAGCCAAATTTGGGCTGAATTAGTTTCAGAGTATCTTGTATAAATTTTGTATTTTATTTCCTTGTATGTCAAGAAACATAGCCACTATGGCTAAAATGGAACATAGGGATAAAATGCATTTTTTTGCTTTTGAAGAAAATATTACAGATACAAAGAACGATGGCATTTTTAAGCCACTCATTAATATATATTGAAAAGCAAAAATAATCATTGATGAAAAATTTAAGCGAAAAATTAAAGGTGAGCGGTTCAGGCTCTTGAGAGCCTCTTGTTGGTTATTGGAGAAGCTGATTTAGCAGCCTTCAACATTCAGACTGTTCAAGTCAAAGTAAGGCACGATATGTTTTGTTCTGAAAGAAAATGCTTACTTTTCATTGATGGCATTTTCAAAAATGACAAAAAATATATATGAGATGTACTTGCATGAATGTGAGCAGCTTCTAAACGAAAACTCATGACTTACTTACAATAGGGTAAACTACGATATGTTCTGAATGTGCAGTTGACAATTTCTGAATATCAGGAGATTCTAACTTCTGCGAATCAAGCGGAGATATAAAGAAATTCGAGGCTCCTGCCAAGATCAGAAGAACTGACACCTATGAATGATCTTTCACCTGCTGAAACTTTTATTGACGCAAGTAAAATCATCCTTCCACATCTTATTAAGATACATGTCACAAATTTATATCTTATCGCTGAAAATTATATATTTGGTTATGATTATACTATGAAACAGATGTATGATTTAAGACTTTTAAAACTTCAATATATGAATGGGGGTGTTTCTTTAACCCCGGTACCACGATTTCCCGAGAAGTACAAGAACAACGTAATATCCCGAAAACAAACAGATTTATCCCGATAACAAGATTTTTTATGGAGTTATACTACTTTTAACAATATTAAGGAATATTAATTAAAGATATCACTCGTTTTTACTCAATAAAAATGCAATTTCACTTCAAGAATTCGATTTTTATGTGTTGTATGCAAATTCCTTTAAAGGAAAATTCGCGATTTTTCACTTATCATCTTATTATGTTCATAATCATAATACCATAAAAACATATTCACCAAGTTTTATTTTGAAATGAAAAGTAATAAAGAAGAAAATTGGGAATTATTAATTTTATTTATCCAAACTTCCTGATTTATGTGATGTAGTTAAGTCTTTTGCATGCCGGGAGTGAAATTAATCTCATTTAAGTCTTGTTCGTTAACCATCTAATAACGCGATTTAAAGCGCATCGACGACTTTCGGTGTAGCTATTAACCAACTAAAATAGGTGATAGCCATGCAACTTTTAAAATTAGATTGTAGGATTTATGTTTTAACGATTTTTGATACGAATTTTAGTAATAAAAGTAAATCATACAATAAAAATTTTTATGATTTTTCCCGACAAATACTTTAAACAAACACAGGAAACTGACATGATCGATAGTGTATTAAAAATACTTGTTTGTATTGACCTTTTTGATTCAGTCCAGCAAATATTACTTGTACTGTGGAAATAGAATGTGTATTGTTATGTGACACCAGAGACATATGTGTATATATGTCTCTGGTGACACTTAGTGAATGTTGAATTCGTGGTTAAACTCAAGGTAATTAAAAGATTAGCATTCTGTAATTGTAATCTTTTGATCTTCATTCAGTGAATTGTAGCCGTCACGGTTTACCGTTCCAGGTGTGAATAACATTTCGTATGAATGATAAACGGAAGTGCTGGTTTTAGACACAGGAAATATAAAAAAAAAAAGAATTAAAATTAATTTAGTGGAGTAATTAAGTCGCACAATAACTGGATAGTCGTTGTATATTTTTATATTTTGCGTAAGCTTACTTTTAAATGAATTATGACCGCCGATACTTTTGTAACGATGAAATACTGAATTAATTTAATTGAATAAATTTATAAATAATAATAGCCTTCTGAACACGAGTGTATGAACTAAAATTGTGCTATTTTAAATTAGAATCGGTAACCTTGAATATTTGAAACAGATCATTACCAATTGCAATTATAGAATTTAGTCCATCCAAAACGATCTTTATTTACATATTCAGGAATTAATTTTTCTCATCAAAATATTTTAAATCTCACAACGCATAAATACTTCAGCTATTTGAAAAAAAATTGACAAAAATTTAAGGATCATCTTGGAATGGAATCGAAAATTACGAACAAATATTCTTTTCAGGTGTGAAAACATCAACAAAATTTATACATAATCGGAATGTCCCTATTAAAATAGTATTCGTCTCACAACGTATAATACTTTAGCTATTTGACCAACGATGTTTAAAAAAAAAGACCAAACCAATTTGATGTCATCTTTGCCTATTTTTGTATATAATTATAAGTCTGTTTTAACTGGCAAGAATACCCCTAAAGCGGACAAGCAGTTTATTCTTTAAATTTCTGTTATTGAATACCAAGAAAGAAAATAAATCCCGAAATTAATTTGAAACTTTGATACTCAATAGTTTTCCTGGAAAAAAATCACATCCCTTGGGGATAATCAGTTTACGTCCAGTGACATATATATAACATAAATGTCGGAACAGGAAATTTGGCATAAAACACTTTCAGAACCATGTTCACATTATTATCCATTATACCCAACAATTGTGATGATGACGAATTTCTTCCTTTGTTCCGAGAACAATCTACTTGAAATATAAATCTGTGATTTTACTATGTCCATAACTTCGATGAACCAGAGACATATGTATATATGTCTCTGGATGAACCAAAGCAAGTTAGACATCGACCTGTATTTAAATCAAATTGGTTCTCTTCTTCTTTTGGTATACAATAGTCCATCGACATCCGATGATTACATACTGTTGGCATACGTGGACTAGTCTATTTACAAAATTTTTACCCCAATTTAAACAAAATGTATGTTTCTTTCTTATGTTCAATGTATACATGTATATTTTAAATTGCGACTATCTATAGTTCCGTAACTTTCTATCAAGGTGTATAAACGAATGATCGACAAGTGTGTACATTTTTGTTAAATCAATACTTCTTGTATGTTTCAAACTGTCCTTCACTATTGACAACAAGTATATACTTACATTTTCCCAAATTCACCCGTGGAAAAAATATGTAAATAGATTTATATTTTATCATTTTTTTATTTTTTTTTGGAATTATTAAGATTTTTTTGTAAATATTATTCTTTACACCAGAAATGTTATTTATAAGCAAGCGTATGAGTTAAGTAATGACTAGTATATCACTATCGGACACGCAAGACAGAGATGTATATTATACACCTGATAGTTCAAAATAGAAAGTTACAAGTTATCGGTCGTGTACACTGATCAATACCCTCAGAAGTGAAACGATGCATGAACTTGCAAGCCCAACAGGAAATCGCTTGAATACCTGGACGTGTCACCTCACAATACCTTTGGGAGTAATACCTTCAGCCATGCTGGTGATCAGATAAGGGAAGGTCCAAATTTATTTAAATAAGTTTATTGCATAATAGAATTATGAACAAATTAGATTTTCGAAAATAATTTTCACGGAACACTTATTCATGATCATAAATGAATTTGAACTTTGACTTTTTAACTAATTTCCAATATATAAACAGTTTAAACACGACAGACCATGGTTATTTAAAAAAATAATAACATTTTCCGTATCAAGTTAGTAAGTCGGATAAAACAACCGTACGATTGAAAAGATATTGACACGCAATTACGACTACATTAGGTTACTGTAGTTTTGGTCCTTTGTGGTTTATAGACCTATCGTGGTTTCTAAACGGAGAAGATATCAAAATGGCGGCACGCAGAGAATTGATACTCTAAATTTAAAATCGATGGTGATCTCTTATCTAGCAGAATAAAACTTTGATACTTATGAATTTGAGCTTTTTTACACAGAATGGACATAATATCAATTTTTGCGAAGTTTCCTTTAACCCCAGCCATATGTCTATATCCAAATTTGTTTGTTGAAGTCTCTCCAGGAAAATGTCATGAAAAGTTTAGAAAAGAAGCAATTAGAAATGACAGCTTATATCCTCAACCATATAATATTTCTTATATGATTTGCATATCTACAAATACTTGAATTGGAATGGTCCGTAAGCATTTTTTCCCTTGGTTTACACTTCGATAGACCATGCATGTTGCCGAAACTATTTTCGTAATCTTCATTGTGATCTATCCATGCTCGATACAGATGCATGGGATCAAGGGGTTTAAGCAAATTGAGATTGAAAAAAACAAATACATAATTGTTATTTCTATTCTAACGAATAATAAAAATGATTAATGCATTAAAGCTTGGAAAGTGTATAAATTTACAATAAAATAAAATTCTGCGAAAATTTCATGAATGAGCTTGGCGCATTAATGTCATGGGAAAACTTGACGTCATATGAATGAAAACTCAATTTGAAGATTATTCCGTTTCTTGTATGTTACAAATTTAAATAATATCTCATTAAAATGAAGTTTTTGAGGTAGGTGTTATTTCATTTTAGATTCTATTGCATTAATCGAACATCAATGGATTTCAGAAAGTCAATATGGCGGCTTTACTCCTTAGTTACGAAATGTCACAACTATTAACGATTAACTCACAAACTGAATAAAAGCCCAAAGGACTTTTATGTAAAGTTTGTGAGTCAGCGACCCAGTTTACATATCAATAACCTCTGGAAAAAATGTGTTTGATCCTTATAATTCTTAACCCAAACATTAGCATTTTTAATTAACAATCTTTGGTACATTGGCTACTATTTACCATCAAATGCACAATTGACATTTCGTAACTATAATGAAATACCATTACAAAACATAAAATTTTACAAAAAGGAATTCATTAAAACAATCCCGAAAAATACTGCAGTTGGCTTATTCTAACTTCACTTTGGGGAAAGACACATTTGTAGTACATATCCTTATGTTCTTATTCGCCAAGCTTAATTGAACATAAATTATTTAGTCAATAAAACTCAATAAAACTCAACACATGCATAACTATAGAAATGAGCTCTCCAAGTGATTAGCACAATTAATTTAATGTTTTTATCCTACAAACAATATACTCGAAGACATCAAGCCATATCACAGTGGCGGATCCAGAGGGGTTCCGGGGTTGGAACCCCTTTTTGGACGATCAATGCATTTGAATGGGGACATATAGTTTTAACCCCCTTTATCCTGGGTTGGGAACCCCCCCTTTTTAAAATGGCTGGATCCGCCCCTGTATCATATCAACATATCCCTGTAAATGTCCTATTTCAGTAAAATATATCACAATTTTCACCAATACACAGTCCGTATCGGAATTCCAACAAAAACAAAATCTACGACAATCAACAAAACACAATAAATAAATCATTATTACATTATCATGTCAAATTATTAAAAAGGTTTACTAAAATGTATCAACTGGGATTTTTTTTTTGTGGGGTAATATGTATAACGAAACGTATGCTACTCACCAAAAAGGCAGAACATCGAATGACCTGTCATTAAAAGATTTATTATTTATGATAAGACTGCACGAAAATCACGATCCTATATCCTCAAGGATACGGGTAAAATACCTACATTGCGACATACAATAACAAGTCCGGTGTCCAACCATGTGTTCATCAACACGTGTTGAACATAAAAAAACACATACATGTGATTCCGGTACTATTATTCAATATAATTTTTCTTCTTATTATTCCGGTATAGTAGGAGTTGACCATATATGAGCCAGTCCATGCGAAAAGGTGCATAAAGTCCTTTTGATAAACTTTACAGGACACCTTGTTAAAGTTCGTTAAAATATTTTTGAAAAACGATTTTATCCGCAAAAAATTATTTTAATGTAAACATTCATAAAATTGTCAATTTTGTCCCGAATTTGTCAATTAAAACGGAAAAAACGTAGAAATATCTTAATTTTGTACTTAAGCAAGAGTAAAATCATTTGTTACCCGGAACAATGCTATACTGATATGTAACAACTCTATAACTCTATCATTGTCTTTTTAATGTGTGTGTATAATGTATTATTTGTTTTTTTCTTTTTCTACAGACAATCATCTAGCATGAAAGTTTAGTTATATGTTCAAAAATTGTAATATCTGTAATATTTGTTCTGTTTTTGTGAGGGCCTCAAGGTAGATTAGTGAATGCTAATTGAGTCACCCTCTTTAAATAAAGTCATTATTATTATTATTATTATTATTATTATTATTATTATTATTATATTATTATTATTATACAGAGCAGAAACTTAACCATTTACGACACTATAGAGACAAAGGGTCGACAATTTTCATCATCTCTACCTATGTTTAAAGAAAGGAAGACAACATTAAAACGTAAGGGAAAATGCAAAAAATATGTCACCTTGTGTTTTTGAAATTGAAATTAAAGTTAAGTTAATTAATATATAATAAATCAACTGTCCTCGCACGTAACGGGATTCGAACCGTTGCCCCCTTTGATTGCATTGATTTCTACATTGTCAGCGAGAACGTTTTCCCACTGCTACCGGAGTGAACATAATCAAATGGCAAGTTAAGACATTTAAACTAAACATGGAAAATGATTAAAATATATAAAATAATTTAGTAAAATCTTAATATAACAAGGGGAGGGGTCAGCACTTGAAGATGTGTATAGCTTACAGCTTAAGGGTATGAGGAAAAGTAACTGTGTTTTATAGATCATAAGTCTGCTACCAATAATTATGCACACTTTTTAGAATTTCGTATTTTTTTCGTTTTTGTACCTTTTTGCATGGACTGGCTCATATATATTCAATAACTAAAACAGGTTAGGCCAGATTGGCCAGGTGATATGTCTAGTAGAACTGTTACTCAGGTTCCAGAGCACACTGACTATTCTGGCCCTGAATTCCTCAAGTGTTGGTTCAGCTGCTACTGTATCTGACAGAAGGTTCCAGTGTCTTACAGAATGAGGGAACTTGAAATAAAGGCGACAGTAGTTTACCGATGTTAAAATCTCGTAAATCGATTAGGAAGAGACAAATCAAGATACAAACAAAAACTGAGGAAATTACTGAACTCCAAAAGAAGCGAGACAGTGTAAGCATCACCTGCAATAGCTGCATCATCCCCACGAAAGTTCAAACTCAGTCAAAATGCTACAATATGTGAATAGAAAAAATCTGTTAAAAAGTTACAAGCGTCTGAGATTTATACATGCATTAATCTATTGGTCCCAGGTAGCATAAGATAGAACCACAACTACAAGAGGTGACTAGGAACCTGAATTGCTAATGTGGAAAATATAGTCTTTAATTTGCTTAAGAAAAGATAAACGCTTCCAAATTTATAGATGACTACAAGTTTCAAGAATTATGCCTTGTAGTCTCAGAGGACAATTTAAAAAAAAAATCCCAAATCAGAACAGATGGCCTGTTGATTTCGATAGGTTTTTAGTAGGCACTATATGCCGCCATGTTTCCTTGAGACGTAATCAATATCTTAAAAATTATTTGTAGAGGGTCATCAAAATCATCAAACCCCTTAATTCTCCAAGATTTTGCCTTGTAGTTTTAGAGGAGAAGATCTTGAAACTTGACCAATCATAATCAAAGATCGCCTCTAGTGGCCATCTTTTCATCTACCAGAACCAAATAATGATCTGCTATGAGCGATCTTCCATATATCATTCCTGCCAAAGTTGGTTAAAAATTGTCTCGTTGTCTCAGAGAAGGAACAAAAATTAGTTATCCATAGGGATTTAGTGGAAACTGTATGACCCCAGATATACCATATTTCCACCTGATCATAATTAAATGATAATCATTTATAGAGCGTTTCAAAAACATTCATCACAAACGTTTCAAAACATCTGGCCTCATATTTTAGCAGAGAATTTTGAAACTTTGCAAATCAGAATCAAAGATTAATTTTCCAATTGTAACCTTCAACATGTCTACAAAGTTTGGTTAAAGTTGGCCGAGTAGATTCCATGAGAGAATATTCTTGAATATAGAATAAACTATGTAACACAAATGACGTCATGTTAATTTACAACCAGATCAACATTTTATGTGGACGGCCTTCGAATCATCAATCCCCTCTGATTTCAATCATTTTGCATTGTATTTCTTTTTATTTTTTTTTTTTTTTTTGTCTCGCCTGCAAAAAATGTACCAGAATGAGAGACATGTGGGATGCTAATCTGACAGCAGGGGGACGGCATTAACTATTTGTATTAATCTTTATTTTTCAAAAAGATATAATACCTGGATGCTTCATACCATGATTCAAGATGCCTTATGTTAAGAAGTTTCAGACTGTATTATGTTCATTTTCCTTGACCTAATTTTCATGGTTCTGTGATTTTTATTACGATAATGTAGATAACAATCCACTTGAATCTCGCATGCACCGGAGAGGAAAGAGAAACAATTCAAGGAAAAAACCCCATACCAAACCTAATAATATGTGGCGCATGCGTGTCCATTACCTTCGTCACTTTTCCGGTTCCTTGTGCAGCAACGACACGTGGAAATTCGAAGGAAAATTGAGTTTTTGGGATAGGGGTTTAATATTTCTCATATCTGCTGATACGGCAGCTGATTAAAATACGGATGTTTTAAGACCAGTCATAGCACCTGCTGTTTCCAACCAATTTAACCCCCTCACTATCTTCCAACACTCATTTGGAATTAAATTTAGATCATCATCATGTTTACTCTGGATCATACATACCTTTAGTAGGCATGTAGACAGTAGTGTGGCAAGTAACTGTACAGCTCCTTCAGGTTTGAGGAGCGGTGCTTTTCATATATATGTCTAGGCGGCCGTCAAACTATTTCTAACCACTTGTCCCAGCCATGCCTCCTCCTTTTGACCCATGTTGTACCACCATATTTACAAAGGGAAAATTTTTTTTTGGTCAAGTCAATCATTTAGAATAATTATTATAGAAGATATAAAGGTGTCGACTCATTCAATTCAATTACCTAATTTTAGGCAACCGCTAAGTCACAATATCTGAAGTTGGGTAATCGTCCTTATCTTATCAAAGGTGGCGATAATAGGGAACAAAGATGATATCTCTCTGACATCTAGAAGCCAAGAGGGCATTTTTTTTTTATCTCATATGCTCGCTAGTTTCAAATAGAAGGCATATTCCTTTTAGTTCTTTGGTTATTTCACCCCTTCATTGGATGGTGAACATTCCGTTCAGGGAGATGATGATGGCTCTACGATGAGCATTTGGGATAGTCTCAGAAATAGAGTTTACTCTATTAGACGTGAACTCTTCGAGGTTCCTATGTTATCTCCTTATCGTCATGGCCATATGCATATAAAGTACGCCCTTGATTTTGTGAAAAAATCATTCCACCAAGTGTCCAGGGAACAAGTACAATGCTTTGTTCTTTCCACTTTCCCCTCCAAAATAAGGTCCGTGGATTTTAATATTCATTAGTCTTCTTATGGGACGTCCTGTGATAAGGTAAATCCTACCTTATTAGGGACCAAACTTGGTACAGCAGAGCAGAGCAGTTTTTAGCTGCTGCTGGGTTTTTATTATTGGACACACGAGAAGAGTTCGAGAGCCTTAGGGTTTCACAACTTCTATTGATAGCCAACCTTACTCTGTCAAAACGACAGGATTTTTTGAATAAGGCAACCATTTCAGAGCCTCTTAACGACACTCTGGTGTTTTCTTCATTAGATAGGGACATATATTTTGGCTTCCTTTGAAAATACTTCAAGAAGAAGTAAGTAAAACTTCACGTACTGTGAAGGTTGACGTAAAAGTGATTGATGGGAAAATAAAATTTACCACTTCTCAATTCCATTAAGATACTTTCCCCAAAACTAAGGGCACTAATCAACCTTCACCACCTTCACATCAACGCAAGAGATCAGCTGGTTGTACGAGAAATTTTCCTTTCACAAGTAAAAAAAATCAAAAGCTATTAAGGGGAAAAAGTCTTAGAAAAAACCATCATCAAAGATACCAGGCTCACAATCTTGCACTCCAGACTCCTGTTTCGTCTAATAAAGACACACCAGTGACGCCCGAATCAAAAAAGCCAAAAATCTAAGTAAAGTACAATGTTGAAGAGCATTGAGAATAAATAATTCGGAAAGGGTTTGCCAAATACAGCTAAGGTAATCTATTCCTTGGGTAGAAAATGATAGTTCACCCCCTACTACCTCCGGAGGAAGAGGAGTTTTTGCCAACTCCTCTTTCCCAAATTCCAGTGGGAAGCAGACAACCCCTCTTCCTAGATCAATGTTATCTGGTCATTTCAGACAAATGAGTTCACTCAGTATAGTGGCGGGGTGTCGGGACCTTCAGTTCTACAATCAGCCAGGTTTCCTTTCCCGTCTTTTTTTCCCCCCAATAAAAATGGCAATATGAGACCTGTAATTGACGTCTCCTTCCTGAATCGGCATCTGATAGTGCTTCATTTCAAGATGGATACCAACAGATCTATCAACGGTTTAATTTCACTTGGGTATGTGGACATCGTCACTGGACCTGACAGATGCTTATTTCCATATCCCTATCTTGCTCAGATTCCGCAAGGTCGTGATGTTTGTATGGGAAAACCAAATGTATGCTTTCAAAGCAATGCCTTTTGACTTATCTAAAGCCCTCTGTTTTTTACCAGAATTTTCCAGGTAGTAGTTTCGCATTTACACAGACAGTCATTCAAAGACAGTGTTTGATAATTTTTAGAATTAATGCGGGACCCATTCCTTTTCTCTTTACCTTCTGAGCAGAGAAATTCTCTTATTCTGCGATAGTTTCCAGACTATTTTTTCAGTGAGACAAATGAGTTCACTGAGTATAGTGGTGGGGTGTCGGGACCTTCAGTTCTACAATCAGCCAGGTTTCCTTTCCCGTCTTTTTCCCCAATAAAAATGGCAATATGAGACCTGTAATTGACTTCTCCTTCCTGAATCGGCATCTGATAGTGCTTCATTTCAAGATGGATACCAACAGATCTATCAATGGTTTAATTTCACTTGGGTATGTGGACATCGTCACTGGACCTGACAGATGCTTATTTCCATATCCCTATCTTGCTCAGATTCCGCAAGGCCGTGATGTTTGTATGGGAAAACCAAATGTATGCTTTCAAAGCAATGCCTTTTGACCTATCTAAAGCCCTCTGTTTTTTACCAGAATTTTCCAGGTAGTAGTTTCGCATTTACACAGACAGTCATTCAAAGACAGTGTTTGATAATTTTTAGAATTAATGCGGGACCCATTCCTTTTCTCTTTACCTTCTGAGCAGAGAAATTCTCTTATTCTGCGACAGTTTCCAGACTATTTTTCAGTGAGACATTTCCCAGGCAATCAGAACCTGGTAGAAGATGCTTGATCTCGACCCTGTGTTCCAATTAATACGGGGTGGGAGTTTCACCAAGTGGGATCGCCAGTGATAGATCTGTTTGTAACAAGTTTAAATCACAAACTGGACATGTATGTTTTCATCAATCCAAGATCAAAAGACAGTAGATGCAATAACTCTATAACATCTTCCAATCTTTTCTATTTATCTACAAAATGTTGTATAAGATAAGGTAGGATTGTTGCAAGACCATTCGCATTGCTGCGCCTTGGCCAAGACAAGCTTGGTTTTCGGATCTTCTTCAATTGTCTTCACGGGAAAGAAGCTGCATCTTGGGTTAGAGAAACTACATCTTCTCGCTTGGTTGCTGTCAAGTCATTCTCAGACAGAAAGGATTTTCTGTTAAAGCAACCATCCAAGCGTGTCACAGGAGCAGTCCTGCAAACTACAGTTGCTGTCTATGACTCGAAATGGTCAATCTTCAGTTCTTGTTGTTTGTCAAGGCAATTGATCTATTAGAGTCACTGTTCAACAGCTGGCTTATTATTTTCTATATCTCTTTGAAGACAGGGGTTATACTCCTTCTTCTATCAAAGTCTATAGATCAGCTTTACTAGAACTATCCGTTTATCTGGAGGTCCAGACTGTGGTGCTAATGAAGTTTTGTGTTTGTTAATCATTTTGTTGTCGCCCTGAATGGCCGAGACAGAGATGTCTTGTGTCTCCTTGGGATCTAGATGTAGTTCTTAAAGCTCTATAGTGCTATCCTTTTGAATATTTTATATTAGATTACATGTAAACGCTTATTTTATAAAAGTTGTTTTCTTTTTGCTTTGGATACAGGACGCAGAAGGAGTGAACTTAATGCACTTTCTATTTCTGAATCAAGGGTCGAATAGGCTTTTTGTTCCTTTTAATTGGGTGTTAAATTTCTGTCGGCAAACACAATTTCAACTTGGATTTCCAATTCAGTTTTCATGGCTTATAGCTCTGCTGAATCGACTTTACACAAGAATCGAGTTAAAGCTCATGAAGTAAGAACAATAGCTTCTTCTTGGAAAATTTTCAACACAGCTTTCATTTATGAAATTTTATCAGCTGGATTTTGGAGGCCGAAGAATACTTTTTATTCTCAAAACCTTCGGTTTATACCTCTCCATTCCGACAACCTCTATTCTCTGGGGTCTTTTGTGCCAGCACAAAAAAGTAATTTCCTTCCGAATTTTCAGAGGATTCTGCTATCTAAATTTATGATGGTATATATGTAGGACTCGGAACCGCGATGGTACTCCGAACCGCGATGGTCACGCTGAAGTGCGATGGTCCACGCTGAAGTGCGTTGGTTAACACGCTGAAGTGCGATGGTGACATTGTGACGTTAACTTGTTGATAGCTACGCTGAAGTGCGATGGTGGTTACGCTGAAGTGTGATGGTGGTTACACTGAAGTGTGATGGTCTTCCTGTGACATTGAGTAAAAAGCAAAATATACATGGGCTGCATAAAATAACATCATTAAAATTTGACCAAAGTAGCTGCTAGCCTCGCATTTGGAAGATCGTTTTATTTCTGTTCAGGTCAAACCAAAGATGTTTTAAAATCTAATTTTACAGTTGCCAATATTCTCCGATTAGCACGTAGCAGTATGGAGTCAGAAAATAGATCGGATGGTTCAGATAAGCATAATGGGTTTGAGTGGAAGAAAATGTCTTTTTATGGGATGTTCATGGGCGATAAAAAAAGTCCAGCGTATGTGTCTATATATAGTACTGAGCAGGATTCATCTCATTTATAAAATATAATTTGTTCACGTCATGACAAACTTAGAAATTTCTCCCAACAATCATTCATCCATTTATCTGATGTCGGAACAGTGTCCTAGAAGTAAAAATTAGCCAATTATAGTTATGCTTGACATATAGCGTGACGTGTCACGTATTCCACCACAAACTTTAAAATTAGCTGCTTCTCGCTGAGGTGGAGAAATTTGGAAGTACACGTAGGGACCAGTCATGTTTATTTCGGCCAAACTTGTTGTAGAAGATTAACACTGTAACCACAATAAAATTATGCTAGAGTGACGGTGTTCTTCCAAAGCAGAATTTATCTCGGGAATAAAACAACATTATATCAACTTGATATATCAAAAACATAGCTAATAATTAATTTTATCATTAATTTGTCCACACAAAATCACGTGACGCACACTTGAAGAGAAGTCAAAATTAATTTCTAAATCAATATATTTTATCTATTGTGCAAAAAGTTTGCGGCATACTTCCGAACAATGGTTAGCACATTTGCTGACCAAGTTCATCTTTCAGTTGCTTTGCTCCCCATGATTTGCTGCCTGAAATGGTTTAACATATTTTTGTAACCTCCGCCTGTACTGCTCAAAACTGTTCGGGACTTGAATCGTTCGTTACATTTTATTTTTCAATTCCTTTCTTTCTTTGCCTGCGAATCCATGTTGTATTTTTATAAGTAACATTGTATTTGAAAACGTCACAATATTCAAGCGGCATGCCAAACCATCGCACTTCAGCGAAAGGACCATCGCACTTCGGCGTGGACCATCGCACTTCAGCGTGACCATCGCACTTCAGCGTCCCCATCGCACCTCCGAGTCCTACATATTTATAGTAAAAAAAAACTTAATTTTTAGTATTACTATTGGTTTTGTAAAATAGATACTTACAATCATAGACCAGAGATCCCACCCATCTATCCTTCACACAGACACTTGTCTTAACATTAGTGTAATAGATACTTACAATCATAGACCAGAGATCCCACCCACCTATCATTCATGCAGACGTTTGTCTTAACATTAAGGTATAAAGGCATATTTTTTTTTCAGACACAAGTGGCTGTGCCACTTCATTCCCCTTTTATGCTATTTATTTTCGTAAAAGTGATGAAGGTAAAGGGCACGCATGCGCCATGTAGGGTTAATGTTGTCTATGGGATGTTTTCTTTGTGTTGTGTCTCTTCCCGGTACTATACGAGCTGCAAAAAAAACCCAACAATTTAAGGTAGAGGTGGGTGTAAATCAAAAACCGTATGTATAATATTCTATTACTTTGCCAAAGTGAAGTTTATTTCATTTTTTTTAAATTTAATAAAAGTAGTGTAACGGAGCTATTGTTCAAGCTACATGTGCAAAATTGCAAGATTTTGTATAAAGTTACACATAGAAAAACACTCTTTTGTGAATAGAAAGTAACCTTAACGATAGAGTTTTAAATTAAAATATGAGAAGAAAGCTCATACATGCATAATTTGCTTTCAGAAGAAAAAAATGGGGTCACCGGACTCGATTTCTTGCTACAAATCAAAATAGGTAAATTTCCGATACATTCAATAATAAAATTAAAACAGTCTTGAGTTATCTCCCCTTCTATTACAAATTATAAAAAAATGAATACAATATTCAGTATTACTAAGACCAGTCGTAATAATTCAATAAATCACATAATTTCTTCATGTAGATACAACAGTTTACAATTGAATTGCATTCCGGTCTCAAATTAAGTTTCCACATTGAATTAAAGATCTAGGCCGATTGTGTTCTGCTATTTTACAATCCAAGATCATGAGCGGTAGTCTCCCGGTCTAATTTTCATCAACAAAAGTTATAATAAAACAGCGAAAAACTCTTGATATCTTCCTTTGTACAGCAAGCGGGGCAAGTTTTTCATATGACATGTATTATTATGCAATTTACACGATCCTCTGTCCGAGATGAACCCAACCAGACAGATAATATTTGATACACAATTACACAACTAAAATCGCAGAATAGGTTAAATCCAGTCTCGTGGTAGAGAAAGACTAAACATAACTGCAGTGCACAATACACCAGACGTCGGTGTTTGACTAGACAAGTTACATGGTTATTAAGAAAAACATCTATATTAAAATTGTTATATATCTTAATGTGTGATCAAGGTTAAACATAGTAAGAACAATATTATCTGACTCGTGATGTGTGCATTGCATGCAGCTAGCTACAGACAATACGCCACTGAAAAAAAAATCACTGAGATTACCGAAACAAGATAAAAATAGATGGACTATCACAATTAAGTAACCATACTAGTTTATTAGATTTACTCATAGGTACTAAGTCTTGCGGAAAGGACCATTTTTGTTTATTCTTTCCCCCTTTTAAAAAAAAATCCGTTATTTTTTTTTTCAGTTTCAATTATTTTTCGCGTTTTTCTGTGTTATATTAAAATAAATATACTAGAAATAACATGTATTTACTATCAGTTCCTATATGTTTACTATCCACAGCGGTCACTGATAACTATCCACAGCGGTCACCGATAACTACTAAGTATCCACAGCTCTCCCCAAGTACCTATGGATTTACTTAGATCAGAAAATTAATTAATGAATTATTTATTGAATTCAGCATGCAGTTGCGAATATATTACTCTTGTATGTATATGAGATATAGAATTGTTTTATGTCCCGCCTACGATAGTAGAGGGCATTATGTTTTTCAGTCCGTGCGTCCTTCCGTCCGTTAGTTCGTCCGTCTGTCCCATTTCATGTAAAGTTTTTGTTTAAGGTAGGTGAAATTTTTGGTTTAAGGTAAATTTTGGTAGAATTTTCATTATGAAGTAGACTGTTTGATTATTATTTTGGCCAATATTTCATGGTTTACTGAACATAGAATGGTGGTAGAGCGAGCGGGGTATGATATCCTATGGACACTATTTTACCTAATGTTGTACTTGATTCTCGGAATCATTGCTTCTTACCCCATGTATATATGTAACCTATGTGCAGACATTCTAGATTTAGTAATATTTCTCCTGTGATCAAATTCTGTTAGATTTATCCAAAATTACGTTTAAATTTGGAATACATTGACAATTTTTCTCCAGAATAATTCCTCATTTAATCATGTCACATATTCTCATAATGCTGGAAAATGACAGATCTGATTGATTTTCGAATGCAAATAATTTGGGTTTCTTTTTGTACAATTTTCATTCAACATGCCAAACTGATTCCTCATAAATTTTATAGAACCATACTTAGAAGGGAGTTTTCTCTGAAAAAATGCTTTTTCAAGTCATGGACAACATGACAGATTATACACACTGCACGTACCTAAATTTCATCATTGCCTTAATGATGCCGAAAAGAAGGCGATAATACTGAGGTCGATGTCCCAAATCTGAAAGTACGGTTAATCCTGTTACAAAATTGCAGGATCAAGATTGTAATCGTCCACTAACAAGGTTTCTAAAACATGGTTTGGAGCTATGTGATTCTTTTGTTTTTTTGTTTTTTTTTAAATCTTGCTGTAAATAATTTTAAATTTTGTAACCGCTATATTTGTACCGTATAGCAGAATTGTCTTGATTGCATGCTTAAAACCTGAACATAATTCTTTATATTGGGGTTAA
Organism: Mytilus coruscus; assembly: GCA_017311375.1. Lineage (NCBI taxonomy): Eukaryota > Metazoa > Mollusca > Bivalvia > Mytilida > Mytilidae > Mytilus > Mytilus coruscus. The sequence goes on from CM029596.1 coordinate 40,068,263, forward strand.
GTGATAAAAATCGTTCCGAAGTTTATAGAATGCTGTTACAGAATTAAGTCGGTTAATTATCAAGATAAGTATCATATCGTGGACAGAAGATATAAATTGCATAATGTTTAAAGTTCGTGGTAAACATACCCGTGTCTCTGAATATTTGATTTTAGGTAATTAAGGCATAGGAGGGATCATATTACTTTAGGTATCACGTATCCATCTATACTATTAAAGAAATGTAAAATAGAAAGAAAATGGCATTTTGAAACGGGCATACCGTAAAGTCCTTTGGAAATTCACCTTTTTACAATAATGTAAATTCCAACGTGTAAGCCGTAATTCTAAGTTTAAAAAGAAATTGTATATTATAATAAACCAAATCAATCAAGATTGCCTTCACGTGTCAATATGAATTCCATTAGAACTGGTTGTGTAACAAGACAAGGCCACTGGTAGACTTCTTTTTATGCAGCCCTTTTCAAGCCTAATAATTTAGTCTTTTAAACGTTCTTTCAGTTAAAGGTTTTGATTGTCAAAAAGCACGATGATGAAACTTGTGAATGACTCTTATACAACAAATAATTTAAGACTTTGTCCAGTTTCCAAGTAAGAAACAAGTGATCTCCCATTTCTGATATATCTGAAAAAATACATTGATAAAGGGTTCTGTTTTTGTTATATTGGTAAAATTCAGCAATGATATATTAATTTTGTATGATTTCAGTATTCCTATATAGATGATCTAGTCGTCACAAACAAAACATTACCTTTCGAAATGTCTCAGTTTCAGGAAGATCAGTGGAGGCTATTTCGAAATTATTTAATGGAAGCAAAAACTCGGACAAGTAAATCCGTAATATGAAACTGTCCAGAAACTTCCTTCTACCGAGAAAGTGTTGTCAACCACACTTTAAACGTTCGTATAGAAATTGCGTAATTATTTTGTGAACGAGACACAATAAAAATTTACAAGTTAATAATGACTTACTTGACATAGTACGGTAAAGATTTATAACTAATAATCATAGGTTGAAAGCTGGTGAATTGAACTATGACCAGCTACAAAGTTGACGGGATGGGAGGTGGAAGCTTTAGTACTATTTCTAAAAATAGAATCAAGTTAGCAGTGGGAATAGTCGCCGTCATTATTTTGGCATTGGTTATAACTATTATTGTTCTGGCGACTAGTGATTCAGACTCCGTGAGTCCTGATCGAGGATCATCTGCCGGGTTACATACACCTGACTGTGTTACACATCCCGGATCGGCCACGCCCAATTTGGATATAGCAAACTGTGTTCTTGATAGTTATCCTTTGATAGATGGGTAAGTTCTTGCTTTAATACAATTAAATAAGCTGTTTTTGTTCTTTATTTTTATGGCATGTTTTGATGACATCGCCAGCCAAGGGATACTTACGATCCGCTAGAGAAGAGGGAGCCGGCTCGTAATCCTTGACTAGAGAAGATGGTTGCAATTAATGATTAATATTACAATTAAAAATTACGAATCATTTGATTTTTTTTACTAGAAAAAGGGAAGGAAACAACGCATCTGAAGCATGAAACAACGAACGTCGCAAAAGACAAAATAGTATCATGAGAATTCACAGTATCTGAAGAAAAAAAATCTGTGATCTTTGTTTCTTTTCAAATCCAATGCTTGTAGGTAAGGCGGGAATCTTTCAAGGCATTATTTGTTTACGTAGTTTGAGTATAAAAAGACTCAGCTGTTGTTTTTTTGTTGTTGTTGGTCAATTTATTATGAGCACACGCCCATCGTGAAATTCATGAATCTGCCTATGCATTGAAAGCAATAGCTATCGCTTTCAATCTGTATATACGTACCGAGAGTAAACATCAAATTTCAAATGTGATTTGAAATTCAAGCACGGATAATTTTTAAAAGTTCAAATTGGATCTTCGGAAAACTTTAAAAAAGCATTTATCCATTTTTGTCAGATTAGCGGCGATTTTATCAACCAAACGTACATAGATTGAAATTTGAAAAATATTGTTGAGACGTATCCTGGATCATGTTGTAAACATAAATGTTCACTACTTGTTTTATGGCGTAGGTGTAAATTTATTTGTTAGTGTGAATACCACGTTGTTCACATCTCAATGAATAATGACACTGTGATGTCGTATGTATGATAAAAAAATGAATTCAAATTGTACGCATATATTTACATAATGAATGATATGCATGTCACAGTTGCGGTAAATGAGGTCATGGAAAAAAGGGGAAGGGACCTTTTATTAAAGATAAAGATAGTTATCAATATTAAAACTTAACAATAGGATTGTTATTGAATACACATGTAATGCAAATATACAATAAACAATACAAATGAGAAACTTTGACAAAAAAAAAATTAAAATAATCTAAATTTGTATGACTGACTGAGTATATGAAGTTGAATTTCTGTCTTTTAATGGAAAAGACGGGATATGGTGTATCAGTTTATAACACAAAATTACTACATGCGCAGAAACAAACAAAAGCAAAGGAATAGCACTTTATTAGCTGTTTTTTTGTCTTGAAATCTCAAACTCTCACCTCACTGCAAGTTTAAGACGGCCCTACCACCGGTTTGGGTTGAATTCATTACAAGATGTTGATCTCGCTACAACTGTGGATTGCAAGTAGGTCATGGGGTAATATCAACAAATTATATCGAGCAAAGACATCTTACAAACATTGTCATAAATTGCCTGACAATCGCACTGTAGCATACGGAAAAAAAAATACTCATAGGTATATATAGGTTTCATAACAAGTGATAATTAGATATCGCTTGATATCAACTTGAGTTCTTTGATTTCCATATAATATTAAACGAGCCTTCGGTGATTTATTTTTATTATTGAAATCAAACAACGAGTGTTGATATCAATCGATATCCAATTCTCACTTGTAGTTTATTAAGGTTTCGTAGCGAGTGATAATTGGATATCACTAATCAGGTGGACTGTATAACAATATCAATATTCAAACTGGCCAAAAGCGAAAAAAGGATACAGCCCACATATGAGAATCTATCTCAAGAATAAATACGCAATAACTGTACGTAAAAATAAAAGAACAAGAGTTGACAATGTTAATTTTGAAAATAATAGAAATCACAAGCCTTCGGTATCAAAGTGAAACATTTTTTTGCCGTTTTTGCATCAGCTAAAACTAAGGAATTATCATAAATGGCAACATGAAGTTGAGATATTATGTACATTTGACTTCTTAAAAAGTTTTTCTCAAAATATGAAAAGTTTTGCAAAGCACCTTTTTCTTCCGTATTAGTTATAGTTATTGATCAAGCAAATCTGTATATGTCATTTAATTTGCACGGCTCGGGATGACCTACTTGACCCGAACGACGTAGGAGTTCGGGTTAAAGAGTCACCCCGACCGTGCAGAATAAATGACATATACCGATTTGATTGGCCAATAACTGTTTAAACACATGACGCCATCAATGTACATGAACGTTTAGGAAATATAAGGAAGAAAATCAATCCACGGCTTCTGTGAAAGTTCTACTGTAGCGTAAAGAAAGGGGGGAATACGCCTGTAAGTAGTAAAAGGTTGGTAACTTTTAGATTTTTTACTTTTTTTACATTTAGGCTCTCTTCTAAATTCAGTTACATTATTTGGAGAATTGCATTTTAATGGTAGATCTTTGGTTGTTTCTGTTAAATTTATTCACTATTTTTCCCTCAAGTATATGCTCAGAGGAAGAGAGATGTTCCTAAATATAAAGTGCAAAGAAAACAGAAAAAAAAAGTTTCGATTTCCAATATTTAACCCCCCCCCTCCTCCTAAATTTTCAATTGTTAGGCGAATAGTTTTGAGGACATGTCGCATTTAAACAAAGATTGATTGATCTGCATCTTATATTTTTTTCGTATTTTGGCACATACATATCTTAATATGAACCTCATCAAATTCGATCCCAAAATAGTCAATAAAAAGGAATAAATATTTAAAAAGGCGTAATAAATTCCATTGACCACAAAACTAATCCAAATCAAATTTCAAATATTTGCAATTGGAATTTTTGGCAGAAATTATAAAAAAAATTATTATCTTGTTTGACTTTGAAACACTAATTATAAATTCTATTGAGTACAAAACTAATCCAAATCAGATTTCAAATATTTAGATATTCTAAAATACTTTTATTTTTTGGCAGAAATTATATTTTTTTTATCTAGTTTGACTTCGAAACACTGATTTAAGATTTACATTGTACACTTTTATCATAAAATGTTCCCAGTTTTATGAATGAGAAACACTTTTTTTTTATTGTTTTTTGTTAATTTGTTCTCGTCCTGACATGTATGGAATATTTGCCACTGGACGTTAAGCAGCAAACAATCTATCAATCTTTTTCATATTTTGAAAGGACGAAATTTGTACGAAGTTGTTGATTGATCAACTCTGTAATAATTGCAAGGACTCAGTGGCGGATTCAGGGAGGGTGGGGGAGGGTTAGAAGGTTTACGCTTTGATTATATAATACACATACAGGGGCGTAGCTAGGTATCCAATAAACTGTAGGCACAAATAGAGGCAGGGGGTTTGGGGGACCCCAGCAGATCCAGGGCAGAGCCCTGATAGGGGGTTCACGGGGGCGAAGCCCCCCCGACGGAAAACGGTTTTCAGCATTTTTAGTTGCAAAATTTTGTGTACAAAATATATAAAATTTACTGGTCATTTTATCATGATAATATACATGAAGAAAAATTCGAAGAATTATAGATAATTTTGCAATAACATCTGACTGATGAATCGGAAATCTAAAAAAAAAAATATTTACAATATGCATTGCCCATCGTAGATCAGCGTAGCACTTAAATCAGCAGTATATCCTGTTAAGTATTTTCACATCTATTCCTTTCTGATTGAGGATAATTGATATATACATCAATTGATAGTACATATTGACGATCCTTCATTTAAATACTACACTGAGACTACATGTACTATATACATACTATCATTTGGTCTAGGCATCGATCATTCATCTTTTGATTCTTAAACCTTCACCCTCCCCCGGCCACACAAACAGTCGATGCCTAATCCAGATGTTCGGTTTTGTTCATACTATCTAACAAAATTCAAGAAATTCATATTTTCTGATATCCTGTACTGTAAAACTACTACCTGCTAAGGAATTTGAATAATCATGGTCATTACAAGTAGATCTGAGGGTACTCGAAGTTACTGAAAGCTTGTTGTTTGATTATTTGCTAAACATCAAGTGGCAAATAGTGGCAGGTAGGTCCTGTAATAGGGTTCGTCCAGGATGAAGGTTTGGAAATTTGAAAATGCCATTGGAAAATGAAGGTTTTATATTGGATAGAAACAGAAATTTTGTCTTTCAGCAGACCACCTACGGACCACTAAAAGAATTGTTGCAAGAGTTCTTTAAAACATGAAGAGAACGTGGCATTCTCTCTACACTATGCATCGTATTTAACGTCCCCATTCTGACCAGACGTAACTGCGTATTCATACATCCCGCGCCAAATGAACGCCCAACTTTGGCAAGGGTTTTATTGTAGGTCGAATGAAGACCAAGTGATAGCTAGTTGAAAGCCAAAAACAACTAAAATATCATGTATCTAAGAATAAAATGTCAGGGTTTTGAGCATGTTTAGGTTTTTCAAGAATTTGTTGATAGAAGTGGAATATAATGTACATACATGATACAATTCTATACAATACTCCATTCACTAGGGATGATAGACAAGTGTACAAATGACATCAAAGAGTTTTGACGACTTCAAGTGAATCTACAGATAACGTTGTCATTATTTTTTATTAATTTTTATTCAATGAAAAAAAAATATTTGCGAAAAAAATATGTGTAGGCACGTGCCTAAAGTGCCTTACGGCAGCTACGCCCCTGACATATTTTTTTTGCACCAAATCCTCAACTTTTTGTAATGGAATTACGCCTCCCTTTGAAAAGTCCTGGATCCGCCCCTAAAGGTAAGAGTACATTTGAACTGTGCTGTATATCTGAGGTAGTTAATGCACACCTTAGCTGTGCATTATTCAGATTAAAGCACAGTAAGAACAAAGAGATTTTGCCTATGTCATTTGTTAATTTTCATTCATGCATTTTCTAATGAAAATTTATAAAATATCAATTAATAATACAATGCTACTGAATTATTCCCAAATTTGTTTGTACTGTTAATATCTGTCCTGATTGTGTTCAACAATTGCATATTACAACACGCATGTGATATCTGTCGCTGGTGCTTATCCTAGGCAGACAATAATGAATTAGTATACATGAATCGAAAGAATGGCAATGTCACATATATATTGAATCCTATAATTTTACAAATGATTATTTTGGTATGTATTTTCTATTTGAGTAAAATTTTAAGAATTTAAACAACCATGCAAACTATAAAATGACAAAGATTTGTCCAAAATTTATTGAATTGAGACTAAATTTATTTAATTTAAGATCACTTGTAACAACTAATACAAATCTTTATGCGGTGAATTTTTTCAGCAGAGAGAAAAAAGATGGACTCATTTCCAATACGATTACTGTTTTAACCAGTTTGAGAACCCTACTATATATGCGATGATTGAGTTATTTTGAAAATCATATACTATGTGGTTATGAAATAAGACATTGCAATTTTAATTTCGGCAATTTCTGTTTTACTAAGTAAACATAAAATACCTTTTATTGTAGCATTGACAATACATTGTGTAATACGGGTCGTTTCATTTATATCCCATTTTCCAAAATATTTGATTTAATCAGATAAATTTTAATTTATCACTAATATCACTTCAGCACTGACTTTGTGTTTTGGTCCCTTTCTTTTCAAGCATTAATGTTAGTGAAGATTTTTGTATATGTAAACATTCTTTTGGTTAATAAAACCTCATGAATGATACTTAACGCACAATTTATTGAACATAAAATGTACAGTATGCAAATACATGCATGTAATATTACGATTTTTAAGGGTTATTGTATTTGGATATGATTTAATCTCGTTTCAAGTATCTAAATTTATCTAACTCTTTTGAGAAAGCTTCTTGTTTATCTCTTCTTCACGTTGGTTTTTCATTTGACTTAATGTCTTTTTTCATTAAATAGTTATGGTTATTAAATACAACTACCCCTAATTTCACCGAATAAAGACTGTTGTGCTACTTTAAATGGAAAAATTACTCGTACAAGAAAAAACGGTTACCCAAACTTGCCTTTAGCCGTGAGGTAGTTTAAGTAGGAAGTAGGACACTCATTAATTATAAATGTACATGGGAAAAGGACAAACTAATTTACAGTATAAGCAGGTCTTTGGCTAGAGGTATAGGGGAGGGTTGAGATCTCACAAAACATGTTTAACCCCGCCGCATTTTTGCGTCTGTCACAAGTCAGGAGCCTCTGGCCTTTGTTAGTCTTGTATGTTTTTTAATTTTAGTTCATTTATATGTTTTGGAGTTTAGTGTGACTTCCATTTTCACTGAACTAGTACACAATTTTATTTAGGGGCAAGCTGAAGACCACCTCCGGGTGCGGGATTTTCTCGCTGCGTTGAAGACCCATTGGTGGCTTTTGGCTGTTGTCTGCTCTTTGGTCGGGTTGTTGTCTCTTTGACATATTCCCCATTTCCATTCTCAATTTTACTTTGCATGCAGTTATTAAAATGTAATCCAACCTCATTTAGTTAGAACTTAAACAGCAAGTTAGTTAAATTAACAGAAAACTAAAAACTTTTGCAGCTATGGACGGTCTCCAATTATTCGTCCTTATCAACGCTTTTGCCTACACGAATGTGTAAAAATAGTTAAGTTTCCTTAGAATGCAAGTATCTTTAAGAGGATCAGTCTATTTTTTTTAAAGAAAAAGATGTATTTGTCAGTTAGGTTATGTAAGTCGATAGACGTAAAGATATGTGATGTATTATTGGAGTCCAAATCCTCAAAATATCCATTTATAAGTAATAGAAAGATCAGAACAATGTTAGACATTTATCAAAGAAGTCCAAAGAAGTCGTAAGATATTTTTGCTTGGCAGATTACTTCACAAGTTAACGCCTAGTATAATGATATATAGATTGAAGGTAAATCATACATTTACAAATTTAAAACTGTTTTCAGATATTATAGTTCTTTTAATTCCCTCTAGATTTAATTGAATGATATTTAATTGGCATTTTGAAGTATTTGTGAAGAAGGTTAAAACAATTTATTTTGGTTTCCTTTTTTTGCTGGAAAGTACATAAATGTTAAAGAAGTTTTACGTGTTTGTTTGAAGTGGAAATTACATTTTCCTGCATAAATTTCAATGTGTTTCAAATTCAAAATGCTCTGTTTTATAGAATTATTATATGTATATATATATTTCTATGTATCTTAAATAACTAGAGGTGTACTCCGGTCCTGAGTTTACTTTAACACATATAGCAATCTCAGTCCGGACATACTGCAATTGGAATATACATTGTTTGATTTTGACATTGTTTACATAAAAAGGATTGTTAATTGATTTTCATATTACATGTATATTTTATATTTTAAATAGATATAGTAGTTTTAATACCACCATAATAACATGACATATGGTCAATTTCGTAATCCGCCATTACATGTTATGTAGACACTGGTTTACATTTTAACTAGAACAGATTCATATACAAAGCTGCCACTGAACTACAGTGTCTGTTTCATAATGATGTTTATGTTTTGTCAGACACAACGATTTGGCCTGGCAGTTTTATAAAAATGAAAACAACTCGGTTTACAACATCGACCTGAAGGACAATTTACTAGAAGTATGGAATGGAAAAGTCACACACACAGACATTCCAAGAATAAGAAAAGGAAAGCTCTCTGCACAGGTTGGATTGTTTTACTTGCCCAAATAGCTGCTATATAGTTGTCTCAGAGTTTCAACAATACCGATAACCCTTGCATGTTCAACAATCCAAACTATATTTTTATATAGTCGCATTAGAGTTCAAGATAAACCTCGGTAAAAGTCTATTATAATTTTGTTATACTTTTATCTAATAACAATTTATGAAAAAAGTTATTTAATGTATTTACCAAATAAAATGAAATATATAAGTTAGACATTTTCATTCTGCTTTAATAAATATCAATCATAAATGTACGACAGACTTTATGAGAACATACCAAACCACAAACAAATATACTGGTATCACGGATTACATTCCAATTTTAGAAATCGTTTAGAACAAAAATATTAATGTAATTTATTGAAGAACACAAAAGATAACTCATCCTTGATTAAGTTTTAACATGTTCAATGCAAAAACTTATCTATAAAATTCGTGACTGGGCATTTATTCATCAAAATGTAAATCTGAAAAGAACCGTTCCAGGATTAAAAAAAAAATGTTTGAAGGGATTCGATATCACGTGTTCAATCCTTGGTGATGATTTTAATCCGTGATCAAGAGTTTTTAAATTCAAATTATACATTTTGGAGGTCATTTAAATGAGTTTCCGTAGATAGATATTCTCGAATGTACATTGAATATGTTTATCTTGTTCAAATATCTAGAATTTTTAACATATGTGTCTTTTAAATAAAGCAGCAATTTTAGTCCCCTACCGATGAAGTCTGTCTGTCTGTCCATCCGTCAGTCCGGCAAATCAGTTTTCCACACTTTTTTCTTCATGCTTCAAGATATTGATTTGATATTTCGGATATAGTTTTATCATGACAAGTTACAGATCAAGTTTCAATTTTGTTCCGGTCTGATTATTTTGTCCAGAGTTATGGTCCTTGGACTAAAAAATTCACTCAAATAACTAGTTTTCCGCATTTTTTTCATCATGCTTGAAGATATTGATTTGACAATTGGTATATAGTTTTGTTATGACAAGTTACAGATCAAGTTCAAATTATTTGCCGGTTTAATGATTTTGTGCAGAGTTATTGTCCTTGAACTTACAAAATTCACTCAAATAATCAGTTTTCCACCCTTTCTTTTTGTCATACTTGAAGATATTGATTTGATAATTGGTATATAGTTTTGTTATGACAAGTTACAGATCAAGTTCAAATTATTTGCCGGTTTAATGATTTTGTGCAGAGTTATTGTCCTTGGACTTTGAAAATTCACTCAAATAATCAGTTTTCCACACTTTTTTTTTTCGTCATGCTTGAAGATATTGACCTAATATTTGTTATATAGTTTACACCATGTTAAGATATAGATCATATTAGCATTTTGTTCCAGTACAATGAATTTTTAACCGGTAGGGGACTATGTTTTGACATGCAATACTCTCAGAATGATTGTTACTTTTTTTTTCTATAAAACATTCTCAGATTAAGATTATGCTGATGAATTTCAGTTTTGGGCATGCTACGTGCCCTGTTCGTCTCAGTATAAAGATGCGGTAAGCAAGTCACTGGCGCAGTTAGATACCATTAAGAAGTTTGTCCATAGATACCCAGACACATTTACGTTCGTAACCTCTGCTCAAGGTAAACCCAATTTATTTATGAATACACAAAACACATACAATATGTATGCACAGTTTTATGTAAAGTATTTTTTTAGATACCATGTAATATTTGTATGTTCACTTAAACGGATGTAATCAGTAAATTATTCAAAAGATTCAAAGTCTATAGACCATGACTGAGGGACCGGGATCAAATAGCTTCCAAGGATACGAGATGTGCAAATGCTAATAAATCTGCATACCAAATATTTTTGACTTATCATAAGTGGTACCCCTTAAACTGACATAATAACAAACTTTAACATGCAAACTAAGCAAAAGAGGGGCGAAAGATACCAGAGGGACAGTCAAACTCATACATTGAAAATAAACTGATAACGCCATGGCTAAAAAATAAAAAGACAAACAGACAAATAATAGTACACAAGACACAACATAGAAAACTAAAGACTAAGCAACACGAACCCCATCAAAAACTGGGGGTGATCCCAGGTGCTCCGGAAGGGTAAGCAGATCCTGCTCCACATGTGGCACCCGTCGTGTTGCTTATGTTATTACAAATCCGGTAAATAGTCTAATTCGGTAGGTCACATTCTTTCATAGGACCATGACAGAGGTTATGGGGTCAAGTAATCGTCATGACTGAAATGAGATGTATCAATGTTAGAACAAATGCATGCCCAATATCAATGGCCTACCTATATTGGTTCCCCCAAAACTGATCTAATCACAAACTAATACATTCGTGAAGCCGTCACCAGAAACAGCACGCCCAAGTTTTGTCTTCGTCGAGACGAGACCAAAAATTAAAGAAAAGGACTTACCTGTATAAAATTCGTATAACAAAAACACAAATAGAAGAAAACATTTATAAATGATGAACATAGCACATTGATAAATTTCATGCATCCGAAGCGCTTTTCTAGGTTTTAACTTCATCAGAAACGTTCAAAGCTAAAACATTGAAAGCCAAGGATATATGTATTCCGATACAAATGAAGAGTTTAATGACCCAAAGTATACTTAATTATACCATTTCAAAGTATAGACGCTTGTATGGATGTTAAATTGTTGTTCTTTTGGCTTTCAGTTTCCATCAACATTATATATCAATTCTTTTATTCTCTTTTTTTGTTTTTGTTTTTAAGGTTTTGAATTGTTTTATGTTGTATTTTTATATAGCAGGAGTTCCGTAAAAACTTAATGAACTTTCTCGAACTGGTGTTTGGTAAAGTAATAAAAAAAATCTGTATATTTAGTAAACTGACAGACAGGGGTTTTAGTATGGTAATCAGGTAATCTGTATAAACTTGGTGGAATTGCTTTCAATTATCATTGATATGGTTACAACTGTTCATGAATTAACGGTTTACAAAACTTTGAATTGTTCGAAATATTAAAGATTTTCTACCCCAGGAAAAGATTGCCTCAGTTGTAACTTGGCAAATAGACGAAACGCGCGTCGGTCGTATAAAAATTGGTATGTTTTATTAATTTTTTTTTACATGAATTTATAATGTAAATAAGAAATTAAGTATAAACTTAGTTACATTATATTCAGGTATACTTGATGCCTTCAGCAAGGGAAAGGTAGCCAGTTTGGTTGGGCTAGAGGGAGGTCACTCAATTGACAGTAGCCTTAGTAACCTTCGCATGTTTTATGATCTTGGTGTCCGCTACATGACAGTTACCCATAGCTGTAATACGCCATGGTAAGTTTGTAATAACATTAAGCATTTAATGGCATTCTTTTATTCTGATATCCTTTTGCCGTATTTTGAAATGTGTAGTACTAGTTGTTTTTTCATGATAAATGATCAGTGCTTAATGACAACTGTTTTGAATTAATATTCAAATGTTGTGCTTTGTCATTATCGGTCTTATTGCATTAATATAGTATCAATGTATGGACTTTTTCATATTGGCCCTGTAACATGCCCTTGGTATTAATAATAACTTGATAGAAAATCTGGACCTTAGTTTCTTTGTTTTAACAATCCAAGATGGTGGAAGACACCATACCACCTTAAACTTTTTATGATATTAAGTTCAAAAAAAAAATTGGAAAAGTTGTCACTTATTTGAAGAAATAAACGACATTTTGATTTAATCGACGTCCCGTTTCATCTGTTCACAATGCATGGCTGTGATTTCGTAATGCACGGTGTGATTTCGTAATGCATGACTGAGATTTCGTAATGCATGGCTGTAGCAATTTCTCCGTTCATAATGACCAGTTGTCGAAATTTTCCTTTATAAAGCATGGGCATTTCTGTACATATTGTAGTAAGTTGGTTAATAAAATTTCATTATGCCTACATTCTAGCTCCTACATTCGAGGGAATGTTTTACATTTATCACAAGAAGTTATGTATGTAGATAAAATATTAAATGTCCAATTTCATGCAATTTATATATTGTTAATTTGTTCTCGTCCTGAACATGCATGATATATTTGCCACTGGACGTTAAGCAACCAACAGTCAATCATCAATCATGCAGTTTATACAAGGTTTGTACATAACAGGTTTGTCATATCAGTACGCTATTACAATCCGGGACTCCAGCAAGACTGAGACGGAATTGAGGAGTAAGAGACCGGACCGATACGAAAAAGATCTTATTCGTTTGATGTGTTTGAGCTTTTGATTTTGCCATCTGATAAAGGACTTTCCGTTTTGAAATTTCCTTGGAGTTCGGTATTTTTGTTATTTTACTTTTTTCACATATTCCATTCGTTTTGGCATTACGAAGTTTTTAATAATGGTTCTCTAAAACGTGACATTACTAACTTTTTAACGGAAAAGAAAGATTTACTAGTTAGTATACGCTATCTACTGAAGCTAGGCCATAAGTAAAAGATATAATATTTGCTTCAGGGCAGACAACTGGAAAGTGGATGAAGATGGTAATCCTGAATTTAATGGTTTGACAGAGTTTGGAAAGGTATCAAACACACACACATTTTTGTATCACATGAAATTACTTATCAGGTCATAATTTGATACATTCCTTTAAAAGCGCTAGTAAGTCATTCCATCAAGTAATCACAGAAGAATAACATTGTCTCAATATTCAACTGGTATACAGCACAACAAAGAATATCGGACACATTCATGTGATAAACTAGTTTTACTCACAGGTATTTGGGGCATGGACCCCCCTTTTTAGGCCCATTGTAACAAAAAAACAACCTATTTATTTTTCTATATTTACAATTTTCTACAATGTGTAGACATATACCAAGTCTCAAAAATCCATAACTAGTCGATTTATACATTACCTTTTCTACTATCCACACGAACCCCTAGTGAAAAAAGTATTTTAATCGACTAGTTATGGATTTTTGAGACTTGGTATATGTCTACACATTGTAGAAAATTGTAAATATATATGTCTACACTTTGTAAAAAATTGAAAATATAGAAAAATAAATAGATTTTTTTTTTACATTTGGGCCCAAAAAGGGGGGTCCATGCCCCAGATATCTGTGGATTTACTGTGGATGAAAGAAAAGTAGCAAAGTGATGCAAAAAATTGAAACTTGCGACACTGAAGTAAAGAAATAGTACTAGATAATAAGTCATCGTGTGATGCACACTGTGACATTGGTAAAGTTTGAGTTATTGCAAATGGTCTGATATTTACCATGTTTATGACATGAAAAGGTTTGTCATTTATAAGGGAAAAAAATGTTTGACACTGCCTGCACTGTGTCCAGCGCCCTAGATCACTCGGCCAACTAGGCTAACAAAATATAGCTTTCGTTAGTCGAGTAATGCTTTCCTCGTTGGCTTTATCTAGGATAGTGGCAAGTGTATGGTGTACGTTTCAAATCATCTATGTTTTGTCTTTCGTAAAGGATGATAATGATAATAACCGTCACATAAAAATTGAAATTCACATGTATAACAGAAAACGATGTATTGTGGCATATAGATGAAATACCTTGAAAGTCAGATTTTATTCAGTTATAAAAGATGATAAATACTTACCATGCAGTCACACCTGAGTTTCAATGTGTTTCAAAAGTTAAAATATGTGACCACTCTACGACTGCATTATCAATCGGACAACCAAAAGTTATACAGGACAGTCATCCTAATTTACATATAATTCATTTTAACATAGCAGGTTAAAATATTTCGAGAGGAATATGAATGGGGAAAAAACCCAAAGAAGTTAGAAGGCCTTAGAATAATCCACTGAATCAAACGATTTTAGGTACTTCAAAAACCTATTTTGATTCCAGGTTAGGTTAGGACAAGTTGTGATGTATTTTTACTAAACCTTATATTTTCTTTTAGATAATAATTAAAGAAATGAACAGACTAGGAATGTTGATAGATTTGTCCCATGTGTCACGTGATACGATGATTGACGCTTTAGAAGTCACAACTGCGCCTGTAATATACAGTCACAGTTCAGCTTTTGTCATCTGTAACCATTATAGAAATGTACAGGATGATGTTCTTCAAAAAACGGTAAGTAGAATATTAATTGTGTATGTTCTATACCATGCAATAACCGTATTGTTTAGTGGTACACATTGTACAATAATTTTTAACAATACATTTTACAAGACCTTGACGTATTTCAATGCTGTGTTTGTTGTACTGAAACATATTCCAATGACACCCCTCCCCAGCCTTTCCAATAAAAAAGAAGAAAAAAAAAACATTTATGTCTTTTTATTGCTATATTATATATATGACGGAAATCATAACTAGACAACACAAATGTCACATCAAAATGTATACACTTACTTTTTCAGAAACTAAATGGAGGCGTGGTAATGGTAAATTTCTACGATAAATACATTAACTGTCCGCCTAACAACAAATCTGTGGCAACACTAAGTCAGGTTGCAGGTAATCATACAGTAAACATTTAAAGAAATAATATGTCTCTGAGAAGTAAACCTTTATTATCAAACATGGAATTGTAATTGTAAGTTCCTGACTTTGCATTAGACGTTTACGAAGAATTAGCTGTTGCATCATATCAACATTGACATCATAAAAGTTCAAACAAAATGTTTAGAATTTTTAGAAGACAAAAAGCTTGCCTTAACAATCACAATGTAATGTATCTGTCACCAAGCAACACATTTTCTGGGTGTTTGTTTTAGACAATTGATAGGATTGAGCATTTGCAGTTCAAAAAATACCAGTAGGTTTCGATGAAAGATAACTTAGACCAGGAATATATACTAGTATATTGACATACTGTTCCCAGCTTAGACGATCAAGATGATTGACGATTGCTTAATGATTTATAAGGAGAAATAAGAACAACTAAGTTCATTTAAGGCAATTAATATAGACACAGTTTTAATAACAGGCAGTTGTGTCTGTATTATTCCAAATGTATTGCTTGAAAAACAGTCTTCAATTCTGACGGAGTAAATTTTTTTTTAAAGTCGATTCTTCATGTTGATATAACTTTTGAATTGTGGTCATTTTGTTTTATTTACAGATCACATAGATTATATAAAAAATTTGATCGGTGTGGATTATGTAGGAATTGGAGCTGATTACGATGGTGTTCCAACGTAAGTAATCTTAGTTTGTGTAGTTTATGATAAATGATGCATGGTGTTCTAACATAAATAATCTTGGTTTCTATAGAGTATGATCATGACATGATTCCAACGAAAGTAATCCTAGTTTGTAAAGAGTATGTCAAATGATGGAGTTCCAACAAAGGTAATCTTAGTTTGTTTAGAGTATTATAAATGACGTGTTCCAACGAAGGTAATATAAGTGTGTAGAGTATAATAATTCTTATATGATTTGCATATTAGGGAATACGTTGATATGATTGGTCGAGAGGACTTCCGGTAGTTGATCTTGACGTTGATTATTTTTCGATAGACGACGTTGACCGAACTTCTTTTCGTAACCAATGTAAACAAGATGGCGGCGATAATAAACCGACGATAACAAAATTTATTTTCACTGCACGTTAATCGTTCAATTAATAATAAACACAAAAACATTCGTTTGAATGATAATAAGTTTTTGTAGTTTATTTTTTATCAGATAGCAAATTTCACGGAGTACATGTTTTTGCGTTAACCAACAAATATATTCATGCGCCAGGCCTGTTCATTGACTCAAATATACAATTAACGTGTGATAGAGGTTACGAGTGTGGAAAAATATATTCCTTATCTCTAGTTTTTAAGAATTATAAGGATTAAACGCTTTTTTAAAGGAATTTAATCCTATAATAAATGATGGTGTCACAACGTAAGTAATCTTAGTTTGTGTAGAGTATAATAAAATTTATGACTGTGTTCTAACGTAAGTAATCTTAATTTGTTTAGAGTATAATAAATGACGGTGTTCCAACCTAAGTATTCTTAGTTTGTGTCGAGTTTACTAAAATTTATGACGGTGTTCTATAAACGTAAATAATCTTAGTTTGTTTGTAGTTACACTTAGTCTAGTCTGAGATTGCTCTGACGTCTGACGACCTTTTTATGACTTCCCATGGCCCAAGGAATTCCTAAAATAGGCCGAGATATTCTAAAGTCTGACATACTTTTTAAGAATTCATGGGGCCGTGGTTCCACGGCAAAAGAAAATCCTTAACAAGGCCATCTAATCTCGGACTACATTAAGAATAATGAGTCGCACCAATATTGCCAATTCTTCGGAAATTTTGCCTGAATTGACAATATAGGTGTGACTCATTATTATCTTTTAAAGTAAAGATTGCATTGAACAATACACGTTCAATGAAGGCACAAACGAGGGTTGGTGATGGTAGTGTTAATGCTTTATAGTATATGTATTGTGCAATAAAAATCAGAAATTAGTACGTTCTGGTGTTTCATATTAAGAATGGCTTGCTCTATATCCGGTCTTTGTATGTTTAAGAACCCTTGCAACAACGCTTTGAGAGGTCCATAGGTGGCCTGCTGCAAGGCAAAAATTCTGTCCATATCCAAGATACCTTAATTCGTTTATTCATGGCAATCGAAGGTTTCGCCTTTCATCCCGGTTGATAAAATTAGCAGAATTTACCAATTGCAATAACTGTTAATTTGTTCTCGTACTGAATATACATGAAATATTTGCCAATGGGCGTTAGGCAAACAACAATCAATCAATTATAGAACTTTTATTCAGAAGGACGTTTGATATTATTATCAGCCCTTTTTTCACTGTCAACTGGGACTAATACCTAAATATTGAGATATTAGATATTTTAGATATTAGTCCCAGCTGTCAATGAGAATAATACAATGCACGTTTTGTGTAATAAACTTTTTTCCTACAAATTTTTAGTATTGAAAAAAAATGAAAACAACACTTTATAAATATCATGCAGCTGAAGCGCTTTTCTGTATTTACCCTCGTCAGGAATGCTCAAAGCCGAATATTTGAACGCCAAGGATGTATAGGAATAGTTGAAGAGCTATATGACCAAACACGTGTATTGCGTGAACGTGATGTCATAGTGGCTGTCAGACTTACATAGCTTCAACTTAAAAAACGTGAATTTCTTGATCCTCATTTCCCCAAAAAGATAAATTTTACAGGCTTTGGAAAATAGTTCTGATCATGTATTTACTTGATGCTAAAGGCTTTCATGATGAGTAATTATATTTTCTACTTTCATTTGTTTGGTTTTAATCATAAAATGCTTTGCAAACTATTGTGTTTATTTTCTGATTAAAGAGTACCTGTAGGACTACAAGATGTTTCCACTTATCCAGATCTATTTGCTGAACTTGTCAAACGAGGATGGACTCAACCGGATCTCAGGAAGCTTGCAGGAGAAAACCTTATAAGAGTGTTCACAAAAACTGAACAGGTATGTTTTTATTCTTTGAAGTACTGCAACCAATCAGTAGCATTTGTGTTTGTGTACACTCTATACCGAATCATTTAGTTCTGATGTTACTTTTTGGTTTTTTATGAACACCCTCTACAGAAATATTCAGTTTGATCACATTTGTTCCATTAAAAAATAAAATAAAAATTGAGGCTATTTTTTAAAGAATTGCATTACATTTATTTCAGATTGATTTATTCATATATAACAACTCGCAATTATACTTTCTTGTTTTGTTGTCAGATTTAAATCTTATTTGTGATATAAGTTTTGAAAAGATCAAATAACCTTTTTATGAATAATTTTCTCTTTTGATAGTACAAGAATTTAACCTATTCTTTACTTATTGAGTTTATATATTGTTATGTTGTAGGTTCGTGACAATTTATCTTATATGCCGCCATACGAAGACTTATTACCAGCAGTGGAAGCAAGAAACACAAGTTGCTGGTCTTAATGATGTGTGTTGAATATTTTTTTATGCATTTGTATGATTTTTATAGAACCATCATCGAAATTATACATTTTTTGATTTATATTTGTGATTGTATACATAATTGACAAAAACATACAAATATATGTGACTCAGTGGACACGAGATCTTCAGGCTTATGGAGATACTTATAGTTATACAAAAACGAGTTTATTGCATATTAATCAAGTATAGACTGAAGATAACACCCTATTAAGTAAATTGACAGATCCTTTAAAAATAAAGGTCTAACGGGTCTGTCTGGGGCCTCGATAGCCGAGTGGTCAAAGTAGTCGAACTACTGAATCACTACCCTGTCAAAACTGAGGTTGTGAGTTCAAATCCCGCACGTGACAGGTGCGCTCGACTCCAATTTTAATTGTAAGTTTTCCATTCGAAAGTCGGTGCTTCTGTCTGGCTTCCTCCACCAATAAATACTGACCGCCACGAAATAGCATAATAGTGCTGAAAGTAGCGCTGAACACCAATTAATCACTCAATCTAACGGATCCAATTGTATTTTATAATGAATGGAATTTAAATGCCGACTTTTATATTTTCGAACACATTTATTCGTCAAATATTCTATCGGCTTCTTGTCAATTTCCTTATAGAACATTTTTAAATATTTTTAAAAGAATATGGTAGTTGTCACCAACGGCCTATACACATTGGTTTTTCTGTGTCGTTGTATTGCTGTCTCATCGATGTATGCCTCACGTCTACTTTTATTTATATTCATGTTGGACTTGAAATAAAGTTCAATGTCTTCCGTACTTTACTGTCATTATCAATATAAAAAAATGATATTACCAAAGTGTCGATAACAAATTGACATTTCCACAGTTGCGATAGGAAAACGGTATTTCCAAAGTCGCGAGGAATAAAAAAAAAACCTAGATCTAATCAATGAGCATCTCTGATGGCATTATTGTTTTGACACATTGCCATGTTCTCTGTTTTCATTTTGAATAACCCAGGTAAACATGTATTTTTGAATTTGGACACCAAAAGCACATTATCTTATATGATCGTTCCACTATCAAATTTGCACAAGTAACGTAGCTGAAATTACGATAGTTTTGCGTTTTAATTTTCTGTATTCCTGTGTTCCTCATGTTAGCTTTTATATTCGTTCTTCTTTAATAATAAATAAGCATGACTTTGATTTGATTCGGAAATGATCCATCAAGCCTACTTTAGCATAAAAAGCATAATAAATGTCTATTAATCCACAAAATGACAAATTTCAACAAACATATAGGTTAGGTTAAAAGAAATGTCGAATTTTCGGAACACCTATGCGGGGAGTGTGCTATTTTAAAATTTTTTTTAATGAAAACTGCCTTTGGAAAAATTCAAATGAAAGTTTATAGATTTTATGAGTCTTTACATAAATAATTAACACAACTTGCTTCTAATTTGAGGCAAAAAGCTTCTTGAAAATTATACACGGCGTGTTTCTTGCATAACAAAGAGAAAGAAAATTCAAGAAATTTAGTATAAAAAAGTGTTTACTCTATGCTGTTACCAACAAAATTATCAATAAAAACAATAGTATACTTGTAAAAAATGTAACTACGTTTTGAAAACCAAAACCACAGTAAACAAACATCACTTCCAAAAAAGGATTAGTTATTTCACAACACAGCATTCATAAATATAGAAATTTGTCTATCTGGTTACTAAAAAAATGTAACAAAAATACTGAACTCCAAGGCAAATTCAAAAAGGGGAAGTCCATAAAAATCTGACAAAATTAAACGCTATCAATCAACGGAACAAGTGAAAAACAACTGCCATATTAATGTCTTGGTACAGACATGGTGGGTTAATCCTGGTTTTATAGCTAGCTAAACCTCCCACTTGTATGACAGTTGTTTATTGTTCCGTTATATTGACAAACGTGGGTAAGCAACCCAAACAGACATAATAGGTTAATGTGACAATAATTGGGATCAAGCAGCCAAAACTGTGTAAGCATACATCACAGACATACAACACAACTGACTAAAAAATCAAACAAACATACAACTTAATCTAACAAAGACACCAACAAAAAAGTGTAGTAAAATTAATTCTTCAAATAGTATTTAATTAATATTATTTAAACGTACTGGATTATTTGAATTCGTTTAAAGGTTAAAACAGCTTTAACTTCGCAATTTCTGCCATGGCATTGTCAGCTTGTTTTCAACTTATTAGTTTAAATATTCCTTTGGTATCTTTCGCCTCTCTTTTAGCACACACTAAATGCCAAACTGCTATCGGTAACAGGATAGACAATACAAGTAACAGGATAGAACTACGTTCATGTAACCAACAACAAAATGACAAAAGTAAAAGGATTTTCTTTTTATCTAAGCAAGGGTAACTTGAAGATTCAATTCTGAGCATTTGTTTTTGTACAGATGGACAAAGCAACACTCTTATGCACCCATTTATTTTTAAGCAGTGCCATGTAAAGCGTAATGAAGATTTTTTTCTGATGACAGGCATAAACTAAGACTTCTCTTTCTGTTCAGCTTTCTCTAATATGCATGGTTCATTCAGAAAAATCTACTTTGGACAATCCTTAGTACCACTATCCCATCATGGACATGTAAATTATAATCTGATTCATTTTCAACAGTGAATGTTTAGTGTGTTTTAATAACAATACCATTTACTACAACAGTTTACTCAATTACAAGATGAGTAGATATTCAAATTCAAGAATGCTGTAAATTGTTACTTGAATAACTAACCACTATACGATTTGACATATAACATTCAAGGTTGAAATATGTGTAGTAGTAGTATTAAAAGAATTTAAAAAATTGCAAGTAACTTGAAATGTCAAAGTAAAGTCAAACCCTTTGAACTCAAGAAATCAGTTAGCCAAGTACAAATATACTGAACAGGATTACAACCAAGACAGATTAGAAAGCAATCTCCTACATGTACGCATTCCAACGAAATTGTTAAAGTTTAAAAAGATATAGCAAAATGGAATTTATAGATATCAATCTAATGAAATGATGAAGTCCGATAAATTCGAAAGATTTCTAGATGCATATCCATGATTCTGAAAAGGGGTGGGAGCAAACTAGGCAACTTTTGGAGTAGATCATGTTAAAAACCTTTGTATTAACCATATGTGTAGCTCCATGAGGGGTGGGAGCAAACTAGGCAACTTTTGGAGTAGATCATGTTAAAAACCTTTGTATTAACCATATGTGTAGCTCCATGAGGGTGGGAGCAAACTAGGCAACTTTGTAGTAGATCATGTTAAAACCTTTGTATTAACCATATGTGTCGCTCCATGAGGGTGGGAGCAAACTAGGCAACTTTTGTAGTAGATCATGTTAAAACCTTTGTATTAACCATATGTGTCGCTCCATGAGGGTGGGAGCAAACTAGGCAACTTTTGGAGTAGATCATGTTAAAACCTTTGTATTAACCATATGTGTCGCTCCATGAGGGTGGGAGCAAACTAGGCAACTTTGTAGTAGATCATGTTAAAAACCTTTGTATTAACCATATGTGTAGCTCCATGAGGGGTGGGAGCAAACTAGGCAACTTTTGGAGTAGATCATGTTAAAAACCTTTGTATTAACCATATGTGTAGCTCCATGAGGGGTGGGAGCAAACTAGGCAACTTTTGGAGTAGATCATGTTAAAAACCTTTGTATTAACCATATGTGTCGCTCCATGAGGGTGGGAGCAAACTAGGCAACTTTGTAGTAGATCATGTTAAAACCTTTGTATTAACCATATGTGTCGCTCCATGAGGGATGGGAGCAAACTAGGCAACTTTTGGAGTAGATCATGTTAAAACCTTTGTATTAACCATATGTGTAGCTCCATGAGGGGTGGGAGCAAACTAGGCAACTTTTGGAGTAGATCATGTTAAAAACCTTTGTATTAACCATATGTGTCGCTCCATGAGGGGTGGGCCCCTGCCCCCTTAAATCTGCCTGTGGTTTCCCTTATTTTTTCAAATTTTGGCGGCTGTAAACGACTGGGAAACCTTTCTAACTTATCTGACTTCATCATTTCATGCATTGCATTTGGAGTTATACAGCGTGTGTCCGTTCTCAGTAATGGACTATGTGAAATTAAAGCTACCAAGGAATGAAAATAAAAAATTTCTTAATAGCTGAGTGATTGATTTTCGATCTTTCCTAACTTGTGGAAAATAAGAATAGAGGGGCATCATATATAAAATACTGTTATTGTTTTATTGTAATGAAAAGATAAAGAACACAACAAAAAAGTGAAGACGTGTTAAAATGTTTAAGGGGAATCCATTCCCGAAGCGCCTGTGAACGATTGATAAAAAGGTCATTTAAGGGCAATAACTCCTATAAAGTCGACCAATGATTTTGGCATTATTGACTTTTTTTGTAGATCTTTTCTTGCTGATCAATTTTGTTATTTAAAGTTTCTATCAATCTGTTCTGGTTTTCAAGATAATGGACAAAAACGCAAAAACTTGGTAAAAATCGCCTAAAGGGCAATAACTGCAATCAGTAATTGTCAGACGATTTCAGTCATTTTTTACTTATTTGTAGATCATGTCATTTTTGATATTCAAAGGTTTCTATCTGTCTATAATATTTTTCATTATAAAGAGGTGAAAATCGTCATATAAGGCCAATAACTCCTATAAAAAGTTGTCTGACAGTTTTGATGTGACTGGACAGCATTCTGATCATTTCTGTTTCCGTCAGATTTTCTCTTATCTACGAGAGTTTTGTGAGTATTTTACCCCTATGTTGTTCTATTTTAATCAATGTCAGTCATGTTTGGTTGGAATGCAGGACTATCGCACACAATTTTTAAACTTTATACACCAATGAGGATTGTGGCCAACTTTGGTTCCAACAAGGATTTGTATAGTTGTATAGTATACAAATCCTTGGGTCCAATTGACCCTATAGTTTTAAAAGAAAACATTTTTTAAAAGTTAACAGAGGACTGAAGACGGAAGCCAAGTGATGAGGGTTCTGATTGTCTCACTTGACCCTTCAATCCAAGATCAACCAAAACAGAGATGTTAGTAATGAACTATATTCAATTTCATTAAAACCAGCAGTTAGTTTTCGATACGAAAATCATACGATACTCTTCACCATAAGAGGGAGCGTAGCATATCACAACATCGGATTTGAATCATATCAGAATTATAATCTAGTCTACAATGTCGCCATTGTTGAAGATGCACATGAATCCAGGTGGGCGACTTAGGCTCTTTGGATCCTCTAGTTAAGTTCATTTCTGATCCTACCACTTGTTTTATTGTAATAGAAAAACAAAGGATATGGGGAATCCATCCATGACATTAAATCAGTACATGCACAGCAAAAAACACACAAAACGCAAAGGAACAGCGCTTTTATTGCTGTTCTTCATCTCAAAGCCATAGTTAGGCATTCAACACAGAGAAAAAACTTTCACCTCACTGCAAGTTTAAGACGGCAAAATGATTTAGATAGACTTTGTAAGATGTAAAACTACCAAATCGGGCCCGGTAGATAAGGAACATATTGGAAAGTAGTACATATTTAAAACAAAATAGTTCCTACGCATAGGTGTAAATATTAATCTAAGTGAAATACAAATTAGTAATTAAGTATCGAATGAAAGGTGAAGAACAGGTGATCCTTGTAGAACACATATTGACTAATACAAAAATGTATGAATGAATTCTAAATTTGAGGGCATATGGTGCCGGTTTTTTCCTCAGATACGAAGTACCTGGTTTGGTGTATCCAAAGTTCCGGTAACCAGTATGGTCTGATGTGTAAATAACAGTATTTTGATCCCGTCAACCATAAAAGTTTGAAAGTGAAAAATTTAACGTGGATAGGAATGGGGGCCAAGAA
Source organism: Mytilus coruscus (assembly GCA_017311375.1). Lineage (NCBI taxonomy): Eukaryota > Metazoa > Mollusca > Bivalvia > Mytilida > Mytilidae > Mytilus > Mytilus coruscus. The sequence continues at coordinate 40,092,926 of CM029596.1, forward strand.
TAGGTGGTGTGCGTCTTTTTTAAATATTTAACAATACAAACTGACCTAAAATTGAAAGAATGATGTGGCACACATAAGACAAGTTAACACCATAACTTTAGAAATACAGAAGAGTATACACCTTAAGCACGGGGAAACTTTCTTCGGCCTCCACACAGCAAGAGAGACAAACTCTGTTAATATTGTAACGAAAACCGAGCGGTCGGGCCTTAGTGTTAAGCTATAAATGTTTATCCCTTAGTGCGTTGCTATAAAAATGTGTTTTGTTAGAATGTACGAGTATATAAGAAATAAAAGTTATAACTGGTGACCCTTCTTTGGTAGCGTGATACTCTGGTATCGTGGTACTATGTAGTACTCTGGTATTCTGAATACACACTGGTAAGGTTGGTTCCTCTGGTAAGGTAATGACTCGGATATAAAAGGGTAGGTTGGAGTATAGGTTTTTGTATGGTAACTCTCGATGTTTGTAAGAATAACAGACTCGTTAAATAAAAAAATCAACTTGTATTAACTTTAAGATGCATTAAATATCAACAATACATATAAATATTAAATAACTTAACAGTATTCTAGTCTAACATATAAATACTTTATTAACCTTCTATCGTGAATTAAAGAAAATGGATAGCGGAAAAATATACCCAGAAAGTTTACTAATTGTAGTTTGGTAATCGGCAAATGGTAAATCAAATTCAATGCCAAAAGATAAAGTTTCTCTCGAGAAGTTATTCTCTAAATGCAACTTGGAAAAGAATTAACAAACCCACATTATACGGACGTAGTCTCCTCGGACATTGTAATAGTGTTGGCTGTCTGGTTACTCAGTACTTGGTCTGGTACATGGTATCTGTACGTATATCAAAATCGCTTGGAATTAACGTGTGTTACTTGCCCAGGGTAAAGTCGTACTAAAGACTTATCTGTATTCTCCGCCATATTTATACTTAGGTAAACCAAATTTACCGACTTGGTTTACCGTTTACCATTTTGGTTTACCATTTACCATTTCGGAAAATACCTAAATTACCAAAACCGGAACTGACGTCATTGTACGTCAATGCAAGAATAATAAAATGTTTTAGAGTTAACAATGTTTAAACATAGTTATACAAGAAATATATAATAAGAAAAGTCAATTATCGGTAAGATTTAAACAACGTCATCACACTATTTTAAGGAAAACAAGTTCCATTTCAGGGGACCCACATTTCGTTACACTCTCCCCACCTTTGAAAAATAATGTTTGTCCCTAAACATAAATAGGCATTTCCTTAAATTTAAAACAAGTTCTTCAATACCATTCATTAAAATATTCCAAAACATACATATTCAACATTATAAAACAATATTTAATCAAATTTAATTAATCTTTAGAATGTTCATTGTTCATATACGTCTTCACGCAAAGCTTGAATTCCGCACTGCCCTTTATGATCCTTTAGTCTTGTAAATGTTCATATAGCACCAACATCTCTTCTTCTCATAACAATTGTTCATAAAACACGAGCTCTGTTTATTTTGACGAATGTTTATAGAGCACCATCAAATCTTCTCGGCATGACGAATGTTCATAAAACACACTTCATTTCTGTGTGCATATAATGACGAATGTTTATAAAGCACCATCAAATCTTCTCGGCTAGACGAATGTTCATAAAACACTAATATTATTGTACAAATGAATATCCTGAAAACAAGTTACATATTTAAACAATCAATAAATGTAAACAATATTAATAAAAAGTTGAAATAAATTGACCGTCAATTTAAAAAATCATCTTTCCCATATACAATATACATAAACTTTTATCTTTAAAAATCAAACTCAATAATCATTGGTATATCTATGGTTGCAACAATGAGACGGTGATACGCAATTTTATTATCCGACTGCGTTGGTAATACAGCAGTCCCCATCGGCATAACTACACTTCCATTAGCCATGTGTAAACTACTACGTGCATTGGATAACACTGGCTTTACACTCTTGGACATGATATTATACATGGATGAGTCAAGGACACTAACAGTGGACCCGGTATCAACCAAACAATTCAATTTCATGTCAAAACACTGACAATTACAAAATGTACATATATACTTTCAGAATATATTTATCTGATTCAATTTCTCAAAATTATTGGATTCTTCAAAATCATATTTAGTTTCTGCTGAAACTTGGTCCTCAGTTTCAACCACTAATAGTTTCCCCGACCAGACATTTGGTCTGCCACTTTTCTTGAATTAAGTTTTAGTTCTGTTACCTTCGAACCTTTGCGATCGGTTATTCAAAGGGACATTCCCTTTAAAATGACCAGAAACCCCACAATGGTAACAAGAAAAGTTTTTTTATTTTTTCTATTATTTTCTTTTTTGCAAGACGACCTGAAAAGTCATCAACTTGTTCAGACAAATAAATTTCCTTTTAGATCAAAGTTATCGTTTTCATTTACAGCACAAACTAGCTTAGTGCCGTGTTTACGTCTGTCATTTTGAATGCTTCATATTCAAGAGCTACTTGAATAGCGTTATTGATACTTTTGCTTTTGCCTGAAATTAGCCCATTCCATATCAGCATCATTTAGGAATCAATAAAACATTCGCATGCTAATTGTTCTTTAATCTCTATCGGAGCTGATGGATACGCTAATCATACTAGACGTTTTATGTCTTGGCCTAACACAGGTATTTGTTCCGTGCGTCTGCGTGTTTTACTTTTCATTTGCGCCCTGTACATTTCTGCTTGGTTTTCTGGTTGAAAACGGGACGCTAAGGCGGCTGTCAGTTGTATAAAATTGGTCCGCATCTCTGATCTTAAATCGGTTAAAATACTTTGGGCAGTACCTCTTAAGCTAGTAGCTAGTTCTAAAGCTTTCTATGTCGGACCATTTGTTAATTGCTGCAATTAATTCAAACTGAACTAAATAGTCTTCCCAATTACCCTCCCCATCATAAAGGCTTGACTCAAGCTAGCGAACAATTGTAGCGAACTATTAGCTAGCGAACAATTAGGAGGTATAACTGAAAACCACAATATCACAAAAGGTTATCACGTTTTTCGAGCTAGCGAACAATTATGAGAATACATACAATCTTAAACAAATACGAAAAACTAACTTAAAACAAAAGGAAACCATACTTCATATATAATAAATACAAAGCTTTTCTTTCCTAACTGAATAAATCCACATAAGGCATTCAATAGACAGCTGGATTACAATGACCATAAATTAACACATTCATGACATTGACACAATGCATTTTAGGGAATGGGGTGCACTTTACGTTGTTTGGTCCGATTAATAGAGATTGTGACAGGTTACGACTATATAGGTGTTTAAGAGGAGACATTGGCGCATCGTTTAGAAAAATCTCCAGAGTGATTTATGTTCGAAAATCTTAAATTGTGGTAGAAAAACTGAAATTAACAAAATGAAATTAGGGTATAGGACATTTTAAGTTATTTTTTGACCAATTTGAATAGATTGTTACAGGAAACGACTATATATGTGTTTTAGAGGAGACATTTCCGCATCGTTTAGGAAAATCTCCAGAGAGGTTTATTTTCGAAAATCTGAAGTTACGGTAAAAAAACTGAAATTGACAAATTGAGATTAGGGGAGTAGGGCACTAAAAGTTAATGTAGAACCAATTTATAGAGATTGTGACGGGCAACGACTATATACTTGTTGTAGAGGAGACATTGCCGCATTGTGTAGAAAAAACCCAGATCACTTTATGTTCGAAAATCTGAAGTCTGGGTTAAAAACTGAAATTTACAAAATGAGATTTGGGGGTTGGGCACTCAAAGTTAATTTTGGACCAATTTATAGAGATTGTGACGGGCAACGACTATATAGGTGTTGTAGAGGAGACATTGGCGAATCGTTTAAGAAAATTTCAAGATTGGTTTATGTTCGAAAATCTGAACTTACGGTTAAAAAACTGAAATTGTGAAATTGTATAAATGAGATTAGGGGGATAGGCCATTTTAAGTTAATTTTGGACCAAATTTTAAGAGATTGTGACGGGCAACGACTATATAGGTGTTAGAGAGGAGACATTGGCGCATCGTTCAGGAAAATCTCCAGAGTGGTTTATGTTCGAAAATCTGAAGTTACGGTTAAAAAACTGAAATTGTGAAATTGACAAATGAGATTGGGGTGTAGGCCAATTAAAGTTAATTTTGGACCAATTTCAAGAGATTGTGACGGGCAACGACTAAATAGGTGTTGTAGAGGAGACAATGGAGCATCGTTTAAGAAAATCTCCAGAGTGGTTTATGTTCGAAAATCTGAAGTTACTGTTAAAAACTGAAGATTTTATTGTAAAATTGACAAAATGAGATTGGGGGTAGGACACTAAAAGAAAAATTTGGACCATTTTAAAGAGATTGTGACGGGCAACGACTAGGTGTTTTAGAGGAGACATTGGCGCATCATTTAAGAAAATCTCCAGAGTGGTTTATGTTCTAAAATCTGAAGTTACGGTTAAAAAACTGAAATTGGGAAATTGACAAAATGAGATTAGGCGGGTAGGGCACTTAAAGAAAAATTTGGACCAATTTCAAGAGATTGTGACGGGCAACGACTAATTAGGTGTTGTAGAGGAGACAATGGCGCATCGTTTAAGAAAATCTCCAGAGTGGTTTATGTTCGAAAATCTGAAGTTACGGTTAAAAAACTGAAAATTATATTGTGAAATTGACAAAATAAGATTAGGGGGTAGGGCACTAAAAGAAAAATTTGGACCATTTTTAAGAGATTGTGACGGGCAACGACTATATATGTGTTGTAGAGGAGACATTGGCGCATTGTTTAAGAAAATCTCCAGAGTGGTTTATGTTCGAAAATCTGAAGTTACGGTTAAAAAACTGAAACTGTGAAATTGACAAAAACGGAAAATTGATGAAATTCTCGTTTCCGTTCTCTAACTTCAGTTTGCCTCAACCAAATGTTATGAAACTTAGACACAATGCTTATTACCACAAAACGGTCTCACTGTATGTGGAAGTTGACTCATGCATATTTAAAATCTTGAAAAATAGACCAACACTCATCCTTAATGTTTAAAATTAATTATTTCCCAGTTAATCAAAGTGACAATTTATATACCTTCAGACATTTATTGACATGTACAATATATTTCAGATCACTTGAAGTAGTATTGGCAGTAATTTTAAAGTGATCATTTGATTAAGTATTTGAATGGGCTTGATAGTGCTTTTTTTTTCGATATCTCACTTTTGTAGTAGTCATTCAAAATTCGTAATTTGTCTAAATAAACATATCTTTAATAAATAAATATCACAAAATAATAAAGAAAAACATACGGAAACAGAAGAGGGCAAGTGGCCGAAAATGGTTTATTTATTACAATAACAAAATAGACATAATTTGAAAGTCACAATTATGAAATGCTTACGTTTTCCTTTTCTTTAGATTACTCACTGGTTCTCCGGTATAGCGCCCAACGTCCGAGTTAAAATGATAAAATATAAATTGCAGCAAAACTTATAAATAAAGAACATCCTCATAGTATATTCTATCCACCATTTAAATTTCAGTATGTAATATGCTACCGTTAATTTGTAATGATCGAGACAGTTTAGATAAAAAATGTGAAAAATACATTTAACGTCATTTTATATCCTTTGACGTCGTGATTTTCAATACCAAAAATGCTAAAACTTTGTAATAATTTCTTTTACGGTGTTTTGATATCTTAATAATTCACATAAACTTTAATGTGCGTTTTTCTTGTGAGTTGAAATTAAGGAATATTCAGCCATGTCTGCTTTATTATGTAAGTCTTTTTATCTCTTCAACACAAATTAAGGTAATACATCTTCCTGTGGGCTGTTTCCTTGTGGTCATATTTATAAATCAGCTGTTTCAATTTCAAAATGCACAAGCATGGCGTATAATGCATTCATATCTTGCTTTGAATAGTTTGAATAACTAAGAATTTTCTTATGTAGACGAAACACAATCCTTGTATCTTTGATGGGTTACTTACTTTGATATTCAATAATACTTTTTTTCTTTGTATTGGAAATTTGAAATAATAGGAGAGTGACGAGACGTGTTTATATCTGACCAAAGAATTAAACGAATCACTTATTTGATAATGTTTAAAGTTATTATAATACTTTAGAGGAGATATGATTTATTGTTGTTTTCTGAAGGTAAAGTGGCAAATATTTCATGCAGATTTATGACCGATATAAATGTATATAAAGAAAACCAACACGAGAGAGAAACGACAAAAAAGCAATCAGCAAAATATAAATATAAAAACATTTTCCATAGATTTTTTATTCATAGTAGGCAACTCTCTTTGTTGATTGGTTGCAGCATATTAATCTCACCGACTTAAATTTTAAAAGAGACCACCAAAAAGACCAATTAAACAACTTCTCCTTGTAGATACTTTTATACTTGTAGTATTATGCATCCTTTTCCGCTTGAATATCAGATATTTATTTGAAATAACCTAAGATATATGAGGTGGTTTATGGAATAGAAATAATCTTACATCCTTCTCCTGCATTGTGTCACAATGATTACATTTACACCTCTGATAAAACAGTTCGTGACAGAGGTCAGACCAAGATAACCATTGACAACAAAAAGCTCTGCAATAGTGGAAAACAAACACACAAAAAAAAAAAAAAAAAAACAATTATAAATTTCATGCGTCCGAAGCGCTATTTTGAATTTATCTTCATCATTTACGCCAAGCGCCGAATATTTGAAAGCCAAGGATGTAAAAGAACAGAAAGATTTGATGAGCTATATGACCAAAAGGACATAAATAAAATAGCCAAATCAGTCGATGATTAACTTTGCCCGATCGAGTTGAAACCTTAGTTTCTTTATAATTTCAAAATTTATAAATGGACAATTGAAGGAATTGAAAGGAATTGCAGAATCAAAATGCTGTCATAATTCCTACGTCTTCAGTTTCATATTTGTAAGATCCATAGCTCATTATAATTTAAAACAACAATTTATTGGTCAGGGCTGAAAGAATGATGCTTGAGGACGGAAGACATTGTCTTAGATTTTTGGGGTATAACATTTTTTTTAGTACCAATAAATGTTAAATATTTAAGAATTGAATGTTTCTTTTTGTAAATTTATTGGGGTGTAAAAGCGTTGACCGAAGTTCATTTTGTATGAAGCGCGGAAGCGTTTCGTTCTAAAAATGTGCGTACGGTCAACGCTTTTACACCCCTATAAAAATTACTAAAAGAAGCAATCAATACTTATAATTACATTTTTTTGCTTGGATCATGAAAACACGATTTCTATCAAGTTTTTCTTTTATTTACCTGTGCACTTTATTGTTGAAGCTCGTGTCATCATGAATGTTACATTTCATTTAATTTAAAATGAAGGTTAATTTCAGAATGACGCGACATTGCTGTTAGCCAATCGAGTTACCTTTTATAATGACACATACATACATGTAATGTAATTATATTTTAATATTCTCAATAACAATTGATTGATAGGCAATGTTTTTATAATTTGTTGGACAGTTGGGTAATGAAGAATAAAATCTAGTTCTGGTGATTGAAATTTAATTCTATCAGATTTCAGATATGTCTTAATGTCGGTTAACTACCGGTACTGTCTTTGTTATAAAACTGAATGTTCAGCTTCTCAGTACTAGTACCTCATATCACAAGCCAAATATGATCAAATATACCTCATGTCATCTTAACTTCTGTTTATTATTCCAGATATCCAAATTATTACGAAGAAATTAAAATACTTTTTTTTCTCCCCGTTTGATTTTAATCAGATATTAATCAAAATTGATAAATGGTATCATTTGTGTAGTTCAGTGACAGATTCAAAAAAAGAGGGTACGGGGTAATGTCGTCATACGTATGTCGTTGATACAAACAAGAAGATCTATCATGTCAAAATTGTGATACAACAGGAAATGTTCATATGCAGGAACTGAACACAAGAATTTTACAGAATAAGCATATTTCTTACTGCATAGAGAAAATGTAGACCTCCCCCTCCCTAATCCAGGCCGTCATATATCATTGTGATGGATAGTTTTGTTTGATCTATTTAACTGTTTTATTTTCGAAAAGAATATTTGTACAAGGTGTTTTAATAAATGTAACGGACAATATATACTATGCCCTCTCAGCCGACGTCGTAATTTCATTTTAAAATTAATGAAAGATCGAAAGTAATTAAAAGCTTCTCTCCCTGTTCAACATGATATAAAACTCATTAGGCAGAGTAATTTTATGGCTACTTGCATAATTGTTAAATCGTATTAAATTCGGTATCAAACTCATATTAATAATAAAAGTTTCATATCTTGAATATTGAAAAGGGTTAAAATTATTTACCTGCATAAATATTGATATAAAACATCCGGTTCGGGTTTTTTTTATTTCTAGATCTGAGAAAAAGCAACTCCGTTTCACTTAAACAATTGATTAATAAGAATTGTTACATGGTGTCTTCTTATGTCGCCTGAATTACAATGTATGTTATTGAATTATATATTCGCCATCCGTAATAATTATCTAAATATGTTTATTTGGCATGCCATACTCGATAAAAGTGCGGACGTCATAGAAAGCACTCTTTACCAAAACGTCAACGGAGATTACATTCCACGGAGGTTACATTTCGATGATTTCGTCATTTATAAAGCATAATATGTGTATCTGAAGATAGAAGTTGTACTAAAATTAAATGTTGACACCGATATCGATCTGCTGGACGTAGAATTTATTTCCAAAATTGGTGTTTGTTTAGAATAGACCATTCCACGGAAATTACATGCTTAACAAATCTCTGCAGTTTTCAACTTTGTTTAGTTTTTCAGACTGATATGATTTGGAATAAATGACGATTGTTATAAACAAAATTATTTATGGTAACCTTATAATCAAATTTAACTCATTTCACACTCTGTTTTGCTAAATATTTTATCCTGCTTGGTCTTTTATCCCAGTTAACGGAAATTACAGGTTTACGAAGAACACATTTCGACGGCCGGTACGATAACTATCGTTGTGCAATATGTACTAAACTTTATAAAAATTAATAATGTAACGAAAATCGGTCATTGTTCATTTGTTTTGATGTGAAATACCAGCGCAAGACAGAGAAACTTTGTCAGTTTTATGTGGACCGTTGAAGTGATAACATCAGGGATTATTTTCAAACTGGTAAGTAGAGTGAATTAAGTGATTCCAAAGGATATATATAAATAGTGTTCGGATTTATATGTGAATATTGCAATAGTGATTGTGATACAATGTATAAAGTGAAACTTATATATATAATCAGTTATTTGTATTAGTGAGAATACAAGGTGTATACTTGCTGGTGTTGCAAGTTGTACTATGTGGAAGTGTGGATACTTCATAGATTTGTATTAGTGAGAATACAAGGTGTATACTTGCTGGTGTTGCAAGTTGTAATATTGTGGAAGTGTATTAGTGAAAGTGTACTGTGTTAAAGCTTGTCCCAGTTTGGATAATATTCATTGTGCGGAACTCAAAGGGATAGTTAGTGCGTGAGTTCAGCTGTGTTTATATATATATTCCTTGTGCATTGAAGGATTTGTGCATGTGTCATTGTGTTATTGTGGTTAGTTGCAGACTAACAAGGTGATACTACATATTGGTGGACGTTGTAAATAGAAGTTGTATATATGTGGCTTTGTGTTCATACGTTTTGTGTTATACTTACTTGATGCATGTTGCAAAGTAATCTGTTGGTGACATTGTGTAATAAAGGGCCGTATGCATGTTGCATAGTAATCTGTTAGTGACATTGTAAATAAATCGGTCTGATACAGATTGCATAGTGACATTGTGTATATATAGTCTGTTATGAAACATTGTGTTTATGCATTGTGAATAAGATACTTCACCTTGCATTTTGATTTATGTGCATTGTGCTGTGTATATATTTTCGTTGTAAATCCATTTATGGATGTGTTGATTGTTTTGAATAGGACAACTGGTTGTGGTGAAAAATTGAGTTGAACACTTGAAATCCTGATTTATTCAGATACGGATCCATTGATCGCCCGTTACACGTTACAATAATATAGATAATAAAGAAATATAAAATCTCAGATATAAGTATAACAAGCTACGGGTATATAACTCGAAGTCGTTAGTTTTGCTTTCTTACGGTGGGACAAATTAACGTCATAAAATGGGCGCTTTAACGGAGAACCAGTTGTTACACATTCGTGAACATATACATGCAAACAAATAAATATTTTCCTCTCATTCTACGTTTAGAATTAACAATGGAATGGAATTAAATGAGGTTTTTCTAAACATTTAATTATGTAAACTTCTGTTAATATTTCAAATGTATGTTCTTATTATTTAGTTACTTTTGTTGGATTGCTTAATGATTGACATTTGCACTTCATTTGGTTTTATTTATACCAAATGAATACTCATTCATTTTACAATAACAATAACAATAGGTCTTGACAGATACAAGTTCTTAATTACTTCATTTAATTTAAGGATGAAAATGCAAAGGGATACTGAATTGCACATAACTATTACATCTTATTTACTTTTGTTTTAATGAGTTTGGACAGATGGGCATAAATCCTTCATTTGAAACAATTAAACTTGTTATAAAATATTGTAAGAGGAAATCTGTCACTGAAACCAATTAATCGACCTTAAAATTTGATGGTTCACACAATAAAATTCTAACCTTAAAGATTTGGTAAATTGTTTTAAATGGCTTTCTATAATCATTATCATGACAATCTATCATGTGTCTCTAGATTTCAATTAAATTCATGTTTTATTAAAGAAAAAGGGGGATACACACATTGAATGAAAAGTGATATTACATGTTTAATATAACATAACAAAATAACAAAACATTTAACATAAATAGTTTAAGAAAGGTCGTAATGGAATTGTAGCAAACTTTGCACACTTTTAAATGACTTTGTAAATCAACAAAAAATACTCCGGCGTTATGGTCATTATTTTTCATAACAATTCTTTCAGTGGAATTTTGATGTAAAGTCGTGTATTTCTTCCTGAAAAGGTTCTGTTTCGTACACATCGCTATGTGTGATTTCTCGAAACTTCTACATTTTCTGCTATTTATCCGTAGCAAGTTAACTTCTCCAGCTAAAATTTTACCGCTGGTAAATCATTTGTTATTTGTCTCATAATTGTTAAATTCATATAATGGCACTCATACATATAAGTTTTATAACATCAAGAATCAATTTCAAATAAATTTCAAACCTTCGTTCAGTTTAATAAAGGAAATAAAATACGAAACATTCTTACACATTTTTCAAATATTCACAAATTGAACCTTATATACCCGTATATATATAATGTTTTGGTGAAACACTTATATTTTCTTTCCTCCTTCATATTCAACTGACTTGCCGATTGCAGCCTGCAACCAACAGTCCGCTCCGGTATCACTTGGTCCAACTCTTTATTGGAATGATTGAAATCTACATTGTAATCACAAGTCAATTTATCTACCAAATGTTTTTTTTTTTTTTCAATTCTTAATTTTCATCCTTATGATACTTTACTTCAGAACTTGTTCCTGTATTGTTATGAATTTCAGTTAATGGCCAATTTCTTAGTGAAAATTCGTCTAAATTCCATTTAATAGATACATTTAATAACGCTTACCGTTACCTTGATGGCATTTTGCTTCAAATAATAAAGAATTCCTAATCATACTGCTGAAATCTACCCCAGAGAACTTACTTTAAATAAATGTAATACTTGTATAAACAGCAATACTTTTGCTTTTGCAGACTTTGACACATGATTACATTTCAGTTTAATACGAAAAATTCGCAAGGGTTCCGTGGAACCCAGTGTCTCGCCTACTTTTGCTGTTAGTCGCAGGCTCAACAAAATGGTGAAATAATTATTACAAATTTTCCTCTAGATACTATCTTTTGATTGTAAGAAGCTTCTGTTCAAGTTTGGAAGGAATCCAGGATGGTTTATGAAACTAATAAATGTTTTAAAAACTTTAACTGCAGATTGTATGTAATGTTAACTGGAAGAAAAACTAAGTCCATTTATAAGTAATATACGGAAAAACAGGAATTTTTTTTTTACAAAATTTCCTTCTAGATACTAGCTTTTGAATATAAACAAGCTTCTGTCCAAGTTTGGTACACATCTAGGATAGTTTAAAAGTTATTAAAAGTTTGAAAACTTTAACCACAGAGTGAATGTAATGTTAACTGACAGAAAAACTTAGTCCATTTATAAGTAAAATATGGATAAACAGGATTATTTTTTAACAAAATTAACTTTTGAATACTATCTTATGATCATTAACAAGCTTCTGTTTACGTATGGTACAAATCCAGGATAGTTTAAGAAAGTAAGAAAGAAAGTTTTTTTACAAAATTTACTTCTGGATACTATCTTATAATCATAAACAAGCTTCTTCCAAGTTCATTAGAAATCCAGGATAGTTTAAGAAAGTTATTCAAATTTCAAAACTTTAACCACAGAGTGAATATTTGTGGACGCCGCCGACGACGCCGGACGACGACGATGACAACGCCGACGACGGAATGTAGAATCGCTATGTCTCGCTTTTGCGACAAAAGTCGCAGGCTCGACAAAATCAAAAGAAAAGTTCACGACGACAAAATAGACGATTGTGTGCCCTGGATCGTTGTAAAGCGTGAATTGATCGGTCTTTTTCGAGTGTTATCATGTTTTTTCGTGGGAATATGGTGTAAAATAATAACAAACAGACTTCTTCTCTGGTAAGACGGGAAATAAAAGTTTAAAAAAAGCGTCAAAGGTAAAAACGTCAATTGACACGTGGATTATAAAATTATCCTTAGAATGGTCTTTTTGAATATTCAAAAATGTGTAATAAAGCCATCTGTAGGGTGTAGGTAGGTGAAATTCTAACATAAAAACGATCTAAAATTGATACTTTAAGTCAGAAGAGCATAAGTTATAGAACAAAATAACATTTGGTTGAGACAAATTGGAGTTAAAGAGAACGGAAATGAAAATTTCAGCATTTTTCTATTTGTAAAGGAGTATAACTCTAGAACGGTAAAAGTGACGCCACCAAAATTTAAAATTTGATCTGTGTTTTGTGGTAATAAGCATCGTTTGTTGCTGTGGTTTATAAGCGTTTCTCGTTTTTATATAGATTAGACCGTTGGTTTTCCTGTTTGAATGGTTTTACAATAGTAATTTTGGGGCCCTTTATAGCTTGCTGTTCGGTGTGAGCTAGGGCTCCATGTTGAAGACCGTACTTTGACCTATAATTGTATACTTTATATAAATTTTGACTTGGATGGAGAGTTGTCTCATTGGCACTCATACCACAACTTCTTATATCTATATATTGTGTATAAGTTTTATGACAATTGGTTGAGGCAAACTAAAGTTAGAGAACAGAAACCAATTTTGGGACGTACGGACACAGGGAAGTTCAGACGGACAAGGGTGAACTTTAATGCCCCTCCGCTACGGCGGGGCATAATAAGCTAAAAAATACTGCTAGGTTATCGTGTTCCTTTTGTGATATATGAAATTTTTAAATGGGGCAAAAGGATGACTCGGACTTTACATTAAATTTAGTATTGGCATTATTTGGGACATACGGATGCACGGACGTACAGACGGACAAGGGTAAAGCTTAATGCCCTCCGCTACGGTGGGGCATAATAAGCTAAAATATTGATAGGTTATGGAATTCCTTTTGTGATATATGTTTTTTAATGGGGAAAAGGATGACTTGGACTTTTACCTTATATTCAGCATTGGCATTATTTGGGACGTACAGACGCACGGACGCACAGACGGACAAGGGTAATCATAATGCCCTCCGCTACGGTGGGGGCATAATAAGCTAAAAATATTGATAGGTTATAGAATTCCTTTTTGTGATATTTTTTTCACTAGAATTATTTCACACGCGAGTAAATGTAAATATATTTATTTTCTAAAAGAATATAAGTTCGATATCGCACAGCTAATTCTTCTAAAATCTAGAAACAACTGATTAACATAAAAGTTGACAAACACTAAAATTGGAACACGTGCAACCTAGTTCACGAGAAAGATAATAAACCGTCATTAGCTACCACAGACGAACATCTATCAACTCTTGCCATAAACTTGCGTATCGTCCCCATAACATTTATGAATTTGACAGATGCTGAGTTCGGACAGAGAAAACAATAAACATTGATATAAACATCTATTAAAATTTTAAATTCAAAACAAAGTTGTGTTTTAAATTTCGTTTTTGTATTACTGTTCTCTCATATTTTCCATTATTTTGTAAAAAAAAAAATTGAAATTGTCTCAGTCAAATAATTTGACAAAGTTTATCAGAAGTTTAGCTATTACCCTATTATACTCAACGAAGCTCGGAGATAAATATACGTTCACCCGTTAGAACGTTTAAACGACCGTTGACTCGTCGAAAAAAGGGAAGGGGTGTGGTTTGGTCATTCAACAAGATAATTCCAAAGCTTTCAGACAAATTACTTCTTTATTTCAGCAATCACTTCTTTTTTATTAGTAAAATAAAATTAATAGGACTGTATTATATTTCTTTCCATTTTAGGCACCATTATTATCAATTCAGTTGTGTGCAGTATACAAATATGTAATAATGTGCACGTTTACAATCATCCATGTTTTATGTGGATGGCGAAAGAGTTGACAGAAAGAGATATGCAAAAGAATATAAAATGACATTGTCAAAGTTTAAGGACCCTGTTATTTCAATATAAACAAAAATTACTTACTTCATTGTCGTGTTTGTGGACTACCGACTCAAGAGAATGTTGATTTCAACAAAGTGTGTTGTAAACGGTGTATACATACTGTCGGATAAATTTCATGGAAAAATATTGATGTACTTTTATACAAGTATAAAAGTAACATCATTCCATTATACAAGGTAACCCCCTATTTGCCTATTTTTTTTTCACCTAACTTCAGATTTCCAAACAAACGATTCTATAGTTCCCTTAATAGATACGCCAATGTCTTCTCTAATGTCTCCTCTACGTTACATATACAGTCGTTGCCCGTCACAATCTCTATAAATTGGTCTTCAATCATCTTAAGGTACACCATCCCTCGTTTTACAATTTCAGATTTTTAACCGTAACTTCAGATTTTGAACATAAACCACTCTGGAGATTTTCCTAAACAATTCCCCAATGTCTCCTCTACAACACCTATATAGTCGTTGCCCGTCACAATCTCTTTAAAATGGTCCAAATTGTTCTTTAAGTGCCCTACCCCCTTTCCTAATCTCATTTTGTCAATTTCTCAATAAAATTTCAGTGTTTTAACCGTAACTTCAGATTTTCGAACATAAACCACTCTGGAGATTTTCTTAAACGATGCGCCATTGTCCCTCTACAACAGATTATATAGTCGTCGCCCGTCACAATCTCTTGAAATTGGTCCAAAATTATCTCAAATTGGCCTACCCGCCTAATCTCATTTTGTCAATTTCACAATTTCAGTTTTTAACCGTAACTTCAGATTTTCGAACATAAACCACTCTGGAGATTGTCTTAACCGATGCGCCATTGTCTCCTTTACAACACCTATATAGTCGTTGACCGTCACAATCTCTTGAAATTGGTCCAAAATAAACTTTAATTGGCCTATCCCCTTATCTCATTTTGTCAATTTCACAATAAAGTTTTCAGTTTTTTAATCGTAACTTCAGATTTTCGAACATAATCCACTCTGGAGATTTTCTTAAACAAAGCACCAATGTCTCTTCAACAACACCTATATAGTCGTTTCCCATCACAATCGCTTGAAATTGGTCCAAAATTAACTTAAATTGGCCTACCCCTAATCTCATTTGGTCAATTTCACAATTTCAGTTTTTAACCGTAACTTCAGATTTTCGAACATAAACCACTCTGGAGATTTTCTTAAACGATGCGCCATTGTCTCCTCTACAACAACTATTGAGTCGTTGACCGTCACAATCTCTTGAAATCGGTCCCAATTTTTCTTTTAGTGCCCTTACCCCTTATCTCATTTTGTCAATTTCACAATAAAATTTTCATTTTTTAACAGTTACTTCAGATTTTCGAACATAAACCACTCTGGAGATTTTCTTAACTGCTGCGCTATTGTCTCCTTTACAACACCTATATAGTCGTTGACCGTCACAATCTCTTCAAATTGATCCAAAATAAACTTTAATTGGCCTATCCCCTAATCTCATTTTGTCAATTTCATAAATAAAGTTTTCAGTTTTTAACCGTAACTTAAGATTTTCGAACATAAACCACTCTGGAGATTTTCTTAAACAATGCGCCAATGTCTCCTCTACAACACCTATATAGTCGTTGCCCGTCACAATCTCTTGAAATTGGTCCAAAATTAACTTAAATTGGCCTACCCCTAATCTCATTTTGTCAATTTCACAATCAAATTTTCAGTTTTTAACAGTAACTTCAGATTATCGAACATAAACCACTCTGGAGATTTTCTTAAACGATGCGCCATTGTCTCTTCTACAACACCTATATAGTCGTTGCCCGTCACAATCTCTTAAAATTGGTCCAAAATTAACTTAAATTGGCCTACCCACCTAATTTCATTTTTGACAATTTCACAATATAATTTTCAGTTTTTTAACCGTAACTTCAGATTTTCGAACATAAACCACTCTGAACATTTTCTTATACGATGCGTCATTGTCTCCTCTACAACACCTGTATAGTCGTTGTCCGTCACAATCTCTGTGAAATGGTCCAAAATTTCCTTTTAGTGCCCTACCTCCCTAATCTCATTTAGTCAATTTCACAATAAAATTTTCAGTTTTTTAACCGTAACTTCAGATTTTCGAATATAAACCACTCTGGAGATTTTCTTAAACGATGCGCCAATGTCTCCTCTACAACACCTATATAGTCGTTGCCCGTCACAATCTCTTTAAAATGGTCCAAATTTTTCTTTTAGTGTCTTACCCCCTAATCTCATTTTGCCAATTTCAAAATTAAATTTTTCAGTTTTTTAACCGTAACTTCAGATTTTCGAACATAAACCACTCTGGAGATTTTCTTAAACGTTGTGCCAATGTCTCCTCTACAACACCTATATAGTCGTTGCCCATCACAATCTCTTTAAAATGGTCCAAATTTTTCTTTTAGTGCCCTACCCCCACTAATCTCATTTTGTCAATTTCACAATAAAATTTTCAGTTTTTAACCGTAGTTTCAGATTTTCGAACATAAACCACTCTGAAAATTTTCTTATACGATCCGCCATTGTCTCCTTTACAACACCTTTATACTCGTTGTCCGTCACAATCTCTTTGACATAGTCCAAAATTTCCTTTTAGTGCCCTACCCCCTAATTTCATTTTGTCAATTTCACAATATAATTTTTCAGTTTTTAACCGTAACTTCAGATGTTCGAACATAAACCACTCTGCAGATTTTCTTATACAATGCGCCATTATCTCCTCTACAACACCTATATAGTCGTCGCCCGTCACAATCTCTTGAAATTGGTCCAAAATTAACTTGAATTGGCCTACCCCCAATCTCATTTTGTCAATTTCACAATTTCAGTTTTTAACCGTAACTTCAGATTCTCGAACATAAACCATACTGGAGATTTTCTTAAACGATGCGCCATTGTCTCCTCTACAACACCTATATAGTTGATTCCGTCACAATCTCTTGACATTAGTCCAAAATTAACTTTAATTGGCCTATCCTCTTATCTCATTTTGTCAATTTCACAACTTAAATTGGCCTACCCCCTAATCTCATTTTGTCAATTTCACAATTTCAGTTTTTTAACCGTAACTTCAGATTTTCGAACATAAACCACTCTGGAGATTTTCTTAAACGATGCGCCATTGTCTCCTCTACAACAACTATATAGTCGTTGTCCGTCACAATCTCTTGAAATTGGTCCAAAATTAACTTAAATTGGCCTACCCCCTAATCTCATTTTGTCAATTTCACAATCAAATTTTCAGTTTTTAACAGTAACTTCAGATTATCGAACATAAACCACTCTGGAGATTTTCTTAACCGATGCGCAAATGTCTCTTCTGCAACACCTATATAGTCATTGACCGTCACAATCTCTTGAAATTGGTCCAAAATAAACTTTAATTGGCCTACCCCCTAATCTGATTTTGTCAATTTCACAATAAAGTTTTCAGTGTTTTAACCGTAACTTCAGATTTTCGAACATAAACCACTCTGAAAATTTTCTTAAACAATGCGCCAATGTCTCCTCTACAACACCTATATAGTTGTTGCCCGTCACAATCTCTTGAAATTGGTCCAAAATTAACTTAAATTGGCCTACCCCCTAATCTCATTTTGTCAATTTCACAATTTCAGTTTTTTAACCGTAACTTCAGATTTTCGAACATAAACCACTCTGGAGATTTTCTTAAACAATTTGCCTATGTCTTGTCTACAACACCTATATAGTCGTTGCCCATCACAATCTCTTGAAATTGATCCATTTTTTTCTTTTAGTGCCCTACCCCCTAATCTCATTTTGTCAATTTCACAATTTCAGTTTTTAACCGTAACTTTAGATTTTCGAACATAAACCACTCTGAACATTTTCTTAAACGATGCGCGATTGTCTCCTCTACAACACCTATATAGTCGATTCCGGTCACAATCTCTTGACATTAGTCCAAAATTAACTTGAATTGGCCTACCCCCTAATCTCATTTTGTCAATTTCACAATTTCAGTTTTTAACCGTAACTTCAGATTTTCGAACATAAACCACTCTGGAGATTTTCTTAAACGATGCGCCATTGTCTCTTCTACACCACCTATATAGTCGTTGATCGTCACAATCTCTTGAAATTGGTCCACAATTAACTTTAATTGGCGTACCCCTAATCTCATTTTGTCAATTTCACAATTTCAGTTTTTAACCGTAACTTCAGATTTTCGAACATAAACCACTCTGGAGATTTTCTTAAACGATGCGCCATTGTCTCTTCTACACCACCTATATAGTCGTTGATCGTCACAATCTCTTGAAATTGGTCCACAATTAACTTTAATTGGCGTACCCCTAATCTCATTTTGTCAATTTCACAATTTCAGTTTTTAACCGTAACTTCAGATTTTCGAACATAAACCACTCTAGAGATTTTCTTAAACGATGCGCCAATGTCTCCTCTAGAACACCTATATAGTCGTTGCCCGTTACAATCTCTTTAAAATGGTCCATTTTTTCTTTTAGTGCCCTACCCCTTAATCTCATTTTGTCAATTTCACAATAAAATTTTCAGTTTTTAAGCGTAACTTCAGATTTTTGAACATAAACCACTCTGGAGATTTTCTTAAACGATGCGCCATTGTCCCTCTACAACAGATTATATAGTCGTCGCCCGTCACAATCTCTTGAAATTGGTCCAAAATTATCTCAAATTGGCCTACCCGCCTAATCTCATTTTGTCAATTTCACAATTTCAGTTTTTAACCGTAACTTCAGATTTTCGAACATAAACCACTCTGGAGATTGTCTTAACCGATGCGCCATTGTCTCCTTTACAACACCTTTATAGTCGTTGACCGTCACAATCTCTTGAAATTGGTCCAAAATAAACTTTAATTGGCCTATCCTCCTAATCTCATTTTGTCAATTTCACAATAAAGTTTTCAGTTTTTTAATCGTAACTTCATATTTTTGAACACAATCCACTCTGGAGATTTTCTTAAACAAAGCGACAATGTCTCCTCAACAACACCTTTATCGTCGTTGTCCGTTACAATCGCTTAAAATTGGTCCAAAATTAACTTAAATTGGCCTACCCCCCTAATCTCATTTGGTCAATTTCACAATTTCAGTTTTTTAACCGTAACTTCAGATTTTCGAACATAAACCACTCTGGAGATTTTCTTAAACGATGCGCCAATGTCTCCTCTACAACACCTATATAGTCGCTGCCAGTCACAATCTCTTTAAAATGGTCCAAATTTTTCTTTTAGTGCCCTACCCCCCTAATCTCATTTTGTCAATTTCACAATAAAATTTTCAGTTTTTTAACCGTAACTTCAGATTTTCGAACATAAACCACTCTGGAGATTTTCTTAAACAATGCGCCAATATGTCCTTTGCAACACCTATATAGTCGTCTCCCGTCACAATCTCTTGAAATTAGTCCAAAATTAACTGAAATTGGCCTACCTCCTTAATTTCAGTTTGTCAATTTCACAATTTCAGTTTTTTAACCGTAACTTCAGATTTTCGAACATAAACCACTCTGGAGATTTTCTTACACGATGCGCCAATGTCCCCTGTACAACACCTATATAGTCGTTGCCCGTTACAATCTCTTCAAATTGGTCCAAAATTTTATTTTAGTGCCCTACCCCTAATCTCATTTTGTCAATTTCACAATTTCAGTTTTTTAACCGTAAATTCAGATTTTCGAACATAAACCACTCTGGAGATTTTCCTAAACGTTGCGCCAATGTCTCCTCTACATCACATATAGGCAGTCGTTGCCCGTCACAATCTCTATAAATAGGTCAACAATCAACTTAAGGTATCCCCTTTTCGTTTTTAATTACAATTTTTCAACCTAACTTGAGATTTTTAACATAAACCATCCTGGAGTTTGTCTTAATAGATACGCTAATGTCTCAGCTGCATCACCTATGCAATCGTGTACCGTCACAATCTCTATTAATGGGTCAAAATCAATTTAATGTATGCCCCTCCTCCCTTTTCGTTTTTACAATTTCAGTTTTTAAACTTAACTTCAGATTTTAAAGATAAACCATTCTGGAGTTTGTCTTAGTAGATACGATAATGTCTCCTCTATGTTACCTTTACAGTCGTTGCCTGTTACAATCTCTATAAATTGGTCAAAATCTTTATGGTATCCCTTTGTTTTAATTTTTTATTCGTTTTGTTTAATATTTTTAATATTCTCATAATTGTCCGCTAGGTCTCTGTAATTGTTCGCTAGCTCGAAAAAAACGTGATTGTCTTATGTGAAATTGTGGTTTTAGTTATACATCCTAATTGTTCGCTGGCTAATTGTTCGCTACAATTGTTCGCTACCTTGAGTCAGGCATCATAAAGTGCTGGTTTCTTTTGTAGTATTTTGTATTTTGTAAGTTTATATCATAATCACGCTCAAAATTTGGTTCATTGCTAATGCCAGCATAATTTATATTACTGGTCATTTCATCAGTACGGTGTTTATGGTCGGTCCCGTTAACCCCCACTCTGAATCGTCCGCGGGACGTCAAAGGTAATGCTTGGTACGTTGCCCCCTGATTATGAGGTACGCCCCGGTCCAAAGTCTTAGGTAAATCTCCCGAATCCCATCTACCCTGTCGGGCATCGGATTCACAAGACGTCGCGACTCGTCTTGTACTCCCGGAATCTCCCTCAGCAGTATCCCTTGCTTTCTGACTCCAAAACCCATACCTAGACCCTCTGGCAGCATGGTCCGAAAGAGTCCTTGACTCTTCACCAAAATTCTGTTTTACCGTACGCGCTGCATTTTTTTCCAAATGCACAACCGTTGCCCTATTTGAAACTTCCGGGTTTTTCGCTTGGTCAATGGCCACTTTCCTTGATGGTGATAGATCCCCTGACAATGGCCTATTGTCAGCATGATGTATACCATCCTTTTCGTATCTATTCGTATTCTCTTGTGAGGGCCATTGATCTTGGTTCACTCTTATGCCTATCTCTCCGGTCGGCGTAAGATCATGGAATATTTCACAGGACCGAGATCGGGGAGCACTGGTCTACCCTGGGCAGTTAACCTAGGTGTTTCTAATTTATTTTCCTCGTTATCCATTGTACTTATTTTTATTTATGCCTTATCTTGAATATAATTACACTTTTTGACAGAATATAAAAATGTAGGTACGTGCCTCCGCTGCCACCACTGTAACGAAAACCGAGCGGTCGGGCCTTAGTGTTAAGCTATAAATGTTTATCCCTTAGTGCGTTGCTATAAAAATGTGTTTTGTTAGAATGTACGAGTATATAAGAAATAAAAGTTATAACTGGTGACCCTTCTTTGGTAGCGTGATACTCTGGTATCGTGGTACTATGTAGTACTCTGGTATTCTGAATACACACTGGTAAGGTTGGTTCCTCTGGTAAGGTAATGACTCGGATATAAAAGGGTAGGTTGGAGTATAGGTTTTTGTATGGTAACTCTCGATGTTTGTAAGAATAACAGACTCGTTAAATAAAAAAATCAACTTGTATTAACTTTAAGATGCATTAAATATCAACAATACATATAAATATTAAATAACTTAACAGTATTCTAGTCTAACATATAAATACTTTATTAACCTTCTATCGCGAATTAATGAAAATGGATAGCGGAAAAATATACCCAGAAAGTTTACTAATTGTAGTTTGGTAATCGGCAAATGGTAAATCAAATTCAATGCCAAAGATAAAGTTTCTCTCGAGAAGTTATTCTCTAAATGCAACTTGGAAAAGAATTAACAAACCCACATTATACGGACGTAGTCTCCTCGGACATTGTAATAGTGTTGGCTGTCTGGTTACTCAGTACTTGGTCTGGTACATGGTATCTGTACGTATATCAAAATCGCTTGGAATTAACGTGTGTTACTTGCCCAGGGTAAAGTCGTACTAAAGACTTATCTGTATTCTCCGCCATATTTATACTTAGGTAAACCAAATTTACCGACTTGGTTTACCGTTTACCATTTTGGTTTACCATTTACCATTTCGGAAAATACCTAAATTACCAAAACCGGAACTGACGTCATTGTACGTCAATTGAAATAAACAATTCAGAAGTTTTCCGAATGTAAAAACATAGGCAAGAATAATAAAATGTTTTAGAGTTAACAATGTTTAAACATAGTTATACAAGAAATATATAATAAGAAAAGTCAATTATCGGTAAGATTTAAACAACGTCATCACACTATTTTAAGGAAAACAAGTTCCATTTCACGGGACCCACATTTCGTTACAATATAATAGAATAAAATGCTTCGCTGAGCGCACCCTGATACGACCGTAGAGGTCGAACCCTGAACAGTTGGGGCAAGTTAGGACACAATATTCAAGCTTGATACTGTCTGAATTTGGATTGTGATCAAATTTTTGACCTAATATAGGTTTCTTACACAAAAAAAATGTGGTCAAAGATCATAAAAATTTGAAATGGGACATTTAATTTACATAGAATGGTCTGATATCCAAAATCTAACAACATTTTTTGTTGAAATCAAACAGTTTAATTTTGGACCCTTCAACCTTAACATGGACAAATTTGAAAACAGGGCCCAAAATATAAAAAAAATCTAAATATACAATAAAATTCAGCAAATCATACAGCTGCAATAATTCAGTTTTTGATGAAATAAAACAAATTTTAATTTTGGACCCTTTTGACCTCAATGTAGACCAATTTAAAAATGGGGCCTAATATCCAACAAAATTATATAAGGTTTCTTCCTATTGTGCAATACTGTGCAATTGAAGATTTCTTGCTATTGTGCAATACTGTGCTGTTGCGCAATACTGTGTAATTGAAGATTTTTTGCTATTGCCCAATACTGTGCAGTTGAAGATTTCTAGCTATTGCGCAATACTGTGCTATTGTTCAATACTGTGCAATACTGTGCAATTGAAGATTTCTTGCTATTGCGAAATACTGTGCAATTCAAGATTTCTTGCTTTTGCCCAAAACTGTGCTATTATTCAATACTGTGCTATTGCACAATACTGTGCAATTGAAGATTTCTTGCTATTGCGCAATACTGTGCAATTTAAGATTTCTTGCTATTGTGCAATTGAAGATTTCAAAAATTTTGAAGAAAAAAATGAACCCCCCAACTTTTTGACCCCCCCCCATTTGGAGTAATTACCCCCAAACTCAATCCCAGCCTTCCCTTTGTGGTATGGAACCTTGTAGTACAATTTTATAGAGATCCATACACTTAAACACAAGTTATTGTCTGGAAACTAGAAAAATGCTTGTTTTTGGCCTTTTTTGCCCCTAATTCCTGAACGTTTGGGGCAATAACCCCCAAACTCAATCCCAGCCTTTCCTTTGTGATATGGAACCTTGTGGTACAGTTTCAGAGAGATCTATACACTTACATACAAATAATTGTCCAGAAACTACAAAAATGCTTGTTTTTGGGCCCTAATTCCTAAACTGTTGATACCATAACCCCCAAAATCAATCCCAACCTTCCTTTTGTGGTATTGAACATTCTGCTTAAATATCATAGAGATCCATTCACTTAAACTAAAGTTATTGTCCGGAAACCAATTGTGTCTTCGGACGACAACGACAACAACATCATAGCATTATATGACACAAAAATTTTTTTGCGGTCGTATAAAAACAAAGGATATGGGGTATCCATCCATGTAAGCTTGTTCTCATTGTGGCTCCAAATTGTATTAAAGTTCTATAACATTTTTAAGTGTGTAACTCATGTTTAAAAACAGACTGTTGTTGATTTATACTTGTCCCAGATAATGCTGATTTTAATCTTTGGTTTAAATTTCATTCAACTCTGATGAGAAATATTGTGCAAGGTGTGTTTAAAATGATGATTTTCAATATTATTTATATTTTCCAAGAGCCCAAAAATAATCAATTGGCCCTTCCTAGATATTGCTATAATTGACATTAAAAGTAAAGTTCAATTAAAACAATGAAAATTGTAGGCTTTAGGATGTTTACAATGTTGGA
The DNA here is from genome assembly GCA_017311375.1 of Mytilus coruscus. Taxonomy (NCBI): domain Eukaryota; kingdom Metazoa; phylum Mollusca; class Bivalvia; order Mytilida; family Mytilidae; genus Mytilus; species Mytilus coruscus. The sequence continues at coordinate 40,117,701 of CM029596.1, forward strand.
TGGACAAAAATCAGCATCTTTATATCCCCCTTGGTTTAGCTGCAAACACTATAAATCTGCCACTCTTCCTTCAAACTAAAAACCAACAACAGGTTAAATTTGTATCATTTATTATAGATATACATGTACATTATATTTACAATATGATATAATCTATATCATTGTTCATTTTATATATACATATATAACTTGGAAGATTCATGGATATGTTATATACACTACCATCCATAAATAACACTCATAACAAACAAACAAACAAAATATAACATTCAAGTAATCACAAACTGCTTATTAACTAAATTTTGTTTCAATTTAAAGGGTCAATAAACTATTTATTCTAATTTTCTTAATTTATTGATTATCAAAACTTAGTCTAGTTTCTGATTTCTTAAAAGGAATTTATGTTTAGATCAATGTATAAAAAGACTGTATTTACAAAGACACTGATTTGCTGATACTTATGTTATAATAAATGAAAACAATTTTCTTTTACGAAAGTTTTTTGACATATTTATTTATGCTAAAAAAAAAGTAGTGAATTTAAAAAAAACTTTCTTTTTTAAGTAAACACAACTACCCCTTTATAATATAAGATAATCTTGCCTTTTAACAGCATAACAAATAATCAGCTAATGTGAAGATACAGAACAAAATTGTGAAAATCAAGGAAATTAAACAGACTACCACTAATAAATGGTTGAAAGCTCCAGTTGTATTGACAGGCAAAGTTCTATTTAAGAAAATAATAAATGATAAGTTTGAACACAATGATTTCAGGAGTACAACATACAAATTGATTTAATATCAGGTTTAATTTAAGCAGATCATCTAGTAACATCAAAATAGGACATAATTAAATGTAAAAACATAAATACTGCCATAAATAATATCTAAATGTTTATAGAATCTTAAGCCATTGTTCCTTTCAAGAGATAAAAAAATGAGTCCAATAATTAAAATAAAAAGGCTTCAAACTTTCCAAAGACATGTTTTAGATTTACCCCTAAAAATCATTCAGATCAAAAATTTAAATAGCAATGCACAATTTGATGTTCTGTAGAAGAATCTATGCAAGTTAGGTTGAATTCTGTCATGTCGTTTTAAAGAAATGCAAATTTACAAAAAGATATCAGAGAAATGTTTATGTCCATGTTTTGGCATTGAAAACCCTAAAAATTAAAATAGCAAGAGCACAACTTCATACGTTGTAAAAGAATCTGTGCAAATTTGGTTGATTTCTGTCTGGCTGTTTTCAAGGAATAGTGGATCAACAAAGTGTGGCAACGACAGGGAAAAGTGACAGAAGTGATAGCAATGTGTTGTTACACATGGAGGCTGTCAGGTGACACAATTAAACCAATTCACATATCCTTACAAATGAATAAATTTCAGATTTTTTTTTATCAATCTTGAAATTTGAACTCAGAATTATATGATGTAGAAATTGCAGTTGTTTTAAAAAAAATTAATGAAAGTGAGATAAGATACTACAGGCACTGTTATAGTATTTGAAAAATATACCACAAAGCAAAGTTTTTTTGATTAGCCTAAATAAGAAATTTCTTACTATTTACAATACATTTATAGAAATTAATGGCATCACATATATGCTTGAATTGAACTTCAGTTAAGTTTTCAATCATACTGACACATGTGCATCAATGCAAATATATGCTTCTTTGTGTCACTGTCTGGAAAATATAGAATTCTGGCATCAATACAAGGTAGAATGACATTTACTAATGAGTGTATTTTTAATGAGATTATATCATTTTTTACATTTTGTTTCATGGTGATCAAATAAAAAGTCCACATGTTGATAAGGTTATCTTTATGTTTAATTGCTATAAATTTACTATGAAGGTTACTTAGGTACATATGCTTTATGACCATGCCAAATAACTAAATTTGATGAAATACCAAACTTCTACATCATATGAAATGAAAGTAAATGAAAAATATTAACACCTGCAAAACTTTTGTATCGTAGAACATACAAGAGATGCATAGGATTTTTCAAGAAGACTGGTTATTTTATTCATGACAGTTTATCAGAGGCCTTTTTAATAATAACACAAAATACAAAACATGCAGTTATTTATCTGCATTTGTTTTAATACTGGCTAATGACATTTATAAGTTGTAAACCTATCAAAACTGCTTTGCATCTGAAAAACTAAACAACAAAATTCAATAGCTCATTGATTAAAATGAATGTTGATGTTAAACAAGCAGAAAATATAATTTACCTATTTTGCAAATCCATGTGTGGTGAACATAACTAACAAATGTTTATAAAAACATAACAAAAATACCCAACTAACATACAAAACATCTTCTGCAATATATACACACACCTATATAGAGACAGGTTAAAAAAGCGGAATGGTGAAGACAATGGAGACCTTTTAAATAAACACATACTTAAGAGTAGGGTTGGACAAGTGAAGACTAATGACTTTTACATATTGTTATTTTACAAAGCTTTTTAATGATATAATTCTATTTTGTCAACAAAAAGATGGTTGTAACAATAGAGGAGGTATCAGAAAAGACATTATATGGACCATAAAATTGTAAAATAGAAAGACTCTTCAATGAAAAGTTTTATCACTAAATGAATAGGATTATATACTCAAGTCTTTTAGAGCAGGAATGTAAATAAAAGGCGATGCACAGCAAATGTTAATAAGACAGCAACCCAACAATAAAATTAACAAAAAGACATCTTGATGGCAACAGTCTTCAACAATAGAAAAGTGTTTCTACAATAATTCATGCTAAATCTTCCCCAGTCTAAAAAAGTTGTCAAAAAGGAGGGTACATTTTGGGGCTTATTTGGCCCTGTAAATACACCAGAAATAGTATAATAACACTACAAATCACTTTTTTTTAAACTTCAGAAGAAAATGTAAATACCGACACACTTTGACTGTGACATCAATAAAGTGATGTCATATGGGAGATTATCCAAATGTTTAGTATTCAAGAACATTTGGGCTATTAAGCACAAACTTTGCCCAAAATGATTTTTGGTCAATGAATAGATAAATATAAAATACATTTTCAGTGTGAAATATTTTTAAGGAATTTGCAAATCAAATAGTCAATAATTTGCTGCCATTTTTTGTTGTATAGCTCATAGATAAGGGATACTTTACACCAAAACTGTAATGTCTTGTCAAAGAACACATCTGTTCATAAAAGAATTAAATTTTGTTAAAATTTTGTTCTCCCTCATTTCATTTTGTTTGAGGACTGTAAATCTAAATATTATTTTTATGTTTCCTTATCAATATGAACAGTATAAAAGGTCTCCATTGGGGAATGCAAAGCATGTATTATAGCCAACTCAATATAATGCCCATGATAAATGAACTGTATTACTTACATCTATGAAAATATCTTGTAGTCAAATACATCAAAATAATCTACTCAATCACCAATGCTGAAGGTACATATCTTGCCCAGCACACTTTAGAAAAAAACACATCTTTTGATTTCTATATTTTCTGATTGTTGTCTTGTTATAATACAAAGGAATACAATAAAATATACAATAGATATACATGGGAAAGCAGCAGTCAAAAGAAAATACTTAAACGAAATAGGCTCTATTCTTTGACCTCTGATTTCTCAATATTTTGCTTTCATTTTTGTTTACCTTTTGTCACCAAAAAGACTACTTCAAGGATATTTTTATCAATACCCTTTATATTAAAAAAAAATTCCCACAGAAAAACAAACTGGTCACTCCAGTGGCTGTGTTATATATTCTTAAACACAAGCCTAGATATAAATTCCAATAAAAATATTAAAATTGATTATAATTGCCAGTTCAAATTAAGATTGATCTCATTTTGTTTTTAAAAGAAAGGCATAATCCTACTGAAAAGTAAATTAACTTAACTAGGAAACACTTTACTTCAAAATTGTACCTACATGTATGGGACTGCATGTTTATGATTATCCCAATGTATATAAAGGTCAAAGCAATTATTACAATCAAATAAATAGTGCAAATACAACAAGTGTCATTACCCTAGTAATAAGTACAGACAATTATAGGAAGAATTATAATATTAATGGAAGAATAAATTAGCAAACTATTCACATTACAGCACTCTTCTGTAGGCTATACAAATGTAAAATAAAGATGAATTTAAACATGTGGTTTACTTTATGCTGACTAAACATTTTATTTTTGTGGTTAATAATTAGATAAATATGATTAAGCCAATAATTAATCTTTATTAAAGGTTTTACTCACTGTAAAGCACTAACCTGCAGGTCTGGGCTTTTATCAAGAGCCATCATAACTTATTAAACATGCTAATGATAATGATGATGGGATATATGTAGATCTGTGTGTATATCTTACCAATACAATCTTGTCTGGTAGAGTTAATATCTGTAGACTGGTAAAAGACTATTTTTAGAAATGTTTTTGCCCTTATTTCTACTTTCCTGACTTAATTTAATGATTGAAATTGAATAAATAATCAATTGAAATGATTGCCATATGAAATGAGACTTAATGTATAATCTGAGAAGATATATAAATTCTCCCAAAACAAGGTGATGTATACTGCGTTTTATACTTTATGACTGACCAGAACAAAACTTTAGCAAGGTATATATATATATGCATTTGCATTCTAAAATGAAATGATGTTCACAATTTTTTTAAATGTATTTTTACCAGTCAAATATTAGTTTCTTTTTATATTCAACTATTTCATTTACATATTTACACTTTTTTTTGTGCATTCTGTCTATAAAAGAAAATTCTTCAGATCAAAATATAACAGCAATAATTTTATAAGTTGACATCAGAACTCTAAAACTTGATAAATATATGCAGCATGTTAACTTAAATAAGATGCAATTCATCACAAACATGAAAATTCACTATAAATAAATTTGTATAATAAATCTTTGAAAGCACCTGTCTGATTGGTAATGACTATTTTACATCTCCATAAAGAATCCTTGTTCATACTGAAGCCATTTACAGAAGTCCTGTACTGAATGTCTTGATCACATGACTATCACATGACTGCCTCCCCATCATAAATAAATATCACAATATGCATGCAGGGCATGAATCTGCAATTTAAGACATCTTCATAATTGTTTAATGCCGTACACCACATATATGCCTGTAGCATCCTTCCATATGAATTGCACTTTGAACTATGAACCAGTGATATGTGTTTTTCATTTGGGTGGAGGTGGTGGTGGTGCTCGCCGACCTAAAAAAAAATAATTGAAAGGTTAATAAAAAGTGTTACATGTCTTCAACATAATACTAGCTGCCTACAAAATCATATTTATACATGTATATGAATTAAAGACAGTAATCTTTACCATTTATTATTAAAACTTATCAGATTGTGTTTACAAAGAAAGTACATTTTCAATTTTATTTCAAATAATAATTCTTTTTATTATAGGGCAATGCTATGGATATAATATCAACTTGATGTCATCACTGAATAATAAAACAGGAAAACCAGGAGTTATACAAAACTCAAATACAAAATTTCAGATAATTTTACCTGTACCAATATTCAACAATATTCTTTGAGAAAGCAGGGAAAAATTACAAATAAAGATGTTAATGCCTAACAAATAATTAATAAAACTGTAAGATACAAGATAAACAACAAGAGAAAGATATAGGGCAATTTCAGTCAATGTAGCATTATTTTCCAACCTTTGTATTACTTTCCCTGTAGCAAAATTAAACATTAATTTCTGTGTCAATTCATTATTTCAGAATCTAAAAGATTTTTGGATTTCTGGGTAATATTTTCAAAGCAAACTCCAATAAATTGCTTCGCTGAGCGCAGCTGGATACGACCGCAGAGGTCCAACCCTGAAAAGTTGCGGCCAAAATGGACACATTATTCGCGCTTGATACAGGTCTGAATTTGGATTGTAATTAAATATTTGACACATAATAGGTTTCTGACACAGAATAAGTGTAGTCAAAGAACTTAAAATTGGTTATATAATTTGAATATATATTCAATTTTTTGCTTTTGTGCAATACACTATGCTGTTGAAATATTAACACCCCCTCCTACAAAAATTGTAGCCCCCACAAATTCTTATTTACCCCCAATTTTGTTCAACTCCCCTTTCCTTATTCCAAAAATAATCTCAATTCAAATTTCTAATTGAGTTTTCAACCATAACTACTCATTTAAATACATCATAAAATATTAAAATATAAAATGACATACAGTCATGGTTAAAATTAATATTAATTAATAGTAAATTCTAAAAATAAATTTAAAGCTAATCATCTCAAGACAATCATCATTTCTTAATACATAATTTACAAGCAGTGTAAGGGAGGTAATCAAACATATAACAATATTCTTTAAATGGATTGGATTACCTCCCTTACACTCTTTTAAATTGTCGAAATTGTCCTTTAACCATAAAAACCCTTGTTTTTCCCCCTTTTTTGCCCCTAATTGCTAAATGGTTTGAGCCATAACCCCCCATAACCATCCCTTTGTTGTATGGAAACTTGTGGTATAATTTCAGAGAGATTCATACTCTTAAACACAAGTTATTGTCTAGAAACTGCAAAAATGCTTATTTGGGCTCCTTTTTTGGCCCCTAATTCCTAAACCTTTGGGACCATAACCCCCAAAATCAATCCCAACCTTCCTTTTATGGTTATAAACCTTGTGTTAAAATTCTATTGATTTCTATTTACTTATACTAAAGTTATTATCCGGAAACCATCTGTCTTCGGACGATGCTGACGACGACAACGTGATACCAATATACGACCAAAAAATTCTTAATTTTTGCGGTCGTATAAAAAGAGTTGGTCAGAACTCTTCCAAGATTTTGCTGATATAAACTTTTCATAAAAACCTGACATGAAGTGCTTACAATGCATTATTTAATATAAATAACATGGAAAATAACTCCTGTATAATAATTGATCCAACTCAAACTCATTCGAACTCATCCAGACATTGCTTATATAAACCTTTGATATAAATTTCATAATAATCCTAAATCCTACAAGAAATGCAGTCTTGAGAGTGCTAACAATGCAATTTTCCATATCATTTATATTTCAAAGGGCATAACTCTTTTAAAAATAGTTGATCAGCACTGCTTTTCAAACTTGTCCGAGACATTGCATATATAAACCTTTAATTCAAATTTCCTAAATATCTGGCAAGATTTGTACACTTGAGAGCACTTCCAATTCACATAACTTCTGTAAAAATAATTGATTAGAGCTGATTTTCAAACTCCTCCCAGACATTTATGATATAAACCTTTTATTTTTACATTTCAAAGCAATCCTACAAGAAATTTAGTCTTGATAGCTTCCAATGTAATTTCTCATATAATTTATATTTCTAAGGAGCATAATGCCTTCAAAAATAGCACTTTAATCAAACTTGAAGATATTGCTGAAATAAACCATTTGAAACAAATTCCATAAAAATCTGGCTGTGACAGCACTTACAAGACCAGACAGACATACCCAAAGATACATGGACAGAGGCCCAGTATTTTTAAGTCCCCTGCACAGCATTGCGTGGGGTACAAAAACAGTAGTTAAGTAAGACCAGTTTTGACCTTTATGTACAGGTTTGAATGTACTTTAAATCACTGATCTTCAGAAAGGGATATGCAAAAGCCTTTTGTTGCTAGGAAGACAAAACAGGCTAATTAATCACTTTCCCATAGTTTATGTCAGAAAGTTTACACATGTAACAGTGACATTAATAATACTTCTTAACTGAATATGATAAATGTAAAGTAAATGCAACATTTGTAGGTATGAATAAATGAAGATGAATAATAAAATATGCAACATTTGTAGATATGAATAAATGAAGATGAATAATAAAATATGCATAGAAGATGAATTATCTGCATCACATTATAATAACATTCTTATCTGTAATAAACTAAGCATTACTCCACTGAAAATAATTCTTCTTAACAGATTCAGATTTGTATGAAGGTTTCTTTAACATGAATCTCAAACAATGGAATTAAGTAGCCACCAATATTCCTCTTCCTGGTCAATGGAAAAAGTGGTCTATGATATCCCCTTCAAGAATGTATAAATTTTCAGAAGATCGCTTTCTTCACCTTGTATAAATTTTCAGTGGAATAGCACTATTTTTTTTAATAGAAAACATAATCTGAATCTTCAAACTTCTTTTTAATCATGGCAGCATTTCTTACTTGGTATTCAGTGCATTTAAAGTAACAAAACAAAGAAAATTAATATTGATTACTTATCCAATATATGTTGAGAAACTGATCAACTCTTTAATAGACCCAAAACATTAGGAATGTTAGTCAAAACTATTATGACAGTTAAAAAGTTATTAATACCTTATCACATAGGATATGATAAGATTTCTATTTGTTGTTCCAAAGGGTTTTGAAAATATATCAAATTACATATCTAAGATTGACCTTTACAACCAAATAAGTCATCTACCAAAACCTTTTGATATTTAATGTCCAAAATTTTATGCTTCAATACAAAATTTTGTATTGTTATTAAAATTCTGTTCATTAGATATATTAACATGCATTCAATAACTACTAAAGAATATTTCAAATCAGCATTGGACCTTCAATTGATAACCAGCCAGTTTTATTAATGTCTTCATATAAAAATCTGATTAATTAATGTATAGGCATATTTACATTTTTCAGGGAGTTTTGATTGTGTCATTTAAAGTTAACTAAATACTGAATATTATCAAAAAATATCCTCATTTAGAAAAAATCTTCTCAACTAGTAACAATTTGACATTTATTAAGAAAAAAAATCTTCTCATCTAGAAACAATTTGACATTTATTAAGAAAAAAACTGAACCTGTGAAACTTTTGTAAATCTAAATTTTTAAAAATGGAGGTAAAAAAAGTGGTGCAGTGTTCTCTTGAATTTTAACATGAAGGGGATATACATTTGATACTTTGTTAACTGCATCCCTTCTGAAGCTCTAAAACATAAAACATATTACTTTGATTTTGACCCTATTATGTATTCATAACCAGTAAAAAGTCACAAAATATCCGGTACAACTTCTGATTTGAAATAATCTGTAACATATATGTTCCCTTACTCTAATTGAAACTGACAGTACTCATTCCTGAAAAGTAATCTTTTACGTTAATCAATGTCAAAAATATATCTATGTATGATCATTTCAAGAAATCAATTATAAAAGCATTCAATTCACTGCATTTATTTACACAGCAGTCAATTTAAGAGATTTCCAACAGTTCAATGTTCAAGCGGAATGAAGAGGTTGACAAAGCATTTTGTTGATAACATTATACAATTAGGGCCCTCTGAGGTCCCAGAGGCATAGAGCCGTAACTGTTTTATTATACCAAAAAATATTGGCATTCAATTTGGCCTGTGGAAAAAGACAAAAACAAGCGAATCTGTGAGCTACTGCTCACTAATGATACCCCCGCCTTGCTAAAAGTATAAGATAAACAGGAAGTTGTTGAGTGATGAATATGGAAACGCATCACACGGTATAGCTGACTTATATAAACCCTGAAACCAAATTTCAGAAATCCTTGTATTGTAGTTCTTGAGAAAAATTTGACGAAAATTTTCAACTTGGCTATCATGTGTAAAATGATACAAGTGTTCGGTAAACAGGAAGTTGTTGAATGATGAATCTGAAAACGCATCAGACGGTATAGCTGACTTATATAAACCCTGAAACCAAATTTCCGAAATCCTTCCTGAGAAAGATGCAACGAAAAATTTCATGGGACGAACGGACTGATGGATGGATGGATTGACGGAAGGACAGACAGAGGTAAAACAGTATACCCCCCTTTTTTTAAAGCAGGTTATAATGAACAAGTATTATTTATGTTATTAACAAATAATGAAAATTATATTCCTCTGGTGAATAATAGGGTTATTAACTGGACGGTCCAATTTTTTCAAGGTTATTTACCAGCACTGCTGATTTTGACAAAACATCCAAATTATTTCACATCACCAATCTTTCATAAACAAATAGATTTATTCAATTATACAGTGAGGTATACTGATATACAGTGTATAAGTAATTGTATCCTCTTAACCCCTACATCATCCCATCAGTTACTTCTGTACACCTGTAACTTGCACAACTGATCAAAGTTATACAAAATTATGGGACATAAAAATATAACTACTTTAATCCTTAGTTATTTAAAATATGTCCTTGAAAAAACAACTTGACCATGTTTTCAAATCTATTCCATATTAGACAGACCTTTAAACTGTTAAATTTTTTCTAGCATGCTGTTATTAAAATTCAATGAAATAAATAACCACACCTTAAAACAATTTTTCTTTGAAGATTTTTTACCGTTTATAATAATGTCAAAATCTTCACCTAGAATAAATTATGTTTATCTATAAACTAAAACATTCAAAGATTGTTAAGAATTCTTTGAGACAATTAATACTCTCCTTAATATGATAAATTTAATAAGATATTCATCTGTTTGTAATCAACATTTATTCAATATTACAAACACTGAAAATATTTTTTAAACAATTGACTTATAAGAGCCTGAAACACCCATCTGTAAAACAAAATTAAGAAAATAAGCAAAAGTTGTCACTGAATGGCAATCATCCCTATATGGAGTCATCAAATGGTGTTGGTTATTTTAGTGATTTTGTAGATCTTATTTTGCTTTAACAAGTTCTACCTATCTATCATACTTGGAGAGATTAAGCAAAACCTCAAAAATAATTAAAAAAAAAACCAAACCATATTTAAGGGCAATAACTCTCCTTCAATTGATTCAGTCATATTGGCATTTTTGTTGATCTTGCATTGCTGATTATTGTAGCTGTTTTCAGTTTCAGTCTTTTTATTATAGATTTCAAGATTATAGACATAGCTCCAAAAAAATAATACATGTGGATAGTGTCCACATGTGGACACAGATGATGCCCCCGCTTGCATATCATATAGTTATAAAGGGACATAACTGAAGAACGGTAAAAGTGACGCTACCCAAATTTGAACTTGATCTGAGTTTTGTGGTAATAAGCATTGTGTGTAAGTCTCATAACATTTGGTTGAGGCTAACTTAAGTAGAGAACAGAAATTAAAAATTCGACAATTTTTCTATTTGTAAATACCCATAACTCTAGAACGGTTGTCTATAAGTTTTATAACATTTGGTTGAGACAAACTAAAGTTTGAGAACGGAAACGAAAAATTCAGCAATTTTTATGTTTATTAAGGGACATAACTCAAGAATGGTAAAAATGTCGCCACTAAATTTCGTATTTAATCTGTTTTATGTAGTAATAAGCATTGTGTATAAGTTTCATAACATTTGGTTGAGGCAAACTAAAGTTAGAAAACGGAAACAAAAAATTAAACTGAGTTTTGTGGTTAAAAGCATTATACATACATTTCATTACATTAATTTAAGACAAACTCAAGTTAGAGAACGGAAACGAAAAATTCAGCAATTTTTTCATTTGTAAATGGGCATAACTCTAGAACAGTAAGCACTGAATGGTAAAGATTGCTTTAATTTATCAGTAGGAAGTAAAATTGAATATTGCATTGTATAAAGCATTGGTTGTAGTTGATTCAACTACCATTATGCACAAAGAAAGATAACTCCAATTTTCAAAGAAGACTTTAAAATATTTTTAGAAATGAAGGGTTAAAGCTCAGTGGAAGGTAAAATTAAACACTGCATTGTATAAAGCATGATTGTAGTTGATTCAACTATAATCATGGACAAAGAAAGATAACTCCAATTTTAAAAATACTTGATATTTAGAAAAAAAAATTGAAAAATTCAGCAATTTTTCCATTTGTAAAGGGCATAACTCTAGAACAGTAAAAGTGACGGCACCAAAATTCAAACTTGATCTGTATATTGTGGTAATAAGCATTGTGTATAAGATTCATAACATTTGGTTGAGGCAAACTTATGTTAGAGAACGGAAACGAAAAATTTAGCAATTTTTCCATTTGTAAAGGGGCATAACTCTAGAACGGTAAAAGTGATGCCACCAAAATTCAAACTTGATCTGTATTTCGTGGTATAAGCATTGTGTATAAGTTTCATAACATTTGGTTGAGGCAAACTAAAGTTAGGGAACAGAAACCAACTTTGGGACGTACGGACGTACCTACAGACGGACAAGGGTAAAACTTAATGCCCCCTCCACTACGGCGGGGGCATTAAAAGAACAGCTTTATAAAAGTGTTGGTTATTTACATATGGCCTGTGAAATTTAATTTTAAATTGAAATGCACGATGTTAATGTAAAACATTATGTATGGTATAACATGAATATTCATTGAGCTTATCAGGCTGAAATAAAATAGTTATTTGTTCCTTGAATGGCTAAATCTTTTAGTTTTTACATAAATATTTGCGAGGGAAATCATGTTTTTTTTTTTTTTGGAGTGAAGTGCTATGGTAAATTTGTCTACTTGGTTTGTGCAAGTGCTCTACATAAGTATTTGTCACTTATATTTTTTTCTCATATATTTCATATAATAACACATGATGAAAGAGGCAGAACTGTCTTAAGTTGATTTGTTTATTTGGTCATTATCTTATCTTGAGTTTTTTTTTCTCTCCTGATGTAATCACAAGATAATAAGTACTGTGCATGTATATATGTGAAATATAAAGTAAATTTATACACACTAAAAACTTGTGTTTTCACCATCAGAAAATAAAAATATTTCAAAAACACAATTATAACCCAAATAAAAACCTAAGTTGACTTGTATTCCCTTTCACATAATGTAAAATACTGATATAAATTGAAAGTAAAATTTCAGCCTTCAATCAATATCCTTCTTGCATCTAACCTTTTCCAGACACTGAAATAAATTCTCTAGCAGCAGATAAGATCACAATGATAAGCAAAGTAGGGGGCTCAATTTCAACATAAGAAAATTTATTTTCAAAGAAATAATTGGCTTGAAAAGAAAAATTTGAAATTTAACTCCTGTACATTCAAGTTGTTTAGTATCAATACTGGACATTAAGCAACCAACAATCAATCAATCAATCTATAACTGAAATCTAACTCATGTATTTTGAGTGTCTTGGCTGAATACATTATTCAACTCCTTTCCTCCCACTCATTACTTTAATAGCTAGATTTTGAAAAGTGCAAAAATGACATGATATGGCAATTGTTTTTGTGATAAATTTTTGTTTCCATTTTAATCAGTATGCAATTTTTTTTTTAATATACCTGTTTATTAAAAAAAAAATCTAAAAATTGTACAAATAGCTTTAACTTCTTTTCAAGCCAATTTTTTTCTTGTAAAATACTGAACTGCAATGCACTGTTCAGGTTTTTAATTCACAAAAATAGCTTTACCTTGATCTGTATCATCTATGAAAATAATAAATTAATTCTTAACTTCTCATAGCAGCATTTACTTGTTTGAACAGAATAAACTCAATCATGTTTTTTCTTTAATTTAAAAAAAAAATCAAATTAAAACTCAACAAGCTTCTTTTATAGCATCTACAGCACACAGTAGCTTAAATTGGATACTCAATAATAACAATCTGATAAAATTCAACTAAGCTACAATGAATTATCTCCCTTATTTACTTACTAGGATTTCTTGGATTACGACTTGGGAAGGTTTTATTACAATTTGTGAATGGTTCTGGAGGTGGCAGTTCATTAGCTGCATGAAATCTAAATCTGTTCTCAAAATCTAAAATAAGAAAAATGTATTTTAAATAAAATCAAGAATACAAAAAATTATGGCTTCCTTAGTGCTCATATCCACAAAATATTAAATGAGTCAACTTTCAGTGTGAAAGGCTTATGAAATATTGTCATGTCAGCTTCTTGTTCAACACTAAACTAAATGTAGCAACAGATCTCTAACATCAAAAATCTCCATTGCAGTTTCCAAACTATATTAATCATTTATAAATATTTGTGAACTAGCAAAATCATTTAAGCCATGTATAAAGACTATGTTTTATAAATGTTACTTCTGAGTGTTAAGATCTGCACATGCCATTTGATGTTTGACCAAGAAAGTTGACTGGTATACCAGTACAATAAATTTTGTATCAGTAGTTTTCTTTAAACCAAATCATGAACTGAAAAGGCCAAGTTATCTTCTACATAAGAATACACACAGAATACAAAGATCAATTAGGTAGACTTTTTGAAATAATGTAGCTTTGGTAAAAAAATATATCACAGCCAATATATTAACTTCTTTTTTATCAATGTAACTTGTGATTTTTTTTGTTGTTGACATTTTGTTAATATACAATTCTCAAATTGGTATAAATTAAATAGCTGTAAAAGATTATTAAGGTAGTTCAGGGTATAGAAAAAAATGACAGAATTTTCTTATACTTTGCCAAAATGAAGATTTTACTATGCTTTTTCAAAAAATAATAAAAGTATGGGTCACCGCTATTTTTCAAGGTACTGAGTCGTTCAAAATTGCCAAAGTTTGCTTAGATTGTTCATGAAAAACAGATTTTTGTGAAAGAAATCTATAAGACAGAATTTTGAAATAAAATATGAGAAGATAGGTTTTATAATATATTTTAAGAAAATGGAAAGAAAAAATGGTGTCACCGAACTCTTTTTCTTGCTACAAGTAAAAAATGAAAACTTCCCTACATGTCCAGTATAAATTTTGTACTAAAAGAGTTATCTCCCCTTAAATGGCTTATTTGAAAAATTGATTCTAAAAACACAAATATTTGGTATTTGATAAAACATTTTCGATAATGCAATGAATCACTAAGTTTTCTTTATATAAATAAACAGTGTAACCAATAAATTGCAAATCTGTCTCTAAATTTGCAGATTTGGGCAAAGAACTAGACTGATTATGTACCGTGATTGTACAATTCAAGATGGCGGTATACCCCTTAACTACCTTAAATTATAATATTTAATGTGAAACTAGCCTCATACTGGTTCACATTAAAGTCATATGTTACCTCAAATTTAACAAAAAAATTGATTACCATACGTTTCATATACTTGAATAACTAACTTTTAGTATAAAAAAAAGCGTGTACATAGACTGTCTTATAAAAGAAAATCCTTTACTTCATAAAAATATTCAGAAATTTGTTGCTATTGAATTAGTGTCTCCCCACACTTTATTTGCCAACAGCTTTTCCATAAACCTCTGCACCAAAACACAAAGATTTATTTGCAGGTAAAGTTTTTGATCAATAACCATAGAATGAAATATTTGTCAATTTTACTGTTTGTATTCATAATAAAGAGGACTTAGTTTAGTATATCTTAGAACATACCCGCGACATCACGGTTCTGTGACTGAATTAAAGTACCTATGCCTTATTTTAAGCCTGGATTTTTAATATTCGTATTGTCATCTGATAAAGTCATGCTGACTGTAAGGTGCAGTTTTCTCTGCTTTCAAAATCTTTCTGTTTGAACCCGTCCTGGTTTTCTTACTACATCAAACTAAATATAAGCTAAATTATTTTTTAAACTAATAAATAACAAGAATGTGTCCATAGTACATGAATGCCCGACTTGCGCTATCATTTTCTATGTTCAGTGAACAGTGAAATTGGGGTAAAAACTCAAATTTGGCATTAAAATTAGAAAGATCATATCATCAGCCTGAACAGGTCGAACCCTGAACAGTTGGGGTAAATTTGGACACAATATTCAAGCTTGATACTGTCTGAATTTGGATTGTGATCAAATTTTTGACATAATATAGGTTTCTGACACAAAATAAACGTGGTCAAAGATTTTACAAATCTCTTGTGAAATACCATGCACTTGCAGATTTCATCTTGAAACTTTTCAAAAATTTGAAATTTGAAAAATTTTGAAAAAAAAATGTAAACCCCTTAAAAAAATTGGAACAAAATCCCCTCCCCCAAACTTTTTGAATTCCCCCTTGGAGCAATTACCCCCAAACTCAATCCCAGCCTTTCCTTTGTGGTATGGAACCTTGTAGTACAATTTCAGAGAGATCCATACACTTAAATACAAGTTATTTTTGTCTGGAAACTAGAAAAATGCTTGTTTTTGGCCCTTTTTTGGCCCCTAATTCCTGCATGTTTAGGGCAATTACCCCAAACTCAATCCTAGCCTTCCCTGTGTGATATGAAACCTTGTGGTACAATGTCAGAGAGATCCATACACTTACACACAAGTTTTTGTCCAGAAACTATAAAAGTGCTTGTTTTTGGCCCCTTTTGGGCCCCTAATTCCTAAACGGTTGGGACCATCATCCCCAAAATCAATCCCAACCTTCCTTTTGTGGTATTAAACCTTCTTGAAAAATTTCATACAGATCCATTCACTTAAACTAAAGTAATTGTCTAGAAACCAAATGTGTCTTCGGACAACGACAACATCATACAATCCCAAAAAATTGTTTGCGGTCGTATAAAAAGTGTGGAAAACTGATTTGCCGGCCTGACCGATAGACAGACAGACAGACGGAGTGCAAACCTAAAGTCCCCTACCGACTTCGTTGGTAGGGGACTAAAAACTAAATTTTTATAATTTATTTTGTGGATTTTTCATTGATTATAATTTGACTTATGTAATTTTGAACTAACAACAGAAAGCATACAAACCATCAGATCCCCCCGAGTAGTGTCCTGACTTTCTCTGAGGGGGAGGTGGAGCATGTCCATTAGTTGAAGGCCCTCTCATTGGAGGTGGCGGAGGCTTTAAGCCTGGTGGGCCTCTTGTACCAGGTGATGCAGATGATGTCCTTGTTGGAGGAGGTGGTGGTGGTGGTGGAGCGTTGACCCTGGATGAAGGGTTGGCTGATTGTGGTGCTCTAGTTGGAGGAGGGGGAGGTTTCGATGAAGGTGCTGTAGGAGCCTGTAAAGATATTAAGACAAAATTCCACAAATAAATAAATACAAAGACTGGACAAACTTAATAGTAATAGTCCATTTTTCAACTAATGAATATTTTTTCAAGTCTTAGAAATTTTTGCAAAGGGAAACAACACCGAGGTAGGACAAACTGTATCCCTGCCTATATACATAGCATGGTGTACTGTTTTAGGATCTTTCACTTTGTAATTGCGTTACACCTTTATGGTTACAATGAGATTGCAAAATAGGTGCTTATATAACAAAACTTCATAAAAGGTTATGTACATGAAAACCATCAGAATATATATGCTCTTCCAATAAGGTTTGAATAGGCAGTGATACAGTTTGCCCTACCTATGTGTTATTTCCCATCGCAAAAATTTATAACAAATTTATAAAATCGGAAACAAAGTCGGAATTGGAAAATGACTGATATTGATCATAAAACCTTAATAGCAATCTCAAGATGCAAATGGCTGCAATCAAATAATTTAATGTAAATATATTCTTTATGATGACCCTGTGTCATCATGCCAGACATTTCTCTTCTACACCTTAATGCTGTTTATCATTTGGGAAGTTAAAAAACAATGACTATAAAAGATTTACATAGTGGGTGTATTCTATATTTCTTTGATCAAAGACCTGGTGTAAACACTGATTTATGGTCCTTATCATTGTCCAGTTTTATGTATTTATTAAATTTAAAGTATGCATACCAACTGTTATCAACGTTATTTGTACAATCAACTTGATACATGCAAATAGCAGTTTGGAGTCTCAGATTATTTATAGATCAACCACAATTGTTGTATTTGTGCTGTTTATTACAAACTTATTGGTATTTAAACCTTCATTTTTAATTTCATTTCTAATATTCATGGCATTCAATGTATTTTAATAATCAATATAACTGTTTAACACAGTGCAATTTAATATATGTGAACATAAAATTACTTTTAAATTATTCTTAGTGTTAAAATACTATGTATTTACAATGTAAAAACTCCTGAAAAGTTTCCTGGACAGACTTCTTATCTTCCTTTTACATTTCTATATAAATCTATAATGTTTTCACTGAAAGGGAAGCTTTATTTGTAATTAATTGGTGTCTTACCTCAACACAGGTCACAGATAAACAGGACATATTAAATGACAAATAAAATGGATATCATCTATTGTTTTCAGAAACAAATAATTAATGTGATCACTGAAATGAGGAACCTTTAAAATCTTTGTAATACTTCCCCAACTCTTAACAATATGACTGGTTAGATAATATCCTCAAGTATGAAAAAGGAAATAATAAATACAACTGAGAGTAAAACAATATCGAAGTTTAAAATATATTGGTTTTAAAAAGAACACATAATAGTTTACTTATTTCTTAAAATTGTTCAAAAGGCCTGCTATAAGTTGATTCAGTCAACATTCTAATCTCTTACTTCTGTTTAAATAGTGAATTGTATAGAAGAATGGTTTACACATAGAATACATTTTCTTTTTAACATCTTGTCTAACCTCAATGTAATTTGGGCCTACCCATAAGTTTCAGTGCCAGTTCATTTCAGCCAATAGGAGATTTCTATTTTTAAAGCGTAGTTGGGTGGCGATTTTATTGTTATTAACCTCAAATCCAGTTATTAATTTATTATTATTATGTAATATTCGACTAGCATTTGACTTGAAGTATTAAACTGAAGATATTTTCTTGTTTTTTTGCTTTGTTTATCTTTGTGTGTACAATCTAAAGCATATGTAATTGATATAATTTACCTGTGAAGGCGGAGGAGGTAATGGCCTCCCTACCATGCTGGATGGTCTCCCACTACTAGTACTTGATGGTGGTCTGTTTGAAGGTGGCCTTCCTGGTGGAGGGGGTGGAGGAGGGTTTCTTGGCATACCGCCTGCAATCCCTGAACTTGGTCTACTACCAATACTTGACCTTGAATCTCTAGGACTTTCTTCAGATGAAGTTCCATTTTGAGCTTGTGGTTTTGATGAAAAAGGTGGGGGAAGGGGTACTGCTCCACCTGTTTTCCATGATGGTCCATTTGAATTTGGTTTATTACTATTGGAAGGTGGTGGTGGTGGTGCACTACCTCCTGTTTTCCATGAAGGTCCATTAACACTAGATTTATTGGCACTAGGAGGTGGTGGTGGTGGTCCCCCACCAAAATTAGGTTTATTTCCACTAGGGGGAGGAGGAGGTATATCACTCCTCCTATTGTCATTATGTAAATTCGGTTTTTTACTGCTTGGTGGTGGTGGAGGAGGAAATTCTGATGATGAGCGGTGAATGTTACCGTCACTCCTATGAAATGGTTTATTACTTGGTGGAGGAGGGGGTGGAGCTAATTCAGTCCTATCCAAATTTTCACCATTACTACTTGTCCTGTGTAAATTGAATCTTGGTTTTGTGGATGATGAAGGAGGAGGTGGAGCTCCACCTGGCCTAGAAGATGGTCCATTCATTGCTGGTGATTCCTTCCTAAAATTTACTGGACCATTAGGAGAACGACCTGGTGGCTTAAAAGCAGCAGCAGGACCTATCAAAACATATTAAAATCATGATACAATTGTCAGTATATATATTTTCAAGTTTTTAAAGTGATATCTGAAATCCTAGCGGTGAGAATATTTTGCTTTCTTAGCCTGGTGTGATGAGCCCTGAATTATATAATCTTTTTTACCCATTAAAACCTAAAATAAGATGCCCTGCCACCAAAAAAGCTTTAAACAGGCTTGCATATGGACCAAAATGAACAATTTGCAAACAATGAGCCATAGTGACCAAACTTTGAAATTTAACTAGAAATGCCTGAATCTAGTTGCTCACCAGGGAAAAAATACAACATAAATACATGTTATTTTCACAATCTAAATATTCCCCTTAAACAAATAATTTATTTATAAATATATACAGCCTATTGAGTTTGTTCCAAATGAATTTAAGACCACTATTATATTATTATTTATCAATTATGTACATATACTATAATTTTACCAAGCAATTTTGCAGATCCTGTATTACTGGTGATTTTTCTATTTATGGGCCACAAACTCCTATAAGGAGTTGCCTGATGGTTTCAATCAATCAACATTTATGTAGATCTCACATAAATTGATCTTTTTTGCAGTATCTGTTTATCTGTTATAGTATTCAAGATAATACTATTCATAATGCAAAGACACTAAATTATCTATCTTACAACATTCTCCAAAAACATAACTGAAAACTTTATTTCACATGATATTTCAAAACCATTTGATCCAAATTAATACATAGTAACATACATATACAAACTTAGATTTAGAAACCTAATCAAAAATATAATTTAGGAATACCCTTCCTTATCTGAATTTGTATTGGATTTACAATGAATTTCCTATTTACTCAGAACCAAGTCTTGACTGAACCTGAAAGCTATTTGTCCTAAACGGCAGATTGGGATTGAGGTCCAATTTTGTTTTATTACAGAAATGATTTCGGTCATTTCATAGAGTTTGGGTTTCTTTATTGCCATTCTTCATAGAGTTTTGTTTAGAAATGCGGCTCAAATCAATTTGCTCCTATTACAACTTTGAAAAGTTATCAATTGTGCCCTTTCAATTTTTCTAATGGTTTTAATTGCGCAAATAAATGGAATCAAATTGCACCACATTTACCTGTATACTTTTGTACCTATATTATACTTGTAACCAAGGATTTGTATGTAGCAAGATACAAATTATTGATGTTTACAACATATACTTTAATTAGCCTATCGACTTTAGATTAAACAGAACCCTCATCAAAATTAAGCAGACTCACCAATAAATAAATTGCTCAGTTATAGAAGTTTTCACATGTAAAGATGTCTGATATAGAAGATCACAAATTCTCAGGCGTTTTTTAAGAAAAATGGAGAAATTAGATGGAAATGTACAGTGAAGTCGTGTTGTGCTAGGCTTTACAGATGAATCTTGTACAGTTATTTTGAGTTGGGCATTAAGACCATATACATGAAAATAATACTCAGAAATTGGAAAGACAGATTTTGAGAACAGCATGCAAACGAAAAGCAACAGATATGTTATCTGAGCGATCTTCTGAAATAATTTAGTAGATATATATAATATAAGTGAAAATAAATAAAATGATAAAATTGGCGCAATTATATGATTGTTTTATTGGCGCAAATGAATCCTATAGTTTTCAAAATGAAGTGGCGCAAATGAATTCATTTTGGCGCAAATAAATATCGCCAGAAATGCTTTCTGGTGATTAAACTGCCACCCAGTTTAGTATGATAATCCTAAGGGCCCTCCTTATAAACATATCAATGCCTCCAGGAGATATTGGTTAATGATCGCTTATAGCTTATTACCGGTGTTCTTCCCATCTGACAGTAGTGATTAAGCTCAGTACTAATATTTTAAAGAAATTCTATCCAGATACTTTTACATGTAATATAATTAAAAATACAACGATTTTCTGTCATTTGAAAAACAGAGCAAATCCCGTAAATAAATCCGGAATCACTCTTAATTTAATATTAATATTAACTTAAAACTTATGGTTTTTACTTTAAAATAGAAAGAAGTGTTGGCAATTCCTGAGAAATTTATGATTTTTGGTCATTTCAGTTTCAAACTGTTGCATTCCATAAATTGTTGAATGTTCTAAGAAAAAATGGTAAGAAACTTCTTGAAGTAAATGCTATGTAACCAGTCAATACAAGTTTGTTGATGCCATGAATCTAGCGTGAATATTTTTGAGTTTGAAAAAGACCCCAACTTTCAAGTCATCTCAAAATGACGGAAATTGTGTGAAAATTTCTGGATCCTTACTCAGAAACACCTCCATATCTACTATAAATCTTGAACATATTCTCTTGTCTTAGTAAAACAGTCATAATTCAGGTTAAAATGGTAGAACCGTTAAGTCACCATAAACAAGATTTTTAAATAAGGTTAACTTTAATAGTAATTTTACAAATAAATACCACAGAACAGCATAATATCCCTAGGATTCCTGAAAACTTAGCAGATAAAAGAATTTTAAACAGACTCAGTCATAATTCACTTCTATTGACAAACATAGTGACTCAGAAGGCTAAAAAAATGTATATGACCCTTTTTTCACAGATAATTTCAATGTTCTTTTCACACATATTTCTACTGAACAAATTCAACATATAGAAAAAGAAATTTATCAACAAGATTTAACTAACAAAACTGTATATTTTCTTGTAGATTTTATAAAAAATATTAAAATATATACCTGATGGAATTTACCTATGAAAATAAAGAAAACTCATGCTTCTAGAATTATAATCATATTCTATAGAGGTAACACAACAAACCAAGGTCAACAATTTAACCCTCACCTTCTAGGGTTATAATCATATTCTATAGATGTAATACAACAAACCAAGGTCAACAATTTAACCCTCACCTTTTGGTCCACCACCAACATTAAACTTAGCACCACCTTTATTTGGTAATCTTGGGATTCCCCCAGCAAATAATCCACCAAGACCAACAGGGGCACCTCCACCAACTGGACCTACAAAAATAAATCAATGCTATAGCTATAAACAATTACATTTAAACAGACAACATTCTTTTTCAGGTTATATTGAGTATATTACAGTAATATTATTGACATATTTGCACATACATATTTCTATAATAGAATTTGTAACATATGTTCTACCAGGAAAGCTACTGAGGTATAAAAATGAATCAATCAATCACATACAATGCACCGAAAAATTTGTCACTTACAATGCACCTAAAAATTTGTATGTAAAGTTGTTTAAAACAGATTTGCACTCCAGTAAACAAAACTGATTTGTGTCACTCAATTGTGTTTTAATGGTAAATCTACCATGCTCTTGTCTTAAACCTGACTTTGACTATTGGCCTCGAATAACTTTAAAGTTCATTGATCAGGCATATATACTTGTACTCACTGTCATTCAGGAGTATAATGCCTTGTCTTTATGTGTTGTTTTCTCATTGAAAAGTAACTTTTTATTATTCCATAAGGCAGATAGGGGAACACGAGTAGCCTTCAAATGATACCTCATGTCATTTTGTAGTGTTTTCTTATTGTAAAGTAACTTTTTATCAATCAATAAAGTAGAAAGGGGGACCACGAGTAGCCTTCAAATGATACCTGGTGTCTTTATGTATTGTTTTCTCATTGGAAAGTAACTTTTTTATCATTTAAACAAACTTTTTATCATTCTATGAGGTACATAGGAGAACATGAGTAGCCTTCAAATGTAACCTCATGTTTTTATGTATTGTTTTCTCATTGGAAAGTAACTTTTTATCATTCTATAAGGCAGATAGAGAAAAATGAATAGCCTTCAAATTATACCTCATGTCTTAAGTTTTTTTTTCTCATTGAAAAGTAACTTTTTATTTCTTTAAGGCAGATAGGGGAACATGAGTAGCCTTCAAATGATACCTCATGTCTTTATGTATTTTTTTCTCATTGGAAAGTAACTTTTTATCATTCTATGAGGTAGATAGGGAACTGGAGTAGCATTCAAGTGATACCTCATGTCTTTATGTGTTTTTTTTTCTCATTGAAAAGTAACTTTTATCATTCCATAAGGCAGACAGGGGAACATGAGTAGCATTCAAGTGATGCCTCATTTTTTTATGTATTGTTTTCTCTTTGGAAAGTAACTTTTTATCATGAAGACAGAAAGGGGAACATGAGTAGCCTTCAAATGATACCTTATGTCTCTATGTATTGTTTTCTCATTGAAACGCAATTTTTTATCATTCTATAAGGCAGATACAGGAACATGAGTAGCCTTCAAATGATACCTCATGTCTTTATGTGTTGTTTTCTCATTGAATAAATGGGGAATGTGTCCATGGGACACAGATGATGCTCCTGCTTGCATATAAAGTTATAAAGGGACATAAAAGAAGAACAGTTAAAGTGATGCTTCCCAAATTTGGACATGATCTGAGTTTTGTGGTAACAAGCATTGTGTTTAAGTATCATAACATTTGATCGAGGCAAACTTTAGTTAAAGAATGGAAACGAAAAATTCAGCATATTTTTCATTTGTAAAGGAGCATAACTCTATAATGGTTAAAGTGACACTACCAAAATTCAAACTTATTCTGTATTTTGTGGTAATAAGCATTGTGTATAAGTTTTATAACATTTGGTTGAGGCAAACTTAAGTTAGAAAACAGAAGCGAAAAATTCAGCAATTTTCAGTTTGTAAAGGAGCATAACTGTGTTAATATGTCTTTTGATTGAGTTAAGCCATTTCAATTGATATTTTATAGTGTTTTTTTATGTTGTGATGTAACACTATTGTTTCAGATAAACATGAAGGTTTGGTACCATTAAAACATTTAAACCCGCTGCAATTGTTTGCACCTGTCCTAAGTCAGGAATCTGATGTTCAGTAGTTGTCGTTTGTTGATGTGGTTCATAAGTGTTTCTCGTTTCTCGTTTTTTATATAGATTAGACTCTAGGTTTTCCCGTTTGAATGGTTTTACACTAGTAATTTTTGGGGCCCTTTATAGCTTGCTGTTTGGTGTGAGCCAAGGCTCCGTGTTGAAGACCGTACTTTGACCTATAATGGTTTACTTTGATAAATTTTGACTTGGATGGAGAGTTGTCTTATTGGCACTCATACCGCATCTTCTTATATCTAATAACTCAAGAACGGTTAAAGTGACAACACCAAAATTCAAAGTTGTTCTGTATTTTGTGGTAATAAGCATTGTGTATAAGATTTATAACATTTGGTTGAGGCAAACTTGAGTAAGAGAACAGAAACGAAAAATTCAGCAATTTTTCCATTTGTAAAGGGGCATAACTCTAGAACGGTAATATTGACGCCACCAAAATTCAATCTTGATCTGCATTTTGTGGTAATAAGCATTGTGTATAAGTTTCATAAGATTTGCTTGAGGCAAATTAAAGTTATAGAACAGATTCAAAAATTCAGCAATTTTTCCATTTGTAAAGGGCATAACTCTAGAACAGTTAAAGTGGCGCTACAAAATTTCAAACTTGATCTGTGTTTTGTGGTAATATTCAGCATTGTGTATAAGTTTCATAACATTTGGTTGAGGCAAACTAAAGTTAAAGAAAGGAAACCAACTTTGGGACGTACAGACGGACAAGGGTAAACTTAATGCCCCTCTGCTACGGCAGAAGTCATGTCACAAGTGTCAGCTTGGGGTATTCGTATCCAAACAGTTATTACCTAAAGGGCAATTAACACCTATTTAATCACTCTAAATTGTCTCTAGTGTGCGACTTGCAGGATTACAATTAAAGGTGATATAATTTTATGATCACAAGCAGTAATTAGATGAAAGTTCAAAATTTCGGACATGGTTTTACGATAGAGACAAGAAAATATCATCCTCAAAATAATTATAGCGTCATGAAATTATTATAGCATCACGGGAAATATAGCCGCATGGCACCGCGACGCTAAAACGGCCTGGGGAGAACACTGGAGGTTGAACCCTGAACAGTTGGGGTAAATTTGGACACAATATTCAAGCTTGATACTGTCTGAATTTGGATTGTGGTCAAATTTTTGACATAATATAGGTTTCTGACACAAAATAAATGTGGTCAAAGATTTTACAAATCTCTTGTGAAATACCATGCACTTGCAGATTTCATCTTGAAACTTTTCAAAAATTTGAAATTTGAAAAATTTTGAAAAAAAAATGTGAACCCCTTAAAAAAATTGGAACAAAATCCCCTCCCCCAAACTTTTTGAATTCCCCCTTGGAGCAATTACCCCCAAACTCAATCCCAGCCTTTCCTTTGTGGTATGGAACCTTGTAGTACAATTTCAGAGAGATCCATACACTTCAACACAAGTTATTTTTGTCTGGAAACTAGAAAAATGCTTGTTTTTGGCCCCTAATTCCTGCATGTTTGGGGCAATTACCCCAAACTCAATCCTAGCCTTCCCTGTGTGATATGAAACCTTGTGGTACAATGTCAGAGAGATCCATACACTTACACACAAGTTTTTGTCCAGAAACTATAAAAGTGCTTGTTTTTGGCCCCTTTTGGGCCCCTAATTCTTAAACGGTTGGGACCATCATCCCCAAAATCAATCCCAACCTTCCATTTGTGGTATTGAACCTTCTTGAAAAATTTCATAGAGATCCATTCACTTAAACTAAAGTAATTGTCTGGAAACCAAATGTGTCTTCGGACAAGGACGACAACATCATATAATCCCAAAAAATTTTTTGCGGTCGTATAAAAAGTTCGGAAAACTGATTTGCCGGCCTGACCGATGGACAGACAGACAGACGGAGTGCAAACCTAAAGTCCCCTACCGACTTCATTGGTAGGGGACTAAAAACTAAATTTTTATAATTTATTTTGTGGATTTTTCATTGATTATAATTTGACTTATGTAATTTTGAACTAACAACAGAAAGCATACAAACCATCAGATCCCCCCGAGTAGTGTCCTGACTTTCTCTGTGGGGGAGGTGGAGCATGTCCATTAGTTGAAGGCCCTCTCATTGGAGGTGGTGGAGGCTTTAAGCCTGGTGGGCCTCTTGTACCAGGTGATGCAGATGATGTCCTTGTTGGAGGAGGTGGTGGTGGTGGTGGAGCGTTGACCCTGGATGGAGGGTTGGCTGATTGTGGTGCTCTAGTTGGAGGAGGGGGAGGTTTCGATGAAGGTGCTGTAGGAGCCTGTAAAGATATTAACAAGACAAAATTACACAAATAAATAAATACAAAGACTGGACAAACTTAATAGTAATAGTCCATTTTTCAACTAATGAATATTTTTTCAAGTCTTAGAAATTTTTGCAAAGGGAAACAACACCGAGGTAGGACAAACTGTATCCCTGCCTATATACATAGCATGGTGTACTGTGTGGGATCTTTCACTTTGTAATTGCATTACACCTTTATGGTTACAATGGGATTGCAAAATAGGTGCTTATGTAACAAAACTTCATAAAAGGTTATGTACATGAAAACCATCAGAATATATATGCTCTTCCAATAAGGTTTGAATAGGCAGTGATACAGTTTGCCCTACCTATGTGTTATTTCCCATTGCAAAAATTTATAACAAATTTATAAAATCGGAAACAAAGTCGGAATTGGAAAATGACTGATATTGATCATAAAACCTTAATAGCAATCTCAAGATGCAAATGGCTGCAATCAAATAATTTAATGTAAATATATTCTTTATGATGACCCTGTGTCATCATGCCAGACATTTCTCTTCTACACCTTAATGCTGTTTATCATTTGGGAAGTTAAAAAACAATGACTATAAAAGATTTACATAGTGGGTGTATTCTATATTTCTTTGATCAAAGACCTGGTGTAAACACTGATTTATGGTCCTTATCATTGTCCAGTTTTATGTATTTATTAAATTTAAAGTATGCATACCAACTGTTATCAACGTTATTTGTACAATCAACTTGATACATGCAAATAGCAGTTTGAGTCTCAGATTATTTATAGATCAACCACAATTATTGTATTTGTGCTGTTTATTACAAACTTATTGGTATTTAAACCTTCATTTTAATTTCATTTCTAATATTCATGGCATTCAATGTATTTTAATAATCAATATAACTGTTTAACACAGTGCAATTTAATATATGTGAACATAAAATTACTTTTAAATTATTCTTAGTGTTAAAATACTATGTATTTACAATGTAAAACTCCTGAAAAGTTTCCTGGACAGACTTCTTATCTTCCTTTTACATTTCTATATAAATCTATAATGTTTTCACTGAAAGGAAGCTTTATTTGTAATTAATTGGTGTCTTACCTCAACACAGGTCACAGATAAACAGGACATATTAAATGACAAATAAAATGGATATCATCTATTGTTTTCAGAAACAAATAATTAATGTGATCACTGAAATGAGGAACCTTTAAAATCTTTGTAATACTTCCCAACTCTTAACAATATGACTGGTTAGATAATATTCCTAAAGTATGAAAAAGGAAATAATAAATACAACTGAGAGTAAAACAATATCGAAGTTTAAAATATATTGGTTTTAAAAAGAACACATAATAGTTTACTTATTTCTTAAAATTGTTCAAAAGGCCTGCTATAAGTTGATTCAGTCAACATTCTAATCTCTTACTTCTGTTTAAATAGTGAATTGTATAGAAGAATGGTTTACACATAGAATACATTTTCTTTTTAACATCTTGTCTAACCTCAATGTAATTTGGGCCTACCCATGAGTTTCAGTGCCAGTTCATTTCAGCCAATAGGAGATTTCTATTTTTATAGCGTAGTTGGGTGGCGATTTTATTGTTATTAACCTCAAATCCAGTTATTAATTTATTATTATTATGTAATATTCGACTAGCATTTGACTTGAAGTATTAAACTGAAGATCTTTTCTTGTTTTTTTGCTTTGTTTATCTTTGTGTGTACAATCTAAAGCATATGTAATTGATATAATTTACCTGTGAAGGCGGAGGAGGTAATGGCCTCCCTACCATGCTGGATGGTCTCCCACTACTAGTACTTGATGGTGGTCTGTTTGAAGGTGGCCTTCCTGGTGGAGGGGGTGGAGGAGGGTTTCTTGGCATACCGCCTGCAATCCCTGAACTTGGTCTACTACCAATACTTGACCTTGAATCTCTAGGACTTTCTTCAGATGAAGTTCCATTTTGAGCTTGCGGTTTTGATGAAAAAGGTGGGGGAGGGGGTACTGCTCCACCTGTTTTCCATGATGGTCCATTTGAATTTGGTTTATTACTATTGGAAGGTGGTGGTGGTGGTGCACTACCTCCTGTTTTCCATGAAGGTCCATTAACACTAGATTTATTGGCACTAGGAGGTGGTGGTGGTGGTGCCCCACCAAAATTAGGTTTATTTCCACTAGGGGAGGAGGAGGTATATCACCTCCTATTGTCATTATGTAAATTCGGTTTTACTGCTTGGTGGTGGTGGAGGAGGAAATTCTGATGATGAGCGGTGAATGTTAC
The DNA here is from genome assembly GCA_017311375.1 of Mytilus coruscus. Classification (NCBI taxonomy): domain Eukaryota; kingdom Metazoa; phylum Mollusca; class Bivalvia; order Mytilida; family Mytilidae; genus Mytilus; species Mytilus coruscus. Next base: position 40,146,618 of record CM029596.1, read on the forward strand.
CGTCACTCCTATGAAATGGTTTATTACTTGGTGGAGGAGGGGGTGGAGCTAATTCAGTCCTATCCAAATTTTCACCATTACTACTTGTCCTGTGTAAATTGAATCTTGGTTTTGTGGATGATGAAGGAGGAGGTGGAGCTCCACCTGGCCTAGAAGATGGTCCATTCATTGCTGGTGATTCCTTCCTAAAATTTACTGGACCATTAGGAGAACGACCTGGTGGCTTAAAAGCAGCAGCAGGACCTATCAAAACATATTAAAATCATGATACAATTGTCAGTATATATATTTTCAAGTTTTTAAAGTGATATCTGAAATCCTAGCGGTGAGAATATTTTGCTTTCTTAGCCTGGTGTGATGAGCCCTGAATTATATAATCTTTTTTACCCATTAAAACCTAAAATAAGATGCCCTGCCACCAAAAAAGCTTTAAACAGGCTTGCATATGGACCAAAATGAACAATTTGCAAACAATGAGCCATAGTGACCAAACTTTGAAATTTAACTAGAAATGCCTGAATCTAGTTGCTCACCAGGGAAAAAATACAACATAAATACATGTTATTTTCACCTTTTTCACAATCTAAATATTCCCCTTAAACAAATAATTTATTTATAAATATACAGCCTATTGAGTTTGTTCCAAATGAATTTAAGACCACTATTATATTATTATTTATCAATTATGTACATATACTATAATTTTACCAAGCAATTTTGCAGATCCTGTATAACTGGTGATTTTTTCTATTTATGGGCCACAAACTCCTATAAGGAGTTGCCTGATGGTTTCAATCAATCAACATTTATGTAGATCTCACATAAATTGATCTTTTTTGCAGTATCTGTTTATCTGTTATAGTATTCAAGATAATACTATTCATAATGCAAAGACACTAAATTATCTATCTTACAACATTCTCCAAAAACATAACTGAAAACTTTATTTCCACATGATATTTCAAAACCATTTGATCCAAATTAATACATAGTAACATACATATACAAACTTAGATTTAGAAACCTAATCAAAAATATAATTTAGGAATACCCTTCCTTATCTGAATTTGTATTGGATTTACAATGAATTTCCTATTTACTCAGAACCAAGTCTTGACTGAACCTGAAAGCTATTTGTCCTAAACGGCAGATTGGGATTTAGGTCCAATTTTGTTTTATTACAGAAATGATTTCGGTCATTTCATAGAGTTTGGGTTTCTTTATTGCCATTCTTCATAGAGTTTTGTTTAGAAATGCGGCTCAAATCAATTTGCTCCTATTACAACTTTGAAAAGTTATCAATTGTGCCCCTTTCAATTTTTCTAATGGTTTTAATTGCGCAAATAAATGGAATCAAATTGCACCACATTTACCTGTATACTTTTGTACCTATATTATACTTGTAACCAAGGATTTGTATGTAGCAAGATACAAATTATTGATGTTTACAACATATACTTTAATTAGCCTATCGACTTTAGATTAAACAGAACACTCATCAAAATTAAGCAGACTCATCAATAAATAAATTGCTCAGTTATAGAAGTTTTCACATGTAAAGATGTCTGATATAGAAGATCACAAATTCTCAGGCGTTTTTTAAGAAAAATGGAGAAATTAGATGGAAATGTACAGTGAAGTCGTGTTGTGCTAGGCTTTTACAGATGAATCTTGTACAGTTATTTTGAGTTGGGCATTAAGACCATATACATGAAAATAATACTCAGAAATTGGAAAGACAGATTTTGAGAACAGCATGCAAACGAAAAGCAACAGATATGTTATCTGAGCGATCCTCTGAAATAATTTAGTAGATATATATAATATAAGTGAAAATAAATAAAATGATAAAATTGGCGCAATTATATGATTGTTTTATTGGCGCAAATGAATCCTATAGTTTTCAAAATGAAGTGGCACAGAAGAAGCATTGGCGCAAATGAATTCATTTTTGGCGCAAATAGATATCGGCCAGAAATGCTTTCTGGTGATTAAACTGCCACTCCAGTTTAGTATGATAATCCTAAGGGCCCTCCTTATAAACATATCAATGCCTCCAGGAGATATTGGTTAATGATCGCTTATAGCTTATTACCGGTGTTCTTCCCATCTGACAGTAGTGATTAAGCTCAGTACTAATATTTTAAAGAAATTCTATCCAGATACTTTTACATGTAATATAATTAAAAATACAACGATTTTCTGTCATTTGAAAAACAGAGCAAATCCCGTAAATAAATCCGGAATCACTCTTAATTTAATATTAATATTAACTTAAAACTTATGGTTTTTACTTTAAAATAGAAAGAAGTGTTGGCAATTCCTGAGAAATTTATGATTTTTGGTCATTTCAGTTTCAAACTGTTGCATTCCATAAATTGTTGAATGTTCTAAGAAAAAATGGTAAGAAACTTCTTGAAGTAAATGCTATGTAACCAGTCAATACAAGTTTGTTGATGCCATGAATCTAGCGTGAATATTTTCGAGTTTGAAAAAAGACCCCAACTTTCAAGTCATCTCAAAATGACGGAAATTGTGTGAAAAATTTCTGGATCCTTACTCAGAAACACCTCCATATCTACTATAAATCTTGAACATATTCTCTTGTCTTAGTAAAACAGTCATAATTCAGGTTAAAAATGGTAGAACCGTTAAGTCACCATAAACAAGATTTTTAAATAAGGTTAACTTTAATAGTAATTTTACAAATAAATACCACAGAACAGCATAATATCCCTAGGATTCCTGAAAACTTAGCAGATAAAAGAATTTTAAACAGACTCAGTCATAATTCATTTCTATTGACAAACATAGTGACTCAGAAGGCTAAAAAAATGTATATGACCCTTTTTTCACAGATAATTTCAATGTTCTTTTTCACACATATTTCTACTGAACAAATTCAACATATAGAAAAAGAAATTTATCAACAAGATTTAACTAACAAAACTGTATATTTTCTTGTAGATTTTATAAAAATATTAAAATATATACCTGATGGAATTTACCTATGAAAATAAAGAAAACTCATGCTTCTAGAATTATAATCATATTCTATAGAGGTAACACAACAAACCAAGGTCAACAATTTAACCTCACCTTCTAGGGTTATAATCATATTCTATAGATGTAATACAACAAACCAAGGTCAACAATTTAACCTCACCTTTTGGTCCACCACCAACATTAAACTTAGCACCACCTTTATTTGGTAATCTTGGAATTCCCCAGCAAATAATCCACCAAGACCAACAGGGGCACCTCCACCAACTGGACCTACAAAAATAAATCAATGCTATAGCTATAAACAATTACATTTAAACAGACAACATTCTTTTTCAGGTTATATTGAGTATTACAGTAATATTATTGACATATTTGCACATACATATTTCTATAATAGAATTTGTAACATATGTTCTACCAGGAAAGCTACTGAGGTATAAAAATGAATGAATCAATCACATACAATGCACCGAAAAATTTGTCACTTACAATGCACCGAAAAATTTGTATGTAAAGTTGTTTCAAACAGATTTGCACTCCAGTAAACAAAACTGATTTGTGTCATTCAATTGTGTTTTAATGGTAAATCTACCATGATCTTGTCTTAAACGTGACTTTGACTATTGGCCTCGAATAACTTTAAAGTTCATTGATCAGGCATATATACTTGTACTCACTGTCATTCAGGAGTATAATGCCTTGTCTTTATGTGTTGTTTTCTCATTGAAAAGTAACTTTTTATTATTCCATAAGGCAGATAGGGGAACACGAGTAGCCTTCAAATGATACCTCATGTCTTTATGTATTGTTTTCTAATTGAAAAGTAACTTTTTATCAATCAATAAAGTAGAAAGGGGGACCACGAGTAGCCTTCAAATGATACCTCATGTCTTTATGTATTGTTTTATCATTTAAACAAACTTTTTATCAATCCACAAGGCAAATAGGCATGATAAGGGAACATGAGTAGCCTCATGTCTTTATGTATTGTTTTCTCATTGAAAAGAACTTTTTATCATTCTATGAGGTAGATGGGAGAACATGAGTAACCTTCAAATGATACCTCATGTCTTTATATATTGTTTTTTCATTGAAAAGTAACTTTTTATCATTCTATGAGGTACATAGGAGAACATGAGTAGCCTTCAAATGTAACCTCATGTTTATATGTATTGTTTTCTCATTGAAAAGTAACTTTTTTATCATTCTATGAGGTACATAGGAGAACATGAGTAGCCTTCAAATGTAACCTCATGTTTTTATGTATTGTTTTCTCATTGGAAAGTAACTTTTTATCATTCTATGAGGTACATAGGAGAACATGAGTAGCCTTCAAATGTAACCTCATGTTTATATGTATTGTTTTCTCATTGAAAAGTAACTTTTTATCATTCTATGAGGTAGATAGGGGAACATGAGTAGCCTTCAAATGTAACCTCATGTTTTTATGTATTGTTTTCTCATTGAAAAGTAACTTTTTATCATTCTATGAGGTAGATAGGGGAACATGAGTAGCCTTCAAATGTAACCTCATGTTTTTATGTATTGTTTTCTCATTGAAAAGAACTTTTATCATTCTATGAGGTAGATGGGAGAACATGAGTAACCTTCAAATGATACCTCATGTCTTTATATATTGTTTTTTCATTGAAAAGTAACTTTTTATCATTCTATGAGGTACATAGGAGAACATGAGTAGCCTTCAAATGTAACCTCATGTTTATATGTATTGTTTTCTCATTGAAAAGTAACTTTTTATCATTCTATGAGGTACATAGGAGAACATGAGTAGCCTTCAAATGTAACCTCATGTTTATATGTATTGTTTTCTCATTGAAAAGTAACTTTTTTATCATTCTATGAGGTAGATAAGAGAACATGAGTAGCCTTCAAATGTAACCTCATGTTTTTATGTATTGTTTTCTCATTGAAAAGTAACTTTTTATCATTCTATAAGGCAGATAAGGGAACATGAGTAGCCTTCAAATGATACCTCATGTTTTATGTATTGTTTTCTCATTGGAAAGTTACTTTTTATCATTCTATGAGGTAGATAGGGGAACATGAGTAGCCTTCAAATGTAACCTCATGTTTTTATGTATTGTTTTCTCATTGAAAAGTAACTTTTTATCATTCTATAAGGCAGATAAGGGAACATGAGTAGCCTTCAAATGATACCTCATGTTTTATGTATTGTTTTCTCATTGGAAAGTAACTTTTTATCATTCTATAAGGCAGATAGAGAAAAATGAATAGCCTTCAAATTATACCTCATGTCTTAGTTTTTTTTTTCTCATTGAAAAGTAACTTTTTATTTCTTTAAGGCAGATAGGGGAACATGAGTAGCCTCCACATGATACCTCATGTCTTTATGTGTTTTTTTCTCATTGAAAAGTAACTTTTATAATTCTATAAGGCAGATTGGGGAATATGAGTTGCCTTCAAATGATACCTCATGTTTTTATGTATTGTTTTCTCATTGAAAAATAACTTTTTTATCATTCTATGAGGTAGATAGGGGAACAGGAGTAGCATTCAAGTGATACCTCAGGTCTTTATGTATTTTTTTTCTCATTGGAAAGTAACTTTTTATCATTCCATAAGGCAGACAGGGGAACATGAGTAGCATTCAAGTGATGCCTCATTTTTTTATGTATTGTTTTCTCTTTGGAAAGTAACTTTTTATCATTAAGACAGAAAGGGGAACATGAGTAGCCTTCAAATGATACCTTATGTCTCTATGTATTGTTTTCTCACTGAAACGCAATTTTTATCATTCTATAAGGCAGATACAGGAACATGAGTAGCCTTCAAATGATACCTTATGTCTCTATGTATTGTTTTCTCATTGAAACGCAATTTTTTATCATTCTATAAGGCAGATACAGGAACATGAGTAGCCTTCAAATGATATATCATGTCTTTATGTGTTGTTTTCTCGTTGAATAAATGGGGAATGTGTCCATGGGACACAGATGATGCTCCTGCTTGCATATAAAGTTATAAAGGGACATAAAAGAAGAACAGTTAAAGTGATGCTTCCCAAATTTGGACATGATCTGAGTTTTGTGGTAACAAGCATTGTGTTTAAGTATCATAACATTTGATCGAGGCAAACTTTAGTTAAAGAATGGAAACGAAAAATTCAGCATATTTTTCATTTGTAAAGGAGCATAACTCTAGAATGGTTAAAGTGACACTACCAAAATTCAAACTTATTCTGTATTTTGTGGTAATAAGCATTGTGTATAAGTTTTATAACATTTGGTTGAGGCAAACTTAAGTTAGAAAACAGAAACGAAAAATTCAGCAATTTTTCAATTTGTAAAGGAGCATAACTGTGTTAATATGTCTTTTGATTGAGTTAAGCCATTTCAATTGATATTTTATAGTGTGTCTTTCTATGTTGTGATGTAACACTATTGTTTCAGATAAACGTGAAGGTTTGGTACCATTAAAACGTTTAAACCCGCTGCAATTGTTTGCACCTGTCCTAAGTCAGGAATCTGATGTTCAGTAGTTGTCGTTTGTTGATGTAGTTCATAAGTGTTTCTCGTTTCTCGTTTTTTATATAGATTAGACTCTTGGTTTTCCCGTTTGAATGGTTTTACACTAGTAATTTTTGGGGCCCTTTATAGCTTGCTGTTTGGTGTGAGCCAAGGCTCCGTGTTGAAGACCGTACTTTGACCTATAATGGTTTACTTTGATAAATTTTGACTTGGATGGAGAGTTGTCTTATTGGCACTCATACCGCATCTTCTTATATCTAATAACTCAAGAACGGTTAAAGTGACGACACCAAAATTTAAAGTTGTTCTGTATTTTGTGGTAATAAGCATTGTGTATAAGATTTATAACATTTGGTTGAGGCAAACTTGAGTAAGAGAACAGAAACGGAAAATTCTGCAATTTTTCCATTTGTAAAGGGGCATAACTCTAGAACGGTAATATTGACGCCACCAAAATTCAATCTTGATCTGCATTTTGTGGTAATAAGCATTGTGTATAAGTTTCATAAGATTTGGTTGAGGCAAATTAAAGTTATAGAACGGATTCAAAAAATTCAGCAATTTTTCCATTTGTAAAGGGGCATAACTCTAGAACAGTTAAAGTGACGCCTACAAAATTCAAACTTGATCTGTGTTTTGTGGTAATATTCAGCATTGTGTATAAGTTTCATAACATTTGGTTGAGGCAAACTAAAGTTAAAGAAAGGAAACCAACTTTGGGACGTACAGACGGACAAGGGTAAAACTTAATGCCCCTCTGCTACGGCAGGGGCATAAAAAATAATTTTTATCATTCTATGAGGCAGATAACGGAACTTAAGTAGCCTTCAAGTGATACCTTATGTCTTTATGTATTGTTTTCTCATTGAAAAGTACTTTTTTTTTATTATTCCATAAAGCAGATAGGTGAACACGAGTAGCCTTCAAATCACTCCTCATGTCTTTATGTGTTGTTTTCTCATTGAAAAGTATTTTCTATTATTCCATAAGGCAGATAGGGGAATATGAGTAGCCTTCAAATGATACCTGATGCCTTTATGTCTTGTTTCTCAATGAAAAGTATTTTTATTATTCCATAAAGCAGATGGGGAATATGAGTAGCCTTCAAATGACACCTCATGTCTAGATGTGTTGTTTTTCATTGAAAAGTATTTTTATTATTCTATAAGGCAGATAGGGAACACAGTAGCCTTCAAATGACTCCTCATGTCTTTATGTCTTGTTTTCTCATAGAGAAGTATTTTTTATTATTCCATAAGGCAGATAGGGGAATATGAGTAGCCTTCAAATGATACCTCATGTCTTTATGTGTTGTTTTCTCAATGAAAAGTACTTTTAATTATTCTATAAAGCAGATGAGGGAATATGAGTAGCCTTCAAATGACACCTCATGTCTAGATGTGTTGTTTTTTCATTTAAAAGTATTTTTTATTATTCTATAAGGCAGATAGGGGAATATGAGTAGCCTTCAAATGATACCTCATGTCTTTATGTGATGTTTTTTTATTGAAAAGTATTTTTTATTATTCTACAAGGCAGACAGGGGAATATGAGTAGCCTTCAAATGATACCTCATGTCTTTATGTGATGTTTTTTTATTGAAAAGTATTTTTTATTATTCTACAAGGCAGACAGGGGAATATGAGTAGCCTTCAAATGATACCTCATGTCTTTATGTGATGTTTTTTTATTGAAAAGTATTTTTTATTATTCTACAAGGCAGACAGGGGAATATGAGTAGCCTTCAAATGACACCTCATGTCTAGATGTGTTGTTTTTTCATTGAAAAGTATTTTTTATTATTCTATAAGGCAGACAGGGGAATATGAGTAGTCTTCAAATGACTCCTCATGTCTTTATGTGATGTTTTTCATTGAAAAGTATTTTTATTATTCTACAAGGCAGATAGGGGAATATGAGTAGCCTTCAAATGATACCTCATGTCCAGGGTTCGACACTAACGGTAGTCCGGTAGTCCGTGCCCCCTAAAATCTAGGAGGACTACCCAAACATGGTAAATCAGTAGTCCTGTGGACCACCTGAAATTTTGTGTATGATCTGGCTATTTCAATGCTAAAATGGCATAAAAGTCCTAATAATTTTACATTTTCCAAAAGTGATGGCATTGGTAGTAATGTACGTAAATTTTTCATATTTATGTTTTGATATTATGAAAGCACTTTTGAGATCCAGATTTCTGATTAGAATCATCACAGTGTTTGTAATGCACGTGGTTTTCAATGTAATAAGTACCATCATTGTTTCCGCTTTTCCCTCCCGAAAAGTACCTTTCAGGTTGAAAATGTCTGACAACCAAAATATACGTGAAAAAACTGCAAAAAAGACAGCAAAGGTCAGCAATAAAAACGTACATGTGTTAAAAAAACTTCCCAATTTGGATAAACAAATTTCATTCCCCCTCAAAAAAAAAAAACGGTAGAGGTAGTTTTGAAAAAAGACAACAATATCACTGAATTTTTTTGGAGGCTTTCCTGTTAAAAAAAACATATGTATGCCATTCAAAACAGTATTAAAGGCATTTTGTTTCAGGAACTTATCCACTAAATGGATTTCAATAGTGATGATGAAGATGACCTCTACTACACAAACAAAGACATTGTATCACTTCAACAAAAATCTTATAAACTGTTTGAAGAATTAATGAAAAATTAAAACATTGACTGATTTTTATCCTTTTCATGTTTTCTAAATAATTCTGGAATAAAAGGTCAAATAACTCCTCCAAACAAGGCCTTAGAAATTGTCTCAGATTGCAGGATTTTGCATCTCATTTTTCAAAATTTTCTTGCAGGGGAAAGTTCAGGAAGAATAAAATTGATTCACTGAATGTTAACTTTTATCTGAAAAAAAAACAAAATATTTTCAAAACTCATATGAACATTTGTGTGCTTTTGATGTGCTCAGATGGCAGGAAATGGCATCTTATTTTGAAAAATTTTCTTGGGGGGGCATGCCCCCAAACCCCCCTCGCTAATTCGGGCCGCGTTGCGGCCCTCACCGGTGATAGAGGTGGCCTACCAGGACTACCCCAAAATTTTTCTTGGTAGTCCTTTGGACTACATATCCTCTAATGTTAGTGTCTAACCCTGAATGTCTTTATGTGATGTTTTTCATTGAAAAGTATTTTTATTATTCTACAAGGCAGATAGGGAATATGAGTAGCCTTCAAATGATACCTCATGTCTTTATGTGATGTTTTTCATTGAAAAGTATTTTTTATTATTCTACAAGGCAGATAGGGGAATATGAGTAGCCTTCAAATGATACCTCATGTCTTTATGTGATGTTTTTTCATTGAAAAGTATTTTTTATTATTCTACAAGGCAGATAGGGGAATATGAGTAGCCTTCAAATGATACCTCATGTCTTTATGTGATGTTTTTTCATTGAAAAGTATTTTTTATTATTCTACAAGGCAGATAGGGGAATATGAGTAGCCTTCAAATGATACCTCATGTCTTTATGTGATGTTTTTTCATTGAAAAGTATTTTTTATTATTCTACAAGGCAGATAGGGGAATATGAGTAGCCTTCAAATGATACCTCATGTCTTTATGTGATGTTTTTTCATTGAAAAGTATTTTTTATTATTCTACAAGGCAGATAGGGGAATATGAGTAGCCTTCAAATGATACCTCATGTCTTTATGTGATGTTTTCTCATTGAAAAGTATTTTTTATTATTCTACAAGGCAGACAGGGGAATATGAGTAGCCTTTGGATGATACCTCAAAGTAACTCAAAAGCTTAAACAACATTTAAGTTTTTACACATGTGTATACAAGAATTTAAGGTTTAAGTGCAAAAGCCTTGATGTAAAGGTATATTTTTTAAATAATCATATGGGACTACTAGTAGTAAGTACATTAAAATAAGTACTGGTATATGAACAAAAGACTCAGTTAACATCATAAATATGATAAGCAAAACAATCTTAGTAAACAAAGTATTGGCACAAGCTAACACTGCAAAATATAACTTGTTTTTACTTCTAGCAACATCAAAGTTTTTTTCTAAATCACATGTCAAGATTTATCACATTACTACCAGTTACATTAAAATCAAGGTCAAGAGGAAGCTACTACAGTTACTTCCTGTCTAATTATTGATATTACAAGTATATATGTATAACACTACCTTTAATGTAACTTCAAAAATATAATTGTGTTGAAATCGGATGTGGTGGTAAAATTTTATTAAACAGAACTTCATGATCAGTTTGTCTTTTTGTCTATATAATGAATGCAGACACTTCATATATTGACAAAAACTAGTACTAAGTATGCATGAAATATTAGCCACTTGAACAACCATAAAAAGAGGCTTTAAAGGCCAATGAGGTCATCATAAACAAATTCTTAACAGTATCATAAATGTGTCATTAATGAATTTAAATAACAGTTTTTCTTCCCAATGAATTTCAGATTTAAAATATTTTTTTGAAGTGACTGTAATAATGGAGAACATTATGATGATGGCAGATACATAGCGATGGGAATAGCTCACATGGCCCAGTGGTCACATGTCAGCAAAATTGTTTGATTTCAAAAATTTGACTGAGTTCTTGTGTAACATGTGAAAATATGTTAAAGAAGAAGATATGATATATAAGATAACTTTTTTGTCAAATTTTAGGTCAAATATGTCAATTTCAACATGTTTATGATATCACAGTGACCTTTCTTCACTAATGTGCCCAGATTATTTTACAAAAATTCAGAAACTATTGCATGCATTTATTTTTGGGATTTTTGAAGACAGGACAAAGATGCAAGATCAGTTATTGCAATTTCAGGAAAATCTGCATACAGATATGTCTCATATATCAGAATGCCAGTTCTTATTATTGCGATTCTCACCCGATGCATTATTTGAATTAATTAAAACCTCGCAATCATTTCTGAATTAACAGAACCCTGTGGATTTAACAATACAATCAACTTAATTTTGAAAGACTTGAGCAATTTCACTTTTTTTGCAATTCAGGGGCCAATTTGATTGAAACTTTTTAAAACGTTCCTGAAACTGTTTTTAAGCTATTGTAGTTCCATTCTTTGAGGGAGGATCATTTTCCTACTATAAACAAATTCAATGATGTCTCCTAGAGAAATTATATGAATTCAGTACAAAAAAAGACACAAATTCTTACTGAATACAAAAATTCGTCTTCTGTTAAATAGAAGAGCAAAACATATCATTTGCAACCAATCTGTATAGTTATTTTGTACAATTGTTTTATTAAAGTTTTAAGTCCTGTAGTTAAATCCCATAATCAAAATGTAAAAAAACCCTAGTACAATATTATTATCTCCACTAAACTGTATGGTCTGTCACCCCTCATGAACTTTATATTTCCAAGGATTTATCTACACCCATAAAACTTATTACCAAACTGAAACTGAAATTCCCATGGGCCATTTGACAAACACGGAAATTGTTTAGTGTACAAGTATTTCAACAGCTACCTTTTTCTTCAGCCTGACATTGTTTTAACAGAAAGAACAATGTGCAGTAAGGACATATTTACACAGGAAGTTGATCTATTTCCTTTTTAATCATTGTTGTCTATTGATTTTAAAGATATTAAAACAAACCCAATACATGAGTGGGTTTATCACCTGTCTCACAAACTGACTCTCTGATAACAATGATAACCAAAGAAAAACTTGTATATATATAAAAAAAAAATAATGTAAAGAATGATCAGGAAATTTTAAACAAATTTTTGAGAATCAAAGTGAACAGATGTCACTATAAGGTATTGCAGAATTCAAAAAGATTATTCTGTGGTATAAGACCCAGTTCACACTAGCATTTTTCTTTAATCGATCTAATTTGAATCGATCTAAATAAAACCAGTTAGCGTTCACATTATCTTTAATCATAACAATCTCTATCGGTCTAATCTGAACCAGTGCGTTCACAATACAATTAAAAATGCAATTGATCTGACCTTATTACCCGTAAAACTGTGAACATTGTGTATAAATAGAACTAATATATCAAATTGATGTCAATTCCAAATTCAATGGCGAAGACAACAAGTTTTCAGTTTGTTTTTACATGCATGTACACAAAGGTCCCTTAACAGAGAAATATGGGTAAAACAACGAACCATTGATATAGTTGTGCCTCCATACATGCGCATACATTATTTTCGATTCAATCGTACTAGTTTAAACCGATCTCTGCGTTCACATTTAAAGTAAGATCGGTTCACTTTAGATCGATTCAAACTAAACTACCTCTTTTGGTGTTTTAGTTTAGACCGATTGAAGATCGATTCAACGTGTTCACATTGTCCCTTAAATCGATCTAAAGTGAACCGATCTAGTTTAAATCGATCTAAATGTCCTAGTGTGAACGGGGTCTAATACTAATGGGTTTTAGAATGGGATGCTGTATTATAAAATAGGAATGTGTTAGTGGAATATCATAGATACACCAATCTGACATGGAGACTGGAAAAAATGAAACACTAGTAGACATATACATACAGATGGAGAGGCAATAGTAAATCTTTATGGTCCACCCAAAAGTGTGGTAGGAATATAAAGTGTTGTTAACAAGTCAATTGTGCTCAATTTCAAATATCTTTTTTTTTCTTAATTTTCTAACAAAAAACAGAAGTCTCACATTTTAACATTAATCACTGATTCAAGGTCAAGAGACATTACTCTGCAAAGGTTATAGTAAAAATAATCACAAATTGATAGTGTGTATTGCTTTGTAACGGCATTACAATTTCAGGGGATTTTGTCCAGTTTTTTTATAATTAGTCATCATCCAGATACTTAAATTGTGACAGATGTATGTTACCATCAACTTTCAGGGGTTTAGAAACGACAACTTTAATACTCTGCAAATTGCATGTTATCTTTTTTCATGTGCAATCTCTGAAAAAGCTATTTTTTTTTTTTCACTTTAGTGCCTTTATAACAAGACATGCAAGAGGAAAGTCTGAAATACCAAAAAAAAAAAAAAAACATCAAAATTTCTACATATCTGAGCACCTACATGTATGTTAGTAACAAGTATAAATCACCTCATAATAAAATGAACATGCCAAAAATGTTAGATATTATTGAAAAGAAAAATAAATGACAAATGTTTTACAGCATAATTCAATAAAATCACATAAAAAGTTTATAAATGAGCAGAATAAAAATTATACACCTTTCTCTGATGCATGCAATTCTGAAAATAAAATAAAAACCCCATGAAATAAATTTTTGTTACCAGTGCGAAAATCATCAACAGAATGAGATGTTTTTAATGTTTTCCTCCTCAGAGTAATAGTTCTAAATTCTAAGCTCATCTTTCTACTTCTCTCCTTTCTAAATTCAACAGAAGGTCCTGTAAACAGCATGTGGCAACTAAGCTATAAGTTACATGTACTTATACAAATACGGGGTACTATAGGATAAACTTTTATAACCCATTCCTAAAGTCAAATGTATGTATATATATATATATATATATATAATGGTATATTTATTTTTACACTCTTATCAAAACTTTGATTGCAAAAGCTTTGAAATACAAGACAAGATAAAGATAATCATATTGTTCACTAGACCTGATAAATTAATATTTTTGAAGTTCTAACTAATCTAATCAATAGATTTGAAAAAAAATTGTCAAAATAAACAAAAACAAAATTAACCTAGTTCAGAAGAAAGAGAATAGCAGAATCTGCATCAGTCTACTGGAACACTATGCTTAGAGAGTCAGTCTTTATAGAATTTAACACAGCAGTTGAATCTTAAGATCTACATCGTCATTCGAAAATTTGTGTATGGATGTTTCAAAATTTATTATTCTACACAGTTATACAAATAAATATTCAATCTCATAAAATCAAATAAATCTTAAAGGATGACACTTGTATTGTATAAATCATTAGTCTGTATAATGCAAAAGGGCACTCTGACGTCTAACCATTTAATAATTGACATTACACGATTATGCAAACCATTCAGCCACCGCAGAAAAGGCAAGCTAAGTTCAGACTGAGCAGACCCATTTACATGCTAAGAAAAAGCCAATTTTTAACAGTATGGCAATAAATGATGTGCATTGGTTAGACTATGGCTGAGAAATTGATGATTCAAAAGGTTCTGTTTACCGGTTAGATTAGCATATCAAAGAACCCCATTTCAGTTTTGAGAAATCAAACCATTTGGACAAACAGACCGTTTTCAATTCGTGATTTCTTTACAATATGTTGAGAAGATTAACATGGTAAATCAAGTGTAAGATGAATTTTTAGATCAGACTAATTGTTCCAAGTCAGATTTTGAAAAATTAAATTTAAATTAAATAAAATGCTTAAAATGTCAACAATTTTAATAAGATGAACTAAAGTCATGATTTATAACATTGCTTCTCATTTAAAAATACAGTTATGATTTTGGTATAAAAGCCTGGTCCTTTACATATCCTACTCATATACGCAAATGATGTCTTCATCTTATGAATAGAGTTTCCTTGCAGTGGTACCGTGAAAATAGCGAAAATAAAACCCTGAACAGTTAAAGAAAAAAAAGGAAAACAAGGCAAAAAATTTGGACACAATCCCATTCAAGCTTGATACAGGAAGTCATTACCCCAAAATCAATCCCAGCATTCCCTTTGTGATATGGAACCTTGTGGTACAATGTCTTATTTTGGCCCCTTTTGCTAAGAGATCCATACACTAACACAAGTTATTGTCTGGAAGTTACAAAATGCTTATTGTTGGAAGTTACAAAATGCTTATTTTGGCCCCTAATTCCTTAACTGTTGGTACCATAACCCCCAAGATCAATCCCAACCTTCCTTTTGTGGTATTGAACCTTATGGTAAAATTTCATAGAGATCCATTCACTTAAAATAAAGTTATTGTGCGAAAACCAATGTGTCTTCGGACGATGACGACGAAGCCAGCATCATACCAATATACGACCGCAAATTTTTGCGGTCGTATAATAAAAGGAATCAGTAGTTTTTGTGACTTCCAATTTTCAAAGTTCTGTTAGTGTATTTAAAAGGCTTTAGAATATTGTTTAAATAGCTGCAGGGTTCCCTGTATACAAATCTGCCTAAAAAGATTATCTAGAGAAAGAGCTGTTCAGTCAGGCATCTAAGCATAATAAACTGAGTTACTAGCATTTGCAACATTTTCTAAAATGGCATTGTGCTTTGCCAATTGTTTGGGTACCTAAAATCCACAAAAGAACATCAAATATGAATACAATTAACTGATAAAGTCCCAAAAATGCAACAAAACCCCGTCAACAACCACACTGTGTAAAACATTTTATCAAAGAGTTCTAGAAACTCACATTTGATCTGTAGGTACTTAAACACAATTTGATAAAATGGTTCAGCCGTTCCTTGTCCACATCCCTATAACATTATTTTACATATATATTCGTGTATGTATCATTGTAATTGAACATGAAATAAACATACCATCATCTTGTGAGCCTCTCCATTGGTTAGGAATATCTGAATGGGCATTGCTGGTACGCCCTGCTACAGTAGCAAACTTCCCTGGTCCAGGTGGGGGTGGTCCTCCTCCCATAGGTCCTGCAGGCTTTTTACCTGTACAGAAACATTTATAATCAACAAAATATTTCATAGAAATTCTTCTTTTATTAAGTTTATTCAAATTAAATATTATACATTTGTATTTTAAAAAAGCTAAAATGGATGGATGTTTTGCATGCATGTTCACTTTATAAATTGATATTTAAAATAAAGAGCAAGCAAATTTTTTTGACTCCCGACCACCACCAATAAATATAACAAACTGCTTCGCTGAGTGCAGCTGGATACGCCTGCAGAGGTCCAACCCTGAACAGTTGGGGCAAAATGGACACAATATTCAAGCTTGATACAGGTCTGAACTTGGATTGTATTTAAATATTTGACATATTATAGGTTTCTGAATAAATGTAGTCAAAGAACTTGAAATTGGTTATATGAATTGAATTTATATTCAATTAAAGATTTCTTGCTGTTGTGCAATACACTGTGCTGTTGCACAATACTTAGTAAATCTGTTGTCAGACTATATACAAATAAAGTTCAATTTCTTCTCAATGTCATGTTTGAAATTTATGAAAATCAATAGGGAGATTACATCAATAGCTATAAATAATTCACCAAAGTTTCATGAAAACTGCTGAAAGCCATTTTGAGTTATAGTCCAAAAACTGGAAAATCCCCCCTTTTTCAATGAATAAAACCCCACAACTCAGAAATGTAAAATCTAAAATTTATAAAATTCTAGAGGGAGCTTACATCAACAGATATAAACAATTCACCAAAGTTTCATGAGAACTGCTGAAAGCATTTTTTAGTTTTTGTCCAAAAACTGGAAAATCCCCTTTTTTATGAATAAAACCCTGTAACTCGGAAACAGTAAATCTAAAATTTATAAAAATCCAAAAGGGAGCTCATGTCAATAGATATAAACAATTCACCAAAATTTCTTGCAAGTTGGTGAAAGCATTCTTGAGTTATTGTCAGAAAACTGGAAAATCCCCTTTTAATGAATAAAAAATGCTCCGCAGGGCGCAGCTTGATACGACCGCAGAGGTCGAACCCTGAACAGTTGGGGCAAGTATGGACACAACATTCAAGCTTGATACAGCTCTGAATTTGGATTGTGATTAAATATTTGACACAGCATAGGTTTCTGACACAGAATGAATGTGGTCTAAGAACTTAAAATTTTAAATTGGACATTCACCTACTATGGTCCAATATCCAAAATCTAAATACATGGTTAGATTCAGCATATCAAAGAACCCTAAGAGTTCAATTTTTGATGAAATCAAACAAAGTTTAATTTTGGACCCTTTTGACCTCAATGTGGACAAAGTTGATAACGGGGCCCAAAAATCAAAAATCTAAATACATGGTTAGATTCAGCATATCAAAGAACCCCATATATTCAATTTTTGTTGAAATCAAACAAAGTTTAATTTTGGACCCCGATTTGGACCAACTTGAAAACTGGGCCCATAATCGAAAATTTAAAGACATGTTTAGATTCAGCATATCAAAGAATCCTAAGAATTCAATTTTTGTTAAAATCAAATTAAGTTTAATTTTGGACCCTTTGGACCTTAATGTAGACCAATTTGAAAACAGGACCAAAAATTAAGAATCTAAATACATGGTTAGATTCAGCATATCAAAGAACCCCATATATTTCAATTTTGTTGAAATCAAACAAAGTTTAATTTTGGACCCCAATTTGGACCAACTTGAAAACTGGGCCCATAATCAAAATTTAAAGACATGTTTAGATTCAGCATATCAAAGAACCCTAAGAATTCAATTTTGTTAAAATCAAATTAAGTTTAATTTTGGACCCTTTGGACCTTAATGTAGACCAATTTGAAAACAGGACCAAAAATTAAGAATCTAAATACATGGTTAGATTCAGCATATCAAAGAACCCCATATATTCAATTTTGTTGAAATCAAACAAAGTTTAATTTTGGACCCCAATTTGGACCAACTTGAAAACTGGGCCCATAATCAAAAATCTAAATACATGATTAGATTCAGCATATCAAAGAACCCTAAGAATTCAATTTTGTTAAAATCAAACTTAGTTTAATTTTGGACCCTTTGGACCTTAATGTAGACCAATTTGAAAACAGGACCAAAAATTAAGAATCTAAATACACGGTTAGATTCAGCATATCAAAGAACCCCATATATTCAATTTTTGTTGAAATCAAACAAAGTTTAATTTTGGACCCTTTTGACCTCAATGTGGACAAAGTTGATATCGGGGCCCAAAAATCAAAAATCTAAATACATGGTCAGATTCAGCATATCAAAGAACCCCATATATTCAATTTTTGTTGAAATCAAACAAAGTTTAATTTTGGACCCTTTGGACCTCAATGTGGACCAATTTAAAAACGGGGCCCAAAATCCAAAAACTTACTACACGGTTAGATTCAGCATATTAAAGAACCCCAAGAATTCAAGAATAAAACCCCATTGAAATTGGTCAAGAAATCAGCAATTTATACAAAGTATCTTCTTTTGCACAATACTGTGCAATTGAATATTTCTTGCAATTGCGCAATACTGTGCAATTGAATATTTCTTGCTATTGTGCAATACTGTACAATTGACAATTTCTTCCTATTGTGCAATATTGTGCTATTGGATATTTCTTGCTATTGCGCAATACTGTGCAATTGAAGATTTCTTGCTATTGCGCAATACTGTGCAATTGAAAATTTCTTGCTATTGCACAATACTTATTATATAATAATTTACACATCCTGTTTGGTGTGTATCTCCTGCCATATCATTATTATTTGCTTTTAAATATAAATCAGAAATAACCAACTTAAAATGGAAAATTTTAAAGAAAAAAAAAAGGAAAAAAGGGAAGAAAAGGGAAAAAAATCCCCCCCCCCAATTTTTTGAACCCCCTTATGATTCATCACCCCCAAACTCAATCCCAGCCTTCAATGAGGTATGGTACCTTGCAGTACAATTTCAGAGATCCATACACTTAAACACAAGTTATTGTCTGAAACTAGAAAATGCTTATTTTTGGCCCTTTTGGCCCCTAATTCCTAAACGTTTAGGGCAATTACCCCCAAACTCAATTCCAGCTTTCCCTTTGTGATATGGAACCTTGGAGTACAATTTCAGAAAGATCCATACACTTACACACAAGTTATTGTCCTGAAACTAGAAAATGCTTATTTTTGCCCCTTTTTGGCCCCTAATTCCTAAAATTTTGAGGCAATTACCCCAAAATCAATCCCAGCATTCCTTTGTGATATTGAACCTTGTGGTACAATGTCAGAGAGATCCATACACTTACACACAAGTTATTGTTTGGAAGTTACAAAAATGCTTATTTTTGGCCCCTTTTTGGCCCCTAATTCCTTAACTGTTGGAACCATAACCCCCAAAATCAATCCCAACCTTCCTTTTGTGGTATTGAACCTTATGGTAAAATTTCCTAGAGATCCATTTACTTAAACTAAAGTTAGAGGCGAAAACCAATGTGTCTTCGGACGACGGACGACGACGACGCCTAACGTCATACCAATATCGACCACAAAAATTTTTGCGGTCGATAAAAACCCCAAAACTCGGAAACGGTAAATCTGAAATTTATAAAATACGAAAGGGAGCTCACGTCAATAGATATAAACAATTCACCAAAGTTTCATGCATATTGGTTAAAGCTTTTTTGAGTTAATGTCAGACATGTTGACAACGGACGACGGACAGACGGACAGATGGACAGTCAACGGTATACCATAATACATACAGTAAACGGGCATATAAAAATGCATTAAATCAAAGTATTGAATCTGTATTTAGTCTTTTACTTGCCCCCTATTAATGGTGAACTCCTATCATTGGTTTCTACTTTCTTTAACTTTGCTCCTTTGAAGTTGTTTATCTGACCCAGTAATGCCCCTCTGTCTCTGTTGCCAGATGGTTTACTGGCTTTACTTGAAGATGGAGGCGGTGGTCCTGGAGCTGAGGGCGGAGCAGGAGGCGGAGGGGCGGTGGAGGCATGCTTGCTGAGTTCTAAAGTCTGAAAATAACAAGTACATTAATGCAGACTAATTCAATTAGAGACAACATGTTTAATTAAAACAATATTGTTGATTTCAATTAAAATCAGATATAATAAACTGTTAACACAGAGATATGTCTCGCCTTTTTGTAATTTCGATAATGCAAATGTTGAAATTAAAATAGCAACACTTTAACATGTAAGTTTTGTAAATATTAGAAGTCAATGAACCATGACTGAAGGTACATGGCTAAACAATATCCACGGAAATGTGCCAATGCTAATACAACGGCAAAACCAAATACCATTGACTTATCATAAGTAGTTCCCTTTAAACAAACCTAAACACAAACAAATACATGTAAACTAAATAAAATTTCAAAGACAATAGACCATAACTGAGGGGGCAGGGCCAAATAATGTGCCAATGCTAATATAACTGCATACCAAATATCATTGACCTACTACTAGAGGTTCCCCATAGACTGACCTAATCACAAACTAATACATTTAAACTTAACAAAATTTCAAAGACAATAGACCATAACTGAGGGGGCAGGGCCAAATAATTGCCATGGAAATGAGATGTGCCAATGCTAATATAACTGCATACCAAATATCATTGACCTACCACTATTGGTTCACCATAAACTAGACCTAATCACAAACAAAAACAATGTTGACACCGCCGCCACCGATGCCGGAAACAGCATACCTATGTCTCGCTTTTTGACTCTGTCAAGACGAGACAAAAAGTTCAAAAACATTTAGACAGGGTCAGGCACAATGTATGCTGTACAATTTCAAGTTCTTTTTTTTTAATTTTTGGCACAAAATTGGCAAAAGGTATAAAACATATCTTACAACACAATGTTCAAGGTAGACCCTTATTTAAGTCAGAGTCTGATGCATGTCTTTCTGCCAGACACTTGGTTTAAAAAAAAACAGTTAATTCCATCCAATTGAAATATACAATGTATTTATTGGGAGCTTGGTGTTGTTATGCTAGTCTGACATTAACCCTTTATTTTAAAGTATATTTATACAATAGTTAGCTATGACTACAGGAAAATTCAGTAGCATAGAACATTAAGGGAATTTAGTTCAAATTTTGTCTTTGATGATCAACATAAATGAGCCTACTTAATTATTAAAGGGGCATTAGCTGTCATATTTATGTTCACTGATTTGGCTCAAATTCTCATATTTGATTTCTAACATACTAAAACAAATATCCAAATTACAATAAATCTGAAATAAACAGTTAACAATGCTTGTACTTGATAATATATCAGGATTCTCACTAAGGGTTTTTGAAGGTGAGTGAGAAGATTATATTGTATTGCTATATAATCTATCATTTCATGGCAGAACCTTGGTAAATACATGCATAACCAATCTCTAGCTAATGGGTTAAATTGAAGGTCACAGGAATACAGATTCAATGAGGTTGAATTATTCACTTGAAAGTGAATAATTCACCAGCTATGTTTATTTGCTTATTTTGACAAAATTGAACCAAATTGGCTGCTTAAAGCAAATTGTTATTTCATTATTTCATGTTTAGTAATTATTAAACAAAAAAAAAATCATATTCTAATTTTTTTCATATCTCGTAGCTATTTCCCCTTTCACATGTTTAGTGATTTTTTTTTTTACAATTTGTATAAATAAATTTTGTTTTCCATAAATAATTTAATATTTGCTTTCTAACTATAGTTATTTAAAACAATTATATACATTATGAAAATAAACTACCTATAACTTGATTGATATTGCAATTAAGACAATTTAATTTTAATACCCAAGCCCACCTATTGATTGTCAAAAATATTGAAGCAGTGATTAACACCTGCAAAAACATATGTATATGTCAATTATATCCCTACGGACAATAAAAGTACTTAATTAATTTTTCATTATTTGTTCAGGTTTTTTTGTTAATTGGAAATTTGAAGTTTGCTTAAATTTTTTATAGAAACGTTGTCATTTCTTTTACAAAGAAAGGATACTTGTCTATGTTATAAAAATTTACACGTTACACAGTTCCTAGTCTTAATTATTAACAAGATGAATAAATAAAAGATATAAAAAACAAAAATTTTCACAAAAATTATCTGTTTCGTGAGGATAAAAATAAGCTTTAAAATTACAATAATATTATACAATGTAATCATAAGTAATGACTAATCCAAAAGTAATCAAGATTACTTTAAAAAAAAAAGTATATAATGTAATTGATTACACTTGAATTTAGGTGTAATTGTAATGTAATCAATTACATTAAATTAGCAATGTAATTGTAATTTAATCAATTACAATTTAAAGTAATCGACCCCATCCCTGACTTCTATGAAGTTCATCCTTATGTATCTAAAAACTAACTATAAAAAGAAGATGTGGTATGATTGCCAATGGGACAACTCTCCACAATAGACCAAATGACACAGAAAATAACAGCTTTTGGTCACTGTATGGCCTTCAACAATGAGCAGAGCCCATACCGCATAGTCAGCTATAAAAGGCCCCAAAATGACAAATGTAAAACTAGTCAAAAGAAAAAACTAACGGCCTAATTTATGTACAAAATAATGAACGAAAAACAAATATGTAACACACCAACAAACGACAACCACTGAATTACAGATTCCTGACTTGCAGGAAACTATCAATTGATCATTTCTGTAAATGTGAATTAAACTCATATCTTTTATTAATAATACATTTACTATCACCACTTCAAATTCAAAATCTGATCATAACTGAAAATAATATGAAGTTATGAACTAGTGAAAGTACTTACAGATTACTGAGGATAGTGGTCCCTTTCAGAAATGCACAACCTGCTTTTTCATAGCAAACTTATACAGAAAAATCCAACAATCTCCCAGCAATCATATATATAATCATGATAATGTGAATTCAGGTTTCTCTTGCATTCCTTTGTAAAATTGTTGAAAACTGACATGATTGACATGGGAATATGTCTTACATAAATGGTAATAATTTCAATGATATCATGTTAACTGAAAATGTAATCCTTCCATAAACATGATAGAACACAGGATTGTAATCTAAAACTTTATTTCAGAAGTTCTTACTCACAAAGGCCTAAGCATTTCTCTTTCATCATTATTAAGGAAAATAAGTCTTGTGTTTTAGAAACACAAATGCCTACACCCAAATTAAGCAATTATTCAATCAAGTTAATTTCATTAAACTTTTTCTGGTGAATCATAATATTAAATGGATGACATTTGTTTTAACTACGGTTTCTTTATTACTTAGCCATTGCTAAGGTTTCAGTAAATATATAATACACACCTCCTTTTTACACTTATAACATGTTGTAAGTAGTATGGGGGTGTAAACAAAATATTGCAGAGTTTTTCATACTTTGCCAAAATGTATTTTATATCCTGCTATTTTCAAAATATAATAAAAGTATACATGTATGTTGTAAAGCTTGTTTTCAAGCTACAGCTGGTTGTGATAAATTCTGTAAGGATTAAAAGGAAAAAATAATGTTACCATTCCTTTATAAAACAAAATAAATGGGGAATGGGTCCATGGGACACAGATGATGCCGCCGCTGGCATATAACATTATAAAGGGACATAATTCAAGAATTGACGCTAGCAGAATTCATACTTGATCTGAGTTTTGTGGTAATAAGCATTGTGTATAAGTTTTATAACATTTGGTTGAGGCAAACTTAAGTTAGAGAACGGAAACGAAAAATTCAGCATTTTTTCCATTTGTAATTTGTAAAGGGGCATAACACTAGAAAGGCTCAATAGATGCCACCAAAATTCAAACTTGATCTGTATTTTGAAGTAATAAGCATTGTGTATAAGTTTCATAACATTTAGTTGAGGCAAACTAAAGTAATAGAACGGAAACGAAAAATTGCTAAATTTTTCCATTTGTAAGTAGGGGCATAACTCTTGAAAGGTAAAAGTGACACCACCCAAATTCAACCTTGATCTGTGTTTTGTGGTATTGTGTATATAAGTTTCATAACATTTGGTAGAAGCAAACCAAAGTTAGAGAACAGAAGCCAATTTTGGGACGTACAGACGTACAAGGGTAAAACTTAATGCCCCCTCCGCTACGGCAGGGGCTTAATTATTTGAATTAACTCCAATTATACAACAAAGTTTCAAAAAAAAGATATATTCATTATAAACACTATGCTATGCCATAGTGAAATGTACCCAGCCCCGTGTAATGAAGTGTACAGTATAGAATTGTAGAACAGGAGCATATATTACATTATAAAGTGTATTTCAGGGTTTTGTAAATGTATATATGTTCCTGTTATTCAATAGGCAGAAGATGGAGTCATTGTGGTACAACGGAAACAGTCAGTCCCATTTTCCTATAAAATAGTGGAATCCTAATGCTGGTAAATTATGGTCAATAACACAACATGATTGCAAACAATCTTATCATCAATGAAATCTTTCTGTCAAAAGTTTTCAGAGGAGTTGTGTTCACAAGGTGTCATTGTAACAGGACAGTAAAAAAAATTTCAAGAACTTTGATAATCAAAGAGCTGATAGCTCTAAGGTGAAAGAAAATACATAAAAGGATGACTTGAATTACAATGAAAGAAGACCACACAAACCCAGCATGCTCTGTGCCATTATTGCTTTCAACATATTTTTTTCTTCCAAAAATGCTCATGTCTGCAGTACTCTCTACCAAAACAGACTAAACTCAACATAAAAATCTACAAATACTGTTGTTCAAAATTTAATTTTCTATAATTCCATACATTCGTCTCAGCATGGTCAACTTGATGGAAGCATTAATTATACCAGGAATTGATTAGGATTCACTTGAAAGTTTTTCTGTCAAGGTAGATTTTTCACTTTGGGCATGTTGGGTATTCCAACTTTTTTTGTATAAAAACAAACTAGCCACAAAAATGTTAGTCAGGTGTGCTGAAAGTGGGTGGGGTTTAACACCAACATCAATTAATCAATCATGAATTATTATAGTTGTTCACATTTACTTGCTTTTTCTTCTTCATTATAAACATATTTTGAAATAACTCTAGAACGGTTAAAGTGACGCCACCAAAATTCAAACTTGATCTGTGTTTTGTGGTAATAAGCATTGTGTATAAGTTTCATAACATTTGGTTGAAGCAAACTCAAGTTAGAGAACGGAAATCAATTTTGGGACGTACGTACAGACAGACAAGGGTAAAACTTAATGCCCCCACCGTTACGGTGGGGGCATAAAAATGCTAAATATATCCAAAGAAGATTTTGAAAGTTGGCAGGTAGTAACACTTTTAAAAGTCTTCTTGGAAAATTGAAATTTGAGCAACAATAACCCAAAAATCAATCTTCAACTGTTATAGTTGGTATCAGTTGAGTTCATTACAATGACATTTTTGAAAGTGGTTCAAAATCCCTCATTACCTGACTTTTTTCTGATTGTTCACAAAATTGTCCCTGGTCAGGAATTGGGTTTTGAGCACTTGTTAACATTTTAAAATTGGTCATTTTCAGTACCGGTATGTGCTTTACCAAAGTCAGGAACCAGTAATTTGCTGCTGTCAATCATATTTGTTTTTATCTATTATTTTTACACAAAAAGTTATACTTGACCCAAATCAGGAACCACCAGTTCATTGCTGTCAATCATATATGATTTTATCTATTATTTTTCATGACACAAAAATTTTAAAATACCACTTTATTTATCATTGTAAATGTGTTGTCTCTGAAGTGTTTCCTCGATTTACCTTCATCAGGAATGTTCATACATGTTGTGAACGTTAAATAACGTGGTAATACATGTATGTACCTTTGTGTGAAAGTAACGTTGTTCCCGGCAAATTTGACTGTTACCTTTTGCATTACGAAATTCCGCCAACATGTGGCATTCGAATAACATCTTTGTTTTCTTACTTGTTATTTATCCTACATTTCTTTAGTTACTGCAATTTACATGCTTTATATTGCTAAATCGGTGTCAAGATGGATGAAACCCTGCTTGCTTTATATATATGTACTCTCAAAACTTTGTAATTTAAGGCAATCAAGGTAATCATTGGGGACATTCCGACAATGACTGACAGGAAAACATTGATAGTTCTGTCAACTGACAGTCCATCATTTGAAGTGTAAAGCATCAGTAGATTTACATGTGTGCTTGACTCTTTATTATAGTAATAACATACTGAAAGATTCTAACTAAAACTGGATGTTGACTTGATAGCGGTAAAGATCAGACCACAGACGGAAAAACTACATCTGTGTATTTTTTTCAAGCATACTGTAAATTCAGAAACTATTGCGTGCATTTATTATTGCGATTCTGTCATTTTAGACCAAAATGTGACTTTTATTTTAGCGATACTGAGAAAAAATCTGCTTTATTCAAATAAAAAAAAACCAAAATGCGAGTTTAAATTATTGCGATCACAATCCTGTCGCAATTTTCGCAATAATAAAAACATCGCAATAATTTCTGAATTTACAGTAATTGAGTGGAAGTCGCCATTTACGCAAACATAAAATACATTGTATAAATTAAAGAAAATTAAAAATTTTCATCATTTTGAAAACTTGCGATGCACAATCAAATTTCCCATCTGTGCACATGCGCAGACTTTTAGTGGTTTGGATACATCTGAATAATCAGATAATGCATTTGTTATCTTCTGATCACTCCAATGAGAAACGGCAGTGGATGGAGGATGCTGAATCAATCGAGTGAGGTTTGGATTGAATTGAATGATCGATAATTGTCATTTTAATAAGAATAATGCATGCGTTCTGCCAAATCTACTTAAAAAGCATCCAGTTACAGTAAAGAGAATATTTCGACTATAACGTAAGATTGAAGATAAATAAGATGAAATCTAAAATTAACGTAAATAAAAAGGGAAATATCAAAACATGAGAAATTAGAACACTAACATTAGTGATTGATTTTATCTAAGCCTAACTGTACATTTGTTTTATAAAATGATGCAGATCCTACTTTACAAATTTGTAACCTATCATGTGTATAAATCGATGTCGAGATGAGGCATGGAAGTTATAAAATTGTAAAGCACAGAAAGGATACGGTAACTCTCCTGGTAACAGTTCTGACATGATTTCAGACTTGAAACAGCCGGCAGTAAAGGATTTCAGGAGACTTGAAAGTCTTCTTCCACCAAAATTGGTCAAATCAAAATGACAGCATAATATGGTCAACTTCTTATGATGGTAAACCATCCTAGCAAGTACATGTATGAGAGCTTTCCTTCAAACAGTGTCAGAAAAGTTGCTTTCACAAAATCTCATTGTAGTGAAATACATGTAGTTCTCAAAGTCCCATTTCTACTGTAAAAATAGTCAAATAAAAATTCTGGTATGATATGGTGAATTGAGTTTGGTGGCAAACGATCTTGAG
This sequence comes from Mytilus coruscus, assembly GCA_017311375.1. Taxonomy (NCBI): domain Eukaryota; kingdom Metazoa; phylum Mollusca; class Bivalvia; order Mytilida; family Mytilidae; genus Mytilus; species Mytilus coruscus. The sequence continues at coordinate 40,174,142 of CM029596.1, forward strand.
ACCTGTCACACAAATGCTATCAAAACTAGGACATCAGGTCGTAATGCCCCCAATCCAATCCAGCCCCAAGTTCATTTAGGGTAAATGGCAATTTGCACATGAATAAGGGAGCTACCATTTGATTTTTATGGGGGGCTAGGATGAAATTTGAAAAAAATAGGCAGGACAGGAGTTTTGAGCAAAAAAAAAGGCAGGATGAGACACTTGCAAAAAAAAAAAATCAGGATGACAATTTAGGTAAAAAAAAGTCAGGATAAACTTTAAAAAAAAGACAGGATCGAATAGAGTGAAAAATAAAAAGGCAGGACAGAGATTACAACTAAAAAAAAATGCAGGACAAAATTTTTCATCCTAGCCCCTCCCCCCCCCCCATAAAAATCAAATGGTAGCTCCCTAAGTTGAGTAAATTTACAAATGTAGCAAATGATCGGTGGAATATTTTTAGAAAACAGTATTGATGGTCATCGATCCACAGGGATTCTGTTAGCAGATTAAAATTTTGTTGATCAATGTTTTTCAATTTTTTTTCTCATATTTTCTGTCTATTTGTATCACAGTATTAACATATTTAATGTTTGCATCAATATTTCTTTGTTTTCTAATAATGTGCAGTTTAATATCCATAGTCATATATGTATTTTTCATAGAGGGGCCAAACAGAATTTAAAATTGGGCTATATCATCTGGGACTGGAATGACTTGGGCTAGAACTAGCATATCATACAAAACTGTAGGAAGTTTGACTGTTAACACAGTTGGTATACAGTTGAATTTGGTCTGTGAATGATTCTTGATTGGTCTCTGAATAGCTTTGTGAGGTCATAAAAAAATCAATTTTAATCGTGACATCAAATACACCAACTTGAGATGCTTTTAAAGAATGAGTTACACTGGGTCAATCAGCGTAAACAATGTCATAGAACAATCGGTTCTTACTGAGACATAAATATAACATAAGCATTGTGACATGGGAAAATTACGGGAAAGTGTACAAATTCAAAAGTGGTTTATGTTTTAAATTGTGATGCAATGTTTTACAGGAACTTGCATGGTTTAAAGTAATGGGGACAAATTTACAAACAAAATAAATACGTCCATTGCTGTAGAAATGTTGTATATATTTTTCCTTAGATAATAGGGTAGATTTGTTGCCATGTTGGATAGCTATAGGAATACAGAATTGGCTAACCAGGAAATGAGTTTTTACAACGTAAACAAATAGGTTTCCATGCAAAATATTTTCAGATACAACAGAAACTTGTTTAAACAATGTTCATAATGAGGGAAGAAAATCTAACCTTTAATGTAGGACTTTTGGCAACAAATAAGTCACATGAAAAAGGTGACAGTTTAACAAGCAATTTTTGTTATTCCTACCGCTGAGTTGCGAAACAACTGGACAAACCAACTGTTTGTCGCTGTATTATGGCTTTGTATTTTGCATTTTCATCCAGCTTGATTCACTAAGTTATCGACAAACATAAATATGGTACTTCAAATAACCCGGAAGAGAGTCTCCAAACTTTTTTGTCAACAGGAACTACATCAGTAAACCTAAAGATGGCGTATCAAATAAGGGCAATTGGTCATCACGACACCCATATCCGCGGAGAATTAGGTCAGTCTAAATCATTGAAACGCTTTAATACAATAAAGAACATTTCAGTATTCTTTCCACTTTGTTTACAACATTCTGGTGATGATATCAAAATTTTAATATATTAAATTAAATAATCAGAAAATGAACAAGGTTTAACAATTTTAACAACACTAAAGCGCTTTTGTGAAAAATTCCGGAAGCTTTTAAGTTTTTGCGAAGGGACACAACTGTTTATAAAAATATGAGGGGGAGAAAAAGGGGGGGACAAAAATATGAAACTGCTTAGAGAAACCTTAGAAAGCTACCCAATGCGGAGAATAAGAAAATGAAAGCCTACTCCTGTAATTTGTATTTGTTTTCTTGTTTGAACTTGTCATATTAATAAGATATGCAGGACTTTATTTTGACCGTCGGAATGCATAAATAACTCTTGATTTTGTCCAAACCGTTAGACTGTCAAACTTTCCCTGCATGTAAAATTCAATTATTATAACCTTTAAAGAAACTTACTTCTAGTTTAAATTTTACCAGAGACACATAAACGTGTATATATGTCTCTGGTTTTACTATGCTTCACGCCTTGCTGGTATCATATCTATTTATACCGTGTTCACGCAAAATTGTTTCCTACTTAAGTTTTTCTACTGTGATGCACTACAGTTAGATATATCTATGCAGCTGCTAGGTGAGAGCAAGACTAGTTGATTGCTTTCGATCCAGACAAATGCAAGTCCTTGCAGTCTCACAAACGAAATAAAGAGCTGCGCCGTGAGCGCATGGTACGCCCGTCGCCAACTAGACAGTTTTCGACAATTTTTCAACTAATAAAGTTCCATAACGCCACAATGTTATATCAGAAATTTATAACAAAAAAGGGAGCTGATTCCAATAGATATAAACAAGTCACCAAAGTTTCATGATAACTTCAAAAAGCGTTTTTGAGTTATTAGAAATAAGATGATGTGGTATGAGTGCCAATGAGACAACTCTCCATCCAAGTCACAATGTGTAAAAAGTAAACAATTATAGGTCAAAGTTATTGTCCGAAATACTGCAAAACTTTAAATCTCCCCTTTTTTTTAATAAAATCCCAATAATACTCCAAAGCGTAAAATCAGAAATTTTCGAAAATCGAAAGTGAACTTACGGTCAATATATATATAAACAATTCACCAAAGTTTCATGAAAATTGTTCAAAGCATTTTTGAGTTATAGAAAGAAAACTGGAAAATCCCCCATTTTTTATGAATAAAATCCCATAACTCGGTAATGTACAATCTAAAATTTATAAAAATCGAAAGGGAGCTTACGTCAATAAATATAAACAATTCACCAAAGTTTCATGAAAATTGGTGAAAGCATTTTGAGTTATTGTCCGAAATGTTGACGACAGATGGACGGACGGAGGTATACCATATGACGTCCCGTAAACGGGCATTTACAAAATTTTAAACAATACTATATCATCCACAATCACAAACTTGAAGTGGTCTCTTCTTCTGGGCATTACACCACACACAAACTTAAAAGGTCAAAGTGACATACAGACAACATCATGGCTAATGGCAACAAATCTTTAAGACATCATGTCAGAACATCAAGACTCATTCATATCTGGGGCTAGTTCGACCAAGGCTGGAATATTCATGTACAGTATGGGACCCTCACACAGTTTAACAAACTTCTAAAATCGAGATGGTCCAACGACGAGCTGCCAGATATGTCTGTAATAGGTACCATAACATCAGTAGTCCTACAGACGTGATAAATTCATTAAACTGGCCAACACTACAAGAAAGAAGAGTACGCACAAGATTAATAATGTTCTACAAAAAAGTCCACCAAATCGTAGCAATCCAATCTGCTATTCTCAAACCATCAGACAGTAGAACCCGCAAAAATCATCATTTCACTTTCACGGCACATTTCAACAAAAAAGATACATATTAATCTTCATTTTTGCCTAATACCATAACTCAATTGAATTTATATACCTTCTCCACTAAGATTCAATTTATCAAAAACCTATGTACATACTTTTAATCACAGTTTAAAAAGTTATGCACTCCAAATTCATTTTCAATATATATATAAAACGGCCTAAAGAAGAAGAAAGAAAGGTTTCTTGAGTTCGAAATTTTAACTTTACTTTGCTAGTTTTAATGTCTAAACGTTAATATAATGTTATGCTATATTTATAGTATATGATTGAGGAATGTACTGAAAATATAAATAACATTTTTTTATAAGTGACAAGTGTTGGCTAAACAATCATAGATACAAAAGGCTAGTCGACTTTTTAACTTTCAATAAACTATGCCAACACATAGAAATTCTAGATTTATAAAAGCATTTTTTTTTAAGTAGAAATTAGTTGTTAGCTGCATATTAAGTTTGATAGTAAAAATAAAAACAATTTCACAAAATATATGGGAAAATATTAAAGAATAATTTACCGTAAATATTTCGAAACAGAGAATACAAACTTAAGTTAACTTGTTTTAATTCACTACAAGCATAAAAAAAAAGTAAAATCCCTTAAATTGCACGCATTTTTCTCTTTTTCAATACAAAACGTTCAGGAGACATGAAACTGTTTATTTTCGGTTATCTTTCACTAAGCGTTGCAGCGGAAAAGGTTCTCTCGTATGCTTCGTGCACACCGTGCCACTTATGGCTCCCGTTTGAGATCAGACATCGCTACGACCCAAAAAAAAAATTAAAAAAAATAAAAATAAAGAAGTCGGATTACTATCCTCAGTGATCTGTAATGTCCTATCATTGCCTGAACGCAGTCGTGTGCGTTCGTAACAAAGTCATATGGATCGGGAATGGTCCAGAGAGGACGACCGACCATTATAGATGCGTCCCGTCACATTCGGAAAAGTCAACTATTTATATGAAACATCATGTGCATACAGTTCATAAAAAAAAGTACATCGTGGGGCAAACAATCAAAAGCTTTAGAAAGGTCCAAAAGTACTTCCAGCAATCTGAGCAGTGAGGTCATTTGCCAAATAGACGATTTGCAAGCGGTCAGCCACTTAGCTAAGTTGCGGATCAGTCAGTTGGACTATTGTCTAGCCGTTATTACTGACTTGACGATCTTAATGTAGCGTGCTCGGCTCTAGTGCGACAGCTCGGGATTCGATCCCCAGTCGAGTCAAATCAAACTTAATTAAGACCTGAAAAAGGGGTAATTGTTGCTACTTTGCTAAGCAAGCGGCATTTCAGGAGTAACTCTTGTGAGCAAAGATTTGTTGACTTTGAGTCAGAAAAATGTGTCCAGTCTTCATGATTAATTTTATATTAACTAAGCACCGATCATTCAAATCTTGAAGAGATCTATCAAGACAAAAGCAATGATATTTAATAAAAGTGGTAAAAAGCTTACTAAAGACAAGTTTATTTTGAATAATGAATTAATTGAATGTCGCACAGAATACAAATATTTAGGTATACTATTCAAGCCATCAGGAATTTTCGCTAATGCTGTAAATCTCCTTTGTAAAAAAGCTTTAAAGGCATTGTTTTGTATTAACAAAATGCTTTATTCAGATAAGATAGATGTTTTTCCCATATGATTTTTTTAATTCTTGTGTTAGCTCAATATTACTGTATTGTAGTGAGATATGGTCACTAAATATTGTGAAGAACAACAAAACTCTTGAATCTCAATAGTTATCAATGGAATCAGTAAAACTCCAAATCAAATTTGCGAAAAATCTACTCAACGTAAATTCAAAGGCAGTATATACAGCTGTATTGGCGGAATTGGGAATGTACCCTATTGGTATACAAGTACTAAAGTCTTCTGTAGGATTTTGGTTACATATTTTAAATTCAAATGAAAAAGAGTCTTTATTATATAATGTTTATAAAGTTAACAAGCAGTTAAATGATAGATTTGCTTCAAAAATTAAAATCGGTTACTATCAAATTAAATTTCACTCATGTTTGGGAAAATCAATGTACCTTTCCTAAAAAAAGATTCCTCTCAGCCCTCACGAAGAAGCTCAATAAAAATTACATTATATTTTGGAAAATTTGTCTCTTTAATTCAATAAATGGAAATAAACTAAGAACCTACAGAAAATTCAAAGTAAAGTATAAACTTGAAAAGTACCTTTTATTGAATTTAGATAAAAACGTTACAAAAATTATGTCAAAATAAGAATAAGTAATAGTATGCTGACTATTGAACGTGGTCGATACAATAAAACAGCATTAGAAAATAGAATATGTCCTAATTTATGCCGTAAAGAGGTGGAAGATGAATTCCATTTTATTATAACATGTACAGAACTTAATAAACCTAGGATCAAAATGTTTAATGAAATTTCTAATAGTGTCCCCTGTTTTAATTCAATGAGTAATGAAAACAAATTTGATATTATATTTTCTTGTGAAGAATGTGATATATTAATTATCATTGTTAACAGTATAAGTGAAATGTATAATGAGGGAAACAACTATAATGTCAATAAATGAACTGTGTATGATTCATGACTAATACAATAATATAATATATAATCAAGATATTTGAAATGACAACTTTATAGAGGAGGTATGTTGTCAAAAATAGTATTGTAATAAAAATTAATGATTTTTATTTTTTTCAATGCTACATGTTTGTATTGTTTTCTGTCTATCGTTATGTTATTTATATTTTTTTGTTGTTGTTTTTTTTTATTTAGTAACAATCCTGTTGTTTGGATTTTAGACTAATAAAATTCTTATTCTTATTCTTATTATGTAGGTTAGAAAGGGCTGGCATGGGGTTAAATCGTTTCGACATGCTTCAGCTAAATTTTATGAACTACCAGACCATTTTGGATCACAAACACTATTCAGCAGAGGCGGATTTAGGGGGAGGGCCCAGGGTGCCCGGCCCCCTTTCGTGGGTTCAATTTGGTTGAGTATTTAGGTATCACTGAAGAATGACTTAGGGGGCCCCCTCTTATGGCAGTCAGTGGGCCCCACTTATGAAAATTTCTGGATCCACCACTGTTCGGCTATAGTTCAGAAAAAACAACTAATAAACTCATGGAATAGCAACTCATGCTACTGCAATGATTTCTGTTAATATTTATTTCTTCAGGTTTATGAATTGCTTTTTACTTAAAATTAGCTGTGCTTATTATGAATTAAAGGGTTGAGTTCTTTATTTTAGTGCAGGAATATTATTGTTTTTGCTTCACATCACGGTGCGGAGTTATTAGTTTCAGTCGATATACACTGGCGCCATCTTGAAATAATACTTATCACATAGATTCTGATTGGTTGCTTTATGATGCGGCTGAGATACAGCAACATCAGGGGCGGATCCAGCCATTTTCAAAAGGGGGGTTCCCAACCCAGGATAAAGGGGAGGTGGGGTTCTAAATATATGTCCCCATTCAAATGCATTGTTCGTCAAAAAAAAGTAGGGGTTTCAACCCCCGGAACCCTCCCCCTGGATCCGCCACTGAACATCTATTGACTTAAGGGCATACGATACAGTTTTGATCCCGTATTTACATTTTGATAAAATTTCATATAGACTATTTTTACCTGATTAAATCAAATATGTAATAAAAATATACCTTCATGTGCTACTTTTGAGTAAAATGAGGTCGAAATTGTGTATATTTGCTCAAAATTCGGATTTGTGGCCGTATTTTCCCTTTCGAAAGAAAGACATAACTTTTTTGTTTTAAAAGATAAACACAAATTGTTTTTTGTTAAATAATTTGTAATTTCTGTATTTTATAAGTATCCTAAAAATTCATACATTTTTTATTCAGAAATAACTCATATTTATCAAATGTTCATGAATGTAGAAAAAAAACACCATTTTTTGCTGTATATTTATCAAATTTAAAAAAATTGCACTATTTACGTTTTCATGAAAATTAGCACACATAATCTTCTCGCGTAATCAAACCAAATGGCATTTTAAAAAAGAGGGGTCCATGAACTCGTTTTCAAGTCAAATAAGTTTGAATGATAAAAATCAGTCGAAAACTGAATCTTTTCCCGATAAGTCATAGTTTGACGTCGCGAAAATAACAATTTACGTTAGCAACGTCATTACTTCCCCTGTAACTGTATCGTATGCCCTTAAATGAGGGTAGGAATGCCCTTTACCGTCAGGCGTCAAACGGTCATTTTCGGCTACCGTTAGCGTCAAATTGGTTAAAATTTTACCGTGATTCGTCAAAATATCCTTATCGTGATTCGTCAGAGGTCTCAAATAATTATCGTTACCGTTATTTTTGGAAAAAATTAACGTGATTCGTCAAAATCAGTCGATTTTTTTATCGTCTAAAAGGAAGTGTACAGTTTATCGTTATGCACCAAAAATTACTGTTAACGTCATTTGGCAAGAATTTTTACCGTTATTCGTCATGAAGGTACCCCCATTACGACCCTCTTAAATGAGATGAAGAATTACATACTTTTCTCGTCTCAGGATAAGACATCAAATGCCGGAAAATTAACTATGTGTATTTCAGTTCCGATCAACTGTCATTAATTCATGTTCGTTTTATTATGCATATATTGCACACTGAAATTCAATATTGAAATATCAATTGTTAAAACGTATGTATGTGCTTTGTTAATCTGCAATATGCACGATTTGTTTTGCTAAACAATGTTCCTATACAATGTTTACAAAAATGCTTTATCTGTATTTTATAACTTCTGCCAATCTAGGCACACCTCCAGATTCGTGTCTATTTGTAAATGCATTGGTTTTGATTGTTATTGTCTGCATCACTCGAAATCATGTTACTCTTAATCAACGTACCTAAACATTCATATATATCTAAATCAATTATATACAGAACTAGCAATCAAAATCGCAAGTCAATGACCAGCTGAAAGAACTAGAAAACTACACTCCACAAAAACACATTGACAACTAAACACTGAACAGCCAGTTTAAAATTTCAGAAAAGTTCATCTTAATATATATACAAAAATTGATATTCTATGTCTAAGACATCCGTTTTACATCAATCAATATCTAAAAATACCACATTTCCAATACTAAATCAACAACCACAAGCACATATATTACCTTAAATCAGGATAGAGCGAAGAAGTCCACAGCTTTTTAGAAAGCTCAAACTTGTAGTGCTTTAACTTCATGCATATAATGTATGTTCTGTTCCGGACCATATGCGTATTTGGACCGTAGGCGTATAGTCATGACCATATACTCGTATGCTTCGACCATATCAAGGGTTCTATCAATTGGTGATTTGATGGTCACAAATTAAGTTTACTGTCGACGCATTAGTGGAGCCAGTAAACGGGTATTTGCGACCATCAAATCACCAATTGATGCCGTCGGAGCTAAATATACAACATACTTATCTCCATTCTAATGAAACTGACAGAAAACAACGTAAAATCATACATTTAAAATCTGTCTTACGTCGTCTGCGCTTGCGCGTACGTTTTCGTCGCATCAATTGTGAATTGATGCCATAAACATTGGTGACGTTATCCAATCAAAATGAAAGTTACAAACGATGTTGCATTAGAACTCACGCTTGAATGGCTTGGATAAATATATGTCACATGAATCTTTAATATTGAATACATCTTACACAGCAAAGAACGTTCAAGCAACAATTGAATAACCTTAATTTATGTTTGAATGTCTTGCATATTGTTGTTTCAAATAAGCAAATTACCTAAATTACACGAACAACCATTTAAATTTCGTTTCATCTCCGCATCTTGTAAGTTTTCTACTACTAATCTGTCAGTGATTCTAACTACATCCCTTACTACTATCAAAGAACTTGTTATTAACTTTTGTAATAAAGTTTATGAAAATAATGGTATTAATTATTTTTGGAGTGTTAAAAATTCTTTAGAGGTTTTAAATAAAGTACGTGCTTTTGATGGTCCTTTTAATTCTGTTGACAGTTATGATTTTTCTACTCTCTACACTACACTTTCACACAATCTTATCAAGAATAAGTTTTCATATTTAATTAAATGGTCTTTTAAAAAAATCTCATTGCAAATGTATTTGCTGTAACTCATTTAAAGCCTTTTTCTGTAACGAAAGAGGAAAGTATGCTAGATATACTTACTGGAAATCTGAAGATATAACTGAAGCTTTAAATTTTCTCCTGGACAATATATATGTACGTTTCGGCCTAAATTACACAAACAACCATTTAAATTTCGTTTCATCTCCGCATCTAGTAAGTGTTCTACTACTAATCTGTCAGTGCTTCTAACCACCTCCCTTACTACTATCAAAGAACTTGTTATTAACTTTTGTAATAAAGTTTATGAAAATAATGGTATTCATTATTTTGGGAGTGTTGAAAATTCTAAAGAGGTTTTAGATAAAATACGTGCTTTTGATGGTCCTTTTAATTCTGTTGACAGTTATGATTTTTCTACTCTCTACACTACACTTCCACACAATCTTATCAAGAATAAGTTTTCATATTTAATTAAATGGTCTTTTAAAAAAATCTCATTGCAAATGTATTTGCTGTAACTCATTTAAAGCCTTTTTCTGTAACGAAAGAGGAAAGTATGCTAGATATACTTACTGGAAATCTGAAGATATGACTGAAGCTTTAAATTTTCTCCTGGACAATATATATGTACGTTTCGGCCTAAATTACACAAACAACCATTTAAATTTCGTTTCATCTCCGCATCTAGTAAGTGTTCTACTACTAATCTGTCAGTGCTTCTAACTACCTCCCTTACTACTATCAAAGAACTTGTTATTAACTTTTGTAATAAAGTTTATGAAAATAATGGTATTAATTATTTTTGGAGTGTTAAAAATTCTGTAGAGGTTTTAAATAAAGTACGTGCTTTTGATGGTCCTTTTAATTCTGTTGACAGGTATGATTTTTCTACTCTCTACACTACACTTTCACACAATCTTATCAAGAATAAGTTTTCATATTTAATTAAATGGTCTTTTAAAAATCTCATTGCAAATGTATTTGCTGTAACTCATTTAAAGCCTTTTTCTGTAACGAAAAAGGAAAGTATGCTAGATATACTTACTGGAAATGTGAAGATATGACTGAAGCTTTAAATTTTCTCCTGGATAACAAATATGTACGTTTCGGCGATAAAGTGTATCGACAGGTAGTAGGTATTCCTATGGGCATTAATTGCGGCGCGCTCCTTTAATAGCAGATTTATTCCTATATTGCTATGAATCACAGTTTATGGCCAAAATCAGTAAAGACGAGTCATTGTTACATTTGGTTGAAACATTCAACAATACCTACCGTTATCTTGATAATATTTTTTTCATTAAATAATCCAGAGTTCTCTAAATATACTACCGAAATTTACCCAAAGGAACTTACTTTAAATAAATCTAACATTAATAGCAGTAGTTGTCCTTTTCTAGATTTAGACATTTCAATTTCTAAAGGAAAACTCCATACAAAAATTTACGACAAATGAGACGATTTTTCATTCCCTATTGTTAATTTTCCTTTTTTAGACGGCGATGTTCCTTTGGCTCCATCATACGGTGTTTATATGTCCCAACTCGATCGTTATGCCCGTGTGCATGTGTAGTGATGTCATAGATTTTAACGAACGTAATCAATGCATCACTGGTAAATTATTAAGTCAGGGATTTCGTTACCATAAATTACTTAAAACATTTACTAAATTCTTTCATAGCTACAAAGATTTGATTATTAAATTTGGCTGAACCTGTAGAAAACTTATTAAAAACGGTATTTCACATCCTAAATTTTACGGTAATACTGTACTAAAAGCGCGGAAATCACTATGTGGTCCGTGTAAACTTATCAGTGTATGTAATGTGCGAATCCTAAAATGTCATTTTTACTGTATCCGTGACGAATTTCTGATGTAGAATGATAAATAAACCGACGACAAATTCAAGATTTTTGAATAAAATAATATATAATGTGTACTGTTTTTGTAAATTCATGATATAGGTATGAGATGCGGACGGGTTTTCATCGCGCCAACAGCCATCCAGGTGCAAAATTGATACACAAATAGATAAATATTAAGAATAGTTCACGAACAGAGCGTGCAAGAGATTTAAAAGTAGCAGTTAAGTTTCATTTGCAGAAAAATGTACCTTTTAACATAATTATTAATGTTGTTTAACTTAAAACAGGTTTTGTTATTCAGCTTGTTTATATTGAATCAAATTCCACTATGCTGTTTTCGTTATGCGATTCATGTTTACTGTAGAATAATGATACTAGTCTTTCATTTTCACTGTAGGGCGATTCATTTCTATTGTATATGCGATGCATTTTCACAGAAGGAAATTAATTAATTTTCATTATATAAAGTCTTAATTCAGCCAACTCTCTAACAAAATTTATGAAGTCAGAAGGATTGATTATATATGCATACTTAGTGAGTGAAAGTCTGAGGTAATATATCAATAAATTCCTTAAACATGGTATTTTTGCTAATATAGTCAATTCCATTTTGTTCAAATAATTTGTCCTGATCTATATGTAGGATAAAATTTATTCTTTCTTATGACACGTCATCATTAAATACATATATCTTGGACAGTTAAGCCAATCCACGTCACCGGAAAAGCAAAGTTTCTGTTTTGGTTTAAATCTTCATCGCATACTAATAATTTAAACGTCATTAGAGCTAATTTTTTAATGCTTGTAGTTAAAAGGTGTGGTTGGCCTTGATTGGGTAAATGTTGCCTAAACATTGTAATTAAGATTGAGCAAATGTTTATACAAACAAAGCAAGCAAGCCAACCAAACCTTTAAACTACAAGCGTTAGGAAAATAGCTCTAATGGATGCATTTGAGATAACAAAGAGCATTCACAAAACGATCTTCATTTCACGATTAATGAGTGGAAACGTTTTCATCTTGCACAAACATTTGACGCTTGGATGACTGGATAATTGATATTTATCATGCCATTGTGTATAAATCTTATACAGTAAAGAAAGTTCGAGCAACAGTCGAGTCACCTTAAATATGCTTGAATTTCTTATAAGTCGGTGTTACAAATAAGCCAATACGCAATTGTGAGAATACAAAGAAATATGGAAAACATTTTATTGTTAAATGGTTCTATACCACGGGGTATAACCGCCGTACAGTTGATTCCGGACGTTAATCGCTACATCGCGATGCAATGTTGGTAGATATACCGTTCTGATGTTTACACCAAAGACTAATTGACTTACTGTTCAGTTAAGTATTCAATGTTTATGAAAACAAAGTTTGCTGTTCCTGGCAGCATTGTATATCATTTATATTACATGAACACCATGTGACAATTTTAAATAGACAGGTCTGTGAATTACTTGTAACATAGCGAAACAAACACTATGTGTAACGCCAACTTGATTAAACTACAAATACAGCATAAGCTGTTTGGCTCTTTCACTAAATGCGACCGTGTATTTTGTGCTTTGTTGTTAAAATACATAATACGAATGAGAAACCTGTTGTTTTAATTTTATTTGAAGACATTTACTTGAAAAACTGACCTCAGAATTTTGACACTGTACGATTCATTCTCTTTATAGTTTGTTTTCTTTCTTTAGTACCGTTCGTTGTGCATTCGTGTACTGTTCGTTGTGCAAAAGCCTATCAATACGGTAGAAATATGTATCACACGGCGTGACAAATGTTCAAAGTTTTTTTAAGCGAAGAAAATTCGTCGTAGAAAAACGTTATATTCATGGATGTTCTGCTCCAGTAAAATGTCGGATCCATGACAGGCTAATAGCAGACTCACCAACAATATTTGAATATTCATGATATGAACGTGGTTATACCCGTGTATATTCAAGTAAGCATCTACGACTAGCTTGCATTTCAAATTGTAAAAATCATCAATATTAAAGTCATTTAAAAACTATTTTCAGTTGTTGTATGTCGAATAATCATATAAAACGACAATAAAAATTCATCGCACTTCCAAAAATTCCACATCAGAAATGATTGCACTTACAGTGATAATTCATCGCATCTACAGTTAAAATGAATCGCATTCAGTAATCAATATTATGGATTCTGCTGCTTAAATAACACTTGTTTGGACTTTAATCCTGTTATTATACATTAAAAGTTATATTCTAATGAAATTCTGTTAAAACATACATTCAAATCAATTATTTTGTATTTTCATCCTTTATTCTACAATAGACATACTCGCATACCACAGTGAAAATGAACTAACTGGATTCTTACTTAATATACACTGCTTATCGAACCTTTAAACAAACTTATTAGTAATGGTTTTCTTATTAATGTTGTAATAAGATCTTTGAATATTGTTTTCATTGGCACTAACATCGATTTTGTCATCAACAAATTAAAACATAACTAAATTTGAATTCTTTTCGAATGTTTTTTTTTTTTGGGATGTATGTATACACATCCACGTTTATTTTCTATTTACGAATTGTTTTATCTATATATAACATCATACATGTTTATCATAAGGTTAAATCCTAACTATCCTACTGCCTGTCGTTACTTTTATTTCGGTATTGCACAAGTTATGTCTTCTTTGACTGTCAATGGCGTTAAAACAATAAATCCCTGGCCTGGGATGTGTTTTAATTAATTTTAGTCTCTGATGCATGATTTTTTATTATTGTTTTTGGCTTTTAACTAGCTTTCAGTAACTGCGAATACTTTCGTGTTAATTTGACCTGTTGACACAATTTGTAATGCATTTCTGTTATTCAATGTTTACTTATTATGTGATATATCTCGTTTACTATTTTTAATATGTACCACCTTTGATAAGTATGTAGTATGACGATACATTTTCACTTCTGTACTCGTACTTTTAACAACAAATTTATTTTGTAAAAAATGTTTCGGTACTCCTAACAACAAAATTATTATATTTAGATTTACCCGTGTACGTTACTTTACTTAAAGCCATTTTGTCCTAGGTTGAAGTTGTCTTTTTACATTGATACATCTTTTTATATTTATATCGTGTCATAGATCAAACTTATTCGTTCAGTGTATTTTTACTTGTTTTTGTGAATATGTCTTTTTGATCGAGTTAAGCCATTTCAATTGATATTTTATTGTGTGTCTTTTTATGTTGTAATGTTACACCACTGTTTCAGGTTAGGGTGAAGGTTGGCGCCTGTTTAAACGTTTAAACATGCTGCATTTTATGCACATGTCCTAATTCAGGAGCCTGTTATTCAGTGGTTGTCATTTGCTGGTGTGGTTCATAAGTGTTTCTCGTTTTTATATAGATTAGACCGTTGGTTTTCCTGTTCGAATTGTTTTAGGCTAGTCATTTTTGGGGCCCTTTATAGCTTAATGTTCGCTGTGAGCCAAGACTCCGTGTTGAAGGCCGTACTTTAACCTATAATTGTTTACTTTTTACACATTGTGACTTGGATGGATAGTTGTCTCATTGGCACTCATACCACATCGTCTTATTTCTAAATACGTATTTTGGAAATTACGATGACATATTGAAAACAGTTTATTGTTACAAGTTTTACTCTAATGGTTCTATATAACGGGTAATACCGTATAACCCAGGGGCGGATCCAGGATTTTTTAACTTTATACTAAAAACTTATTTATATCCGAAAAACATAAGATTTATTTTTAAAATTTTGAGATCAAAGAGGATCTGCCACTGTAATCACTGTTCAGTTAATTCCGGACGTTGCTGCCTATCGAAGCGAAGTTGGAAGATAGAACGTCCAAATATTTTTCTTCAAAGACTTATGGCTGTTACCATAAGTATTCAAAGTTTATGAAAAAAAGTTTACTGCTTCCTCACAGCATTGTATATTATATTTATATTATATGAACATCCATAAAGAATTAAAATAACAAAAAAATCACAAAACGCACGGTCACATTAAGTTTTCGAGTCAATATACCATACTTTTTTTTATAGGTTAACCAAGTTTGTGTTACACAGAGACTTTGTTTCGCGATATTTACAAGTAATTCATACACATGTCTATTTCAGATAGTCACAATTAATAATAAACTACTACTAGGGTGGTGTTTAACGACTTTGACTACCCATGAGGATCTCGCACGATCGATAAAAATAAACCCGTTGTTATATTTCATCTACAGATGCTTGAACTAGCTGTCAAATTCATGTAACACTAAAAAATACTAAAAAGTATATTTAAATTAAAACAAGTCTACAATAAACAATTAACAATGCATGGATTCGATAATATATATCAGCATTTCGTGTGTATTTGAGTCTAAACACAATCGAATTAACCATCGAGATGACCTCCGAAGACTGCCGACGGTCATATAACCCGATATAAACATAAATAGATTGCGAGCACATGCAATTAGATTTTTCTAGGTCTGTTTGATTAAATGGTTGACCCTTGTTTCACTTTCAATGGGGTTAAATTGAAGATAACATGAATACGGATTCAATGAGATTACATTATTGACTTGTAAGTCAATTATACATCAGCAATGTTTGTGAGCTTATTTTGACAAAATTTTGGTCAAACTGACTTCTTATAACGAAATATTATTCAAAAATTCAGCTTTTATTAATACACGAAACTAAAAGAATCGTATTTTAAAATTTTGTCTAACTGACGTGGTTAGAAAATCCTTGTTTATGGTGTAACTAAAATAGTTGATTATAAAATGGTGTTTGTTTCGTTTGTATGTTTCGTTTTTAGTAAATCCATTCCATCATAGATAAATAGCAGAGTTTTACAATCCAACAAACTTAGTCCAATTTCAGATGACAAAAGGTTCGATACTGGTATATCAATACAGAAGACTGGATACATCAACGTTCACATACTTTATTTTTCCATCCAACATATATACAATCACAGTTCATAAAGCATATTTAAAAACAGTAATCATGGCAACATACATTAACCCGCCGCTGCTCGTAGATCGAGAGCGGGGCGGACCGGTGGGTCACATAGTTCTCTCTTTTTCTCTCCCCTATCCCTTTTCGTTTCAAAATTAACCTTTATAAAACATGATCATAGAAACGTTTTAACCAATGAAAATAGAAAAAGGTACTTCTAAACAAATAGTTTCCAAACAATGAAATATATCAAAAGCAGATTAAATTAAGACTTAGTGTTAATTGACAGTATTCACTCTATAAACAGTTTGGGTGTTGACAAATAAATTACATTGATGACCATTGTTGTCAAAAAGTATTCTCACGAACTAATCTTAATCTGAATCCATAAATATTCTCAAGTAACGCTAAAACGGCTTATAAATGTCTTTTATGAAATTATTTGAAAAATAGTTCAAAATCTTGTTTCCCTAACAAAATGCACTTCTTCCGTAAAAAAAGTATTGAAACTTAATTACTCATAAGAAATAATGACTTTTGATACCAAACACGACATAAAAAGATGAAAATGCTAAAATTCACAATTTGACGCATTTTTACAACATGACATAACTCGTAGCTAATTAAACTCCGAATTTCGTCATGGTTCGTTGTCAGTACCGTTCAATGCAAACCTTGTACTGTTTGTTGCGCATTTTGACTATTCAAAGCCGATCAATATGGTAGAAATATGCAGTGGCGGATCGGGGGGGTTCCGGGGGTTGGAACTTCAACCCCCCTTTTTTTTTTACGATCGAATGCATTTGAATGGGGACATATAGTTGGAACCCCCCTCCCCCTTTATCCTGGGTTTGGACCCCCTTTGAAAATGGTTGGATCCGCCCCTGATATGTATGTAACTTCTTCCAAACTTATTTTATGTATGAAAATACTAAAACTTTTCAAAGAAAATTCGTCATAAAAATGATCATGTACTCCAAAATATTTTCGAATCCATGACACACTAATAGCAAACTCACCAAAATATTTTGAATATGCATGATTTGAACGTGTATCATCTTAAGACGATGCGTCGCATATCATCATCATGACCTTTGTGTGACCTTGACATCAAAATAAAAATACTTGGGTTTTAGAAAATTTCGCTAAATCTCTCAAAAACTGGATTGCAATCAGGTGCGCCCGCCGATGGACTCCTCTTGCCCTAGTAAGTTCTGTTTCACGTTAAACATATATATATACAACATTCAGGTGTTTCAATTTTCAACAAGAAATGTTAGATATGTCAAATAGTTTAGTCGTTACAAAAAAATAAAAGAGGGTATTTCAAAAGAGACAGCAAATTATCTTCTCGATGTTTAAAAACGAAGGGTGTATTACTTTTACGAAAACGCGTAACGAACGGTACAGTAAACAATGCCATAAACTGATGACTTTTTACATCGGATGACTGTGAGGGCATTCCGGTGTATTGTTGTAACAGAGATTTCTACTTACGTAACATTCGTTTTTGACTGGTAACCGATCGGATAAATACGCGGACATTATCGAGTGCAAAATAACATTCCTTATCGCTTGTAATTTCATCAATAAATATTCATAAAAATAATTTTTACGAACATAGATAAATGATATGACAATGTTTTGTCGTGATAAATATATATATCAGTTACAAATGAATACCGGAAATTTGTGTTAACGTATGCGGAAGAATATCTCGAGACCGTTTTTCAACAAAAGCGGGAAAATATGTATGAGTTCTCAAATCCAATCTATTAGAAAAACGATGATTATTACAGAAGAGTGTCCACCATGCACTTGTACTGCACTATCATTAGAATAGTAGAATAGAATGATATACAGATGGATGAAAATTTGCCTGTAGAGTTATTATGACCTGCTATATATATATATATATATAACTGCTATACATTTTTTAATACAAATTGTGTACATAACTCAGCATGTTCTTAGCATATTCAGCTTCTACCATCATGTTGTTGTTTTTATCGCTTAAAAGAAAGCACAACGTAGTTACTATTAATTAAAATTAATCGCTTTACATAATCGGTGTTCCAGATTCTGTTGCTTCTTCTGATAATCCATTCTAGGCATGTTGGAAAAAAACTTTTTTGGTTTAAAAATATTTTACCAAGTATCATTCAATATATATATAGCAAAAACATCTAAAACTTAAATTTAAAGATTAAACTATCAAAAATAGAAGTTTAAGAAAAATGTAGACGAGGGAGTAAATGATGTAATTAGCAAAACGACGTGATGAGTTTATATGCAAACCTTAAAGTTGTTTAACTTTTAAATGAAATTAGAATTTATTTCAAATTCTAAATATTTTTAAATATCTATATTAATTAATTGTTATTTTTCGTGTAGTTGTGATATTTTATGTTATGTGTAAATAGTCAAACAAATATTGGGAGATTTTATTATTCGTCATTCGTTGTTTTGATGTCTGAGCATTGCCATTTACCTAATATCTCTTTCACATTTATAGACTCGTATATTTTGTGCTGATGCAGCGTAAATCAAACCAGTAGTGGTGGTAGGACCAGAAGTGCCCAACTTTTATACTAACTACACTTATCTGTCCTCTTTCCCTAAGGACTTACCCATAGTAAGACCAAGAGTCTGTTGATAAACCGGCCATTGAATGTTCTAAAAAATGTTCAAAAATAATTAAACTCCGAGAAGGTATCTGGTGAGGGTTACTCAAGAAACACTTGTCAAGCACACTGAGATTTCTGTTATTGTCATGAGGATTAAACACACTTTTCTAGAGTCTATTGATGTGAGGTACTATCCATCAAAGGTTGTGGTAGGCTGTTCCATATTCGTATACTGTCTGGGATGAAGGAATGCTCGTATGTTGATGTTCTTGCATATGGTACATGAAATCGTGTTGTGTGTCCTCTGGCTACTGGACATGTATTATGTAGCTCTAGCGTCGGTATTGCTACGAGGCCATGTACTATTAATTACATCATTACCGCTTCACATCTGGCCCTCCTCGATCTCGTCTGGTGGTTGCCACTGTCGAGTTTTTAGCATTGATGTTACACTGCTGGGTTGTCGATAGTCGTTCATTACAAATCGGGCTGATCTCCAATGTAGACTTTCTAGTGTGTGTATGTTAAGGTTGGTATACGGGTCCCAAAGTGAGCATGCATTCTCAATCAATGGTATAACTAGCGTTGTGTAGCATACAGCTTTTGTTTGTTGTGGACAGAGTGGTGCAGGTTTCGTGGGATGATGGCCCTAGTATAATTTGCCTTTTTAGCTATGCTTTCTATGTGTGTGTTCCAATTAATGGTCACAAGTTTATGGATTGTTACACCTAGATATTTTGCTGAATCAGTGACATATAATAAATGTATTATATGTCTCTGGTTGAATCAACCAATTCTAAATTGTGACCATAAATGTTAGAACTTTTGGGATGTGGTTTGCACTTGTTGGTTTCGCTTAGAAGTTGGCAATTGCTGGGATGGAATTCAATTTGCCAATCAGATTCCCATCTGAGCAGGTTGTTCATGTCTTTTTGGAGTAGTTTTGAGTTTGCATAATTTTGGATCCTTCTGTACAGTATGTAGTCATCTGCAAATAAACGAACAATTGATGACTGTACGTAGTCCGATAGGTCGTTGATAAACAGTAGGAACATGAGTGGCCCAAGTACACTGCCCTGTGGTACTTTTGATTGGACAGGTACAGTGCGAGATGTTTTACCGTCCACAACGACTTGCTGGTTTCTGGAGCTTTCATATCAATAAAACGAAAATTTTAGTGGCAATAACAAATCAGTTTTAAAGAAAATTTGTAGGATTCGTTTTTGATAAAAGGCAATATGAAGTAAATTTAAACAAAAATTTTTTTTCTATATTTACGTGCATCCTATACATTTGTACTTCTTTCTACAGAATATTTGATATTATGTGTAAATAGTCAAACAAAATATTGGGAGATTTTATTATTCGTCATTCGTTGTTTTAATGTCTGAGCTTTGCCATTTACCTAATATCTCTTTCACATTTATAGACTCGTATATTTTGTGCTGATGCAGTGTAAATCAAAACAGTAGTGGTGATAGGACCAGAAGTGCCCAACTTTTATACTAACTACACTCATCTGTCCTCTTTCCCTAAGGACTTACCCATAGTAAGACCAAGAGTCTGTTGATAAACCGGCCATTGAATGTTCTAAAAAAATGTTTAAAAATAATTAAACTCCGAGAAGGTATCTGGTGAGGGTTACTCAAGAAACACTTGTCAAGCACACTGAGATTTCTATTATTGTAGGATTAAACACATTTTTCTAGAGTCTATTGATGTGTAAACTAAACTAAACGAAACTAATCCACAAGCTGAGTAAAAGTCCGAATGACTCTTATGTTCAATTTTTGTGTTAGCGGCCCAGGTTACAGATTTAGGTATAAAATATTTTATCATTAAGTTTCTTTACCAAAACATTTGTTATATTTCGTTAAATTTCAACTTTTTGTATCCACTGGATTCCATTCATTTGTCGTACATGTATAGATCACAGTGATATCGACAAAGTGTTTGCATAGACTACTAAATTAGTTTCTACAGCATGTTCTATTGAAGTTCAAACCAAGGAACACATGTAATGAACTGTCAAATTGACAGCAAACCTGTTTTGGGGGATATTTTAAAGGTAATTAACAATTGTTCAACTTAATAGAGCAGCTAGTACGAATGAGATTAATGTATTTGAATGTATGGCGTTTTCGGGCTTGTGTGACCTGCCACATTCTGTGTCTATTTCCCAATCCATCAAGGATCGATTTATATGTCCTGAACGGTAAAAGTGAAGATGATCTATATCGAAGCTGACCTCCATTTTGTCACGAGTAACAACATACTAAAATTTGAAAAAAAACATTGGTTAAACAGTTTATAAGATGTTGCACGAAAACTGTGGGCAGCCGCCCTTCTCCCACCGTATCACCACTGATTTCAATAAACGGAGTTTTCCTTCGAACAAAAAATCGGTTAAAAATTCTAACGAACCAATTATATTCAATTATTTGTAGATGTGCAAATCATATATCAGAGTTTTATGTACGTACGATAAGGTACCGCTGCTTTTGGACTGTTGGTCTCCGGTCGCCGTAACATAGCAATGCATATCTGCTTTTTATGCCATAAGTGCCGAGAGGTGATTTCTTGACTTTTTATCGTTAACGGCATCACAAAGGCGACGACGTCACAAAGAACCGACTATGTAATCATCATGGGCCTGCCGACGCTGCATAGACTGGTACTCTTCTCGTCTCATGGGTTTTCGTGCTATTAAGAATGCATTGTGACGTCACAATTTCCATTGAAAAAGCATGCATAGTACGAATTCATATGACGTACGAAAACATATGATCTGACCATATGTTTTTCAAGTTACTGCGCTCATAGTTTTCGTTAATCACCATTATTTTCAATTTTAAAATATTTCATTGATTTTCAAACACTACACGGCGGATAGGTAACCAACACAGTTCATGGTTGTCCAGCGAGAGAATGTTCTAGGCACGGTTCTAGGCTGATGATTTGGTACTGATCGGTGCTGGTAGGTTTGTTTATATATTATACTGTGGATTCATTTTTCATTTGTTGTATACCAATTTTCGTATATTTCGTGGGAACAGGTTAACCACGAATTTTCCATTAGGTTTTATTGTATAAAACACAGCCAAATAAGACGACAGCATCATTTACCGCGCTTTTACCTGCCAAAACGATTACATTAAGCTTCAGTAAGACATCGAAGCAGCTATAAAATGTGAAAAAAAAAGACTGACTCATGTCGTTCTACCCGGACAAATGTAACATCCTTAGAGTCTCAACAAAAAAAAAACACAAATACATTTCTATTACAACATGCATATAGTCATATCCTAGAACAAGTACAAACACCAAAATATCTAGGCCTTACACTTTCTTCAGATCTCAAATGGAACAAAAACATATATACAACAATCAGCAGCAAAAGCAAATAAATCCTTATAATTCATCAGATTGGAACAGGTGCAAAGAAGAGTTGCACGATATGCATGCAACAGATATCATAACACCTGCAGTGTATCTGAAATGCTACATGATCTAAATTGGTAAACCTTACAAGAATGCTGATTAAACACCAGACTTCAAATGTTCCACAAAGTCATAAACAATGCAATTGCAATACCATCCCAAGATATACTAATAAATAGCCAGTCTAAAACAAGATCAACCCATCAACAAACATACAGACATCTTCATTGCAATAAAGACAGTTTTAAATTCTCATTCTTTATCCACACAATCAAAGACTGGAATAAACCACTATCTGAAAATCACAAACCAACGTTCGACTGACAACTTTAAGGATGCACTCACTCATGAAGTCTTCCTTAAAACATTTTCTCACCTAACCTAAATGTGCTTACTGTTTTTATCTTAATATGAAATATACATAAATGCCTAAGAATGCAACTTTAACACGCTAATGATCAACTGTAAGTGCTGTAAAGTCGTCAACACTGAAAACCCCTTCACCACCATAGTAACTAAGTAGCGATACAATATTTATGTAACATCTAACTGTAAAACGGAAACTTGGTAGTATTTATATTCTTACTTGTGGAACTTGCAAGCTGCAATATGTTGGTGAAACAGAAACTAAATTCAACATCAGACTTAATAATCACCGGTCATTTTATACCAAAGGATTGAAAATATCACCTTTCAAAAAATAGAGGTCAACCAAAATTGGGACACCCAAAGTAGAAAACTGAGAGAGATATTTTGGATGCATCAGCTATGTACTCGAACCTGATGGACTGAATGAGAGAGAGATGAAAAACGGTTTATCAAAAACCAAAAGAATAAATTTTGAACATCATACTATTTAACTTACACAATTATTTGTTTTGATTTATTAAACGCAATGTATAACAAGCTGCAAAAATATATTTAAAGGACAAGTACGATAAGCTGCAAAAATTTCTTTACAACATCAGCTTGTACCTGGATGGCTGACGCACCTGATAAGCTAATTTATTTAGCGAAATATTGCGTGAATTTATAAAATATAACTACTATTTTTATAACACTCATTAACGTGTTAAAGTTGCATTCTTATGCATTTAAATGATTTATTTAGTAACTACATCAGTTTATTTTCAAAGAGTTTTGACTCATTTACAAATTTTTGTCTAGTATCGCGAAAACTATATAAGATAGATAGTAAATGTAAAAGCAAATATTTTCAGCAATACATGACCTACAAAAATTTCAATATGACCCTAATCATTTGACGACTACTCGTGGAAGCTCTTGTCCTTGGAGGACTATGTTTGACTAATTTTCCATCTGTTGCCTATTATTTCGAAAATTATACCAGGCAGGTAGATACTGCCAACAGTAAATATAATCAACAAAACGTGACCTTCAAAAATGCATATGCTGTTAGATTTGTCTATAATGACTATACACCACGTACACCGGGGTCGTCACTCACAGGCACTTGTCTCTAAAAATGTTTTTTCCTACATACCTTAATATAAGGGGGGGTGGTCTGTTCAGAGACTATTGCCTGTGGTGTCACTGCAATGCTAAAAGAGCTAATACGAGACCCTCTACAGACAAGACGCCGTATTAACAGGCTATGCATGCTCTATCGTATACAGTAGCGCCGAAAAGGCAAAAAAGATCGTGACGTCGTCGCTAGAAATATTATTTTCGACGTTTTTTTTTTAATTACGGAGACACTTGAATGATTTATACAGCAAAAATCGAAAACGGTGACTCCAAATAACTTCTTCTTCTTCCATATTGCTCATGCTGTGTGTGACAACAAAGGTGCAAGAAAAAATATTTACAGGTGCAAGTTAAAACAGTCTGATGGTGCGATTAAGGGATGCTGCAGCTCAGAATCCGCTGCTTGAAAGCATCTAGTGAGGTACTATCCATCAAAGGTTGTGGTAGGCTGTTCCATATTCGTATACTGTCTGGGATGAAGGAATGCTCGTATGTTGATGTTCTTGCATATGGTACATGAAATCGTGTTGTGTGTCCTCTGGCTACTGGACATGTATTATGTAGCTCTAGCGTCGGTATTGCTACGAGGCCATGTACTATTAAGTACATCATTACCGCTTCACATCTGGCCCTCCTCGATCTCGTCTGGTGGTTGCCGCTGTCGAGTTTTTAGCATTGATGTTACACTGCTGGGTTGTCGGTAGTCGTTCATTACAAACCGGGCTGATCTCCAATGCAGACTTTCTAGTGTGTGTATGTTAAGGTTGGTATACGGGTCCCAAAGTGAGCATGCATTCTCAATCAATGGTATAACTAGCGTTGTGTAGCATACAGCTTTTGTTTGTTGTGGACAGAGTGGTGCAGGTTTCGTGGGATGAAGGCCCTAGTATAATTTGCCTTTTTAGCTATGCTTTCTATGTGTGTGTTCCAATTAATGGTCACAAGTTTATGGATTGTTACACCTAGATATTTTGCTGAATCAGTGACATATAATAAATGTATTACACATGTATATGTCTCTGGCTGAATCAACCAATTCTAAATTGTGACCATGAATGTTAGAACTTTTGGGATGTGGTTTGCACTTGTTGGTTTCGCTTAGAAGTTGGCAATTGCTGGGATGGAATTCAATTTGCCAATCAGATTCCCATCTGAGCAGGTTGTTCATGTCTTTTTGGAGTAGTTTTGAGTTTGCATAATTTTAGATCCTTCTGTACAGTATGTAGTCATCTGCAAATAAAAGAATCGTTGATGACTGTACGTAGTCCGATAGGTCGTTGATAAACAGTAGGAACATGAGTGGCCCAAGTACACTGCCCTGTGGTACTTTTGATTGGACAGGTGCCGTGCGAGATGTTTTACCGTCCACAATGCTAAAGATCACCTTATTATGAACAAAAGGCTTCTAAAAGTTTTAATCACTCAACTATCAAACGTCTTGTTTAGCTGATAATTTTTGCAGTTTAGAGTTTCTTCTTTGTCAAACATATCTCTGGTATTACTGAAAATGTTTGCATTTGCAATTAGAGTTTCTTATTATATTTTTCAAAATAATATGTAAAAGGCACAACATGTTGACTGGCATTTAAATAAAATTGCAGTCTCATTAAGAGTTGTTGTCAAATTTGTTCTTTGCTACCATAATAGTACAGTTCATCTTTATTTTGGTTTACAGAATCATTGTAATGTGAATATTGTTGTTTTGTTGAAGGTTCTCTGGCATTTTTCATAGTGCATTGGTAAATAACAAACCTTATGGTCAGTTTTGTAGTATTCATTGAATATTTTTTGAATAGGGAACTTACCACCTTGTCCCGATTCCATTGCATATGGATAAATATCTAAATTTAGCATTACAATGTTTTTATTTATTTTTTACAGTTATAGTCTATAGAATGATTGTAGAGAGAACATGTACTTTTAACTGGGCCCATCTTACCCTAATATACCTCATATCTTTGGTTCATTCCTCAATGTTCAAAGTCAGTTTATCATAAGTCACATTCATAAGGTCAACTACAACTTAATTCATATATTATATACATGTAACTTGTTTTTATTATAGAACTTTTTACCAAATAAAATTGAGAATGGAAATGGGGAATATGTCAAAGAGACAACAACCCGACCAAAGAGCAGACAAATGTATTCAAGACAAGCTTATATTGTGTCATAGATCAAACTTCGTTCATTGTATATTTACTTGTTTTTGTTATTGTCTTTTTGATCGAGTTAAGCCATTTCAACTGATATTTTATTGTGTGTATTTTTATGTTGTAATGTTATACCACTGTTTCAGGTTAGGGTGAAGGTTGGTGCCTGTTAAAACGTTTAAACCCGCTGCATTTTTATGCACCTGTCAGGAACCTGTTGTTCAGTGGTTGTCGTTTGTTGGTGTGGTTCATAAGTGTTTCTTGTTTCTCGTTTTTTATATAGATTAGACCGTTGTTTTTCTGTTTGAATTGTTTTACACAGTCTTTTTGGAGTCCTTTATAGCTTGCTGTTTGGTGTGAGCCAAGGCTCCCTGTTGAAGGCTGTACTTTGACCTATAACTGTTTACTTTTTACACATTGTGACTTGGATGGATAGTTGTCTCATTAGCACTCATTCCACATCTTCTTATTTATATTCACAATAGTAATGCCACCATTGTTTTTTCCCTATTAGTCTTTATTTAATTGCCATTTTTCAAAAAATTGTACACAATTTATCTTTGTTCCAAATAAAAAAATACTTGGCATGAATTAAGTTTTATTCTGTCCAGTACTACAGTCAAGATTTCATATTATATTTTGTAGCATATAAGATAATAACTATCACTGGAAGTTAACCAATCAAATCATCACCCCTTTTTTCCTAATACAAGCTTTAGTAACCATGAAATTGAAAATGGAAATGGGGAATGCGTCAAAGAGACAACAACCTGACCAAAGAGCAGAAAACCTCAAGTTTCCAAAATATTTTATAGAAACACCAATTAGAAATAAATTGCTTCGCCGAGCGCAGCTGGATACGACCGCAGAGGTCCAACCCTGAACAGTTGGGGCAAAAATGGACACAATATTCGCACTTGATACAGGTCTGAATTTGGATTGTAATTAAATATTTGACACAAAATAACTGTGGTCAAAGAACTTAGAATTGGTTATATGATTTGAATTTATATTCAATTTTTTGCTTTTGTGCAGTTGCAAATTGACCCCTACCAAAAAAAAAAAAATACCCCCCCTTTTTTTTTGCTTTTGTTTTTGACTCTCCCCAAAAAAGAAAAATATTTGAAGAAATTTTCTTTTTAATTTCTGAAATCTGAAATGGGAAAAAATTGTCCCCCCTAACAATTTCTTTTTTATCCCCCCTCCCTCCCCCTTTTTCCAAAAAAAAAATTTCTTTCCCTCAAGATATGGTCATAATCTCAATTCAAATTTCCAATGGAGTTTGCAACCATAATTACCCATTTAAATACATCATAAAAGTCTTAAAATAGAAAATGACATACATAATCATGGCTAAAATTAATAATATCATAAAAGTCTTAAAATAGAAAATGACATACATAATCATGGCTAAAATTAATAATTTAAAAGCAGTGTAAGGGAGGTAATCCAAATATGACATTGTACTTTTTTTTAATTGTCCATTAACCAGGAAACCCTTGTTTTTCTCCTTTTTTGCCCCTAATTCCTAAACGGTTTGAGCCATAACCCCCCAAAGCCAATCCTAACCATTCCTTTGTGGTACAATTTCATAGAGATCCATACACCATTCCACAAGCTATTGTCTGGAAACTAGAATAAACTGCTTCGCTGAGCGCAGCTGGATACGCCCGCAGAGGTCCAACCCTGAACAGTTGGGGCAAAAATGGACACAATATTCAAGCTTGATACAGGTCTGAATTTGGATTGTAATTAAATATTTGACATATTATAGGTTTCTGAATAAATGAAGTCAAAGAACTTGAAATTGGTTATATGAATTAAATTTATATTCAATTAAAGATTTCTTGCTGTTGTGCAATACACTATGCTGTTGCGCAATACTTAGTAAATCTGTTGTCAGACTATAAACAAATAAAATTTATAAAATTCTAAAGGGAGCTTACATCAATAGATATAAACAATTCACCAAAGTTTCATAAGAATTGCTGAAAGCATTTTTGAGTTATTGTCTGAAAACTGGAAAATCCCCCCTTTTTTAATGAATAAAACCCCATAACTTGGAAATGTAAAATCTAAAATTTATAAAATTCTAAAGGGAGTTTACATCAATAGATATAAACAATTCATCAAAGTTTCATGAGAACTGCTGAAAGCATTTTTGAGTTATTGTCCGAAAACTGGAAAATCCCCCCTTTTTTATGAATAAAACCCCGTAACTTGGAAACGTAAAATCTAAAATTTAAAAAATGAAAGGGAGCTCATGTCAATAGATATAAACAATTCACCAAAGTTTTATGCAAATTGATTAAAGCGTTTTTGAGTTAATGTCCAACATGTTGACGACGGACAGACAGACCGACAACAGTATACCATAATACGTCCCGTAAACGGGCATATAAAAATGCTTATTTGGGCCCCTTATTGGCCCCTAATTCCTAAACTGTTCGGACTATAACCCCCAAAATCAATCCCAACCTTCCTTTTGTGGTTATAAACCTTGTGTTTAAATTTCATAGATTTCTATTTACATTTACTAAAGTTATAGTCTGGAAACCAAACGTCTTCGGACAACACTGACGACGTGATACCAATATACGACCACAAAATTTTTTGCGGTCGTATAAAAACAATGGTGCTTGAATCACCCAAGGTAAATGTTTATGACTGAATTTTTTTTCTGCAATGAAATACATGGTTAATTTCAACAACTGTCAAATTCAAGGGAATGTTTTTTTCTACCATTTTTCATATGAAACTGGATTTGATGTACCATGATATGGTGGTACTACACCAATAGGGGAGAAAACTCTATTGTATAGAATTTTTTTTAAGTTCAATAACCATAGATAGGTAAAAAGTAGGAAAATCAGAATGGATCTCATATGTTCATATGTTGTACTGTTACACCACTGTCCAGGTTAGGGGGAGGGTTGGGTTCCAGCATACATGTTTAACCCCACCACATTCTGTATGTGCCTGTGGCTCTTTTCACAAAAAATCTAAACAGTAAAGATACTCGTAAGTCATACACATTTCAGTATAACTTACGATCAATTTTAATTGTAAGATTTTTTGTGAAAAGAGTTGTTGTAATTTAGTGGTTTTCGTTTGTTTCTGTATATTATATTTGTTTTTTAGTTTATTGTTTTGTACATAAATCAGGCCGTTTCTTGTTTGAATTGTTTTACATTTGTCATTTTATAGCTTACTATGCAGCATGGGTTTTGCTCATTGGTGAAGGCAGTACAGTGACCTATAATTGAAAACTTCAATGTCATTTGGTGTCTGGTGGAGATTTGTCAATCAATCATACCACATTATCTTATTTTTATATATAATTCTTAATGTGAAAGGGAAAACAGAAGCAACTGGTTTATCTTAAAAAGTAAATTTGTATGACCAAGGTTGTATGTAATTATGACAACCAGGTGAGCAATTATGTTGCTTTGTACCAGGTGAACATGCTGACTTAGTTTTTGAATGTTTTACTTCAAAAGGAACCAATTCAGAGTTCAACATGTCCCAATTTGCAGAAACATAATTCTGAATTAGAGCAAAGCTGTCCTGGCTTTTTCTTGTAAAGGAAATGTTCTTGGCTGACAACCTGCATTTGAGGTGAACTGGGGCAGGGGTTAAAAAAAAGTCATAATTTTTGGAGGAAAAAGAAACATCTTGTTTTGAAAAAATAAATATACATTTAATTCTATAAAAGTAACAGCAAAAATCTAAAATAATGAGATTCAAAATATTGCCAAAAAATATTCTATTAAAAAAGGGTCCCACAAGGGACGCAAAAACACATTATATCAAAAAGGATTTCACATATTTCTTTTCACAAATCATTTATGTTTGTATAACCGAGTATGGATAATAATTATATTGATTAATCTGATGATACTAATAATAATAATTTATTTGATTAAAGTGTCACATATTTGTCTACAAAGTTATATACATTGTACAGTAATAAAATAAGACAAATACCCAGCCTAAGTAGGCTTACAAGACACTATACATACAAATATATAAACTATCTTTAAAAACTAAAATACAAATTGTGTAACATAGTAAAATGTCAATAATGTTAATTATATCATATTATACACCAAGTTAGATAACCCGTACTGTAATTCAGCATTCTGTATTAAAAATATATGTTGATCATAAATCTTACTTTATAAAAAAAGAAATATCCATGACCATAGCCTTGTGAAACAATTAAAACCTCAAGTCACTGTAAATGTCACAGTAAATCAAATATTGTATCTCATCTTCAATTGCATTATGACAAAATGGACAAATTCTTTCATCGGTATTGGTGGTTTTGTATAACGACTCGTCTTGACAGACAAAGGTAAAGTTCCACATCTTAGTTTACACCATAGTATAATCATAATAATTAATACTATAATCATAATAATTAATAGTATAATCATAATAATTAATGATATAATCATAATAATTAATAGTATAATCATAATAATTAATAGTATACTTCTAATAATAAACAGTATCTTTCAAGTAAATATTCATATTTAATACAAAATACATTTAAAACAAAGATCAATACCCAGCAGACAGTCACACTTAACAGGGTAAAATTGTGATTGCACAGTCATTTACATAAAAAGACAATAGTATTCACAATATAAAGTTGTGTATTTCATTATTTTGCATCACATTTTCTGGTTGATTTTTAATGTATTTAGGTTTTAGTTTAGTTTTAGTTTAAAAATTTTTTTTTGCATAAACACAAATTGGATGAGACACAAGTCAAACAGACTTATGAAGTTTTCTCCATTTAACATATTTAACAATACAATATATAAGAGCATGCATGCATACATTATATAATATTTCAACATTTGTATAAATTGGATAGAAAAATTAAGTGGCACAGAGGAAGAAGATGAAAAAACATAGAACACAAAAAACAACAAGGAAATAAATTAATAAAAAAAAACAGAAGAAAAAAGAAAAAAAAACTGAACTTAGATAATGATGTGTGTGTGGTCATGTTTTACTTTCTAAACAATA
Source organism: Mytilus coruscus (assembly GCA_017311375.1). Taxonomy (NCBI): domain Eukaryota; kingdom Metazoa; phylum Mollusca; class Bivalvia; order Mytilida; family Mytilidae; genus Mytilus; species Mytilus coruscus. Next base: position 40,205,317 of record CM029596.1, read on the forward strand.
ATGAATCTATTTGACCCTTTTATAAACTGAAACACATGTTTTAAGATATTTTTATTTCTTCCTGAATAAGTAGACAACTACCTGAGGTATATAGTTCTATATTTAATGGACAGTTGTTTGGGAGCCAGCTAAGATTTTTCTAAAAGCTGACTTCCTTTTTCTGAATACACATGTATAATATATATTTAAAAAATAAAAAATATTCCACAAAATATTCAGAAAACTTTTAGGTGGACACATGTATACCCTTCATTATTATTAGATTCAGTTTAAAAACATTGTATTCTGATGTTTAGTTTGGTAGATAAAGTTATGGAACAAGAACAATTTCGGGGTCAAAGTGCATTATATGTTTACTTTATGAGTTTTTGATTGGATTTTAAAGTACCTTTTTTTTTTCTTACTGGCAGACTAGCTGGCACTGTTTAAAAAGAAAGACTTAAAGCAAAACCAATGAAAAAACAGACATGACAAAATAATTTTAACTAGCAGACAAGTAATAAAATAAATCTAACAAGTTGCATTATCCATTGCTCAAAAAATAAATGCATGCAAAAATTTCTGAATTTACAGCAGTAAATGTGGTCTGCAGTATTTTTGGGGATGTCAAAATATCCTTCCTATGAATTTTAAAACACATATCTAAATTCTCTAAATAACAATTCTATATGATCTTTAAGCAATGAAATTTGACTAAATGATAAGACATATGGCATGACTTTGACACAATCTCAAGTACATACGTTAAATTGTCTACTGTAAATTTTATAAAGATTGACTCTTTGAAAAAGAATTTGCAGAAAACATAAGGGAAGTACCCCAGTAATGACCCAAATCCTTTAAACTTCTTAAAGTATAAAGGATCAAGTAATAAGATCTATGTACTTGTAAATGAGTCTTGCTTGCCGACAGGAGAAACATAATGACTGTTCAGCTAAATTTGAGATGTAAGAAAGGTCATGACAAATAAAAAAACATTTGAAAATCATTATTTTGCTTATCCTTTGTCTCAGATCTTACAAATAAATTTGAGATTTTTAAACAAACAAATTATTCCTGAAATTTGAGTTTAACAATATTGATTGAAGTTTAAATGGTACTACCATCAGCTACACCTTTCTTTCTAAAGATTAAATCATTGACACCCCAGTTATCTTTGGAAACCTTGAGAACAACCTCGTAACCTTTACTCTGTAGAAACCTTTGCATATCAGCACCACCTGCTCCACCATGTGCATATTCTACTGTCATCATCTTTATATTAAGCTTATCAAATGGTATTGTCTTTAGAACGTTAACTTCATCCCCTTCCACGTCTAAACTGAAGAAATCAATGGTTGTTCTGTTCAATGCTAGCATCAAAGAATATAACGGGAAACATTCTATTTCTACTAAATCTTTATTTTTATGAATTCTTTTTACCCAGTTTTCAGATTGTTCATCATGGATAGCACGTCCCATGTTGAAAGCTTTGTGAAACTTGGCCTGAAAAGTAAAACAACATCGATATCATTTTCAGCTGAACTGACTATACAAGTAGATGAGATAAATTGAAGAAAAAAGTGCTACAGTTAACAATTATGATGGATCAGTCAGGCTGTTTTAGAATCCTTCTTTTATTGCATAATTTGAGAATCTCATACTTTATATAAAAAAAATATCACATTCCAACATCCAGTTCAATTTACTACAATTCTTTTCAAAAGCTTGTGAATTGTGTGTGTAGCATTCATACATGGAGTAAGCTGAAAATTTCAACTTTCTTTTTAATTAAACACATTATTGCAATAATTGAGTTTACTACAATTTTGAATTTGTTAAATGCTTATACCCATACCAGAACTTATAATTTACAGGTATTTAGTAGGAAATCTGTAATAAATGCAGAGTTTTACAGGTAATTTATAACAAATATAACACTGATACCATTCAATCAACAACTCTTTATTTCCATCTTGATTGGTACAATAGCCAGAAAAAAGCTGTCTAGCCTGACAGTTACCCCCATTCATACAAAAAGAGTAGTCATATCAAGCTTTGTCAATTTTGTGTTATACTCCAAAACAGTGCACTTGGTACCAGAATATTTCCAGGTCAATTGCCTTCCAACGTCCCACTAGCCAGATATTCAACTGTTTTTCTTTCTCTTTCCAGACAAATTTTTAGATTATGATAGTATGACTTCATATTTACTGAAATTCGCTTTCAAAAAGATGTATTCTAAATCAGCTATTGTTTACTGTACAACGAATTGCAAAACAACAACTTGTTTTCTGTACAGTGTCTTGCAATATATTGTAATGTAAAGATTATATTAATAACTAAATAGATTACAACAAGGGTGATATCAGCTTACAAATATACAAAATAAACTACATTACAAAATATTCTAAAACAAATGCCATTAATTTTATTCAGATGTCATCATTGTGTACCAGCCTTATTGCAATTGGACGTTGTGTTTTGAAAGACAAAAAAATTGTTTCTTTAACCAAATTATCCTAAATATATTGATATATCATTATACTTCTAACAGCTGTTATTTAAATTGTTGGAAGGGTAATTTAAACACCAGTCATTCATCTTTTGTGGGAGTGTTTTTTTTAAATGTATTTTTTTAATTTTAAATTTCTTGAATAGATAAATTTATAACTAATTCCTCTTTTAGAAGGAAAGTGAACATAATACTATGTTTCCACTGAAAGTTGGGGAGAAAATGAATAAAACATTGCGTTTTGAAATAATTTTCTAGTCATTGTTTATATGTTATTGAAAAATAGCTTGTTTTTTTATCTAAGTCGAGATAAAAAAATATTTGTCACGAGAAATGAACAATGCACCCACAAAAATCAAACAGTCAGTCCCTTAAATATAATTCAATAAAAAAAAATCTGCAAAGGCACTGACGACTAAGAATATTTATTTCTTTTGTAGGACATTAAACATCCAAACTACAATTATGGCAAACCATACATGTGTGGTAACCAAAGACAAATAGTCAACAGATTATGGCAAACCATACATGTGTGGTAACCAAAGACAAATAGTCAACAGATTATGGCAAACCATACATGTGTGGTAACCAAAGACAAATAGTCAACAGATTATGGCAAACCATACATGTGTGGTAACCAAAGACAAATACTCACAGATAAAAGAAAAACTTTACAACTTTCTATTTTCAAGATAGAAAAATAAAAGACTGTTGTTAATTCTGTTTGGCCTAATTAAAAGGAGTGGGTGGAGGGGTTACAGGGGCGTGGGTTACATTCGCCAGACTTCTCTTTTTGCAGTACATTTTAACAAATAAGACTGATATTGTGTCAAATCAAATGATAATTCAATACAAGTAAGACTTGCATTGCAATTGCATTAACAGTTATAGTAGTACAAGTTTTTTTTTTTCAAACATACATTCTGTTTTGAAACTTACGGGATACCAATTTGATTTTCTGGGAGGAGAGAAGGATAATGAAAATGAATATCTATGAAGCCCATGTTTTGAATCTAAACAGATCATAATTAGATTGATTGTTGTTGGCTTAAAATCCAGTAGTAAATATTTCATGAATAATCAGAATGAGAACAAATTACAATTAATAAAATATTCTGCAAGGTAGGTCAACTAGGATGAAGGCTGGATAATTTGGACTGCTACATACTGGAACATGGGGTATGTTGGATAGTGACAGAAATTTAGTGTTACAACAGTTTACCATCATCATCATTTTGACAGAACCTTTTGTACAAAAATTTTTCAAATTAGGTTAAAATTTGCCAATGTAGATTAAGAGAAGAAAAGAAAGTATGATCTTCCTTTCACAGGGTACTATGTGCCACCACTAATGCCATGTTTGCCACCCCTTCAACATTAAATGAAGATCCTTTGTAGAGGGTCTTCTAATCATCAATTCTCTAAAATTTCCTGATATTTGAAAAAAAGGGGGGCCAGGGTGTTCCCTTGGCAAGCTAACGTTTGGAGTGATATTTGTAAGTTAACTGTCTATGTAGTTGTCATATATGTAGCTCTATAAAAGGGGGGGGGGGCAGAATTCTTTGCTAAATATCCATCAGTGCATTAAAAATCACATTCTGCATGGTATATGTAGAAATTACAGATTATTACAAACATGCAGTCATAATTTGCACAATCTCATTGTAAAAAATTTGTAAGGGGTTCCACAGAACCCTGTGTCTCACCTACCATTGCTGCTGTCAGTGTATAAGTGTAAGGTTGACTTAAAAAGAGTCAATTTATCAGTAAAATACAGAATTTAAAAAAAAAATTCAAACTTTTTCTTTAGATGCTATTTCTTGGTCTTGAAGATCAGCTTCTGTCCAAGTTTCATAACAATCCTTGAAGGTTAACATTATCATGTAAAAAAAATTTAATCCCAAACTGTCTGTAAATGTTAACTGTAAATACTAAGTCCATCTATCAGAAAAATACTGAAAATGAAAAAAATATATTTTCAAAAGTTTGCTTCAGACATACTATTAATCATAAAAAAGCTTCTGCCAAAGTTTCATTAAAATTCTATGAAGGTTTGACAAAGTAATTGATGTGTAACAAAATCTAACCCCAGACTGTATCTCCTTGTTAACTGTAAAAAAACTAATTCCATTTATCAATAAAATACGGAAAAATGAAAATAAATATTTTCTAAATTTTGCTCTGGATACTGTATTAAGGTCATTAACAAGCTTTTGTCCAAATTTCATAAAATTCCATGAAGGTTTGACAAAGTTATTAATGTCTAAAAAAAACTTTGACCACAGACTGAACCTAATGTTGACGTAGCCGACAAGGGAATCTAGGATCGCTATGACTGGCTTTTGCAACTTAAATGTTGCAGTCTCGACAATAAGGTCCAATACAACCACTAAATTACTTTTGTAGACCATTTAGCTTTGAGAAAGGGACTACTATTATACATCATGGTTTACCTTAAATGGTGTTGCCCTTGGACTGATGCATGCATTTATTGAAAATGCCTTTCTGTTTATCTTCTTCAATTCAGCATAGTTAGTTGGATCACCTTCTATCAACAAACCATTCCACTTGCGAACTCTTTCAAAAAACAAGGAATTTGAACCCTTTTCTCCATTTAAGGCTCCACATTCAACGTAGAATCCACCTTCCTGGAAAATATAATGACAGTTGCAATAGGCATAGTATTCCATTGGCTTTATTGCTGCAATATCAAAATATATTCAGGTCATTGGTTCAAAGAGAGTATTGAAATGAAAGTGTACTATATTCATACATGATAAGATTTTATCCATTTTGAAATCAGAGGTACTGTTGGATTTTGTATGACATTAATAAGCAAGCAAGTCTGTAACTAATAATGCCAAACAACTCCGTTTACTTCATTAACCCATCTCTATGACGTACACTATAAAGTTAAATATAATGAAATCATCGACATTCAAAAAATTATGTAATCAGTTTTTCTTAACCTTCTGTTCAATAAGTTGGGAAGCAAGAGGGTAAACTGTGGTTTATTTTTATCAATAGTACCGCTTAAGTAGACGCTAGGGGCTGTCTTGACCTTGATGTAGGTATGAATGGTTTGTTCATTGTTGAAGACCCTACATCAACTGTCAAGATGAAGAACAGGAATAAAAGCCCTGTTCATTGATAATTTTCTATGTTTTCTATGTATTGTGTGCAATTTTGTCCCATGTACATTTACTCCATATCCTTTCATTTTCTATTATATATATCTACGCAGATATATTGATAATTTGGTTGACAGATTGAAACCAATCAGTGAAACTACACAGCAATGCAACATTACATGAGGGTAAATATTTACATTACTTATATTAATGGATACACCTGATCAAGAGCTCCTTGATAAAGATAATTCAGGATGCTTTTATAAACAATAATACCCTTAGGTTTATTTTTTAGTCTTGGCGGCCATGTTTGATGGCAGGTTAGATCAATTGACATATTTTTTAAACTTGATTCCCAAAGGATGATTGTGGTTATGTTTGGTTCCATTTGGCCCAGTAGTTTCAGGGAAGATGTTTGTAAAAGTTTATAAGGATGACAAATTCCATAGATGAGAAAAGCCCTTTGGTCAAAGTGAGCTAAAAAGATAGTACAAGATAGTACTATTTTTTTTTTCATATCCTTCAACATACCTAATATCTGCTTTTGTTTAATTGCCATCTGCAACATACTAGTAGCTGTACAAAAATTCTAATGAACAGTTGTGCTAAATCAATATAACACATGCTGAAATGTCTCACCTGCTTTACTGACAATTGATTTTATGTTGATAGTCCTAAATATAAAGTTTTACTACAAGTATCACATTTACATGTACACCTTACAATCATTCCATTCCACAGACGAATATAGTTGACCTATTGATTATAGTATAGGAGAAACAGCTCAAACCATGAAAATGAGGTCAAGGTCAGATGAACCCTGTCAGACAAACATGTACACCTTAAAATCATTCCATGCATCAAATATAGTTGACATATTGCTAATCTGATTTATCGTATCTGAGAAACAAACATAACCATGAAAATTTATCATTTACAAATGAACCATGAAAATGAGGTCAAGGTCAGATGATACCTGCCAGACAGACATATACACCTAAAATTATTCCATACACCAAGTTTAGTTGATCTATTGCTTATAGTTGAAGAAAAACAGACCAAAACACAAAAACTTAACACTGAGCAATGAACCGCGAAAATGAAGTCACGGTCAAATAAAACCTGCCAGTCTGACATGTTCATCGTAAAATATTTCCACACCAAATATAGTTGATGTATTGCATACAGTATTAGAAAAACAGACCAAAACACAAAAACTTAACATAGAGCAATGAACCGTGAAAATGAGGTCAACGTCAAATAAAACCTGCCAGACTGACATGTACATCGTAAAATATTTCCATACACCAAATATAGTTGATGTATTGCATAAAGTATTAGAAAACAGACCAAAACACAAAAACTTAACTCTAACCAATGAACCATGAAAATGAGGTCAAGGTAAGAGCACACCTGCCAGTTGGACATGTACACCTAACAATCCTTCCATACACCAACTTTAGTAGACATATTGCTTATAGTATCTGAGATATGGACTTGACCACCAAAACTTAACCTTGTTCACTGATCCATGAAATGAGGTCGAGGTCAAGTGAAAACTGTCTGACCGGCATGAGGACCTTGCAAGGTACGCACATACCAAATATAGTTATCCTATTACTTATAATAAGAGAGAATTTAACATTACAAAAAATCTTAACTTTTTTTTCAAGTAGTCACTGAACCATGAAAATGAGGTCAAGGACATTGGACATGTGACTGATGGAAACTTCGTAACATGAGGCATCCATATACAAAGTATGAAGCATCCAGATCTTCCACCTTCTAAAATATAAAGCTTTTAAGAAGTAAACTAATGCCGCCGCAGGCTTGACAAAATTAAGGAGATGTGGTATGATTGCCAATGAAACAACTATCAATCAGAGTTCAAATGATGTGTATAAAAGCAATAATAGGCAACAGTACAGCCCGTACTGAGAAAAACCCATACTATATGGTCTGCTATATTTTTTATTTTTTGTCAGTTTACTTTGAAAACGTTTATCGACTGAAAAAAAAACCATAAGAAACTGGCATGGAATTCTAGTATATATTTTGCTCTGTGATATACCATAATTTAAAGACAATTTAGCAACGAGCAAATCTATACGAAACAAAGTGAAAAATCTGATCTTAATCAGATGGAATTATTTCCAGTAAATTTTCTCACATACTGACAAAACACACTTAAATCTTTTGCATATACATGTACATGCAACAGCTTCCAAAAGTACCTATAAATGGTTGCATTTTCCATGAAGTTCAACATTTATTCAAGCGAACCTGTTCCTTCAGACTGCTTTGCATCATAGTAAAGACAACTAACTCCAGCTGTTTCTCTACAGTAAATACCAGTATTTCAAGTTAGCAGAACTTTCTACATTTGGCCACAGACCACAATTAATTCCCCCTATTAGTTCTTTATAATGTTTTGTAGCATTAAAAAATTTACCCGTTTTTTTTTGTCAAATCTTTTGTGTGTGTAATGTACAGTACAAGTCCAAAAATATATCCAAGTTTCAGAAAAATTGAATGTTTACATCTTACAAATTTAGCCAATACACATCCATACCCCTATGGCCAAGTCAAGAGATGTTCCGAAAACTGTAAATATTACCTTTTTGCACCTGGCCTAATCACTCTTTCCATATCAAAATCAGTTAAAATAAAACATCCCAAAATTTATTTCTGCTCTTTTCTTTCATTTCCACCTTATAAAAACTAAGAAATGTATGAGAAAAGGAAAGAAAAAAAATAAAGAAAAAGTACACTTTGATTACGGTCTGGGGCCATTTTACGGTTTTATTGTACTTCATTGTACCATTTGAGGTATGGAAAACTCCAATCATTCGTCTGCAGTATGTGAGAATATTTGACCCTACAAATTTATACTGTTTAACTGTCAAAAAAGAAAAAATCTGTAAATAGCTCATTTTAGAATATAATTTAGATCACAAACATGACGAAAAACCCATCTACAATTTTCGGGTACTCGCTTGCTTGCCTTCATGGTTTTACCTGGAGTTCCCTCATGCAGCTATCTAACTCTTTTGTCTGACATTAACATGCAAGTCATGCATAAATATGGGAATAAATGTATGTGTTTAGCAGTCTGCACCAAAATCTTTTCCAGCTACTAGTCAGAAGACCAATATTCCAACAATTTTCTTATGGGTCTAAACAAATATTTGCAAACACTTACTAGTCCGAATAAAATTTTAATAGTCTGGGGCACCGGATTTGTGGCTGATGGTGCAGACTGGTTTAGTGTATGTAAGAGAATGACAATCCCTTTCTTCATGAATAAGTACGAGCGTTAGCAAGTACTTATCATGAAGAAAGGGATTATCATTCTCTTACAAACTTTGAATATTGTAAAGTGCTCAAGGTTCATATAATCTCTGATTAGCTTTAATAAAGAATTTGTTTCATTATCATTGCAATGTTTATAATGCCCGACTCCTTTCTAGGCATTTCATTTATGGATAGGTCTTGGTAATGTAGGGACTATCTTATAATATGGGAAGTTTAATAAATAGATGACACAAAAAATACAATTAAATTGAAGGAATTGTTTAAGTTTCCTCATTGTGAGTATGAGTGTTATTCATGTAATCTATCAGTGAGGAAATGTCTGTTTGTTTATCAACAGTTCAAATCAATAAATTCTAAATTTTAGTTACAACTAAATTTTATCCCAAAGCCATTATTTTTTTATGGGTTTTCAAAAATTTTATTCCACAGCCAAAGATTCCAACTCTTTACATCAAATTCAATTTCATTAAATAAGGTATTTAACTAAAAATAATATGCCTTTAAAATGAAATTCAAAGGTTCAACTTGAATTAAACCCCTTTATGTAATTACTATTCTTACCAACCTCAGATCCAGTAATCTGAAATTTTGTATGTGTATTACCTATAAGATTTAAGTTATATTTAGTTTTAAGGGTTTTTTCTTTATTTCCTATTGAATTGCTTTGATTATGTTTATTAGTAATTTTGGAAGTTTAATATTAATATTCAAATTATAACTGTAGCGGTACCAATTTTTACTGCACCAGTAAACTTCAACTTATTTTGATTTTTGTTTAACTATTTAAAATTTTTTAATCTGTCAGAGTCCAGAAAAAAATTCAGAAATTAAAGGTCTATTTTATTTCACTCCATGTTTTGACATGCACTGGAAACTGGAGTTGTATTACAAGACTGGTACCTTAAGTTAAAGATCTAAATAATGACACCTGTAAAATATTAAGCTACTTCAAAACTCTTACAGGTTTCACTTTACATGTATATCATAATGAATTTTCTCCTCTATGCTGAAATTCTGCACCCAAATTTACTTTTTCCATTTGCTAATCTAAAGAAATCTAAAGCTAATTGGTTTCACCTTATTAGGAAACAATATGCCATGCCGAAACAAGCAGACTATACAATTGATCATGTTGATAGGAATTGCACAATGCAAGGCATGCATATATTTATAAAACAATCTGTACAGTTATCAAATAACATTTATAAATCATTAAATGTGCAGCAGCAAGTTACAAATTATCAATTTTGTGTGTTTATTAAATCATACACTGAGATTAATAAACTGTTAACACAGAGATATGTCTCGCCTTTTTGTAGTTTTGATAATGCAAATGTTGAAATTAAAATAGCAATACTTAAACATGTAAGTTATGCAAATATTAAAAGTCAATGAACCATGACTGAAGGTACATGGCTAAACAATCTCCATGGAAATGAGATATGCCAATGCTAATACAACTGCATACCAAATACCATTAACTTATCATAAGTTGTTCCCTTTAAACAAACCTAAACACAAACATTTACTTGTAAACTCTGTCATGTCTGTAAAAGTTTCAAAGTCAATGAACCATGATGAGGTGGTGGGGCTATATAATCTCCATGGAAACGAGACTTGCAAGTGCCAATAAATTTGCATACCAAATATCATAGACTTAAACTAATCTAATCACAAACTAATACATGTAAACTAAGCAAAAGTTTCAAAGTCAATAGACCATGACTGAGGGGGCAGGGCCAAATATTCTTCATGGAAATGAGATGTGCCAATGCTAATACAACTGCATACCAAATATCATTGACCTACCACTAGTGGTTCACCATAAACTAGACCTAATCACAAACTAATACATTGTTGACGCCGCCACCGGAAACAACATACCTATGTCTCGCTATTTGACTCCGTCAAGGCGAGACAAAAACACACTCAAACCATTTGACATATACATGAAACAGCTTTCATTGAAGGTACCTATAAATGGTTGTTTTCTTTTTATGAACATTAGTGCAAGTGAATATTTTACAGAAGACAATTATGCATTATGGTAAAGTGTTTTGGAAGACAACTTACTCCAGCTGTTTCTCTACAATATTTTGTTGACCACCATCAATGGTAAATACCAGTAATTTGAATTTGTAGTACTTTCTAATTTCATCGTACCATCTAAAGGTGTGTGAAATTCATCCCAAAGTATGTTACACACAAGATTCATTAGACCTTACTCACTGTGCAGAACTGGAACAACAATAACCTTATTACTTGACCTCATAATACAGTTTTTGTCTCGCTTCCAGCATTGGCGAGTCAACAATATATTAGTTTGTCATTAGGTCAGTTTATGGGGAACTGCTAGTTGTTGGTATGTAATTGTATTAGCATTTGCACATTCTCATTTCCATAGACATAATTTGGCCCTTCCCCTCAGTACAAATGGTCTATTGACTTTTAAACTTTTGCTAAATTTCCATCTATTAGTTCATGATACTTAGGTCAGGTTAAGGGGAACCATTAGTGGTAGGTCAATGGTATTTGGTATGCTGATGTATTAGCATTGGCACATCTCATTTCCATGGAGATTATTTGGCTTCTCCTGTTCAGTAATGATCTGTTGAATTTGAATTTTTTGCATAGTATACATGTTAATGTTTGGGATTAGATCAGTTTAAGATAAACCCTTATTGTTAAATCAATGATAGTTGGTATGCAGTTGTATAAGCATGTGCAAGTCTCATTTCCCTGGAGATTATATGGCCCTGCTCTATCATCATGGTTCATTGACTTTAAACTTTTGCATACCCGGTAGTTTACAAGTTCAAGTTTGTGTTTGAAGGAAACCATTTAGTGACTAATGATAAGTCAATGGTATTTGGTATGCAGTATAAACATTGGCACATCTAATTTCCACCAAGATTATTTGGCCTATCAGCTCAGTCATGGTACATGTATTTTTACTTTAAAAAACTTTAACAGATTTTACATGTCAAAGCTTGTGAATAGATCAGTTTAAGGGCAACCACATATGATAAGTCAATGATATTTGGTATACAGTTGTATTAGCATTGGCAAATCTCATTTCCTATGAGACTATTTGGCTCGGCACCTTCAGTCTTGGTTCATTGACATTGAATGTTTTGCATAGTTTACATGTTCAAATATTGACATTTTAATTTCGACATTTGCATTTTACTATCATTTTATACCTTAGAACATCACTAATGTATTATTGAAAGTGTAAGTGACAATTTCAATATATACCAGTACATGTTATCGCCTCAGTGATAAGTTAACCTGCTCAGTTCTAGTGTGTTTGGGATTATGATTTTATCTTCAGTGAGATCAAGTCAAAATCTTTAAAATGATTTTTTGCTGAATATTAAAGGTTTACCGTATATCGGGTACTTTTCACGATTTGATGATAACAAGGGCAAGTTAAATTTTCACTGATTGATAAAATACATGTGAAAAAATCCCTGTTTATTGACCAACAAAGAATGATGCTGATATCTCATGGTCAAAGTCAAACTTTTGATATCTCATGGTCAAAGTCACACTTGTTGATAACTCATGGTCAAAGTCAAACTTTTGATATCTCATGGTCAAAGTCAAACTTGTTGATAACTCATGGTCAAAGTCAAACTTGTTGATATCTTATGGTCAAAGTCAAACTTGTTGATAACTCATGGTCAAAGTCAAATTTGTTAATAACTCATGGTCAAAATCAAACTTGTTGATATCTCATGGTCAAAGTCACACTTGTTGATATCTCATGGTCAAAGTCACACTTGTTGATAACTCATGGTCAAAGTCAAATTTGTTAATAACTCATGGTCAAAATCAAACTTGTTGATATCTCATAGTCAAAGTCAAACTTGCTGATATCTCATGGTCAAAGTCAAATTTATTGATAACTAATTGTCAACGTCAAACTTGTTAATAACTAATGGCCAAAGTCAAACTTATTAATAACTCATGGTCAAAGTCAAACTTGTTAATAACTCATGGTCAAAGTCAAACTTGTTAATAACTCATGGTCAAATTCTACTTGCTCAGTATTTAGTGGGATTTTGTGTTGCTTAGTCTTTAGTTTTCTATGTAGTGTTTTGTGTACTGTTGTTTGTCTGTTTGTCTTTTTCTTTTTTAGCCATGGCGTTGTCAGTTTATTTTTGAATTATGAGTTTAAATGTCCCTATGATATCTTTTGCCTCGCTTGTTAATTACAAATGGTCAAAGTCAAACTTGTTAATATTGTTGAGTGAAATCATTTTGACACTGAAGCCAGGATACTGGATTTTGAAAAGCTTAGAAGAAAGATGTAGCAATGTATAACAATAACAAATTTAAACATGTAAACTGTGACCACTTTGACTTATCCTAAGAAATTCTTGTTTTCTGATTAAATTTTGTAGATTCAGTACAATTTAGGTAAAATCTCTGGTCTATTGGTGAAGACCATATACTGAATTCTGATTTCTTTGGTTTTTCTATAGTTGGTGTTCTGTATCATTGGCTTATACTGACTCTACATTGTATTCAACATCTCCTTTCATTCAAATGTAAAAGAAATACTGTTAAGTTGACCTTTTTATTTATCATTAATTAAACAACTGAGAACTCCATATAGCCATCCTTATATACATGTAGTTATGTATAGATATAATAAAAATCTAAAATATTATATACATGTAAGTTTGGATGAAATTCATAAACTGGTTTGGGAGAATTCTCTGGCAAATAGTAAAGTATGAAGGGAAAGCTTGACACCTATCTAAATCTCAACTCAAAACAGAAACCAAGTAAAACTTACTCGTCTGCATAGTTATACTAAGAAGTGATATCAGATGAAATGTAACAAGTGCTTTGAGAGATGCTCTTAAAAGGAGTGGTCAACTTAAACTTCAGTTTCATGAAAAACAAGTGAATCTGTGAGCTACTGCTCACTAATGATACCCCCGCCCCGCTAAAAGTATAAGGTAAACAGGAAGTTGTTGAGTGATAAATCTGAAAACGCATCACACGGTATAGCTGACTCATATAAACCCTGAAACCAAATTTCAGAAATCCCTGTAATGTAGTTCCTGAGAAAGATGCGACGAAAAATATTCATAGGACGGACAGACGGACTGACGGATTGACTGACAGACGGACGGACAGAGATAAAACAGTACACCCCCACTTTTTTAAAGCAGGGTATAATAAATTAAATTGGTGACCATTATACATAAACAGGCTATTTGACTTGAAGATGAAACTCCCAGTTCTTAACATATATATACAACCATGAATTTTGGTACACATATAGAAATAAAACCTACATGTATGACATTGCTGCAATTATTTAAGGACTAGGCTACACCCAAATTTGATTGCATTGAATTGTTGTCTTTACTTACTGCTTTCTGTAATACTTACCATATAATTGAGTCTGCTATCAATAAATGGTGTCTGGCCTTGTGAATAATCAACTCGCTCTGGGTTAAGTAAATTGTATGGTTCTTGTGATGGCTGTTCAATGTAGTGATTACGGATGATTTTCACCAAGTCTGGATTATCTGCTGGAACCTGCTGATCAATAAGCTTCTGTAATTTTGTTTTGTAGTCAGGTATAGCAGCTTTATCTTGATAAAATGATTCTGGTTTAAACTCTTTAAGCATTTTAGGAACTTTTCTATTTTCTTCAAATGTACCACTAACAGAAATTCTTTGTTTTCCATCTAAAGAAGCTGACTGACCTATTATTCCTGGACTGATTTTATATTCAATTGCATCAAATTTTGCCCTTTGTGTCTGTAGCTCTGTCAAAACTTCATTGTATTTACTCATAGTATATGTTAATACAACTGCTCCTAATATACAAGCCAATAACCAAGGTTTGTAGTAACTTTTCATGATGAACAAAAAATAAGTCTAATCCTACAAATGCTTATATCCTTTTAATCTGAAAGTAAACAGATCTTTTTATAAAAATAACATTATATTTCACTACAACACTATTACTTCTTTTCACAAAACAAAACTAAAAATATGTATAAGATAAGGATTTTGTCCTTTCCTTAAGGCCGGCAGCCATCTCTAACCAACTTTAATTTAACCTTAGATTCTGTTAAAATATACTTACCGGTAATATAAATAGGGAGATGTTGTTTGACTGCCAATGAGACAACTATCCACCACAGTTCAAATAAAGTGGATGTAAGCAATAGCTAACCGTATGGTCTTCATCAATGAGAAAAACCCATACCGTATAGTCAGCTGTAAAAGGCACGACTGAAAAATATGAAACAATTCAATTGAGAAACTAATGGCCTAATTTATAACAAAACAATTTATGAAAAACAAAACAAGTTGAATTGGCTGACTTGTAAAGGAATTTGTGGACATGAAGACAAAATAGAAATAACTCTTGCTCAAGGTGCATCAATATGAAAATTATATTTCCTGGATAAAAAAAATTGTTCCAGTATTGTTTAATATTGCAGATTTTGATTACATGTAGTTTTTGATGTTAATTTAATTTGTTGATAATGGTTAATAATTATTTTCTACATGGAAAATATCATGAATATGAGTTTTTGGAAAGTCAATTAAATCAGAAAAAAGACAGTCATTATTTCATTCTATATTCCAAAAAAAAACCAACACAGTTTCAATGATAAACATACTTTACCAGTTACTGTCACCTGGAATATTATCCAATAATGTAAGCATTGCATATATATGTTGTGTAAAAGTTGGGATTTTGTACATGTTATAACATGTACAGAAATATTGTATATGTTATAATTTGTACAATGCAAAAATATAAGTTATAATATGTACAAAAGTACTTCTACTTCTACTTCTACCAATACGCGGCCACCATCAATAAGTTGATTATTTTGGCACTTTTGGATGCGCATTTAAAATTTAGACAAAAAATATATAAATATTGAAATTGATTTGAATTGTGCTAAACATCATATATACAGTGAATTTAAAAACATCTTGGCGTTGATCTAGTTCATCTCATGCAGGTAAGTCTTGAAGCATTCAAGACTACCTGCATTGGTGGCAGTATGTGGTAGGGCATTCCAGTCTCGTATCGTCCTTGGGTAAAAAGATTCCTTCCGCACTTCGTACCTCGTACATCATGTACATGTTATAAAAATATTGTACAAAATTTGAAAATAAAGATATATATATCATGTATATGTTTCTATTATTACAACACGTGTCATTAACCTCAATAAATTTACATCATTTTTTAATTTTTCATTCATGTTAGTGTGTTTTGTCCTTTTTGATACAGTTAATGACCTGATGAAAAGTTTTTATAATTACTTAAGGATAGAAATGTCCAAGAAACCTAAATTTCCAGTAAATGTCTAAAAATTTTCGACCCCATTTATCTCTAAAAGTAGCACATGAAGGTATATTTTTTATTACATATCTGAATTGACTAGGTGAAAAATAGCTTGTATGCAAACTTTCGTCAAAAAATCACTGTGGGATCAAAACTGTATCATATGCACTTAAATTTAGCTACGGTTATGGATATTTTGGGTAATTGGGACCAACCTGCACAAGCAACAGTGCTTGCTTCATAGATATTTTTTGGTAGGAATCATGTTACAGACGACTGGTCATATGTGTGGTTCAATCATGTAAAGCCACTTAAAACACGTTCTCATCTAAAATTAGAAATTCTCATTAACAGTCATTTGCCATAATTCGTACTCAAATAGGTCGAATTATTGCTCATAAGACAAACTTATGCAAAAACAAGAAAAATAAAAGAAAAACACGTTTTTCTTTTTATCAAGCACTTGAAAATCGTGAATCTGGCATATTGAACACCTGGTGTATGCTGAACTGAATTGTAATAAATTAACTTGCATTTCTCAGGCCTGTATGCCAGCATACAAACCTGGTGTATGCTAAAGTCTACATTTGATTTATACATTGTATTTCTCAGGTCTGTATGCCTGCATACGAACCTGATGTATGCTAAAGTCTACATTTAATTTATACATTGTATTTCTCAGGTCTGTATGCCTGCATACTGGCGAACCTGGTGTATGCAGAACGGCAAATATTGAATCAAATGTTGTATTTCGCAGGTCTGTATGCTAGCATACGAACCTGGGTGTTTCCAAAAAATCCTTTACTTCAGTAGTTGTGTTTAACACCGATTTCAAGTTTGTTTTTTTTAAACTAAAAGCCTACCACTGACCTCTATATAGGTAAACAGAAAAGCGTTAATTTGCAAGGCAAACCGATCAAACCGGTAAAGCGTTTACTGTTGTAAATCTAAAAATGAAAACCGATTCTCAAGTTCAACGACTATGATCACTTTATTGAGATTACAGTTATCTGTTTTTGCAAATTAAAATTACGGAAAAATGAGGTGATCATAATTTGTACAAGGTTCCAAGTTGTTGACAAAATTTTAAATGACGTCAGGGACCTTCTGACGTAAGGCGGAGGGAATTATAGACGGATAGCACAATGAGGGCCCAATGAGGGCCTTGACTTACGCGAGTTACTTTTTACCAGAACACTTAATTAAAATAATAGCAATTGATTACAAAACAAAATGTTTTTTTTTATACTTTGTATTGGTAATTGATATAAAGTCAAAGAACAAATGGACTATTTATCTGCGTTGAATGACCACTAATAACACCTTATGTCACGCACTCCTATATGACGTCATTTATAAATGTAAACAATGTGAATGATCAATGTCAATGAAGGAGTTCCCATCACGGAGAAGAAAATGGACAATTCATTGAAAAATACGCTCTATTATCTAAATTTTAATATACTAGAAGCAAAACAGAATGTCAGATACATTTACGGTAAGTAAACCTAGCTGTTTTTGTACATTTTCCACGAATTTCATAGAACACCCTCTTTTTTTAGAAGTGACTGACTGACTCAATCCGGCTTGAAAACTATAATATAAGATTATTGATTACGCTAAGATTGTTTTCTCAAGAGGTTTGTCCACTTCAATCAATTTCATGCTAGACATCGTGTGGCGAACTTTACTGCTGTTTTACTATCAAACTGCCCCCCTTGAAAGTATTTAGAGAAAAAATGAATGGGAAATACGATTATGTGTACATCCATAGTGACGTCTCCTTGCATTAGTTACAGAGACGGATTTTAAGGGGGTGCTTTGTGGGAAAAATTTAGTTAATTTATTGAGGAAACAATACTGGAGCGGTCCATTTCTAAGGAAGTCAGTGCCTCCCATCCCATCCCCTTATGAAACTTCTGGATCTGCCACTGAGTTAGTCTCCCGATTTAAAAAAAATTGAAATTCAGCCCCTATCCAGATTTTCAAAATGCATGGCCAATGCCCTTCAGTTAACCCATTAGGTCTTATTCTAACAACTTTTAGGGAAACAACTGTCCCAGGTAAAAAAAAAGAGGGGTTGAGCTCACATGTTAAAACCGCCACACTAGTCTTTATGTGCCTGTCCCAAGTCAGGAGCCTGTAGTTGAAGTAGTCATTGGTTCATGTATGTCGTATTTCTTTTTAGTAAATTGTTTTGCTATAAATTATTGTTTCTTATTTTCATGTTGGGTCTTTTATCATCTGACTATACGGTATTGGTTTTTCTCATTGTTGAAGTCCGTACAGTTGCCTATACTTGCTTACATCCACTTCATTTAGACTTTGGTGGATAGTTGTCTCATTGCAATCATCCCACATCTCCTTATTTTTACAGAGGTTGTATGATGTGTCCTTGTTTGGGAAAACTGTACATTACATTTGTCACATGATCACTGCAGCATTCTGTGATGTGTGTATGTAAGAAGCTGTTACTGTAACGGTGATTTTTGAAAAGCTATCAACAAAATCGAAAGACAGACAGAAAACTTTTAAATTTAGTGAGCAATAATAAACAAAAAAAAGTAATTCAAACAAATTAAACATACATTTATTGCAAAAGGATCAGAACAGCACATTTCAAGAGTGTTCAAATTAGAAAAATGAATGTTATTAAGGAAATGACATATTTCATTGATCTTCAATCAGATGCATGGCAACAAAAAAAATTTCAAGGGAACGACTTCAATTCAACCACTAAGAACCCTTAGTTCATATAAATTCTTAAATCAGTAATTGTGATAATGTTAAAGTTGTGAAGTGTATAATATTCACACATATATATATGTATATAATATGTAGTTTCCATTTCTCGTTTCAGCATTTTTCAAACAGAAGCTATACCTTTCAGGTAACTATTTATGTGTTGCTTATGAATTGAATTGTAACACTTCTTAGTGACTGGATAGGTTAAACCAATGCCTTCCTAGAAAACTACGACACCAATGAACAACACCTAACCTTTTGCTGTTCCTGCTAATAAAGTAAAAATGGCTTTACTAGAAAAGGACGACACCTAGAAAAAGCATCAATTCTTTGGCTTTCTTGATTGAAGGATTTATTTTACAACTCCAGTGTATATGCCATTATACACAATTTTACCATACTATAATGCTATAAATTCACTTATTTTCATACCTAAGCTAGTCCAGTTAAATATCAACTTATGATATGCAGTGAAGACAGATCATTGCAAATTGTTTAAATTACCGATAATTAAAATACATGTATGCATGATTGGCATACATCTTTGTAAAGCAAATTGTATACAGACATCCCCTTAAAAAAACAAACAAGAACTTTGGCATACACCATGTTGACAGGCAGAGATGCAAACACAATGACTTAAAAACTTTGCTGTATCACTGTCTATTTAGTATGCATATTGCCAACTATATCAGATTTTAAGACAGTTTCATTTCTCTCAATCAATTTCTAACCAAGAGTTCCAAATGGTGAAGTTGAAATCATCACTTGTAAATTTTACGGACGCCATCACGAGTTGGTTGACCATTATGGAATAACCGTTTCACAGATGATATCGGATATGTTTCTTACGTCGTAACTACAATCCCTTCCCTTTTCATGAATGTGACTTACCGAATTAGACTATTTACGGGTTTGTAATAACATGAGCAACACGACGGATGCCACATGTGGAGCAGGATCTGCTTACCCTTCCGAGCACCTGAGATCACCCCCAGTTTTTGGTGGGGTTCGTGTTGCTCAGACTTTAGTTTTCTATGTTGTTTCTTGTATACTATTATTTGTCTGTTTGTCTTTTTTCATGCCATGGTGTTGTCAGTTTATTTTTCGATTTATGAGTTTGACAATTCCTCTGGTATCTTTCGCCCCTCTTGAAGTTACTAACTTAGAGCATGATGAAAAATAATAGTTTTACAATTTAAAATATGAATACAACATACGGCTGGTTAGAATGCTTGCTAAATATCCAATAAGTGCCACCAAATATGCAGAAATTTTAGACTGGAGGCAAACCCTACACAAATACACTAGCTCATTGAACACCAGCTTGGTTTGACATGTAAAACTATAATTCAATAGAACATGTCATAGGTGGGTATACAGGCAATCAAATCTTGTATATATCCAAGTAAAAAAAAATAAGTGTTCACCGTACACCAGTATTGTATGCAAGAATACCGTGAACTGAAAATGTCAAACAAATATGCAAACTTTTATGTTCCAATGTGTATAGGACTATAGGTCGGTATGCCGACAATCAAACCTATAATTCCATTTTTACAAGAGTTTATTGAAAAGCGGGTTGATATACAGGAATAAACCCCTGAGTGTTGCAGTTAAGAATTGAGAGCTTTCTTTCAAATTCAAACGAAGTTGAAGGCTATACATAAGTAATTCCTTACATCCACGTAATTCGGCCTTTGATGGCGATGTATGTCTCTTTCACAATCATACACATCTCCTTATTTTCTATGGGGGGTTGGTTATGCAAACATAAGTAAATAAAAAATGTTACTACACAGTAAATGCTTAGCATTCAGGAATACAGACTTGCCAATACAAACATGAATCCAGAATAAAATTTTAGAATCCATGCAGGCATACAAGTACCTGGCAGAAAAATGCCAAAATAAATAATAATTTGAGTCTACATACCCCAGGTTCGTATGCACGCATACAGACCTTAACTATGCCAAAATAAATATACTGAAGGTTCTAAATACACCAGATTTGTATGCAGGCATACAGACCTGACAAATACTAATATCATGAAAGTGAGAGTTTAGCATACGCCAGGTCGGTATGCAGGCATACAGACCTGACAAATTCTAGTATACATTTGTACACATAGAGTAAGAGTTTAGCATACACCAGGTCAGTATGCAGGCATACAGACCTGACAAATACTAGTATATGAATAGAGCGAGAGTTTAGCATACACCAGGTCGGTATGCTGGCATACAGACCTGACAAATACTAGTATATGCATAGAGTGAGAGTTTAGCATACACCAGGTCGGTATGCTGGCATACCGACCTGACAAATTCTAGTATACACATAGAGTGAGGGTTTAGCATACACCAGGTCGGTATGCAGGCATACAGACCTGACAAATACAAGTAAGAGAAAAAAGACTGAATTTAGCATACTTTTCATTGAAACATCTGAAATAAAGATGGGTAAATGCTATGTTATGTATATATTTCAAAAATGCCATAAAAGTATAACAAAAATGCAGAATGAGTATTTTTTTAAGGTTTATTTGCTTCATCTATTTCCTGGGTGTTGAAATAGTTCATTCTAGCATCCTATGAAAAAGGTTTATGATAAAATTATGAAGTTTTGGATTCGCATTTACAAAAAAAGACCACAAATCTTGCAAAAAAATGACAGACAAATATTAATAATGCTATACAGTGACTTTTTAACACAAAATATATCAATCATCCCAAAAGATGTAGCTTTTTCACACAAAAATGAGTTAAGTGGCATATGAGAATTTCTAATTTTAGATGAGAACGTGTGTTAAGGGATTAGTTTTTTTTTCCAAAAGGGATACGAACACGTTCTCATCTAAATTTTGAAATTCTCATTAACGGTCATTTGCCATAATTCGTACTCAAATAGGTCGAATTATTGCTCATAAGACAAACTTATGCAAAAACGATAAAAATAAAAGAAAAACACGTTTTTCTTTTTATCAAGCATTTGAAAATCGTGAATCTGGCATATTGAACACCTGGTGTATGCTGAACTGAATTGTAATAAATTAACTTGCATTTCTCAGGTCTGTATGCCTGCATACGAACCTGGTGTATGCTAAAGTCTACATTTAATTTATACATTGTATTTCTCAGGTCTGTATGCCTGCATACGAACCTGGTGTATGCAGAACGGCAAATATTGAACCAAATGTTGTATTTCGCAGGTCTGTATGCTAGCATACGAACCTGGGTGTTTCCAAAAAAATCCTTTACTTCAGTAGTTGTGTTTTAACACCGATTTCGAGTTTGTTTTTTTTTAAAACTAAAAGCCTACCACTGACCTCTATATTTTCTCCCGATAGGTAAACAGAAAAGCGTTAATTTGCAAGGCAAACCGGTAAAGCGTTTACTGTTGTAAATCTAAAAATGAAAACCGATTCTCAAGTTCCACAACTATGATCACTTTATTGACATGCAAGTTAGATCTATCTGTTTTGTTTTTTGCAAATTAAAATTACGGAAAAATGAGGCGATCATAATTTGTACAAGGTTCCAAGTTGTTGACAAAATTTTAAATGACGTCAGGAACCTTGTGACGTAAGGCGGAGGGAATTACAGACGGATAGCACAATAAGGGCCTTGACTTACACGAGTTACTTTTTACCAGTACACTTAATTAAAATTAAAGCTTTCGATTACAAAACAAATATTTTTTTTTTTATACTTTGTATTGGTAATTGATAAAAAGTCAAAGAACAAATGGACTATTTATCTGCGTTGAATGACCACTAATAACACCTTATGTCACGCACTCCTATATGACGTCATTTATAAATGTAAACAATGTGAATGATCAATGAAGGAGTTCCCGTCACAGAGAAGAAAATGGACAATTCATTGAAAAATACGCTCTATTATCAAAATTTTAATATACCAGAAGCAACAGAATGTCAGATACATTTACGGTAAGTAAACCGCTGTTTTTGTACATTTTCCACGAATTTCATAGAACACCCTCTTTTTTTAGAAGTGACTGACCGACTCAATCCGGCTTGAAAACTATAATATAAGATTATTGATTACGCTAAGTTTGTTTTCTCAAGAGGTTTGTCCACTTCAATCGATTTCATGCTAGCCATCGTGTGGCGAAATTTACTGCTGTTTTACTATCAACTCAAGCTGCCCCAAAAAAATAGCCTTGCAAGGCGTCATACGATTTGAACTACCCCTTGAAAGTATTTAGAGAAAAAAATGAATGGGAAATACGATTATGTGTACATCCATAGTGATGTCTCCTTGCATTAGTTACAGAGGCGGATTTTAAGGGGGTGCTTTGTGGGAAAAATTTAGTTGATTTATTGAGGGAAACAATACTGGAGCGGTCCATTTCTAAGGAAGTCAGTGCCCTCCCCATCCCATCCCCCTTATGAAACTTCTGGATCTGCCACTGAGTTAAAGTCTCCCGGATTTAAAAAAATTGAAATTCAGCCCCTATCCAGATTTTCAAAATGCATGGCCAATGCCCTTCAGTTAACCCATTCAGGTCTTATTCTAACAACTTTTAGGGAAACAACCGTCCCAGGTAAAAAGGGGGAGGGGTTGAGCGCTCACATGTTAAAATCGGCCACACTAGTCTATGTGCCTATCCCAAGTCAGGAGCCTGTAGTTGAAGTTGTCATTGGTTCATGTGTCCTTGTTTGGGAAAACTGTACAGTACATTTGTCACATGATCACTGCAGCATTCTGTGATGTGTGTATGTAAGAAGCTGTAACAGGGTAATTTATGAAAAGCTATCAACAAAATCGAAAGACAGACAGAAAACTTTTAAAATTTAGTGAGCAATAAAAAACAAAAAAAGAAGTAATTCAAACAAATTAAACATACATTTATTGCGAAAGGATCAGAACAGCACATTTCAAGAGTGTTCAAATTGGAAAAATGAATGTTATTAAGGAAATGACATATTTCATTGATCTTCAATCAGATGCATGGCGATAAAAAAACTTTCAAGGGAACGACATCAATTCAACCACTAAGAACCCCTAGTTCATATAAATTCTTAAATCAGTAATTGTGATAATGTTAAAGTTGTGAAGTGTATAATATTCACACATATATATATATATGTATATAATATGTAGTTTCCATTTCTCGTTTCAGCATTTTTCAAACAGTGGCTACACCTTTCATGTAACTATTTATGTGTTGCTTATGAATTGAATTGTAACACTTCTTAGTGACTGGATAGGTTAAACCAATGCCTTCCTAGAAAACTACGACACCAATGAACAACACCTGACCTTTTGCTGTTCCTGCTAATAAAGTAAAATGGCTTCACTAGAAAAGGACGACACCTAGAAAAAGCATCAATTCTTTGGCTTTCCTGATTGAAGGATTTATTTTACAACTCCAGTGTATATGCCATTATACACAATTTTACCACAGTATAATGCTATAAATTCACTAATTTTCATATCTAAGCTAGTCCAGTTAGATATCGACTTATGATATGCAGTGAAGACAGATCATTGCAAATTGTTTAAATTACCGATAATTAAAATACATGTATGCATGATTGGCATACATCTTTGTAAAGCAAATTGTATACAGACATCCCCTTAAAAAAACAAACAAGAACTTTGGCATACACCATGTTGACAGGCAGAGATGCAAACACAATGACTTAAAAACTTTGCTGTATCACTGTCTATTTAGTATGCATATTGCCAACTATATCAGATTTTAAGACAGTTTCATTTTCTCTCAATCAATTTCTAACCAAGAGTTCCAAATGGTGAAGTTGAAATCATCACTTTGTAAATTTTACGGACGCCATCACGAGTTGGTTGACCGTTATGGAATAACCGTTTCACAGATGATATCGGATATGTTTCTTACGTCGTAACTACAATCCCCTTCCCTTTTCATGAATGTGACTTACCGAATTAGACTATTTACCGGGTTTGTAATAACATGAGCAACACGACGGATGCCACATGTGGAGCAGGATCTGCTTACCCTTCCGGAGCACCTGAGATCACCCCCAGTTTTTGGTGGGGTTCGTGTTGCTCAGACTTTAGTTTTCTATGTTGTTTCTTGTGTACTATTATTTGTCTGTTTGTCTTTTTCATGCCATGGTGTTGTCAGTTTATTTTCGATTTATGAGTTTGACTGTTCCTCTGGTATCTTTCGCCCCTCTTGAAGTTACTAACTTAGAGCATGATGAAAATAATAGTTTTACAATTTAAAATATGAATACAACATACGCTGGTTAGAATGCAAACCGTTCAGCTTGCTAAATATCCAATAAGTGCCACCAAATATGCAGAAATTTTAGACTGAGGCAAACCCTACACAAATTACTAGCTCATTGAACACCAGCTTGGTTTGACAATACTAAAATGTATGTAAAACTATAATTCAATAGAACATGTCATAGGTGGGTATACAGGCAATCAAATCTTGTATATATCCAAGTAAAAAAATAAGTGTTCACCGTACATCAGTGTTGTATGCAAGAATACCGTGAACTGAAAATGTCAAACAAATATGCAACTTTTATGTTCCAATGTGTATAGGACTATAGGTCGGTATGCCGACAATCAAACCTATAATTCCATTTTTACAAGAGTTTATTGAAAAGCGGGTTGATATACAGGAATAAACCCTGAGTGTTGCAGTTAAGAATTGAGAGCTTTCTTTCAAATTCAAAGCGAACTTGAAGGCTATACATAAGTAATTCCTTACATCCATGTAATTCGCCTTTGATGGAGATACATTTGTATGTCTCTTTCACAATCATACACATCTCCTTATTTTCTATGGGGGTTGGTTATGCAAATTAACATAAGTAAATAAGAAATGTTACTACACAATAAATGCTTAGCATTCAGGAATACAGACTTGCCAATACAAACATGAATCCAGAATAAAGTTTTAGAATCCATACAGGCATACAAGTACCTGACAGAAAAATGCCAAAATAAATAATAATTTGAGGCTACATACCCCAGGTTCGTATGCAGGCATACAGACCTTAACTATGCCAAATAAATATATTGAAGGTTCTAAATACACCAGATTTGTATGCAGGCATACAGACTTGACAAATACTAGTATACGCATACAGTGAGAGTTTAGCACACACCAAGTCAGTTTGCTGGCATACAGACCTGACAAATTCTAGTATACATTTGTACACATAGAGTAAGAGTTTACCATACACCAGGTCGGTATGCAGGCATACAGACCTGACAAATACTAGTATATGAATAGAGTGCGAGTTTAGCATACATGTACACCAGGTCGGTATGCTGGCATACAGACCTGACAAATACTAGTATATGCATAGAGTGAGAGTTTAGCATACACCAGGTCGGTATGCTGGCATACCGACCTGACAAATTCTAATATACACATAGAGTGAGGGTTTAGCATACACCAGGTCGGTATGCAGGCATACAGACCTGACAAATACAAGTAAAGGAAAAAAGACTGAATTTAGCATACTTTTCATTGAAACATCTGAAATAAAGATGGGTAAATGCTATGTTATGTATATATTTCAAAAATGGCATAAAAGTATAACAAAAATGCAGAATGAGTAATTTTTTAAGGTTTATTTGCTTCAACTATTTCCTGGGTGTTGAAATAGTTCATTCTAGCATCCTTTGAAAAAGGTTTATGATGAAATGATGAAGTTTTGGATTCGCATTTACAAAAAAAGACCACAAATCTTGCAAAAACATGACAGACAAATATTAATAATGCTATACAGTGACTTTTTAACGCGAAATATATCAATCATCCCAAAAGATGTAGCTTTTTCACACAAAAATGAGTTAAGTGGCATATGAGAATTTCTAATTTTAGATGAGAACGTGTTTACATGAGGGTTGTAATGGGGGAACCTTCATGACGAATAACGATAAAAAAATCTTGCCAAAAGAAGTTAACGGTAATTTTTGGTGCGTGACAATAAAATGTACACTTTCTTTTAGATGATAAAAAAATCGACTGATTTTGACAAATCACGTTAATTTTTTTCCAAAAATAACGGTAACGATAATTATTTGAGACCTCTGACGAATCACGATTAGGATATTTTGACGAATCACGGTAAAATTTTAACCAATTTGACGCTAACGGTAGCCGAAAATGACCGTTTGACGCCTGACGGTAAAGGGCATTCCTACCCTCATACATAGTATTAGTCCAAATAATTAATGACGTCTTGGAAGGCTATTTTAAATTTTGCTTTGACGCCTTCCTGTAAGGCGTCAAAGAAAAAAATATAATAGCCTTTCAAGACGTCATAATTATTTGGACTAACATAGTATTAGTAATTTAGTTTTATTTGATACACAAACTATCTTTCAACAGCCGCAATACCTTATACTATAATTTCGTCCTGAGACTGTTTGTATCCATATAATTAATTATTACTTCGTCTTGTTATGACCTTTTACCTAAAACTTGTAAAACTGGTTTAAACTAAAGATAACAGTATCAGCAGTAGATCCATACATCGTTGTAAAATTAAGCGTCCTGGTAACCGAGACTGTAGATACGTGTCGTGAAGCTCCGGTAACGGCTTCGTTCGTCCTGATTACAGGTTCGCCCTATTTTTATGATACATTAAATTTAATGGTATTTAGACTTGTATACACATATATACATGTATTTGTTTGTTAATTATAGTAAAGAAAATACATATATATCATATTAAAGAAAACACCATATTTTTAGAATTAATGATGTCTTCAATATTATATTTGTTTTTTAGGGACTGGTCATTTTGTCTTCATTGGGAGGTTCTAGGAGGAAACATTGGAATTTCTCTTATTTATTTCAAGTCCCACTTTGAAATAGAAAAATTCAGACCCTTTCAATGACATGAATATATCATCCCTATGACATCAAACCATCAGTCCCGGATATTTTCGTTCTATTGTTGACACATAACTCTTCATTCACGGCTGGTAATCAGGCTACACACGCAGAACAATTGGTTCTGCAATGAAAACCGTGAGAGGATTTTCCGGTTATGCTTGAGTGGAGTGGAGTAATTGTCACCGCTTCAAAAGGTATGTACATTTCTAAATCGCAGTTTTCTAATTCAACTGATTAAAATATTGAAAATCGGAGAACGCTATGCTGTGGTGAATACTTTAAAGCAGAGACACATGTATCATTAAATGTTGTGCATGCAGTAAAACTCCTACAAAATCAATCGTCCCACGAGTAATTGCCGAAAAAAGTGACATTTAAATTTTGATATGGTTCTATTAACAGACCTACAAGTTCAGATTTTAGTTTTTTTTTCTGTCAACGGGATTGAATGTCGTTTTGGGCGGCGTGTACGCTGTCCGAAGGTGATAGACGTCTTAATAAATCTAAAAACTGCCAATTTTCATTATTTCATGCGTGAGGGGATCGGTTCTGATTGAGGACATCGTGAATGCGTGAGGGGAAGTGCAATATACTAGTATACTATATATGGTTAATGCACCCCCTTTCCAAAATCCTGGTTCTATTTGCTCTCTTTTCCCCTTCTCATTCCGATGCATCGTTTACATTTATGACGCAAATAACCACAATATAAAAATAGGTTCTATATCTTTCCTGACAGATTTACATCATAATTTATTTTTAAAAAGTCATCTTTATAGCGAATATAATATAAATCCGAACGACAAAGCCGGACCAAGGGTTACTTAAACTCAATAATTAAATATGATATGATCACTTCCACACAATGAAGAACAATTAATTTTATTAAATATTCATGACCACCTCTTACACGATCTCGACGTTTAAACAACCGCCTTGGTGGGAATCTCGAACACCGAACTGGTAAAAAATTAACTAGAAAATTGGTAAAAAATTGGTATTTGCGGCTTCCACGTAAAGCACGCCGCATTTAGCCGTAAGAGCAACAGATTTTCGTAAATAATGTAATACTAGTAAGTAAATATTGTTGTTATTCATTTGTAGATTAACAATCATATTTCAATTATCTCTGAATCGTTCCTTTCTCAATTAGTAGATATTATTTTTTATTTTTTTTTCATAAGGTGGGGGGAGGGGGTCAACTTTTTATATGAAAAATAAGGAGATCTGATATTATTGCCAATGTGGCAACTATCCACCAAACTTCAAATGAAGTGAATGTTAGCAATTATGGACAACCATACGGCCATCAACAATGAGAAAACCCCATGCCGTATAGTCGGCTTTACAAAACACGACAGGCAAAATGTGAAACAATTCATTAGAGCAAACTAAAGGCATATAACAAAACAATTTACTAAAACAAATATGACAGACATGAACCTAGGACATGCACTGAACTACAGACTCATGACTTCAAACAAACACATAAAGAATGTGGCGGGGTTAAAACAGGTGTGTGAGTGCTCAAACCTACCCTTACCTAAAAATAAACTGTAAAAACAGTTGCAATTTGCCTAAATTCAAAAAATTGGTACGAGGCACAAAAAAACAACTTGCATAAAATGAAAATAAAAACAAAGCACTGAAATAAGAGTACTCGCAGTTACTGAAAGCTAGTTCAAAGACATTTACAATGACTGTTTAGCAACAATTACCATAAAATTGGACTTAAGAATGCCATGGCACACTCTGTACTCACTAATTATATTTTCATGTTGAAAAATTACGACCAAATCTGCATATTTACCCTGACAACTAAAACAAGAAGCTCCAAATCGATCCATTGGAACACTTATGTCACAAGGAAATGTGATAACAAAAGTAACAAATGGCTGTGAAAAAGTTGGGACCAATCAGAATCAGTTGGTGGTTACGGTTTACGTCCGTATGGAACAAAAATAACTTAATACATGTAATAGGATGACACTGATTTTTTTTTTTTCAATTTTTAGCAAATCCATCCGTATCCCTCAGCTATATAATATTGGCAAAGATAAAAAGATATATAAAACTTTACACTTTTTCCCAAAAAATCAGAATAATGAACCATCTACATTTAAGTGGCATTCGGAATAAAGATGTTTTATTAACATTTTTTTTGTAAATGAAATACAACCATTAGTAATCCAATCAATAGACCAAAAAATATGAATGGGATCCTGAACTAAATTACTGGTTTGTATCTTTCAGCTATGTATGTATGATACTGGACTGGGTCCACATCAGGTCAACAGATTTTTCACCAACATCAATTTACCAGGGATTTCCCAAACATCATTGAAAAAGAGAGAGAGGGAGGTGTTTGAACCGATTAAACAAGTTGCAAAGAGATCTTTGGATGACTCGTCGGAAGAGGAAAAGAAGGCATCAGAACGATTGAGGTATTTTACATGCACTTGCTATATATTTCCTCTTATAGAATTTAAAACAATTCTTATAAAACAATTATAGTTTTCATTAGGCCACTCCAAATTTAAGACCTGATTTTGGGACTTTTATGTACAAAAATTGGGGAGAGCGAGCAATTAAAAAATCGAAATAAAGACCTTAGAAAGTAATACCTAAAATTTGGTGAGAAGGAGGAATATTGAAATGTATTTCTACAAACCTTCTGTTTTCTAAAGCTAGAAATAATTTTTCGACATAGCGATCCTAGATTCCGTCGTCGGCGTCGGCGGTGTCAACATTAATATTTAGTGAGCGGTTAAAGTTTTTCAGTCATCAATAACTTCGTCAAACCTTCATGGAATTCTATGAAATTTTGACAGGAGTTTGTTTATGACCATAAGACAATATCCAGAGCGAAATATGAAAATATTTATTTTCATTTTTCTGTATTTTACTGATGAATGAACTAATATTTTTCTCTTACGGTTAACAAGTAGATACAGTCTGGGGTTAAAAGTTTGTTACACATCAATTACTTGTCAAACCTTCATACATGTAGAATTTTATGAAACTTTGGCAGAAGCTTTTTATGATTAATAGATAATGTCTGAAGTAAACTTTTGATTTTTAAGCCCCACTTAGGGGCATTATGCTTTTCGGTCTGTTCGTTCGTTCGTTCGTTCGTTCGTTCGTTCGTTCGTTCGTCCGTCCGTTCGTCCGTTCGTTCGTCCGTCCGTCCGTCCGTCTGTCCCGCTTCAGGTTAAAGTTTTTGTTAAAGTTTTTTGGTCAAGGTAGTTTTTGGTGAAGTTGAAGTCCAATTTACTTGAAACTTAATACACATGTTCCCTATGATATGATCTTTCTAATTTTAATGCCAAATTAGAGTTTTGACCTCAATTTCACGGTCCACTGAACTTAGAAAATGATGGTGCGAGTGGGGCATCCGTGTGCTATGGACACATTCTTGTTTCTTTTTTATTTTCTGTATTTTTCTGATAGATGGACTTAAGTTAACATGTTTTTGCTTTTTTCTTGGGCAAGCGGTGACACTTAAAAAAATGTTGATTTCATTTCAATATAGTGACAATTGAGATATGTTCAGGAATAGCAGTGAAAATATTATATAACGTTTCCAAAATTTTGAGCAAGCGAATTCGAAGAACTATGAATCAATTCAAGTGACCTATAGAAAGATAGTCAATGATGAAAATATACTATTTCGGCACTTTAGTCTTATTTGTTCAATCAGCAAAACAGTTAGTATAAACCGAGGCCAAAGGTAGAGGTCAATATACAGTTATGGATACTTTCATACTAAATATTTTTTGTTTTACATGTAACACGTTCTATGCTAACGAAAAATAAGTAAAGTATTAGTTGCATTATATCGAATTGTAATTAAAAAAAAGCACACAACTCACTACTGCGTCTATACCTAGTTGCATTTCGAAAGTGAAGAAATATTTTTTTTCAGTGTTTCAAATAGTGGAGATAATGAACCAGTGTCAGTTGTTAAGTATGACATGGGGTGGCAGAAGAGGGGAAGTGGACGAAAATAGAACTCAAAATCTGGAGTCGGAAGTATTATTGGCCATTTAACCGCGAAATTAATTGATTTGGACTTAAGGTCAACAGACTGTAGAATTTGCTCTTATTGGGAAGGAAAGGGAAATGAACAACCATTGCACAACTGTACTCGAAATTGGTACGGCACCTCTAAAGCCATGGAACCAGATGTTGGGGATAGTTTAGTACAGAATATTGAGGAGAAAGGCTGTAAGTAGCAAACGTTATCATGGATTACGATACGACAACCATAGCAAGAATACGCAGCAAAATAGACCACGAAGTAGAAAAATGGAGTGATATGGGTCATACTAGAGTGCAACTTGAAACAAGTTGTACAAAATTAAAGAAAAATACAAAAAAGACTTATCTACTGATGATATCGCTCATCTTCAAAAATGTTTCATGTATGCTATACAGTCTCACAAAAATGACCCAAAATCCATAGCCGAAAACATTTCAGCAATTGTTCCCCATAGTTTTAACAGACATGATCAATGTAATGAAAGCTGGTGCAAATATCTACAAAATCCAAACAAATATAGACCTACTATCCAGTTAAATAATCTTTATTTGAGAGTTGAACTGGAATCCGTTTTTATGAAATATGTAGAGGAAAAAAATGTTAACAAATTGGCACCATGTGGATCAACCAAGGATAATGAATCATTCAATAACATGATAGCACAAAAAGCACCGAAAAACAAACATTTCTGTGCTTCAGAGAGCTTAGAAAGTAGAGTTATGTGTGCAGCAGCCCAGAAAAATTTTAAATTTGATTATATTGCGCAAATAAACGAGGAATGTGGTCTGTCACCCGGTAATCACACAACGTAAACGTCTGAAAGTTTGACGAGAAAGAGAAAACTAAAAAACCAATTCAAGGGAACAACTGAATTTAAAAGAAAGAAGTTCCTCAAATTAAATGTTCAAAAGCAAGAGCAGGTTGTTGGAGAAGTTCGTGAAGGAGTGACATACCAAACGGCAATTGATATACAACCAACGTCTGCAACTGACATAACAATGATTTCAGCTCCAATTACTCCCCCAATACTGAACAGTATCAACATTGATGATGGGTCATATACTAGAGTCTTCTTTGACTTAGAGACCAGCTCATTAGCTATGGACTGTGATATGTTGCAAATTTCTGCTATTTACAATGATAATTTATTTAACCAGAGCTAGAAATAAATATGCATCAGAAGTCACCGGCTTAACCGTTTCTCACAACTTTTTATGTTACAACGGTCACAGAGTCGATTCATGTCTACCGCAACAAGCTCTTCAAACTTTATGTTCTGGTAACACAATATTCCTTCTCAGAAATTAATTTTGTTAGGACATAACTGCAGGCGATTTGACATGCCAAGACTAATGAATACGTTACAACAATACAATCTTGCAGCTTCATTTGCAGAAAAAAGTCTCTGGTTTCATAGATACACTGCATTTGTTCCCAGTTTCCAGACTTAAAGAGCCACAAACAAGAGCAACTTGCACAGACTATTCTGAAGAGCACTTACAATGCCCATACCGCTTCAGATGATGTTAAAATATTGCAAAAACTTGTAAATGCTTCTGAAGCGTCACATGAAGAGGTTATTGCCCATCCATTTTGTACTGAATCTTGTATAGAACTTTGCAAGCACTCCAAGCTGTCAGCTATACGATACAATCCTTTGAAGCAACTTCTTCAAGACAAAATTGTGTCGTCAGTATTATTGAAAAGAATTGCTGACAGTGGTTTAGATCTAAACCAATTATTGCTAGCGTACACCCGAGACCCTGAAAAAGGTATACAAAGTGTACTGTCTGAGAAAAGACATGACGGACAAGTCAAGAGTAACAGCACACAGGTGTACCGCGAAGAAAATAAGAGATTTTATTGCAAATCGATAAAAATTAAAACTTTTTTGAAGAATTGTTTTTAGTATTATTGCTATGTATAATGTATGAAATCATAATGCATGCACTTTGCAGAAACAAAAATCACAACGAATGAATTGTGCATACATATAGCAATTTGCATAAATATACATGTACATGTACAGTGATGTACTCATAATTTGTCTAGGTGAGCTATCACTTTGTATTCATTAAGTTCTTTTTTTTAATCGAACATAATCTCGCTGAAACATCCAGGGCATTTATTATTTGCATCCTTTTTATTACGATAACAGCAAACACGACAGTCATGTTACTAAATAGTTTTGATAAAAAGTATGGAGAATTTATGATACATTTTTCTTCCTTTTGTATTTAATAAAATGTCTAAAGGGTACACTTTACTTGTAATAAAACAAAGGGTGGAATATATTTAAAGGTAATTAAGTTAAGCAGTACATTCTATTATATTTATTATATATATCATAAAATATTATTTGAAAATTGTATGGTGAGGTGTAAGTAAAATCTGAGTTTGAACAAACTAGGGTGTCATTTGTATTATTGTTTTATATTGATCAGTCTATCAATACTATTACTGTCTATGTAATAAATTTATTTCACTCCTGAAACTTATCACTGTTACTTCGTAAATGATATTGATGGAGCATTAACAAACTATTTTAGAAGATTTTATTATATGAATTGGGTTTTGATTTAAACAGAATACTTTGCCATAACCGGATAATGTTTTCGGTGGGATATCACAATATCGATAAAATGTTCATTGGTTGAAGCAGTATTATAAAAATAATAATAAGATATGGTACAATTGCCAATGCGACAAGTCCCCACCAGACCAAATGACGTAGGAGTTAGCAACTATATGTAATCAGAAGTCCTTCAACAATGAGAACAAACAACCTTACTCATTGCAAGCTATAACAGACCCCGAAATAACATCTATAAAACAACAGAAAGTTTACGAGAAAATTAAGAGACTGATTTATGTACAAAATAAAAAACGAAAAACAAATATAATATTTAGCAACAATCGAAATCGGTGTTTGTCTCCCACATATAAATACATTATACATCTAGGACGAATATACATGTAATACAAATAAGGGAGTGACAGCAATGCTATGAACATTTTCAAACATGCCATAGATTTTTAGGTCAAATATGGTATGCATACAGAAGTATATTAGCCACAAGCATAACATGATTCAATTTTCACGTTTACATAGCGGGTATCCAAAGAATCCTCATTTTCCAATGGCATTTCCAAATTTCCAGCATTCATCCTGGACGACCCCTATAACAGGACAGTCCTGATGACACTTAGTGAGTGACTGAGGACTTACATATATCTATCGCAAATTTGTTTTTGTCCTGAACATGCATGAACTGTTTGCCACTGGACATTTAACAAACAATCCATCAATCAACCAGCTTTCAGTAACTTTGAGTATTCTAAAATCTACACGTAATAACCATAATTATTCAAATTCCTAAGCAGGTAGGGATTTTACAGTACATGATATCAGAAAATATGAATTTCTTGAATTTTATTATATATAGAATGAACAGAACCGAACTTCTGCATCAGACATCGACTGTGTGTGAGTGTATGTGTTTGTGAGGTCGTGGAGGGTGAAGGTTTAAGTATCAAAAGATGAATGGTCGATGCCTAGCCCAAATGATAGTATTATTTATAGATTATATAGTAGTCTCAGTGTTTACGTGCCGATTTTTTTAATGAAGGGTAGTCAATATGTACTATCAATTGACGTGTATATCAATTATCCTCAATCAGAAAGGAATAGATATGAAAATACTAAACAGGATGTACTGCTTAATAAATGGGCTACGCTGGGCAATGCATTTTGTAATTATTTTTTTTAGATTTCCGATTGTACTGCGTTAATTCATCAGTCAGATGCTTTTGTAAAATTATTTATAATTCTTCGAACTTTCCTTCACGTATATTTTTCATGAAAAAATGACCAGTAAATTTAATGTTTTTTGTTCACAAAATTTGCAACTAAAAATGCTAAAAACCGTTTTCCTAAAGCGGCCCCAGACCCCCTGCCGTAAAGTGTGACTTCTTTCCAACCTTCCCTAATATTTTCAAAACTAAGTGAAATATCTCGTCCTGCATCAATCCCTGCACATGTCGATCGACCCATGCGAAACCAATAATATTAGATCTATTGTTGATATGTTCTCGGTCTGAATACACATCAAATATCTGCCACTGAACATTAAAACGTTTTTTCGGGGTTCGTATGGATAGTAAACCCGGCAAATTGTAACAAACCCCTTTGTCTCAGCTTTGTCTTTTACCGACAGAACCAAATGTTTTGGCAAATTGGATTCCTATCATTTCAAAATAAAATATCTAAGCTTCACCAGAGGTCTTAGAAATCAGAACTAGATGAAAGAACAAAATTGCAGAGCATTTAATTTTGATCTGGATTATTTAAAATTAAATTTTGCATTTCTAAGTAAAGCAAGTCTTTACCAGGAGTTCTTCCAAAATCAATACAACTTTGAATAAATAAAGGAGTTTTAAGATCTCGACACCCCAGTAGTCCGACACATGTGAAGGCCGTAATTAAAAATCTTCTTCATAGAATCGGCAAAAGTGGTAATTAAACTATTGTCTACTTTCCTTTCTGAGTATAAAGAATTAAATGAAAAAGACAGCATTTCCCGTCTGGTATGTAAAAAATACCACGATCCTATGAAAATAAGGCAATGGACAACCTTGCAACATTTTGCTTTACTACTATAACGTATGACCGAGCTATTTCATAAAAAAACACTCCGCTAAAAATTGAATTAGATTGATAGATTGCTGTTTACTTTTAGTCCAGTGGCAAATATTTCATGCATGTTCAGGACGAGAAATAAATTAACAATAAATACAATAAGTATGTCCTGTAATAGGTAATCAACCGGATTAAAGGTTGGAAAATTTGGACTGCCACTGGAAAATGATCAGCCCCGGGGTATATTGGTGAGGGACAGAATTCTGACCGGACGTGTCTGCTTATTTATACATCCCGCACAGCCAAACGGACGCTCATCATTAGCAAGGGTTTTACTGCCTGTCACAAAAAGACCAAAAGTGAACATATTTCTATACCATTTTCCAAGTCATTCTTAGGGCGAAGAGAATATAAAGAACATTTTCTCGTCGTAAAGGAAAATGTCCAGACCACAATATACTCCATAAAACGGTCAACACTGAATAGATTTCATTTGCAATGAAAAGAAACTTATTTTATCCAAGCATGTTTGTTTCCATTTATCTTCCCTAAACTTGAATTTAAAGATCGAATACTGAAAAAATGAAAGTCAAAATATCCGTAGTAAAATTGTACAATCGATAATATTTTGGTTTTTTTTTTGAACACTTTATCAAGGTTGTTACAAAAAACTCAGCATCATTGCGGGTCCTTAGATAAGTATCTTATCATAAATGATAGCCGAATCGGTTCCAACATAAAAGCACGACTATCTGACCATATGTTCACTCTTAAGACCATTATTGATAAGTATTGTAGCACAAAGAAGAACGAGTGTTTTTTGCTTTTTTGATTTAGAGAAGGCTTTCAATATTGTCATACACCAAGGGATAAAACTCAAGTTATTAAAAATCGGTCAGGTTTTAACTTTTACAATATCATTAAGAGTATGTATGCCCTGAGTAAATTTTGTGTTCTATCAAAAAATAGAGTGAAAGTCTTTTTAAAGGTCCTTGATTATCAAAATTTTCAAAAATGACCTTCCTGATTGTCTCGAAAATTCGCCTGATCCAGTCTTTGGTAATTGATGAGCAGTCCATTATTTATTATATGCAGATGATAATATTGTCATTTTTCTCAACCTCAGGAAAGATCAGGAAAGGACTTCAGAGTAAAATTAATCGATTAAGTACGTATTGCATAGACTAGTGTTTGAGAATTTGTCCCAATAAAACAATAATAAGATGCTTGTTTTTAATAAAGCAGACAGGCATATTAAGCATTTTATCTTAATGAAATATTTATTGATTGTGATCAACATTTTAGTGCATCTCAATCTCTTTCCTTCGGTCAAAGGGAATTGAATGACAAGGCATTAAAAGCATACTACAAGCTATAAGGACTTCTTGTCATTGAATCCAAATATAAAACAGTCTTCATGTGTTTGATCAATTCTTTTAGAAATAGAAACAGTTTAGTAATTTTGAGATAGTTTAAGCTATTCAAAAGAAATTTTAATCTCAGACTAAAACAGTAGATCAGGCTTATCCTAAGCTTCTTTCAGGATATATGTAAACTCTTTCCTGGTGTGTTGGAAAGGGCAACACATCTTGCCACCCTTTCACAACTAAGGCAATTCCCTCCGCATTTTGGCATAACAAAGCCTATGATCAGATAATGACGTAGGCTTAAAAATATGAGTTCATCTTTTCATTTAATAAAGGAAGCATATTTGGAGTCAACTTTGCTACACGAGTAAAAATTCCCTCATGGTATGGATATTTCAACTTACAAAAGAATATAAAATGTGTTGGTAGTTTAGCTTCTACAAGCAATTATAGGCATACATTTTTATGCAAAAGAAATCTGTATCAGTACTACAAGGATCAATAGAGACTCAAAATGCATATCTGTTGATAGAAAGCTTTGTAGCTACAACACCTTCAAGAAAAATTTCGGTCTTGAAAAACATATGATTATATTACGATCCCCTGAGCGAGGGTGAAAATTCACGCGCTTGCGTATTGCGTTACATAGTAGGACTACGAATAGAGCAAGGTCGTTATCACGTCACTTCCCGGTAAAACATAGTATGTTTCAGGAGCACCTCAAATGCAATTGATGATGAAAATCTTTTTATTTTTTATGCCCACAATCTCAAACTACATTGTAAGAGAAAATGCATGTTTTCTAAGATTAACTCACTCTGTTCCAACTTTAAACACTTGATTCCTAGCCAGAAACTGATCGATCTACTTAATGTAGAGTTGACATATTAATTTCTGTTTGTAACTTTAATGATGAATGCCAAATATAGATCTATAATATTATCTACACTAGACACGAGGATGGCATGTTGGTACCTAAACTCACCAATAATGATATGCCCTTTGTATGTTTTTAGTTTTAGATAAACAGGATTATACCCAGATAAATTTATGTTTTCTACTTTTTCCTAAAACAATGTGTGTTCCTTGTGACATCATTGAATGGAAATAAAACGTCTTTTTTCATACCCTAATTTATTTTATAATTAACGTTTTTCCATACCCTAATTTATTTTAAAATTAACGTTTTTCCATAAACTCAAAAAAAATTTTGGAATTTATTCATATATAAAAACCTGCAAAACTGTGCCAATAAAGAATAATCTCTTTTATTCGATTACAGAAATAGATTTGTTGGTCATTTGATTACAGAAATAGAGTTGTTGGTCATTTGATTACAGAAATAGAGTTGTTGGTCATTTGATTAGGAATACAATAAACGTAAACAACAGACAAACGACTGTTTAAAATTTAATGGGATCTCAGCGAATCGCAAAATAAAACCTCGCATTTTTGCCGTGGGTCTTTAAATCTAAAAAATAAATGCACGCATTAATTTCTGAATTTACATTTCTGGAGCCATTTCGAAGGTTTTCTATACATTTTTTTCAAAATGAAGTGATGCTAATTTCTAATTTGACAACAACGTTAGTTTGACAAGTAAATATAATTTGCCATTTGATTATACACTTTATAATTTGGTCGTTTTTTACTTTTTGTACTTCTTCTCTTGATTGCCTTTATATTTTATTCAATTCAATAGTGTTGTTGATTATAAGCCCTACACTTACTTAGTATGTGACAAGAAAATCAAATAAGGACAGTAACATGAAATATTATTTATATTACAGAATGTGTACAACTAGTTAAGCATAATAACTAGACCAATCTCAATCTTCCATAACCCGAATGATCACTTTGGATGACCGTTAAAACACATGTGTGTGTGTGTGTGTCAGATAACGATAGGCCCTTCGTACATGTACTTATCACAGAACTTATCATTGGATTACGCTTGATACATAACGACGACCGAAATTGATTATGCTTGGGTTTCAGTTTCCCTAACTCAATATTGAGTTTTCTTTACATCTTGCATATTCTTATGACTGTTCTTCATTTTTCATTGAAAAAATTTCCTATTAGTTTTCGTTTTGCATATAAGAAATATTATAAAATTCGAATCCATATATAATGCATTCTTTAAAAGTGCCCGTTTGACGGATACGTTAACGTACCCGTTAATTATCGGGCTTAACGGAACATTTAACGGAGGCTTTGTGAATACGAATTAAAATTAGCGGAAACTTAACGGAGATATTAACGGGTCCGTTAGCTAACGGATGCTTTGTGAATAAGCTCCCTGGTTCTTTTAAATTCTTGCATATTGCATGTGATTCTAAAACGCTGCAATGAAACAGATTATGAGTAAGAGTTATCTTGTGAACATATATTTGTTCCGCATAATACTTGTTCCCCCTGGAACAAAACTATGGATAATAAAAGTTCTTGGGAACAAACATTACACAGGGGCGTTTCTAGGATATTTGAAAGAGGGGCGTAGAATGAAATCTGGACCTTTTTTTTTGTTAAAAAAAACATAAAATAACTGTGAAATGCACTAATGTAACGGTTCCTGACTTGGAGCATGTATATTTTATAGTTAAAGTGTCAGAGTTTGACATTTTTTATGCCGAATTCTCTCCATTAATTGTCTATGGTATATTAAAATACAATATTAGCAGATTACGATAATTTTTTTTAAAGGAGGGGGGGTGGGGGTGGGC
Organism: Mytilus coruscus; assembly: GCA_017311375.1. Taxonomy (NCBI): domain Eukaryota; kingdom Metazoa; phylum Mollusca; class Bivalvia; order Mytilida; family Mytilidae; genus Mytilus; species Mytilus coruscus. The sequence goes on from CM029596.1 coordinate 40,245,995, forward strand.
GTACGCCCATTACGCCCTCACCTGGACCCGCCCCTGTTACATAATATTATTTCCACCTTCATATAAAATATTTTCCTGGAACTTAAACGTCATATGGTTTCATAATATTTGTTCCTTTAAAGAAAGAGTGTCATTGGATTTTTTACACCTGATTACATCTTTATTCTTAATTAATGTTCACCATACATGACATTTACCTGTACATGTAGTACATGCAAAAAATGGAGTCTAAGGAATACAACAAAATTTTAACATATTTAAACGATGGCTCTTATTCTAAACAAGGTAAAATATTTAATATTTTATTACTGCATGCTCCACTGTGACTTACTTAACTAAATGGTCTGTTAGTCTGTACCAATGAAGAAAGTTTAGCTAATACTTTAGTTAAGCATGAAGTTAGCCACACATTTCAAATGAAAATGCCTGTACTTTATTATTGGAAATTTACTTCCATACATTTGTAGCTAGAAATAATTTTGGATATTGTAGTATATATTCCAAGAACTTGGATCATATAATAAATATTTCTACTTTATTTATCTAATAACCATGATAACTATTCCTGGAACATTTATGAAATAGCCAATATTTCAATATGCCTGGAACTTTTATAATATAACAAATATTCCTAGAACTTTTATAATATAACAAATATTCCTGGAACTTTTATACTATTACAAATATTCCTGGAACTTTTATTATATAAAACATTGACCATAATATTTATTCCAAAGAACTTTTAGCATATAACAAAAGCTCCATTGGGAACTTTCCTTGTGTAATATTTTATCCTTTGTGAAGAAAAAATTCTTATAGCATTGGATAAACTATTATATAAGGAAAGTTCCTAATGGAACTTTTGTTATATGCTAATAGTTCTTTGGAACAAATATTATGGGGGAACTTATATTCTGTCACAATCTTTCTTAGGTGTTCTGTACCCACTTCATCAACAAATGTGATAGTTTTACTCGGTGAAAAACAATTGTGTGGTGTATCAAAATATCATTATCTGAGCTTATTATTGACAAAATTTATGAGATGGCTAAAACTGTAGCAAGGTCAGCAGGGAGAGTATTGAGTTTACTGATTGTAAAGTGTAAAGCACATGGAAGTTTCCACTTTAATACATACACTAATCTTTTTTATAGCCTGGTCTGGTCAGTTATAAGTTATGGTGCAACCATCTGGGGCACTAGAGATTTTTCATGCACAGAGCTATCTGGTTTTTATTGGTCTTGGTATATATAAACCAAATTATGCCATTAATGGGGATATGGGTTGGAAACCCCCATGTGTTAAGCAGTGGAGTTGTGGTTTTAGACACTGGGCTAGATGTAATGTTATGTCAACAGATAGAGTGAATTATGAAGTTTTTCGATGGGCTTTTAGAAATGCTGCTAATAAAAAGAAAAAATGGTGTAACAAAATTTAGGGATGCAATTTCTATTTAATCACTGATTTAGAGAATGTGTTGCATAAAAATGTTATAACACAGTTAGAAGATTTTTTATTGGATAAAAATAAGGTAAACTGGCATTGTCACAAAATGTTGGAAAAAAAATTACAGACTTATAAATTGTTTAAAGATGTTTTGAAAGACAGACGTATTTGAGTAAGAACATTTCAAGTCGATACAGAATTGCATTTGCTAAATTTAGGAACAGGTCGCTATGAAAAGAAAACTGTAAATAAAAGAGTTTGCTTTTTATGTAATAATCAAGTTGATTGAAGATGAGAAACATGTTTTATTAGACTGTCAAAGTTTGTTGATTCTAATATTTTATCTGATGATGGTAAGTTTATATATCTTTGTGAAAGTACTGATTGTTATATGATTGCCAAGACCTGCTAATATAATAAATATTGTAAGTAGAAGAAATAGTCAGTTTTTTATATGCTGGATTGATAGTTATGTTTTTACAGAAATGAAATGTTTTATAGACATGATACAAATGTAAATATATAGTTATAATTTATTTGAATTTCTATAGTTTCTCATAATTCTTTATAGAATGGCACTTGTACTTCAACATATAAAGTTGCTGTTTTACACGATGTATATATTTTATGATGATTGTATTATATGTATTACAAGTGGCGAGACTATAAAATAAAAATATTGGAAAGGCCTAACAAACGCTAAAAATGCTTTCCAGTAGGCCATAAATTTTCACTCATTTTCATAAATTTATTATGATGATGATGATGGATGGCTGCTTAATGTCCAGGGCAAATTAATAATATGATATACATATTCAGGACGAGAACATGTTAATGTAATATGAATATTTACCCTTTTGTACTAGACCAACCGACGCTGAGCCGGATTTTTAACGTGCTAGTTCACAAGGTAAGTCCGCAGGAAGACATGTCACCCTACCCGGACACATTATTCTGACTCCGAGCCGACCTGCCTTTGTTCTTACTCCTTAATGCCGCGTGCTTAGCGGAGAAGCAGCAAATACCAATTTTAAAGTCTTTGGTTTGACACGGCCGGGGTTCGAACCCATGACCTCCTGCACTCGAGGAGAACACGCTACCACGAGACCACCGTAAATTTATTATGTTTATCTTGCATATACTTAATGTTTCAATGACTTTGATCAACATCATTTTACTGAACTTTACATATCAGCTTGGCCTTCGGAGTCTAGGCATTAGTTCTGTCTACAAGCTAATCAAACACCAAAATGCAACACATAAGCGCAGCTTCATTTTCCCGCAGTGTATTAGAATTTTAAGGAGTTGTCCTTCGTGGCCAGCGAAATGTATACGTACTGGTATTTCAATAGGAAACAGTGTCACCTTCCCTCGCAGGTTAACACAATGCTTTACCCTGTCTTATTTTTTTTTGAATATATAATGGAGGTTTCTAAATAACTTTTAATTAGTATGGTTACCAAGGTAAACAAACGATTGATGTTGTTACCTTTTTCATAAGACGAGTTTTTCTATTATTCACCAGTTGACACATTGCTTTAAAACCACAAGTTATTCTCGAGAAAATATTTATTTAATTTATCCCAAAGTGAGAGCATAATATTAAATGTAATTAGTTCAGTAATGTTTCTATCATAAAGTTTTCAGTGGAGCTATATTGTAGGTCGTTGCAATTTCATTCTGAAAAATAAATAACTGATTATAACAGTAAATCTATTTCAAGGTAAGATATTATATACAAATGTACATTCAATAACATTTCTACATGCCATTCTTGCCCTTTTTGCCATGGAATTAAGCTTTTGTAATTTGGTTCAAACTTGGTAAAATGTACTTATGTTTGTTGTGTTTGTACTTAGCTGATGGATTGGTTAACGTCCAACACAAAATATTAAATGCTTATTTCGGATGATAATATATTAATGTAACTCATTTGTATAAAGCTGCCCTACTTTGTAGTAGACCGAAACACACTGAATTAGCACTAATTTGTAGCGCCGCGGTTCTAGCTCGCATGGGTTTAACAGCACACAAGTTGGCATGCTACTCTATTCTGACGCATTGTTTTGCTTCCAAGTCAACTAGTCTAAATGTTGCTCGCTTGGTAGAGAAGCAGCAAATGGAAAATTTGTAAGTCCTACGTTTGACATTGGAGAAGATCGAACCTGGCATGACCTCTCGCACTGTAGACGGGCACGCTAGCATGAGACCGCCTCGATTCTCATTACTTTTAAGTGGTATCGACACAATGGTTGAAAACAGTCATCAATGATACCAGACTCACGATTTTGTACGCGAGGTGCGCGTTTCTTCTACACAATACTAACCAGTGACAATAAATTCTAAACAGTTGGAAGGCTAAAATCAATTACAAAGCGATAGTTGTACGCATTTAACTGATATCTAAGGTCAAGTTACAGTAACTGGGCTCTGTCACAGATTTTAATAGAATTTTGCATACAAATTTGACTCGATAAACTATAACTGAAAAAATAATGGATTCATCTCTTTTATTTTCTGAACTATTACTGATTGATTTTTTTAGTAAGTGAACATTTGTATAGAAAGCACACAAAATCGGCGGAAAAACGTTCTTCAATTGACTTAAAATCATTAAATCTCCAATTTTGAAACCATAGACCATTTATTAAAAAAATTATATGGTGTTGAAATTGCAATAATTAAAATGTCACAATGTTGTTCAGTGTACAACATTTACAATAATCGCAATAATAAATGCATACAGAAATGTCTAAATTTTTAGTATTATTTAAAGTGAATATACTCACAGCAAATTTTATTTGATTTTCATGATAAGGTATGCCACCGAGTTTGTCACAGAGTTCTATGTGGTTTCTCTCTGGGTCTCCTGGAACTAATACTGGATCTTTATCCGCCTGTAAATTTCAACAAATCATACAGGATTACCCAGATGCACGTGAAATTAACAGTATTACAAAACATTACCAATGATCCATGAAAATGGGGTTGAGGTCAGAGAAACTATGTCAGACGAACATTTACATCTTATACTCATTCTATACAACAAAAAATATTGACCTATTGCTTTAAATATCTGAGAAACGGACCTAACCCCGAAACCGTCACGTTGAACAATGAACCATGAAAATGAGATCGATGTCAGATGAACACTGCCAGACAGACAGGTACACTTACAATCATTCTATACACATAATTTAATTGACCAGTTACTAGTTTATACGCCAAATATAGTTGACATGTTGCTTATAGTATCTGAAAATGAGCTAAATTACGAAAACATAACGTTGAACACTGATCCTTGAAATGAGGTCAAGGTAATGTGAACCTTTCACTTGTATACCTTGCAATAATTCTATATATCAAATATAGTTGTCCTTTTACTCAAAAAGGGGTCTCGGTGGCCGAGTGGACTAAGAAGTCGAACTTCTGTGTCACAAGCCTGTCAACAATGAGGATGTGGGTTTGAATCCGGCACGTGGCAGGTGCGTTCGACTCTAATCTTCATTGACTAGGATTATCAGTTTTCCTACCGAAGGTCCGGCGTTGGTTTCTCCGGGCGATCCGGCTTCCTCCACCGATAAAAACTGACCACAAGAGCGCAACAGTGCTGAAAGTGGGGTTCATATCTGTCATAATTGTTTTTCGCAAATTGTTTTGTTATATATAAGGCCAGTTAGTTTTCTCAATTGAATTGTTTCATATTTTTCATGTCGGGCCTTTTATAGCCGACTATACGATATAGGTTTTTCTCATTTTTGAAGGACATACGGTTGCCTATAATTGCTTACATCCATTTCATTTGAACTTTGGTGGATAGTTGTCTCATTGGCAATCATACCACATCTCCTTATTTTTATATCAAAACAGCAAATCAATCAATAAATTAATTTACTTAAAATAACTGAAAAATCAGTCGACAAAATAACTACGGACAACCGACATATACCAAACGGAAACATGAGACCATAATGCATCTGTTTACAAGATATGACGTATCCAGGTCCTCTACTTCCTGAGATATAAAGCTTTGCGCAAAGAGCTAACGCCGCCCTATGTCTCGGATTCCGACTAACTAGATGAGAGGAGATGACACATATATCCCATTAATTAAAAAAAACCATTTGATATGAAAATTAATTTAAATATTTTACATAAATGGATAAAAAGTGTGGTAATATACAAAGTGTTAAATGACCATTTGTTATGATTAAAGTTTCTATTACTCCTAGAAAACATAACTGATCCGCAAAAATAGGAAGAATCTAACTAATCCGCAAAAAATAGCAAGAATCTTACAGTTCTTAAGATGATTGGATTTGTATCATATCTCTTAACACATTGTCAACTTCAGCAATTGTAGGAAATGAAAAATGGATACGAAAAGATAATTATATTATAAACTACGATTTTTCTTTCGTTTGCAGAAATATAATTTTTTTATTGATTTGCATGAAACATCAAATACATAACTGTCTCCTTTGTAAGTTATTTCAAAGGAATTTGAATACAATTTGAACTGACAAATTTACAGCAAACCAGGTTTTTTAAAATTTTTGATTGATTGATAATATTTTGGTGTTTCAACACCACTTTCAGCACTATTGGCTATTTCGTTGTGTCCAGGCTATATTGATGAATGAAGCCGGAGTACCCGGAGTACTTCGGCAGGAATACTGACAATCCTAGTCAATTGAGATTGGAGTCGAACGGACATGTTACGTGCGGGGTATTTATTTCCGAAAGTAACTTTGTTGAACTTAAGAGGGCAGCTAGTACGTTTGAAATTGATGTATTCTAATGTATGGCTCTTTCAGGCTTGTTTGACCAGCCACGCAGGGCCGTGAATTATGTAGAGGCATGTAGGCAGTTGCCTCCTATTACAGGCCGGCAAAAAAAAGTAATAAAAAGAAAAAATATATAATATTTGATAGTTATCGTCCTGCCACCTGTCCTGACATTGTAGAAACACATATATGTACTCGTGAACTCTTAACATGTCAATTTCATTAATTCAGACCTATATTAACTCGCGTGCTCGTACATATAGAATAACGAAATCAGAGAACTATATTTTAATTAGATTGTTAACATTTTAAATCAAAAACCTATTCTAGAATTTTCTTTAGTATGCTTGCAGAAAACTGTTTTGCATTCGTTTAAACAATTAGCAAGTATTTCTTATCGCATGGCATGTGTTGCTTATCAAGACGAGAAGTATTCAAAACTTTCCACTTCCGAAGTATCAATTTTTGTAAACTCGGTCGCACTGCCTAAATCTTGTCATTGTCACGAATATTCGGATTTTTATAAAATGTGTATGCATTTAAAAGTCGTTAAACTGCATCTGTATATCTGATATTGGTATATCATAGTCTTTTTTTAATTAGAACTTTAAAAAGTATAAAATGTCCATATAGGTAAAAGCGACGAAAAATGAATTTTCGATTAAATCAGGATTGTTAAAATCTTTCAACATAAATTGTATAAAAATTATATGTTTAAATGTTATCGCTGTGTACATTTCGTTTTAATAGTATGAAAATATTAGGAATCACCAGATTTGATTTGTAGTTTTAGTGTTTATAGTTTAAGGGATGTATGAAAAACATGAAAAATACGATATTTTTTTTATTCTGTATAACGAGACAATTGATTTTACCAGAATCAAAGAAATTTTGTGGACATCATTTCGAGAAATTGAAATTCAATAAAATGTATTTTATCGATGCTTTTTATGTACATTATATTAATGTTCCTTTTCATAAATTTTAATTGAATGTATCTTATAAACATATGAATTGTACATATTTTACGTTTAAGATATTCAGATGTAGTTATACGGTTTCCACATGCGTTCAAAATTTCATAGAAAATTAGAATTTTGAAATACCGCCCCATTGCGTATATACTTCTCCTTGATTTTGAAATAAAAGTGGTTGCATTCGTAACCTAGTTCTTATAATATTTGGATAATAATGTTGTTCATAGAACTTCAGTCTGAAAACAGTTATCTGGTGGATTCTCATGCCCAAGCTAGAACACTATATCTAGCTATATCTTTTCTCGAGATACGAGGAAATGCAAAAGAAGCATTAAACATAGAGCCAGTAGCTATCCCAAATAATAAACTTACAATGTTCATATTTTCACCAAAACCAAATATTGGAATTTGAATTGGATAACAATAATCATAAAATGCTCCGCAGGGCGCAGCTTGATACGACCGCAGAGGTCGAACCCTGAACAGTTGGGGCAAGTATGGACACAACATTCAAGCTTGATACAGCTCTGAATTTGGATTGTGATTGACTATTTGACACAGCATAGGTTTCTGACACAGAATGAATGTGGTCTAAGAACTTAAAATTTTAAATTGGACATTCACCTATTATGGTCCAATATCCAAAATCTAAATACATGGTTAGATTCAGCATATCAAAGAACCCTAAGAGTTCAATTTTGATGAAATCAAACAAAGTTTAATTTTGGACCCTTTTGACCTCAATGTGGACAAAGTTGATAACGGGGCCCAAAATCAAAAATCTAAATACATGGTTAGATTCAGCATATCAAAGAACCCCATATATTCAATTTTGTTGAAATCAAACAAAGTTTAATTTTGGACCCTTTTGACCTCAATGTGGACAAAGTTGATAACGGGCCCAAAATCAAAATCTAAATACATGGTTAGATTCAGCATATCAAAGAACCCCATATATTCAATTTTGTTGAAATCAAACAAAGTTTAATTTTGGACCCAATTTGGACCAACTTGAAAACTGGGCCCATAATCAAAATTTAAAGACATGTTTAGACTCAGCATATCAAAGAACCCTAAGAATTCAATTTTGATGAAATCAAATTAAGTTTAATTTTGGACCCTTTGGACCTTAATGTAGACCAATTTGAAAACAGGACCAAAAATTAAGAATCTAAATACATGGTTAGATTCAGCATATCAAAGAACCCCATATATTCAATTTTGTTGAAATCAAACAAAGTTTAATTTTGGACCCCAATTTGGACCAACTTGAAAACTGGGCCCATAATCAAAATCTAAATACATGATTAGATTCAGCATATCAAAGAACCCTAAGAATTCAATTTTGTTAAAATCAAACTAAGTTTAATTTTGGACCCTTTGGACCTTAATGTATACCAATTTGAAAACGGGACCAAAATTAAGAATCTAAATACACGGTTAGATTCAGCATATCAAAGAACCCCATATATTCAATTTTGTTGAAATCAAACAAAGTTTAATTTTGGACCCTTTTGACCTCAATGTGGACAAAGTTGATAATGGGGCCCAAAATCAAAAATCTAAATACATGGTTAGATTCAGCATATCAAAGAACCCAATATATTCAATTTTGTTGAAATCAAACAAAGTTTAATTTTGGACCCGATTTGGACCAACTTGAAAATTGGGCCCATAATCAAAATTGAAAGACATGTTTAGATTCAGCATATCAAAGAACCCTAAGAATTCAATTTTGTTAAAATCAAATTAAGTTTAATTTTGGACCCTTTGGACCTTAATGTAGACCAATTTGAAAACGGGACCAAAATTAAGAATCTAAATACATGGTTAGATTCAGCATATCAAAGAACCCCATATATTCAATTTTGTTGAAATCAAACAAAGTTTAATTTTGGACCCCAATTTGGACCAACTTGAAAACTGGGCCCATAATCAAAATCTAAATACATGATTAGATTCAGCATATCAAAGAACCCTAAGAATTCAATTTTTGTTAAAATCAAACTAAGTTTAATTTTGGACCCTTTGGACCTTAATGTAGACCAATTTGAAAACGGGACCAAAATTAAGAATCTAAATACACGGTTAGATTCGGCATATCAAAGAACCCCAATAATTCAATTTTGATGAAATCAAACAAAGTTTAATTTTGGACCCTTTGGACCTCAATGTGGACCAATTTAAAAACAGGGCCCAAAATCCAAAAACTTAATACACGGTTAGATTCAGCATATTAAAGAACCCCAAGAATTCAAGAATAAAACCCCATTGAAATTGGTCAAGAAATAAGCAATTTATACAAAGAATCTTCTTTTGCACAATACTGTGCAATTAAATATTTCTTGCAATTGCGCAATACTGTGCAATTGAATATTTCTTGCTATTGTGCAATACTGTACAATTGACAATTTCTTCCTATTGTGCAATATTGTGCTATTGGATATTTCTTGCTATTGCGCAATACTGTGCAATTGAAGATTTCTTGCTATTGCGCAATACTGTGCAATTGAAAATTTCTTGCTATTGCACAATACTTATTATATAATAATTTACATATCCTGTTTGTGTGTATCTCCTGCCATATCATTATTATTTGCTTTTAAATATAAATCAGAAATAACCAACTTAAAATGGAAAATTTTAAAGAAAAAAAAGGAAAAAGGAAGAAAAAGGGGAAAAAATCCCCCAATTTTGAACCCCTTATGATTCATCACCCCAAACTCAATCCCAGCCTTCAATGAGGTATGGTACCTTGCAGTACAATTTCAGAGAGATCCATACACTTAAACACAAGTTATGGTCTGGAAACTAGAAAATGCTTATTTTGACCCTTTTGGCCCCTAATTCCTAAACGTTTAGGCAATTACCCCAAACTCAATTCCAGCTTTCCTTTGTGATATGGAACCTTGTAGTACAATTTCAGAAAGATCCATACACTTACACACAAGTTATTGTCCTGAAACTAGAAAAATGCTTATTTTTGCCCTTTTTGGCCCCTAATTCCTAAAATTTTGAGGCAATTACCCCAAAATCAATCCCAGCATTCCCTTTGTGATATGGAACCTTGTGGTACAATGTCAGAGATCCATACACTTACACACAAGTTATTGTCTGGAAGTTACAAAATGCTTATTTTGGCCCTTTTGGCCCCTAATTCCTTAACTGTTGGTACCATAACCCCCAAAATCAATCCCAACCTTCCTTTTGTGGTATTGAACCTTATGGTAAAATTTCCTAGAGATCCATTTACTTAAACTAAAGTTAGAGTGCGAAAACCAATGTGTCTTCGGACGACGACGACGACGCCGGACGACGACGACGACGACGACGACGACGCCAACGTCATACCAATATACGACCACAAAAAATTTTTTGCGGTCGTATAAAAATAACTGTTTTGTATGAAGTGCATTTTAATTTTGAGGTTTAAAATGTTTCTATGAAACCAAGTTTAAATATCTCGTGAAAAGGCAAAATGTAAGATATAAAGCATGAACACGGCTCAGCTCCTGGGGATTTTGGCGGCTCCCAGATCCCTGCCTATTATTATGCCTCCTATTGAACAGGTTCTAATTTACGGCCCTGCTACGTCCTGCACGGAAACGACAGAAAGTGATATTATCCATTCTATCAAGGACCATGGCAAAAGTAAAAATTGTCAATATCAAACTTGACCTCCATGTTGTCATCGTTACCAACATATTAAAATTGGAAAAGCATTGGCTGAACAGTCTTAAGCTTTTGCACGGAAACGACAGAAAGTGCAATTTTCCAATATATCAAGGTACATAACTCCTGAACGGCAAGAGTGAAAATCGTAATTGAAATTCATTATGTCATTATCAATAACAATTTACAATTTGAAAAGCATTGATTGAATGGTTCATAAGTATTTGCATGGAAACTGTTGGCAGCCGCCCGCCGCACTTGACCAATTTTTTTATAACTTGACTTTTCCTTCGAAAAACCCGGTTAAAAAGGAATTAAGGGAAGTACTTGAATATATAAAAAAGGCCCATCTTAAATTATATAAAGTAAAACTCACTGATTGCTGATTCCGGCAAGCATCAATTAATGTCTGCATTCTGTTTGTAAACCCTTCTTCAAATTGACTGGGATCAATAGCTATGAAGCACTGTCCCTACAAAACCAAAGCTAAACTTCATGTGAAAAGTACTATATAAGATGGTTGCTTGATTTTAAACTTATTTTATTGTCAAAACAAGAAAAATAACAACGGAAAAACTAACTGGGTCTTCTCCAATACACAATAATCATTAAATAAGACAATATACTAGTAAATGACATAGTACACTTGACACAGAAATATATGAGATTATAAGATTTGAAAAGAATAAATAAATAATACAACATAGCACAACACGGTTGATTGATTTATTGTTGGTTGACTAATGTCTAGTGGCAAATATGTCATGCCTGGTTAGACAAATGAACAATAAATACAACAGCTAGGTCCTGAAAAAGGAGGCCGTTCGGGATGAAGGTTTTGACTGCCACTGGAACATGAAGGTATACACAGGGTATGAACAGAAATGTTGCTTTGCAACAGGCCACCTACGGTTCCTTCAAAGAGTTGTTGCAAGGGTTTTTAACGTGCAGAGAGCGTGGCACTCTCTTTACACGAGGCATCGGATTCAAAGTCGCGATTCTGACAGATGTGGCTGTGTAGTTGTACATCCCGCACAAACAAACGGACGCCACTCGCTTGCAAGGATTTTGTTGCCGGTCGAAAGAAGACCAAAGTGACCATATTTCTATTCCTCAGTCACCCTTGGGGACTACACGTGTGTGATGGGAGGGAGTTTGCTGTCGGCGGAGAAAAGAGTTTTAAGAAGAGAAGATTGTAACAAATCGGTTAGTTGAAATTATTTAATTTTGAACTGCTCCAAATAAAATGTATTCTCCAATCAGAACATCCAAAAAGAAAAATGTTAATCTTTAATTCGACACTTATTTTGTTGAAGGTTTGCGAGAGTTTAGTTCTCTGAACAAATAAAGGAAGAGTGATCAGCATTTTCAACATATCTGTTATATTTACAGTACCAAGAATATTTGAGCTTTAAGTGTGAATGTAAGATATATTAGCAATTCTTGTTCCAATCGAAATTTAAATGGGCGCGTTCGAATCTATTTCTATATTGTAGGAGTTTTTGAGCCTAGATTTAATAATATAATGGGAGGACGATTCTCTGATATTAAATGGAAATGTATTCCAAAGACACAGAAACCGTAGATGAAATAAATGAGAACTTGTATAGGCTTAGTCTGCACTGTGGAACATCAAAGTTATTAGAATTACGTTAATTATAATTGTTGACTTGGTTGTTTTGACTGTCATACAAGTGAGAGGTTTGGCTAGCTATAAAACCAGGTTCAATCAACCATTTTCTACATAAGAAAATGCCTGTACCAAGTCAGGAATATGACAGTTGTTATCCATTCGTTTGATGTGTTTGAACTTTTGATTTTGCCATTTGATTGAGGACTTTCCTTTTTGAATTTTCCTCGGAGTTCAGTATTTTTGTGATTTTACTTTTTGGTTGTCAGTCAAAGGCAATAAGTCACGAAGGTATTCCTGGGTTTCACCATTTTTATCTATTTTTTCTAAATAATGATAAGTTCCGTTTTCATGCCTTACAGATGGAATATAAGCTGGAATACATACTTAAACCCGTCGCAATTATATTGTCTTCGACCTGTATTTTGGTTATGATGATTCGATGTGGTTAATTAAATCAAAAAGATATTTAAAAATACCTCTACTCATACTTAAGAGAATAAAAAAATGTATTATTGGTTCTTTGCATAAAAACCTTCCAAAAACACTAAGTATAGTTACGAAAAGTAATAAACTCACTAAGTTTGCAGGTCTTTCAAATGCTTTCCACTGTCGTACAAATGGTCCAAATGCACCACCACTTAAAATACCACAAAATGTTTCTACCATCATAGCGAGACCATAGCCCTTGTATCCACCTTACATAAAATATTCATATTATCAATGATCTGGCGGATGGTAAAAAAAGGATATCAAACACAATAATCCAATCTTTTATATAACAAATTACAGATCCAGATGATTAAGGAAATGACAAAAGTCTTACTGAGGTTATACATTTTTACTCTCTAAAAACACATTGTTTCAATGGTTTAGTTTTTCATAGGCAAAACTAGAAGTTCAAATGAGTTTGTACATATTTCTTGGCTGTCATGGGTAATATTGAGAAATCTTTTTTTCGCGTTGTAGAAAAAGTTTCTTGAAAGAGTCAACACACATTTCGTTACACTAAACAAATTTTGCCAAGAATAACGCCAAAGAGCACAAGAACTATTTTTGGTATCAACTGGTACTGGTAACTGTTTTCTTCTAAGATCTTGCATATTTCTCTTTAAGACTAAAAACCAGTTGGTCACTTTGTTTGACTGATTGGAATGAAAAATACAAAACTCAGTCATTAACTATTCATATCAAGCTGATTTTCGATGGCTTTTGGTGTGTTTATAAACCGTTTTGGGGTATCATAGTTCCAAAACAAATTAAGACCTCTTTGTGATATATGCATGATTTTTCATTAGTTTAATGAAAGGTACAAATAATCAGTATTTTAAGTTACTTAAGTACTCTGTGTAGTTCCATTGTGTTGTAAAATGTTATTTTAAGTTACTTAAGTATTCTATGTAGTTCCATTGTGTTGTAAAACGTTATTTTAAGTTACTTAAGTATTCTATGAAGTTCCATTGTGTTGTAAAATGTTATTTTAAGTTACTTAAGTATTCTATGTAGTTCCATAGTGTTGTAAAATGTTATTTTAAGTTACTTAAGTATTCTGAAATGTTATTTTAAGTTACTTAAGTATTCTATGTAGTTCCATTGAGTGGTAAAATGTTATTTTAAGTTACTTAAGTATTCTATGTAGTTCTATTGTGTTGTAAAATGTTATTTTAAGTTACTTAAGTATTCTATATAGTTCCATTATGTTGTAAAATGTTATTTTAAGTTACTTAAGTATAATGGTAGTTCCATTGTGTTATAAAATGTTATTTTAAGTTACTTAAGTATTCTATGTAGTTCCATAGTGTTGTGAAATGTTATTTTAAGTTACTTAAGTATTCTATGTAGTTCCATAGTGTTGTGAAATGTTATTTTAAGTTACTTAAGTATTCTATGTAGTTCCATTGTGTAGTAAAATGTTATCTTAAGTTACTTAAGTATTCTATGTAGTTCCATTGTGTTGTAAAATGTTGTTAATGTAATGTACTTGTTACAGTGATTCTATTTTATGTAGCCTGTTATAAAACTTTTTTTTCATGTAGAGTGTTAAATTAGAATGACAAGTAACAATAACTCACTACTTTCTTCCTTTCCACCAAGAGGCATTAATCCATGGAGATTCTTAAAGTCACGTGTTTCCTTGTAAAAGAATAAAACATACCATTCTCAATCAATTCTTCAATCAGCTTTTTACCAAACAATAAATACTGTTTTAGTTTCAGATTTAATAATTTATCTTGTAGTTATGCCTAAACACATACAGAAAATGGAGATTTATTTAGTTTTAAGGCACCGTAGAGTCCCGGTCTTCTCCAGGGTGCAGGCTGCTTGGACTACAAGGGAAATTATTATTTAAAAAAATCTTGATAGAAAACCCACTTGTAAGATTTAGTCACAAATTTAATCTCCTTTATGCAGTATTCTTGTTATACTTGAGTGGCATTAATGAAACATCAAATCTAAATCTGAATATTGAAAACACTGAATTCAGAACGTTTTTCTTTTGATACTGTCAGCTTTCGTAGTATAGTATACTAGTACTGTGACATGTTGTCATGTTATGTGAAACAAAAATACAATTGTGCAGTCAGTATACTAGGTAACTTACATGACCACTCTGGTCAACAGTCCAACCACCTGGCAACGGTTCTCCTTTTCTGTCTTGTAATTCTGCCTGTGATAAAACACACATTATTTTCATACGGCATTATGAGCAAATCTTTTTATATGTTATTGACCAATGGGTTGTTTGTAATAGTATTAAACCCAAACATTTTCTCCTGTACAAAACAAGTGTTTGCTGGGAATACGAATGAATTTTGAAATTTATGCATAATAAGAAAAAAAGACTACTCAATACAGAAAATCAGTCATACTGAAAAAGGCTTAACATGTTGAACATTATATACCTTTCCCAATGCTACTGCAGTGGTTGCCATATCCAAGACAAAACTATCACCATTATTTGCCGGTGCTGCAAGACTTAACGGATTTGTTCCCAACGTTCTCTGTAAAATATGTAAAAAGCTGTATATATCTGCATAACTCACTTGACGAAACAAAGTCAGTTGTATTGCTTTCACAATTTAATCGTTTCAGTAACTGAACACAGTTAATAGAAGTAGAGGCGTTTAATTATCAACCTGTTTTGTATATTTTTGGAATAATTTGCATGTAGAATGTAAAAAAGAAGATGCAGGTAACCCTCCATTGCCCAAAACCCAACAACATAAAATAACAAAAGACAGTAATTGGTACTTCACCAGTTATTTCAGGCAACATTTCCATTACACACAGGTAAAGCTGGCTTCAGTTGATTTTAGTCAATTTGATCTTTGGCTGGTGTCTTAAAAGCATCATGTGTGCTTTCCTTCGTTACTCACTAATGAGTACATCGATTCGTACGTAATAGATCAGGTATCAATGCTAAAATGTAGTTCTACTTAAAAATACACGAAAATACAAACCTGTTTTAACTTGTACTTACCGTTGTCCCTCGTGTAGGGACCATCATAGGAGAAGTATTACAGAATGCCATGCCCTAAACAATGTACAAGTTACTATTAAACTATAGACAAATATTTTAAAACTAATCCCAAACCGAAAGTATATTTTAACAACCAAAAGTATAAAGTAAAATAATAACCTTTATCAATAATTAAATAATAATAAGAAAAAAAATATAAACCGAGGCACATGATAAAGATAGTTACGGCCTTACCTTAGCCAAGAATATAACGATATAGAGCAAGGTAAAAGAGTATCTCAAATGCAATAGCCTTATAAGATTGTTTGATTCTTGCTTGCATATAGCGTTTAATGACAAATAATTTAATTTTGGATGTAACACGTCTGTCTTCTGATTGGCTGAAAGTGTTTTGTCTATCAGCTCATAGACATAATTTTGTCATGTGACCGTGACGTCATCAACGTTTTTGTCATGATTTACTCCCTTTTTAGAATTAAATTATAAGGAATGATTGTAATATCTGTTCTGTCTATTCGAAATAACATAAAAAATATGGTGCAAACTTTTAAATAACCCACTACGCGGGTTATTCAGTGTGCACCACATTTTTGATGTTATTTCTTCATAGACAGAAAAAAACATTACAGTCATTCCTTAAATATTTCATGCATACTCAACAATAATAATAATAATAAATTCTTTATTTAAAGAGGGTAACTCAATTAGAAGTAGTCTAATTTTCATTGAGGACCTCAAACAAAATACATGTATACAGTTAACATTCATACATTAAAATACAATATATATTACTAGTATATACACAATTCAATCATTCAGACATACAAATGGCAATAAATGGCAATAATTGGTAAAGTTTTGATTAAATTTTCTTATTCTTACAACAAAAGAAAGAAAACAAATTATTCGACTTGCATAGAATTTTCAAGAAAATGATTATAACACTGTTTCTTAAATAATTCCACATTACGATTTTTTTTTTTTATTTTGAGTGGTACATTATTCCATACCTTTGTTGCAGAATAATGAAAAGATTTTTTATAAAAATTTGTATTTGATCTTGGAACAAATAGATCATTAACAGAGACAGATCATAAGTTGTGGTGTTGCACATCATTAATATTTAGCATTGCTAAGTAATCAGGTGTTAGTCCATTTACAATTTTATACATTAGAATTGATTGTTGGTATTTTATTCTATTTGTAAAAGATAGCCATTTTAAAGATGAAAACATAAAATTAGATGAAACAGAAATATCGCATTCAAGTATAATTCTTGCTACTATTTTTTGAAGTTTTATGATTCTATCTGAATCTTTTTGTAATAAATTTCTCCAAACTGAACTACAATAGTCTATATATGGTAGAATATATGCATTATAAAATAGTTGTCTTGTTTGTATAGGCAAATATACTTTAATTTTAAACAAAAGTGATATTTAAGATGAGATAATCTTACATATACGATCAACATGATCTTCCCAGCTTAAATTTTCGTCAATGTCAATTCCAAGTAATTTGAAAGAATGGACATTTTCAATACATGTTTCATTGACGGTAATACATAATTCTGATAGTAGTGCAAGTTTTTGTTTTGAACCCAATTTCATACACTTTGTTTTTTGTGCATTAATTTTCATACTGTTATTGTTACACCAAGATTGTATAGCATTTAAATCATTTTGCAATATGCTGTTTATTTTTTCAATGTTTTTATTATGAAAATGCAATGTTGAATCATCAGCATATAAATCCCTGTCGGATTGTTTAACATGAAGTGGTAAATCATTTATATAAATTAAAAATAACAGAGGACCTAAAATAGAACCTTGAGGCACTCCATATTTTACAAACGATTTATCAGATTTAATGTTAGCGTATTGAACTTCTTGTTGTCTCTCAGACAAATATGATTTTATCCAATCTATCGTATGCATGTTCTCCGATATGATAAAATTTTAACTTTTCTAAAAGTATGGCATGGTTAATAAGGTCAAAAACCTTACTGAAATCTAAAAACACAGTACCAACTATTTCTCCATTATCTAAATATTTTAACCATTCATCAATTAGTTTTAGTCAGCGCTGTTTGACATGAATGACCTTGCCTGAAACCTGACTGAGCGATATGTAACATTTTTTTATTATTTAAGAATGCATATAACTGTGTACATACATGTCTCTCAAAAATTTTAGATATGGTATTTAAAATAGAAATTGGACAATAATTGGAGGGAATATCTGTTGGTCTTAACTTAATTCAATAGGCAATATCAGCTTCGTTTGACGGAAGACGTGAAATAAAATTAGACTGTCACTGAAAAATGACGGTATGTTAGAAAGGGGTAGAAGAAATTTTCCTTTCAGCAGGAAACCAACAGACCACCAAAAAGTTGTTGCAATGATTTCCTAACGTGAAATACACGATGAAACAGTTTAACGTCCTCATTCTGACCAGACGTGGCGGCGTATTTATACATCCCGCGTTATTTAAAAACAAATGCAACACTTAGTATCCGTTAGTTTGATCATAAAATAAGTGACATTTCAAAAGCAATACAGACGAGTATTGACAGGCAACCTATACGGACTCCTCAAAGAGTTGTTGCGAGAGTCCTTTAACGTTTACAGAGCATAACGAGACATTAGACTTGAAGGATAAATGTCCCAATTCCGACCGGACGTGAATGTGTATTTATACATCCCAAACAGCCTACCGGACACCCCTCTTTAGCATGGGGTATACAGTCGGATGTGAGAAGACAGGGGATGACCATATTCCTATACCTAATTCAACCTTTAATTAACATTGTAACAAAAATTTATAGAGTTAAAGATTAATGACTGTTTTTTGAGGATCTGACATTATTTTTTTTAAGAAATGGCAAAAATGCTAAAGTTCTTCACTCCTTTAAAATATATGAATTTATTGGTAAATGTTTTAAATGATATAATCTGAAAAGAAATTGTGCAGATACGTCTATTGTGTTGCCGTCATTTTGATGTTAAAAACATGTTGACAATGATAGGAATTATCATACCTTCTTGTTATGGTAAACAACGAGAATTTATCCCAAAGAATAGGAAAGATCATTTGAAACCAAAAAATGATTTTAAAATGAAATAAACAAAAAGGCCGTACGGTGATCTATATATGTGTCACAGTGGAACAAAATTTGATTTTGAAACTTTTCGGACATTTGTAACATGATTTTGTAAAACCATTGTTTTTTCTTATATTTGCAATATTTCACAAAGGGATTTTGTTATTTTTGTTGTGCAAGTTTTATGTCAAGTTTAGAAGATTAAGCTAATCTAATTTCACGTTTCAATTTGTTTCTCAATTAGCGACATTTACCTCAATCTTACCTATATTCTTGTATCTATTTAATTCGATAAATAAGTCTGTCTGTTCTATTGTTACTTATAAGCTATACGCTATTTTTTCTATAATCCGTTTAATAATTGTATTTGTCACTCATTTAGAGAAATATTTGTAAAGTCTATTCAAGTAATTTTTGGTTTGTTATTTAGCACATACTTACAACTTCTCGTCCAATCAAATTACTTGAATTTGCCTTCTAATTTTCATAGTACATACTTTTTCCGTGTACTAAGTAACTACGCAGGAATGACCACAAGGGTAGGATTTCATTGTATCGTAATCAAGATATTAAAACAAAAATTGCCACTGGCTATTTTGAAATAAAATGCTGTGTTCCAAATTAAAGAGTAACACATATGGTTCTTTAGGCCTATACCTTGATTTAGAGTACAGTGCCATCTTAAAATTGTGACAATTTATCATCATGCAATTACTTTGTACACAAAAAAGTGTAGACTATGAAACCTTGTGAAAGGAAATTAAATCAACTTGATCTATTTCGTCATGAATTGAGTGATTCATTGATTATTGGTTGCTTAATGTCCAGTGGCAAATATTTCATGCATGTTCAGGACGATGTCATGAATTGAAAAAACCCTGATAATGTCTGAAGAGAATGTGCCACCTATAAATATATATATATATATATATATATATATACATGTTCTGATAAATCTTTTAGTTTTTACTTTGAAATAAAAATAAAAACAAACTCTAGTATCTTTGATCTAATTGCTTTTTAATGACTATTCACTAGACTATCTATGAGGACATACCAGGGGCGGATCCAGCCATTTTAAAGGGGGGTTCCAACCCAGGATAAAGGAGGGGTTCCAACCATATGTCCCCATTCAAAAGCATTGATCGTCCAAAAAGGGGGTTTCCAACCCCCCGGAAACCCCCACCCACTGGATACGCCACTGCATACTATCTATATGTTTCAAATTTATTATAGCTTTAGTTTTACTGTGAAATTGAAAAACGTTTTCAAGACATGCTCGTGAAATAACAGAAGGTTTGGAGGCAAAAAACATTAAACTTTTGGGAGAATCAAAACCAAATAAACTGAATATTTTAAATTCATATAAAGCTTCCACTGCAATTTAATTGTTGCCTGCTGTTGGTCAATTTATTTTGTCATCTTACTATGCAAAAAAGTACATATATGGTAAAACATAGCTTTATATCAATTGACATACTTACACCAGCAGCTACCATCTTTTCATTCTGGAGTCAAGGACTTTTTGAAATCATATATTTTACAATGATACTAGTGAGTAGATTTGCAAAATTTTGTTAATGAGCTCCGTTTTACAAACACCTGTGATACAAGTAGTCAGCCAAAATAAACTATCAATAGACCAAATAAAAGATTACTCGAGTTGTTAATATGTGCTAAATTGGATAGTCTATGAAAAGGTATATATACTATGAAATTAAGAGCTCGGGGCAAGCCCCTCGCTCTAAATTTCATAGTATATACCTTTTCATAGACTAACCTAGACATAAACTGTTTTACTATTTCGATATGGCAGATTTGATTTAGTATTACACTGAGCAGTTTCAACTCTGTACAATTGTATTCCATGCTGAACTTATTAAATTATATACTAGTATCGCGGAAACCAGAGTCGTCATTTGTTGCAAGAGTTAGTCCCAGAGTCAGAGTTCGTGCAGACTCGTAGTATTGTTCGTATTGTTTATTGTGTGTATGTGTGGTTGCAGGCCAACACGCATAACCCAGTCACAAGATACACCCAGTTTCTAGTTGTGACATATGTCATTTGGTCTTTGGTGGAGAGTTGTCTCATTGGCAATCATACCACATCTTCTTATACTTATACTTTGATTATCTTCAAATATTATACAAATTGAATTACTTGCAAATGTTATCAAAGGTGTCTTCAATAGCAATGCGTGATACTGCATAGAATGTTTTTTTATTTATATTTGTAAAATTGTTCGAAAATCATTTTATTATATTGTTTTGACTCTTTTATAGTCCAGGATTCATTTTTTCACTCTCGGGAGTTTAACAATATATAAGGGAAAATGTCCACACCTATTGATACAATTCAATGATTAGCCGTTTTATCAGCTGTCAACTACTACGCAAAAGTCCAATATTATATAGACAAGGTTGCTTAGTTGTGTAAATTTGTGGTTTATTCGGATGAAGGATAACAATGAAAATGGAACAAATTTGAAGAGGATCTGACAAAAAATGAAGGCGATAAAATTGCGACAACAAAGTAATGAACTATTTGTTCATCCGAATTCCATCAGAAAAATATATCAGAAATCAATTTTTTATTAATACCTTATTTTTGTATTTCATTCAAATAAACACTTTGCCATAGGTATGTGTCAGTACAACCTTAAACAGTGGTTCACCGTAACTTGACACACGTGTTTCGTATTTTGCCTAGCTGTAATATTCTAGGGGTGCGAAATATGTTAGAGTTTCAATGAAGTTGTCAGATGCTATACAAATGGCCGAAGTCAATAATATCCGTTAGAGCTGATACTTTATTCGCTTTATCACTAGTCCAGTTACTTACCAGAAAACCTTGCTCCATTGCACGCAAGCTATACCACCCTGCTATTCCGAAATGGTTTGATCCTAGAAGAAAAAGTCAGTGTTGTCGGTTTTGCCAATTTGCGTGAAGGTTGATGAATACATTCTATTTACTGTTCTATATTACAAGGTAGTCAGATGTTAACTTAAAGAGAGTTTTCATATACTAGTTTGCTATTTGTGTACAATGTAATAACTCACCTCTACATGAAACAAAACCTATACCAGCTGTTTTGGCTTTCTGAATAGCAAGGTCCATACAAAATCTTGCAACATATGGACCTAAAATAAAAAGAAATATTAATCAAGCAAAAAAAGCCTTTAAGACGAAAAGTTTGGGCCTATACTATGGAAAAGACTTGTGGGAAAACTTACATAGTGAGGGGCAATTTTTTTAGAATGACCTATGTCGAAACCTGTTTAAGTCACCTGGCATCTATGCATAATTGACTCAATTTGAGTATCAGTTATTTAGGACAATGTTCCAAGTTATGTATATGTAAGACGATGATTTAAATTATTATATGAACATCAGTAATGGATAACTAGGTCAATTTACATTTGTTGAAAATAACAAATACTAGTACCTTACACAATCATCATTTTGTCCTTTATAATCAAAGGTTCGTATATATATATATATCAATATATATAGTATTATTTGTTGTTCTTCTCAAACAGCATGAAAAGTCAATCTTTTTCCATTAACAGTGCAGTACAATTTCATCATTTTTGTATGGGTTTTTATAATTCTTGCTGGTGCTCATAAAATTACCTTCATTAATGACAAGTACTTAACTTTGAAAAAATCATTCAAATAAAATAAAGTTGGACATATTTCATTATATTTTGCGAGAATTAAATAGGGAGGATCTCTTTTATTGCATATACTTATCTTATTTTTATACTTATACTTGTTGTGAAAGTTGGAAAATATTACTGTATTTGAAATCGGCTATGTAGTAGCAATCACATGCACGACGAAGCAATTATATACGTCTAAAAGAGAGGCGAAGGATACCAAAGGGACATTCAAACTCACAAGTCGAAATTAGACTGACAACGCCATGGCTAAAAAGAAAAAGACAAACAAACAACAGTACACAAAAAACAACATAGAAAATAAAAGACTGAGCAACACGAACCCCGCCGAAAACTGGGGGTGATCTCAGGTGCTCCGGAAGGGTAAGCAGATCCCTCACGTGTGGCACCCGTCGTGTTGCTCATGTTAGTACAAACCCGCTGATAAGTCTAAATCGGTAGGTCACATTCGGGGAAACTGGGGACGGGATTATAGTTACGACAACTGGAACATATCCGTTGTCATCTGTGAGACGGATATTCCATAACGGTCAACAAATTCGTGATGGCGTCCGTAAAGTTTACGAAGGGACGATTTCAACTTCACCACTTGAAACTTTTGGTTTAATATCTTCCGGTAACAAGTTACAACTTTACGACAGACGTTCTCCATCAGGGCTAACAATATATTTTATAAATTCTTCGTCTCAAATTTAGCACAATGTAAGATCTACAAATTTGTGTTAGCAAATTTGTTTTCTCTCCTCAGTGGAATTGGAATCCCTGCTTCTGTGACTTCTTTATCTAGGTTTGTAACACTGTACATGATGTATAGTGGCAAGTAGATGGTGTACCTTTCAGATCAGCTATGTTTTGTCTGTCGTATAGGAGGGGTTGCCTACCATGCCGTCACATCAAATGTTTATATAAACGTCTTAAAACATGTGACAACTTTACGACAGACGTTCTCTTTCGTGGTTATACAGGGCTAACACCATAATTCAAATATACTTCGTCTCAAATTTAGCCAAACAATATTAGATCTAGCAAATGTTTGTTCTTCCCTCAGCGGGATTCGAACACCTGCTTCTGTAACATCGTGGCAACACCGCCTTAAACCACTCGACCACTAGGCTATCAAACTATAGTTTTCGTTAGACGAGTAATGCCTTTCCTGGTCGGCTTTATCTAGGGTTGTAACACAGTACATGATTACAGTTGCAAGTAGATAATTTACCTTTCAGATCAGCTATGTTTTGTCTGTCGAAAGGATGATAATGTTTCTTATTTATAATATAGACCTCATTTGTTGATTTATATTTATGTCAACACTTAATTTTTTGGGGTCGCAAATGGGCATAAACATCTAAATGATCCTTTGAAAATAGCACGAACGTGTTGCTGAAAAGTGACGGTAAATTATGGTCTTGTCGCCAAGTAATCACGTCACATGCTATATTTATAAGACAATATCTATAGACGTTTGCTTTGAGAACAACTTTTTGTTTTGTTTTATAAACATGTTTAGCGCTGTGTTAAAGATTGTGTTGTTAAAATCTTAACACCATTTTTAGTGTGCTTTTGTGAAGTGTATTTGAATTTTGATTTTTATATTTTACAGAAAGATGCTTTGAAAATTCTCTTTTTCTAAACAACAACAAAATTTTCGAAGGAATTTTGGTTCATTCTTCATTACATAAAATCCATTTCCTGAATTCAAATATACAACTACCTTATACTGTTAAAAACAATATAATGGGGGAAACACACATAGATATAATTTTTACGTTTTCCCAGATCAGAGTATGCAATTTACTTATTGATTTAAGCAAAATTTGCTTTAATCACAAATAATTGTCACCTAAATTATTGATTAATTATGATAATGACCGCACTGAATTTAAAGTAAAAGAGACCAACCATGCACTTTAATTCTTTATTTATAAAGATTTTTTTCACTTTTCTTTGCAAAGCAAAAAACCGCATTAAAGGGACATTAGCTACGAATTAGACAAAAAAAATATGATTTTTGATTTGTTTCAAGCATTTATAAAAGCGGAATATATAAATTATATTTCGCTATTAGCAGTCAGTTTGGTTCATTTTCGTTAAAATATGCTAAAACATCGCTGATGTATTATTGGCTTGCAAGTCAATATCTCAACTTATTGGAATCCGTACTCATGAAACCTTTAGTTTGACCTTTAGTGGGCGAGTTGAATGTGTTTAGCATGTGGTTCATTTATTAAAAAGAACGAAATGTTAACATTGAAAAGTGAAACAAGGGAGTAAACATTTAGTCGACTGATTCGTCCCACAAAAATCATTCTTCTACAGGTAAGATGATGATATACATATATTTTTAATCTTCAAAATGAAATCAAACAGACCTAGAAAAAACCTCATTATACGGCTGTGTATTCATATTCATACATATATATATTTATATCGGGTTATATGGCTGTCGACCGTCTTCGAAGGTCACCTTGATGGATAATTAGATGGCGTCTAGTCTAAAACGCGCACAAAATGCTGACACATTTTAACGAGTCCATGCACTTTTAATTGTTTCTTTTGGACTTTTTGTAATTTGAATATACGTTTAGCAAATATGAGAATTTGGGTCAAATCGGTGAACATGAATTTGACAGCTCATGCCCCTTTTATCCGTAATTATTCATCTTTGTGACATAAATTGCAGAATAATGTAATGTATTATAAAGCAAAGGTATAGGTCAATGATTAAATTTATCATTTCTATACATATTATTGAGGTCAACAATTGTGTATCGAATTTTGTAACAAGTGTCTACTTTATTATGCAAGTTAAAAAGTCGGTAATGTGGTCAACTATGAATGACGTGAAAGAGGACACAGAAGATGGATTTCCAATTCAAACTCTGTCTTTTGTCTCTAGTTGACTGTTTGTTGATGACGACATTATTGTCAATCAAACGTGTATCATATAAGTTCTCTTACTTGATAAAAATGACCAAAGCAGCCAGCAAATTGACAAAACTAATTATATTCGTATTGAATAAACTACTATTCATACATTAAAACAGATATTATAAGATGACAAATAAGACAAGACTTTTTATTCTCGTGAGAACTGATAGCATATCTTAGTATGAAATAAAAAGTAGAAAATGGTTTGACAATATTACTTTGCACAACGAAGCGATTTCATTTGCTATCACATTTACAAACACATGAGATATAACACTCGAGCTAGATAGCAATACATGTACTATCAACACACTCGAGCTAGATACCAATACATGTACTATCAACACACTCTCAAAGACAGGTCGTGGTCGGTCTCATTTTCTCTAGCTGTTTCAGAATTTTAATATGAAGTGGACAAAGGACACCCATTGATGACAAGAGTTCACATTGACCCTTGCAGTCAGGTGATCTACAAATGATATAAAACACGTGGTTTGTTTCAAGGACCAACACATAAATTTCTTTTTTTGCTACGGCGTTGTCAGTTTGTCTTCAAATTGTGAGTTTGAATATCCTTTTGGTATCTTCCGCCTCTCTTTTATTATAAAATGTCTTTCGTTAATATACAACATTTCTGATTTCATTTCCATTCTAGAAACACTTCTTTATAAAAATCTTATTTCCCGATATGCAACTTGAAGTGACTACAAAACGAAGAGGAAAAACCCGTGTTGAAGCCACACAAAAACATCCATGGTCAACTCCTAAAATACAAGTATACTTGCATCTCTCAATCAGGGCAAAGACATTTACTTTATCACACGGACACACCAATTCCCAATCTAATTAAAATTAGTTCTCTGCACTTGCTCCTCATTTTCGTTAAGTTGTGTATAATTCCATTTTAGCAATGACAATGTGGACTTTTAACAAAACATCATTCAAAATAGATAAGATCAGATAACATAGTCATTATTTAAGAGTCTAATTCAAGTCTTACCAATTAAATTATTTCCCTCCACAAGTGCTGTTCCAGCAGATTCTTTTACAATATCCGGTTCTTTATTTTCTTTAGATGCTGTTCCAGATTTTATTTCATTCAGATACATATCTGTAACATTAAAACATGTACGTAGTCATAACCTGCTAATTATAGAGTTTGAAATGCTTCTTTCATATATTCTGCATTGGAATTCTGTACAAATGATAAGAAATATAAAAGTATTATTTCATTTCCCTTATGTATTGGATTTGCTACGCTCGATTTGTTTTTTTTTTCTAGATTGTTGTTAAGACTATTATCAGAAAGGTTGAAGTGTGGAGAATTATAGATGAGTTAAAAAAAATGTAATTACACAAGGCATTGTTTATCCCCTCCCCTAAAAAAAAAAAAAAAAAAAAAACGAAATAAAATAAATAAAAATAAATATACAATATATGTACATTGTCGGAAAATATAAAATTTATTTGTATGAGCTTTAGAAACAGGACGAAAAGCGAGGCTGGCCGAGCTTTTCTCCTGTTTCGTAGCGAGTACAAATAAATTTTATATTTTCGACAATGTACATATATTGTTTTATCCTGCAATTTACACCCGATGCTTGAAACTTTAGTTGTTAAAATCAAAATCATTGTCTTTATTTTTTCAAAGAAATCGACATAGTTTAAACGCGGACCGCGAAGAGGACCCCAAAATGAACTGTTACGCAAAAAGAAATATCCACATTACCGCTTGCTCAACATGGAAGCGGGGTAACGGGAGACTTTATTTGTACAAGTACAAATAAAGCAAAAATTTATTTGTGTACCTGTTATTTGTACAATAGTTGGCTGATTGCAGGATAAAACTAGATAATTAACAAATGCACGGACAGAAGCCGTACAGGATCATTTTTATCTACGAATGTCTGTCATACTTCATTTCTTTTCTATTTCTATTTATATCAATATTTTAAGTACTTATTTGAACCGCCACGAATTTGGAAGAATATCAAATAGGTTTCTTGTTTATATTTGAACTCAGAATGTTTTGCTAATAAGCATTCCGATCCAATATGCATTTCATTTCGTATCATAGTTGAATTGAGGAAAATTCTGTTATTAGCTGTGTCTGAGCTTTTCCATGAGATATGATTTGACTTAAATAATAAACATTATACCCTGTATTTAATGTGGACGGAAGTTTCATTCGATTATATTTATCTCTGACAAAGTTAAAGGTACGCTTCAAGTACATGTATACTTCCAATTATTGATACAATATAAATGTGTAGCTACCTAATCGATTCAATCCATGACTGTAATGCCCTCTATAGTCTGCAGATACCAGCAAATCGGCTAGGACTGAACCCCTGTCTGACTTTAGACCAACAGCCTCCATTGCTCGAACCACAAATGTATGTAGCTCTTGCTTCGGCACCACCTTTTCACTTCCATCCGACATGTTGTAAGTATCTGAAATCTAACACAACATCAGTGTGTAGTTAATGTGTATATAAAGTAGTGTGCAATTTTAGTTTATCTAAAGTAACCCCGAATTTCCTATAGATATAAATATTCATATAGATATTCTAAATTTACCTTTTATTTGATAGCTCTGTAAATACAAGTTAATATCTAGGACGTTGAGCCTACCGAATCGTATCGACAATCATGTGTTATATATATA
Organism: Mytilus coruscus; assembly: GCA_017311375.1. Lineage (NCBI taxonomy): Eukaryota > Metazoa > Mollusca > Bivalvia > Mytilida > Mytilidae > Mytilus > Mytilus coruscus. The sequence continues at coordinate 40,274,369 of CM029596.1, forward strand.
ATATTCAATTTGTTTTAAATGTCAAATTCATGTTCACCGATTTGACTAAAATTTTTATATTTGATTTATAACATACTACAACGTACATCCAAATTTCAAAGTCTAAAATATTCAATTAACAATGAATGGACTCGATAATATGAATCAGCTTTTCGTGTGTTTTTGTTTTTTAGTCTAGACGCCATCTTATTAACTATCGAGATGACCTCAGAAGACTGCCGACGGTCATACAAACTGATATAAACATAGATTAAAAATATAAATACATGTAGATAGGAAGCACGTGCAATTTGGGTAGCTCGAGCGTTTCACATGTGTCATGGTAACGTAGATATATATTAAAAGGACAGCCTCAGAGCGTCTTCCTCAAACAGTCCTGAGCAACTCTACAGAGCAGAGGCGTGTGTAACTCCCTATGCTTCAATCACAATTATTCACAATTCAGTTCCTGCAGAATGGCTTACTTTGATGATGAGAGGAAAAAGAAGGCAGCATATCTTTGTCATATTTTCTATTGCCTTTCTTTTATTCTATAGTATTCTTATCTTGTTTTCCTCTTTATTTTCCATTGCAGGGACAAACTGAGGCGAAGGAGGAAACCGAGGTCTACGTGGGTCAGAAAATGCCTGTCTGACAAAGGAAGAGAATGCTATGGTCACTATAGCACTCTACTAAAGGAGCTGAAGACAGAAGATGAGGGAGCCTTCTAAAACTACATAAGACTTCCAAGAGGCGTCTACGATGAGGTCCTGCGAAGGGTATAAGGAAGAATAGAGAAAAAGGACAGATAGTACAGACAGTTTTTCTGTCCTCGTCTCAAGCTGTCCATCACTCTACGATACCTGGCATACGGTGGCAATTATCCAAGCCTGTCCTTCAAACTCAGAGTTGCTCCAAACACCATCTCCCTTATCATCGATAATGTATGCGATGCCATCAAAGCCAAGTTTGCTGTTGAGGTGATCCAATATCCTACTACAACTGAGGAGTGGGCCACCATTGCTGAGCAGTTTGAAAAGAAACGGACATTTCTACACTGCTACGGTCCTCTGGATGCCAAGCATGTGTCGGTCACCTGTCCTTGGAATACTAGCTCTATGTACAGAAACTTTAAGGGCTTCTCTATTGTTCTCATGACCCTGGCCGAAGACTACAAGTTTTTCTGGATTGTTGTCGGCTCTGATGGTTCCAGGAACGATGCTAGTATCTACAATGGGTCAGACCCGAAGGAAGGCCTGGAAAGTCAGAACAGCCTATTCAATCTCCCGAAGAGAAGGTTCTACCTGGTGATGACGTTCTTGTCCCATACTACATAGTAGGGGGAATGCTTTTGGGATCAACAAGTGCCTGATGAACCCGTTTTCCATCAGAAGAAATGGAGCTCCATGAGAAAATATTTAACTATAGGCTCTCCAGAGCCAGGCGTGCAGTGGAGAATGCCTTTGGTATTCTGGCGCACGAGTTCCGAGTTTTGCTGAGGACCATGAACCAGAGGCCAGAGACATACAGAAAAATCATCACAACTTGTGCGATCCTTCACAATCTCATCAGACTGAGATATCCAGATATCCTGCCACCGATAAAAAACTGACTGACTTCGAGAACCAGAACCAGAATGTCATCCAGGAGGCATGGATAAATGACAATGACAATTTTGATGAATTTGTTTAGATACTGCAGTATTCATAATTAAGTTACCATGAAGAACAAAAACATCGAATCTCTTAATCTTAAGAAAACAAGTAATTACCAAACCTTGTTGGTGTCGAATGGACTGGAAAAAACGATGATACACTTCATGAATACACTGGGGGGACGGATTCAGGATTATTTTTAGACGATCAAAAGGAGCAGTGGGGGGGTACGCCTCTACGCCCCTGGATCCACCACTAATACTAATACCGATATGAAAATGCCACACTGTTGCCCTGTGATAACACTTTTAATGTTATTATTTGATCTTTGGAAGTTAAATTTGCGACCCTATCAACATGTCCTTATTTTCAAGTGAAATTTTAAAGGTTCGACCCTTCATCCCATTGGACTCACTTTATCGAGCTTACCTAATTTAAAACATTATTGTTATTAATAGAAGGAATTGTGAGCTATAGGTTAATGAGACAGCAACACAACGACAAAGGAAGGACAGAAGGAACCTCTGCAATAATATGCATGTTTAAATATTTAAATAACTTAAATATGAACCACAGTTTCCTTAATGTGTTTATACATCCCTAATGTGTTTATACATTTCAAATGTAGTTATAAATCACACACACATGTATTTTATACCCATCTGCAGTTTGTCCTACATGCTGTGAAGTGCCTCTTCAGTTGAAGAACGATATACTATCAAAAAAATCAATTGTTTGCTTAAAGTCCTGAACTTCATATTACAATACTGGCTGTGGTATACATCTAAAAACTAGCTTTTCCAGTTTGAAATAATTCCTCCTTTGTAAAATAAATCCTAAGTATCTTTTTTTTCAGAATCTGTTCTAATCCTCCCTCTAAGTACCATTTAGTGATTGTTTTATTCAGTCTCGAGAAATTTCATGCGAATAACCTCATCATAGATACCAGGATTGAAATTTTGTACGCCAGACGCGCGTTTCGTCTACAAAAGACTCATCAGTGACCCTCGAATCAAAAGAATTAAAAAGGCCGAAAAAAGTACGAAGTTGAAGAGCATTGAGGACCCAAAATTCTTAAAAGTTTTGTCAAATACAGCTGAGGTAATAAATTCCTGGGGTAGAAAATCCTTAGTATTTCGAAAAATTCAAATTTTGTAAACAGTGAAAGGAACAGTTGAGATTTTTATCTGTTAGTCAATAATATTGGCTTACTGACAGATATAGTTTCTTTGTAACACTGAAGCGTTTGTAAAATGGCTGCATGCTGAAGACTCATCAACACATTGGAGACCACAGGCGGATCATTGTAAAATGTAGAAATTAAATTCGATATTTTAAAACACATATTGCAAAATATACATTGTATTTTGTTAGAGTGGCCTATTTCAGAAATGTTTCTGAATTTGCTGATCATTTGATATCAGTTAAAAAAGGCTCCGTGTTGAAGGCCGTACATTGACCTATAATGGTTTACTTTTATAAATTGTTATTTGGATGGAGAGTTGTCTCATTGGCACTCACACCACATCTTCCTATATCTATTGGCTATATCCAGATCTTTCCTGGGCCCTTAGTGATTTATTTTATGCAACTAAACAGTGCAGTTTGTGGAATTTGTCGGTACCAACTGAAATGTCTAAAAAATCATCAAAGATATACTTAACTGCGGCCAAGCTTAGCGAAAGGTCGTACGACATAATCAGTCAAACAAACTTTATTAGATTAGATTAGATTAGATTCTAGGAAAGGAACGATCGTTTTCATTGGTCAATTCAAACCTTCGACCTCACACCTGCGAAAATAGAACACGCGTACTATAAAGATGAATGGACTGATCAGTATTCACGTAGTCGGTCAGGGTAGTTAAAAACTTCCATCGTCGTATTCACGTACATGTTTGTGTTCTTGGTTATCCCATGGCAATTCTAGCTTTTATACATGTGCATGTAAAATTCATTGATTTTATAATTTTGTGCAATAGTAAAATTTTAAACTTTAAAATCTTAACAGTTTTCACGTCGAAATATGTAATTCAACTGTCTCCTCTCAATTGGTTCTGGATTAAGGGAGCTACCATTTTATTTTGATTGGGGGTGGGGGACTTGGATGAAATATTTTGTCCTGCATTTTTTTAGTTGTAATCTTTGTCGTCTTTTTATTTTTCGGTCTATTCGGTCCTGCCTTTTTTATTAGTTTATCCTGATTTTTTTTTACATAAATCGTCATCCTGCCTTTTTTTTTTTTGCCAAGTTGCTTATTCCTGCCTTTTCTTTTACTCAATGGACTCGATGAATTAACGTTGTACTTGAAATGAAACCGTACTTAACTACAAAAATAACCAAATTACATACTAAAGATATTGCTCGATTTTTATAGTAATGGGTCTGTGTTATAAACTGTCCTGTTCACTTTTCATATTCTTTCGTAAGTTTTAGGTATTCGACTTAGAATAGTGTGATTTTTTTTCTGACTCATTTTACTTGATTTTGAAAAAAAAATCCCGAAATTCTAAGTAAATTCAGAACATGTAACCAACCATGCTTTGTTTAGAGAAAAATGGAGATGGCAAACCATGGCACAGTGGAAGGAAATGTACTTTATAAACTCCAGCGATATACTTCATGAATTTGTAATTAAATGTTTTGCTATTCTCGGTTGAAAAACAAACGAAAATTATATATTGTAAATATTTAAATAGTTACATAGAAAACAATCAGTTTTAAAAAGCGTGTTTATTCATTAAATGTATTGATAAAAAGGTGAGTCCCTTCTTGTGCATGCATTTAGTCATCCTTAATTTCTTAATATTTCGTTTATCAGTTTATCATACATGTATGATTTTGTATTTTTTATTTTAAATACGCATGCATACTACACGTCACTTTGGCGGATAGTTCAACAATGTTATGCAAAGCTCTATTCTTACGGTATGAAATTAAAAGATAAATTTTCATCCCATTAAAATCGAAAACCGTACATTCATATTGTTCCTTATAAACTACGACATTTCTCACAAGTATTTAGTTCCACATGCAAAAGAAAAAATCTTCGCCGATGTAACATTTTATTCTTTTTTACACCAACATGTCTTCACTGAATTCATTTGAATTTCGTGGTAACCATGATAGTACATTGCATAGTACGTCTTGACTTCTTCACGTGCACAAATGATACGATTATTGTTGTTTTTTTTCTATCTTTCGGGGACAATTTGCTCCGTTTATGATACGTTATTTTTGAATGACCAAACGCTTAGCTACTGTGTGTTCGTTTTATAGCATGAAAACAATAAAAGAGGACTGGCAACCCATCATAAATTATTGTAATTATTGTAATGGATCAGTATTATGAGATCCTTATTATAAGTAACAACGACATTGTCAGGATAATAACATAGCGTCAGTATGAAAGTAATTAAAAGTGGTTCATATATTCATCCGTATAAAATCGGCACATGTATTTTTTTTTATCCTTATATTTTTCATAATGCGGTACAAGATAATTGTGTTGCTGCATGCATAAAGAATATTACTTCATACAAAATATCAGTATAATATTTCGACTCCACTATTTGAAATTCACAAAACTTTTATTTAATTCTTTTGACCAATTTGTAAACTTGTTTTAACGTTCGTAGTAACATAGTACATTCCATTGTCGGTCACCTGTGTCAATTCACGTGCACACTACAATTGTTGTTGTATTTGAATCTTTCGGCCAATGAAATGAGACGTTACAAGTTGTTTGTTTGTGATACGCCAGAATGTTATCAATTAGTCCGAGATTACTCTGACGTCCAACGGCTGTTTTGCCAGACAAGCTGGGGCCGTGGGACGTCAGTTTAAACACATTTTTTCACTTCCCATATCAAGAAGTGGATATTTGAACTATTTCAAAATAGATGCGCTGCTTTTCGTCGCTTCTGGTGCCAACGGACGGCCTTTGAATTATATAAATCGGGTATCAATTTGTTCATGAAATTTTCATTTATCTCTACATTTATGTAAGTTTCACCTACCTGCCACCCTTTATTTTTTCATATTTAGACAGTTTTCACAGTGACCCATCGATTCAGACATTTTAACTTTTATTTTCAAATAGACGTCAAGTTACGAGAGATTTGAATGACCTCGAGACTCAAATATGCAAATATTTATACTTTTACACCTCCTTTATAGGAGATCGATATTTAACATTTAGTAGCCAACCACGATTTTCACCTCCTTTACAGGAGATCGGTATTAAGCATTTAGTGCCAACCACGATAACATCACTACGGAAGCTCTCGGATATTTACATTGCTTGCATCGTAAATGAGCGAGGTGTTATATTATATATTCATATTGACCTAGGGTCATATGCATACATCATTTCCATAGTCCATTGTGCCTTACTATTTTTCTCGTGATCACATGACAATCTTTCAAAATGAAACTTTTTAAAATGCCAGAATCGGTGGGTCACTGTGAAAACTGTCTAAATATGAGAAAATAAAGGGTGGCAGGTAGGTGAAACTTACATAAATGAAGAGATAAATGAAAAATGAACAAATTGATACCCGATTTATATAATTCCAAGGCCGTCCGTTGGCACCAGAAGCGACGAAGCAGCGCATCTATTTTGGACGGGCAAATATCCACTGTTTGATATAGGACTGAGCTCTGACGTCCCACGGCCCAATTGTTGCTTGTCTGGCCAATGAAACAGCCGTTGGACGTCAGAGTAATCTCGGACTAGTTATCAATGAATTATCAAACGCTAAACTTGACTGCAGATCAGTGTAAAAAGTAGGGATGTCAACGAGTATTCTAGTACTCGAGTATCGCTCGGTAGTACCGAGTATCGAATACCAAAATGATACTCGACTAGTCGTTTTTTTTGTTAGAATGTTGTTGCATTTTTAAAGAATTTTTTTATTAAGAGCGCCTCCCGGGAAATTGAATATCAATCTTAATAAAAATACGTTTCGAATGTTTGCGTTTAATTGTCATTTAAAATTCCCTCATGCGCTATGAACAAGAGCACCTTTTAAGGCCTATACATTTAGCTAACCGTGTCTTAGTCATTCTACCACGGTGACCTCTGTACCGCCAGAGCAAATATTTTCATCAGCAGGACTGTTAGTTACGTAACAAAGTTGATAAATTGTATTGTCTCAGTAAAAGTTGACAAGATAATATTTCTAAATAAGAACAAATTCGTTGCACCTTGTGTCGACCCTAAGAGAATGGTTAAAGTTCTAATCATCACCCCTTTGTTGATCATAAATGTGTTTCTTTACGATTCCCAAATACTGTTGTTTTAGTAATCAATTTTCTATAGATATTTATTAATTAATTGATTAGATTATTGCTTGTTTACATAATTAGTACATGTAGTAAATGAGCTATTAATTATGGTATAAAATTCCTGGGACTATTATCTAGTCCAAGGTATTAATGATGAGGGTTTTACATCCATAAGACAACTCCCCACAATCCGTAAATTGGGTTTAACTTTGTGTTTCCATTTTGTATATGTTTTTCCGAGCAAGTACTCGAGTATCGCTCGGTAAATCCAACGAGTACTCGATTAGTAAATCTTCACCGAGTTGACATCCCTAATAAAAAGTATTCATTTATTACGGCTGATGAGCGATTTGTCTAAAAAAACTTATAAGGTGCGCTCGAATCAACAGATTTGGAAGGGCAATTCAGTTGCGAAGTTAAAAACCTATAAAACCAAAGAATAAAAAGTTACTAGTATGCCGAATCTGTTGAGGGCAATCGCAACACAAATATTTCGAAGGCAATCTGTGTTGGGGTAGAGAAACCTAAGGGCATTGAATGATTTTAACATTTCTTAACAGTAATTTTTATTAGAAAAAAACCTGATCGCATCAATGATATCTCATGTCAGTAGAGGACTGATGACTACCTGGCTGTTGATACGTTCGTAGACGAAACGTCCAACGCTACAGTGGTTGTACAAACGCATCAAATATAACAGGCTTATAATTTATTACACATGACGCCAGTTCGTAAACAACATAACAAAATCTTTGGCGCTCGAATCAAAAGATTTCGACGGCCGAATCAATTACGAAGTTGAAGAACATTGAAAGCTTAAAATATTAAAAACCTGTACCAAATCTGTCTTATACAATCTATGCGAGAAAGTTCAATTGCAGTGACATCACCCTGTGATTACAACAACTCATCAAAGATAACAATCTTTATTTTATTACACGAGACTCTCGTTTCGTCTACAAAAAGAAAACACTCACTCTTGGCCCTCAAATAAAAAGATTTAGAAGGCCGAATCAATTACAAAGTTCATGAACATTGGAAACCATCAATTCCAAAATGTTTTAATGAATCTGTCTTAGGCAGCAAAACCTTAGCGTTTCGAAATATTTTAACATTGAATGAAATAAATTTATAGAAAATTGTCGCATCAAATATATTTCATTTCAGCATATGAGTTCTGACTACTTGTCTTGTGATACATTCAGGGGCGTGACGTCCATCAGAAATGGCAACTACGGGTAAACTCGGTTGCTTCAAACGGTTAAGCAGTTCACTCTCCACTAATGACATCCGTAATGTTGCTTATGGCAAATAATAATCCGGTAGTACGTCGTAATCGAGGAATCGAGAATGTAATTATGGCTAAAGCAAGTGGAAAACAAGATATTACAAGTTTGAGCTTTCTAAAAAGCTGTGGACTGCTTCGCTCTATCCTAATTTAAGGTAATATGTGTGCATGTGGTTGTTGATTTAGTATTGGATATGTGGTATTTTTAGATATTGATTGATATAAAATGGATTTACTTTAAGAGTGTGCGTTATACACCCATGCTTTTAAAATGTTGTTCACTTTACTTGTTGAAAATTAAAACATTTACAAATAGACACGACTCCGGAGGTGGGCCTCTCTGGAGGTGTGCCTAGATTGGCAGAAGTTATAAAATACAGATAATGCATCATTGTACAGGAACATTGTTTATCAAAACAAATCGTGCAGATTGTAGATTAACAAAGCAAATAAACACGTATCAATAATTGATATTTCAATATCAAATTTCAATGTGCAGTATATGCATAATAAAACGAACATGAATTAATGACAGTTGATCGGAACTGAAATACACATACTAAGTAGTTAATTTTCCGGCATTTGATGTCGCGGCTTATCCTGAGACGAGAAAAGTCTGTAATTTTTCATCTCATTTAAGCCAATAGCTGTTGCTGTATCTCAGCCGCATCATAAAGCAACCAATCAGAATCTATATGTAATTATATCAAGATGGCGTGTATGTCGACTGAAACTAATAGTTTCGCACCGTGATGCGAAGCAACAAAGGCCAACCACTGAGCATGTTTCTGACTTGGAACAGGCATATGAACATATAGCAGGATAATGACTTGTTGAAGTTGAAAGTCTATTACATTTTTCATAAACAAAGTAAGAACACAAAATAGTCCATGCAAACATGTTCTGTCTGGTTGCATTTTCTTTCTATTTGTTCATACGTATGGGTTGTTTAAGATCTCCGTCACTTCTGATGTTAATTAAATATATGAGAAAACAGTGTTATACTCATTTATGATGGAGATCTGAGACAATAAATCAATCAATAAACCATTATCATATGGATATTCCGCTATCCCCCCACAAGTCGTTTGTATGTCTATTTGAAATATAACAATGGATGATTATGAGTAGACCTCTCTTTTGATCTAATCAATTAACAATAATCTTATGGATATTCCTCAACAATGAATTCATCTTTCTTCTTCATGAAAGGAAGTATTGGTAGTCAAAAGTCTATTGTATCACTTTAAATGTACAGGCCATGAATTATAAACTGTTCACTAATTCTTAAGATATCATTTCAGTATATTATCAGAATTGAATTTCTGAGTTATATGGACTGTTGTATATACGGCTTGGACTTGACCAACAGCACTCCTAGGGGTCTAACAGGGAGTGAGCAAGGGCCTGAAATCAGTAATGAATAAAACAGTGAAATTTTTTTATGGTCTTGTATCGTTCTGATGAGTTGAGCCTTTTTCAACTGATTTTTATAGTTTGATCCTATGTTGTGCTTACACCACTGTCCCAGGTTAGGGGGAGAGTTGAGCGCTCACAAACATGTTTAACCCGGCCTACCACATTCTTTATGTGCCTGTCCTAAGTCAGGAGCCTGTAGTTCAGTGGTTGTCGTTGGTTCATGTCTGTCATATTTGTTTTTCGTAAATTGTTTTGTTATAAATTAGGCCGTTAGTTTTCTAAATTGAATTGTTTCATATTTTTTAAGGTCGGGGCCTTTAATAGCCGACTATACGGTATGAGTTTTTCTCATTGTTGAAGGGTGTACGGTTGCCTATAATTGCTTACATCCACTTTATTTGAAATTGGTGGATAGTTGTCTCATTGGCAATCATACCTCATCTCCTTATTTTTTTATTTTTATCTTCAAAAGCGCATATAGAAGTGATTTGAGTGATATTATAACCAACAACAGAAAATACTTATGGAAGATCTTACGAAACTATGGAATAAGCTAAACTAGTACAACTTATTCAAATGTTTATACGAAATTCAGATGCACTGTAGGTACTTCAGTAGACACCAGTTTTCTTGTAAAATCAGAAGTAAGACAAGATTTTGTTATGTCATCCCTTCTTTTCATAATAGCCATCGATTGGGTAATGCAATCAACCATAAGCAATAACAACACAGGCATCAGGACTCTCTTTAACTATCTATAAATATGGACTATGCAGATGAGCTGGCCTTACTGCCACATCTAGAAACACACATGCAAGCCAAAACCACCGAGTTACAAAAGAATGCAAGTATGATTGGACTAAACACCAACATCAAGAAATCAGAGGTTATGCATCTTAACATCTCAAAGCCTCCTATAATAGATTTAAATGGGACACGTCTGGAATGCACTTCATCATTCACTTACCAGGGCAGCATAGTAAAATCTGAAGGAGGAGCAGACAAAGATATCCGAGCCAGAATAAGAAAAGCAAGAGCTGCATTTTTAAAGCTACATAACATCTGAGTTTGAACAACGGCTGCCTCAGAATGATCAGAAGGAAGCAACCATTTAACTTCAAGGGGGGAGGGTTATGGTTTTTTGTCAGAAATTTTTTCGCGAATATTTTTTTTTAAGTCTTTCGACGCTATCAATCAAATTATTTCTCAAAATTTAACACTATAAGGTATGGGGGAAATCTGGTCATCTGCTTGACCACAATATTGTTTTTCATCAAAATGGTGATCAGAATATATTTTTTAGGAAAAAACCATACCCCCCCCCCCCCTTGAAGTTAAATGGTCGTTCCCTTAAGGATAGTCTGGCCACGTAAGATCACAAACAAAAACCTTCATGAAACAACAGGATGTAACAACATGGAGATTCTACTGAAGCAAAAACGTTGGAGATGGATTGGTCATGTTCTACGTAGACCATCTGAGGACAGCACCAGAGTTGCCCATAGATGGACAAAAGACAAAAGGACACCCCAAACAACTTACCAAAGAACACTTGAAGCTGAAATGAAGACCAAGGAATCAGCTGGAGCGAGATAGAAAAGACAGCACAGAACAGAGACTAGTGGAAAGCTCTGGTCCTTGCCCTATGTGCCTCCGGGTATAACAAGGACTAGGTAGATAGGTAGGTATAAGCAACAACAATAATATAGTATACAATGCAATTAATAGAAACATAATTATAATGCATATATTATTAACTTAAATGATCAATCAGTATTTTTGAGTAGTTTTGTAAAGTGTAGAAAAGTCAAATGTTTTAATACTATTGCAAGATGAGAGAGTCTTAGATTGTATGTACTCTAAGAGATCTTTGGAATTTTTTAGTATCCACATCTGATTCACGCCACCTCTAGAATAGGCAGTTTCACAATAACTTTGGAGCCCGGCTTTGATTGCTGATAAAATAGATGTTAATAATTTAGAAAGAGGTTTCGTGGAGCACTTGGAAGACCCAGCAATATACCGTTAATTTTACGGACACTTATGTAGTTTAGGTATCCAATACAGTGATGGAAGATCCAGTTATTCATCTTTGGTTGAAATTCCAAAGGAACATACAACAGACCTATAATTATCCAGGATTTCCTCTTTGGTAAGTGTCGTGAGGGTATATGTTGAGTTTCCAAGTGAATTGCCAATACCTAATTCATTTATCAAGCAGTTTATGTAATGATATTTACACACAAAAACGATGTTGTTTGGGGCTTTATCTGCGGGGACAACAACATATTTGTCATAAAGTGTTTAATACTTTGATCTTTTTAATAATAAACGTGGTAGAGCTAATTTAAAATAGTAGAGCTATAAAAAATGGTAGTGCAAATATTCCGCTTAATGAAAACTTATTTTAAACTTTGAATTCATAACCCAGAATTAAATCATTTCAGACAATGAGCATTGGTTGACAAAAATATTTTCAATAATAACACTGAAAAGGGGAAACAACTCCGTAGATGAAAAATACTAATAATAGTGATTGGGATATACCTAGTTTTTAGAAAAAGTAAAGGCGATTAAAAAATAAAAATAAATATTAAACTCTATCATTTAATGTAGGGAAACAAGCTGCTTGCTTAACTATATTTAATATGTTTAAGAATTAACATAAAGGGACTCCATTGGAAATAAGCCGTATGGCTTACATGGGCAATCCTGATTCGGAATCATCAATTGTTTTAAGATTTTATGATTTTAGTATGTGTACAAGTCTGCTATTGTTTTATACTACTTTTGTAATGTTTTATGATGATATTTGATCAAATCTATCTATCTATCTATCTATCTTATCTTTCATAATACCTATAAAGAATGAACAAGCGATAAGTAAAATTATCATTTCCAACATGCGAGCGTAAAACAGAACTCTGTTACGGCATTAAAAATATCTTGACACCGCAAGAAATATTAATGATTGATGATCTGTATAAAAATGCAAAATCTTGTGTGAAATGGAATGGAGAACAATCTGACTCATTCAATATTGAACAAGTAGTCCGTCAAGGTGGTACACTTAGCGCCGACCTATACAAAGTCTATGTGAATGATTCTGCTCAACGAAATATGTCATACCGGTTTTGGAGCCCATATTGGAACAATAAACTGTAGTGCACCCACATGTTTTGATGATTTAACCATTACCGGTAACTTCCAGGTTAAAGCACAAATATTAGTCAACATAGCAAATGACTATAGTAAAAGAGAAGCATATGGCAATTTACAACCTACTAAAAGTGTCGTACTGCCCTATTCAAACCAACAGCAATACCAAAAAATGATGTGACACTTCGTATGGATGGAAGGAAAATGCCAACAGTTGATAAAACCATCCATATAGGCATACACATATCAACCAACAACAAACAACTTATAACAGTAAAAGAAAATGTTAAGAAAGCTAGAAGAGCTCTGTATAATTTAATGGCAAGTGGCCTACATGTGAAAAATTAGCTAGATTCCTCTGCTGCTATATCTACATTTAGAATTTACATTATGCCTATCTTACTTTATGGGCTCGATATAGAAATGACCAGTAGCAAGTCACTAAACTATTGCAATCTTTTTAGAAGAAGATGATTAAACAAATTCTTTCATTACCAATTACAACTGCCTACCCAGCTATATACATTTTATCTGTATTGCTACCTATAAATGCTGAAATTGAAATTAAAATTATTACATTACTTGGAAATATCTTATCAGAGAAATATAATTCATGTATTATATGTCTCTGATCTTATGTACTGATAAAACTTCTGTTGAATTGAAAATAGCTAACCAGCAATTGAAAATAAAGTCATGCAAAAGTAACATCTGGTTCACAGATGCAAAGAAAATTCGTTTTGAATACCAATTAGCTGATCATGTGACTTTCTTGTATACTGTACTAACTAAGGCAATATGGAAGACATGTATGATCAATAAAATAAAAACTTACTGGCATAGAAAAAGAATAATTCTGTAGTCTACACTATCTTTCTCCAATATACAAATTTGGACATTGTCATCCATTAGTATGTACACCCACACCTGACTCTTAAACTTATACACAAACTACCACCGAGGGTAAAAACTTATACACAAATTACCACCGAGGGTAAAAACTTATACACAAATTACCACCGAGGGTAACAATTGCTACCGGTGGATATATTCCACAATTACACAGAGCCAAGTATAACTCAAATGGAGTGGAACCAATATGTTAATTATGCCAAAAAGGAGATTAAACATCATCTTATTTCTTGCTCACATGCGATGCACTGGAAGCAGTCAGAAAACCTATGTTAGAGAGAATTATTTTAACACCTAGTAGAATGTTTTCAAAAGACTTTATAATCAATAATATCGATTTGCTAAGACTCATATGTGATCCGTATAACTACAGCATGAACCACAACAATTAGAAATTGTTGGTCAATATACCTAAAATACTGGAAACTCAATGCAGAAAGATGATTCATATACTCCATACAACCCGTAATAGACTATAGAATATTGATGGAAAACAACAGGAAAGGAGAAGAAATCTATGATATTAATAGGATTGGTCGTGACTCAGCATAAGTCAGTCTCAATTATATTATTTACAAATCTTAATAATTTATGCGAGAATTTTATGAAAGAAATATAATAAAACAAAGTTTTGAATACCAATTAGCTGATCATGTGACTTTCTTGTATACTGTACTAACTAAGGCAATATGGAAGACATGTATGATCAATAAAATAAAAACTTACTGGCATAGAAATATCCTAGATGAAAAAGAATAATTCTGTAATCTACACTATCTTTCTCCAATATACAAATTTGGACATTGTCATCCATTAGTATGTACACCCACACTATCTATCTTATCTTTCATAATACCTATAAAGAATGAACAAGCGATAAGTAAAATTATCATTTCCAACATGCGAGCGTAAAACAGAACTCTGTTACGGCATTAAAAATATCTTGACACCGCAAGAAATATTAATGATTGATGATCTGTATAAAAATGCAAAATCTTGTGTGAAATGGAATGGAGAACAATTTAGTTTCCAGTATTTTAGGTATATTGACCAACAATTTCCAATTGTTGTGGTTCATGCTGTAGTTATACGGATCACATATGAGTCTTAGCAAATCGATATTATTGATTATAAAGTTTTTATTTTATTGATCATACATTGATCATCTCAATTTTAATTTTAGCTTTAAAAATACGAAAATACTTGACTCGCATGAAAACAGTAATGACTAAACATTGAAATGGTTTTATGTTCTGTTATCCCCAAAAGCGCATATAAAAATGTCACTTTTGAGACATATGTTGACTTGCACAATTTCGCATTACTGTATCAGGTTCAACCAATCAAATTTGTTAAGCAATCAAGACATTATGTAGTGAAAAGGGCGTGGCAAGGAACTTTCCAAACTTTCACTAACCAGAACAACCCAGACATATGTTGTTTACACAACCACTTTTTCATTTCTAACCTGGACAGTAGACTTGATTAAAATTACATGTACTATCAAATCAACTTGGATTGGAGCTAAAATCAGTTTATAAATCTTCATTATCAGTGAACACTTAGTCAACACTTAGTTCATAAAATATAAGTTCATTGTGTAATATATTGATAAAAATGATACTTTACAAAGAGAAATTATGAAGTTGCAAATTTCAAAATAATTGCTAAAAATCTTTTTCTCAAGTAAAAAGAATTTTAACTAAATGAAAAATCAAAAAATAATTTGAAAACATAATTTAAGTATAAAAACAGACTTTTAAATTTATCTTGTATTTTTGCTGAAAACTAAATTTTCACAAAAATGTTATGGAGGTTCAAATTGACCCTATGGCAACTTCTCGTTAAGGTGCAAACATATATTGAATTGAATTACATGCATTTTGATTAAGTAAATAAACAACAACCAAGTCGGTTTATTTTTAAAATTTTAAATGCGCAGACTCACTGGGTGACCCGATTTGAACCCAACGACGTGAGGAGTTTGCTGTGCAGTAAAGTTAACATTAACCGATATGATAAATAAAGTGACTTCATTGACATACATTAACGTTTTGATGTTTTTTTATAAACACAAGCATAAACATATTTGCATACGCCAATGTATAATAATTCATGACAGATATTAGCGTGAAAGTTATCAAGTATAGATTAATTACTTTTTCTATTCAAGGAGAAGTACATGGGTATAGACATTGCTAAGATATACGAGACTGATATTCGCAATATTTTATCGGCCAAATAAAAAGTTCCCAGTTTTAGGAAGGAACATCTCTTGTCCCCTACACAGTCTACAGCCTATTTTTTTGCTATATATTAAAACGAAAAATGTTAATTGATGCAACATGCCTTAATTGTAAGATTATTATAAGACCATATTTATCAAACTTTGCTGTATAAATAAAGTATTAAATGATCTTCTGGGTTTTATATTGTCTAAACTATAGCACATTAAGGTCAAATTGCCTGTGTCTATGTCATGTATTACATTTCATTATTTAAATTTTCTTTCATGAAACATATTTGGAGATTAGAAAATCGGAAAAAAACATATTTCCTGATTTATAACCATTTGAAGAATAAAAGTCATATGAGTCGAGTTTTTATTTTCAATGTATATGTATACGGTGACCATTTTTGAGGAAATTCTGTAGCCGCAAAGAGGACTATAAAATGAAATTCATTATTCCCAAAACTAATCCGTGCTACTTTTTATTATCTCACATGGCCCAAAGGGCCAAGTGAGCTTTTCCCATCACTTGGCGTCCGTCGTCGTCCGTCAACTGTCGTCCGTCGTGTGTCGTTAACTTTTACAAAAATTTTCTCCTCTGAAACTACTGCGCCAAAGTTAACCAAACTTGGCCACAATCATCATTGGGTATCAAGTTTAAAAAAAAGTGTCCGACGACCCGGCCTACCAACCAAGATGGCCGCCATGGCTTAATCTAGAACATGGGTAAAATGTAGATTTTGGCTAATATCTCTGAAACCAAAGCATTTAGAGCAAATCTGACATAGGGTAAAATTGTTTATCAGGTCAAGTTCTATCTGCCCTGATATTTTCAGATGAATCAGACAACCCGTTGTTTGGTTGATGCCCCTGAATTGGTAATTTTTAGGAAATTCTGCAGTTTTTGGTAATTATCTTGAATATTATTGTAGATCGAGATAAACTGTAAACAGCAATGCTGTTCAGCAAAGTAAGATCTACAAATAAGTCAACATGACCAAAATTGCCAATTGACCCCTTAAGGAGTTATTGCCCTCTATAGTCAATTTAAAAAAAAAATTCATAAACTTTTGTAATCTTTTACAAAAATCGTCTCCTCTGAAACTACTGGGCCAAATAGAATCAAATTGGGCCACAATCATCATTAGGGTATTTAGTTTAAAATATGTGTCCGATGACCCCGCCTGCCAACAAAGATGGCCGACGTGGATAAAAATAGGCGAAAAATGCAAGTTTTGTCTATTATTCTGATAACCGTTATAAATAGAGAAAATCTGAAAAGGGTAAAATTGTTCAGAATGTTGAGCTCTACCTATTCTCCATATACGTCAAAATTGTCAGACGATTTTCTGTAGGAGTAATTGCCCTTAAATGACAACTTTTTCGACTTTTTTTTTCGATTTTTGCCTATTATCTTGAAAACTATAATAGATAGAGAGAAACTTTAAATCGCAAAAATGATGAGAAGGACAAGGTCTACAAAAAAATCTTAAGTTGAAATCGTCAGTTGACGCCTTATTAGAGTTATTGCCCTTTGATAACCATTTGTACTTTTTTTTTGCGTTTTGTCTTATATCTTAAAACTAATAATAGATAGAAAGAAACTTATATTTACAAAAATGATCAGCAAGACAAGATCTACAATTAAGATAAATGGAGGAAATTGTCCGACGACTCCTCGTTGGAATTATTGCCCTTTAATGACGATTTTTACCATTTATTTTGCGTTTTGTCTTATATGATAAAAATTATAATAGATAGATAGAAACTTAAATAATCAAAAATGATAATCAAGACAAAACCTGCTAAAAAGTCAAATTTTGCTGATATAATTAGTAGACTGTTACTCTTTATTGGAGTTATTGCCCTTAAATTAGGATTTTTTTTACCCTCTTTTGTGATTGGAGCAAAAGCTAAATAGAATAGAGAGAAAATAAACAAACTTCAATGATCAGCAATATAAGATAAAAAAAAAGAAGATATTTTTGTCATTAATTCTATTCTCGTCTACAATGTTGGAGAGTGTCTGTTGAATATGCACATAGACCAAGGTGAGCGACACAGACTCTTTAAAGCCTGTAGTTTACATCTATTACGATTTCATAACATATAATCGACACAAAACATTTCATGCAGTGAAAACTGTGCTTGCTAATTAACTTTCGTGTTTTATTGCCGAAATTTACCGAACTTGACCTTTGTATTTTTTGACACAGAATCATGGAGCACGTAAAAAATAAGTGAGATGATAGACATGTCATAGAGCGATTTTAATTCCTTACATATACATTTTTTGTATTTTCCATGCCTTTCTTTTTGTTTATAAAATTTTGCCATAACAGTTGTTTAAATATTTGTTATATTCAAATTTATCTTGATAAATCAATAAACAATATCTAACTGCCACGTTTATTTACCTTTTCTTTCATCATGGTTTTTCCCTCGCACTTGCGAGTGCAGTTGCCGAAGTACTAAAAATACCAATTTTAAAGTCTTTGGTTTGACCCGGCCGGAGTGCGAACCCACAACCTCCCGCACTCGAGACGAACACGCTACCACGAGACCACCGAGGCGGTCGGAAAATCTATAGGCGAATTAGAGTACGGAAATATCATAATTCAATAGCAGTTCATTTCTGAAGATTTTGATAAGATAAAGCATTTTCTTTGAAAAGAAAGTTCACATGTACAAGTGTTTTAGAGTAAAACTTAGTCATTAAAGTAAATAAAACATATTCAATTTTTTTTTCAGTTTTGAAGTATCATTTGACTTTAAGAAATGCATGTGATGATATAATCTTAATAGATTTTTCGGAACAAGTTCAATAAATAATACATTTCCCTTTCATGTGTATATACTGTTATTTGTTCATTAGTCTACTAAATGACCCATCTGAAATAGTACAGAACCAAGATTGGACCATGATATTGTTTAAATATAAATTCTCAATGCAATATTGACATTGAGACGGTTTACCAAACTTAAAGCTTCCGCTTAATCTGACTGAGTCCATATGTATAATTTAGGTTAATTGTAGTGTAAAAGTCTATTATACTTGTAATGTTGATTTGTTTACAAATTGATTTAGTAAAACATTTATAAAGCTAAATAGTTTGAATACGTTAAAACATTAGACATAAGTTATTTGTCAGTCAGTAACTGACATGCAGAATAATTGTTGTAATTGTTGACGATGTTTTAAATATCGTTTTTGATTTATTTAAAATTCATTACAAATTGTGGAACTACCCTAGTTTCGTTACGTATAATGACTATAAATTGTACCAAAAAAAGACAGGTTTTTAAATATCGTAATAAAAGATACATGTATAGCATGTGTATGTTTACACATGAGTGCATTTTGAATAGTAATCACTTGTACATGAAGATTTATACATTAAGAAAAAAACTTAGGCAAGAAATATCAGTGAAATAATGATTATTCCAAACACTTATCTTACATAATTATAGTTTCTGGAAATTCTGTTACATAACAATTATTCCCCTATGTTTCCCTATAATCTGAAATGACCATAACAATATCAGCTATAATTGATTAACTAAATATTTTTCAAATCTTGAAATTTTGTCTTGAATAAACTCATCATAGACACCAGGATTAAAATTTGGTACGAGTATTGTCCTCGGTATTGTCACAACTATAAATATATAAACTAGTTGTATTTAAAAGATAACGTAAATGATTTATAGTACCATTCCTCGAAATGAAGTAAAAATTTATTATGACTTAGAAAAACAGCAAATCTTTACTGTGTATTAAGATTGATTAGCATTTCAGCACTGGGCTTGCATGACAGTCTCGAGATGATACCAGGGCCGATATGGAAAAGGACATGTTGCATCTATAATCAATATAATACCTTAGTTTAGATACGGGAAGATTCAGAGCTGACATTGGTATTGACCCTTCTCAATTGTTGAAGACCTTAATTTGACCTATTCTAAAATAGCTTTTGTAGATTTATTTTTGGTGTCGTTGAGTTGCTATCGCAAACACATATAATACCATGCATTTCTTTTTTTCGCATAAACATGCGTTATAGAATTGGTTATAGCTATTCTGGCCCGGGACATAAGAAATATATTAAGATGCAACGTGAGCGGTAGAGGCTCATTGAAGCCTTTAGTCTCCAGTATTTGTTATTTCCATCACACCATTTGTACAAGAAATCATAAAAATTCAAAATATGTGAATTGTCTTTTACTAAAAATGATAAAACAAATTTTCCTTAAATTGTGTTCATATTCTAAATTATACCAGGGTCGAATTAAAAAAACATTTCTTTCAGCAAGAAGACAAAACATGTTTGTTTTCTAGGACAGTGATTTATTCCAGGTAATCAATCAGTATTTGCTTTTACGTAATAAACTTGAAAGGAAATAATCTAGACACTAAGATGCATTTTAACTAGCATGACATACGGTTATTTGTAAGATGAAATCATTAAACAATATCTACAAATACATTTAAGATAATAAAGATGAAAATTATACCTGCCCATCGTTAGATACATCAATAATATACCGTAAAGAACAAACGCAAGGTCGTCTCGCAAAAAGTACATACGCGATGATTTCATACATCGTCATTAATTTACAACAGACATTTTGCGACCAACACTTCATAAACCATTCAATCCTCTATGTATACTTTTACAATTTAACAGTGCATACAAAAAAGGTCTTTTCAAACATGAAAATTGTTCTCAATATTGTTGCTCAATCCTTTTCAAATGTTTTTTTCAAAGACACAATGAAAAAGCATCTGGCAAAGGTTTTTGATTTCACTTTCATATATACTGATGATGTCCTGTCAATAAATTACCTACATTTCAGTGAGTTATTGCATCCCCTATATCCTAGACTAGTAAATTTGAGATTAATGATACTACCGAAACAAAAGATCTGCTTCATATCTTGATAATTTCTTCGGTAATGAACGACTTCAAAAAGAGAGATAAAAGATACCAAAGGGACAATTAAACTCGTAAGTCAAACAAGAATCTATCAAAAACGTGATGCTATGAACTTTACATTTGCAACTTCCAATTTCTCTGCAGTACGTTAACATACCATTTGTAACATCGTATCGCGCATATATATATCTCAATTAATACGTTAACCTCGTATAATTACATTACATGTATGTTTCATTATAATACGTTATTTTGATTGGCTAACAGCAATCTCGCGTCATTCTGAAATTAACCTTCATTTCAAAATGAAATGTAACATTCATGATGACACGAACTTCCACAATAAAGTGCACAGGTAAACAAAAGAAAAAAATGATAGAAATCGTGTTGTCATGATCCTAGCAAAAAAATGTAATTATATGTATTGAATGCTTCTTTTAGTAATTTGATAGGGTTGTAAAAGCGTTGACCGTGCGCACATTTTTAGAATGAAGCGCTTCCGCGCTTCATACAAAATGCACTTCGATCAATGCTTTTACACCCCAATAAATTTACAAAAAGGAGCATTCAATTCTTAAGTATGTTCACACTATACGGACTTCGTTAACAGGGATGTGCTCCTGAAATAAAAAAAATGAGAGTAATGAAGAAAAACGACTGCAATCGACACTACTACATGAGTGTTTTACGGTCACCATTGCAAAATAGTTGACTGTTTCAATGTGTTATTGTTTCAACTCACTAGCGACATGTTATCGCTGTCTTAACTTTAGATGCCAGAATTGTCGTCTTATAAACTCATCATAGATACCAGGAGTAACATTTTGTACGCCAGACGCACGTTTCGTCTACAAAAAACTCATCAATGAGACTAGAGTAAAAAAAGTTAAAGAGGCCAAATAAAGTACGAGGTTGACGAGCATTCGGAATCCTAAATCCCGAAAGGTTATGCCAAATACTGCTGAGAAAATCGATTCCTGGGGTAGAGAATCCTTAGTTTTTCGAAACATTCAAGTGTTTTCAACAATTAATTCATAATCAATGATAATAACTAACAAGACAGAAGTGCTGACTACTGGGCTGGTGATAACCTCGGGGAGGAAACATACACCGGCAGTGGCATCGATCCTGTGGTTATAAAAAAAATCATCATATATACCATGATTACAATTTGGTACGCTAGACGCAAATTTCGTCTACAAAAGTCTCATAAGTGATGCTCGAATCAAAAATTTTAAAAAGGCCGAATGAAGTACGAACTTTTGAAGAGCATTCAGTACCCAAGAATTTATAATTATGACCATATCAATGACAATTCATGTCAACACAGAAGTGCTGACAACTGGGCTGGTGATACCATCGTGAAGTAAACCCCCACCAGCAGAGTCATCGACTTATCCGATCGACCAATTCCCGATTGTGACATTTTAACTGAGTGTCGGGTGATGCATGTAAAGCAGCAGGATATGCGGAGCACTTGAGATCACCTCCAGTTTTGGGTTTTGTTCGTGTCGCTCAGTCTTTAGTGTTTTATGTATTGTTTTGTGGACTTGTTTAGTAATGCTTCTCTCGTGTTTTGCCATTGCGTTGTCAGATCTTCGACTTACAATTTATGAGTTTTGCACGTCATTGGTATCTGCCGCCTCTTTGTTACCTTGTCTCGCTCCTCCTGGAATTCTCGCTCCTCCTGGAATTCAAGCCTTTCCTCAGTTTTTGATTGTACCTTTGTTTTTATCTTGATGTATTGATAAAATTTGAACATCGGTTTATTGCTATTGCCTCTAATTCACCAAACTGTCTTTTATCTGTTAACGTTTATCTTGAGTTTTTGACTTTTAGTAGAAGGGTGCTCATTATTATTTTTATCACCTTTATCAGTTTAAACATTGACAGAGACCTCCCATCTGATCCTTATTCAATACATTTGTCTAGTCTCATTATTATGTATTTCAAACCTTAGAAGACAAATTGTCCTTCCAGAATTAGCTGACTATTGTTTAGCACTAATAGACTATAAACTAGTTAAAAGGTATTGCGTCGGCCATTTGAAAAAAAAGAACGATGCAGAAAATAAACCGTGTTACCAAAAAAACAAAACAAATAATGATCCTTCAAATTGACAGCAAACCGGGATTTCTGTATTTTGAACTTAACAGGGAAAATAAGTACGAAAAATATTGATGGATTCTAATGTATGCAACGTTCTGTGCATATTTACTAACCTATCAAGGACCATAACTCCCGAAAGATAAAAATTAAATTCGACCTCCATTTCATCATCCGTAAAACCATATTAAAGTTTAAAAAGTATTAGTTAAACGATTCATAAGTTATTGCACGGAAACTGTTGGCTTCCTCCAGCCCGCTTTTCTTCTCATTTATAAGAACAACAATTTTCCTTGGGAAAACCGGCTAAAAAAGTTACAAAATAGTTGATAATAAATATTTATATATTGATAAATTAAAAGGATGACATGATCTATACACTGTAGAATGACAGTTGTGTTGTCAGAAACATGTTGAAATTCTTATTATTTGACCTAAAATGGTCACATTACACATAGTTTTGGGCAAAATCAATTATAACTTAAGCTTTACCCAAATAGATATTTTACCTACATTAACGACCATTGCCACATGTGGACCTGGATCTGCTTACCAATCCGGAGCACCTGATAGCATCCCCGGTTTTTGGTGGGGTTCGTGTTGCTCAGTCTATAGTTTTTTTATGTTGTGTTATGTGTAATATAGTTTGTCTTTTCGCTGTTTTTCGTCTTTTGTCATGGTACTGTCAGTGTATTTTTGACTTTGAATATCCCTTTGGTATCTTTCGCCGTTCTTTAACATCTTTAGATAAGACATCTTGTATAAAGTATAAAGTTTTTTGGTAAAGAATGCCTTGGTTCGTATCCAAATATCAGATGCAAACAGTTGCAGTCCTAAAGTAAATATGTAAGACACAATTAAGAAGAAAACCCAATGAATTCTGAAAAATTAACGTATATGAACATCGGAATGCGTTATTAATTCTGATTTTCGATTTCATGGAACCCGAAAGATGGTCTTTATCATACATTCTCCCATATTTCTGTATAAATATGTCAGTTGTTGATTTGCACATGAAATATACTTTGCATATTCATTGAAATACTTCTTGTTTTATGTTGAAATTGTTTTGAATACTATGCTCTGTATCTACTGACAACTTTTTTTTTATAGATGGTATGTTACATTTTCAGTTGTATACCAGCTGTAGTTTTGTCGTGTCTCTGATTTTTTTTTTTTTTTTTTTTTTTTTTTGGTGTGCTGTTATAGAGTATTGCAATACATTAAACGAATAACTGTTTCTTAGCAAATATCGCGATGCTTCAATTTAAAACTTATATGTTTTACAAGCAGGCCGATACAAACAGTGTTGAATCGAAATAAAGTATCACGGTTTTTTATTTGATCTGATTAATATTGCCTGCATTATCGCGATACGATATTGTTTACCTTTTTAAATCGAATACTCAACAACAAATGGCCTTCACAATGCAACTATTTTTGTTTTTTTCAAACTTGAAAAATATAACGAGTCTCTGATCTTGGAAAATATAACGTACAGTAGAATTTTTATTAAAATGTGTTTTTATGTGAAATAATAGGGGCATTTCCGATAGGTGAAACACTTTTGACCAAAGACAGATATATTTTTCAAACAGAAAGTCACTGAAAGGGAGGGAATTTTATTGCAAAAAAATAACGCTATGAAAACTAATAATTAGATAACTGATGTACTTCTATAGGACCGCAGAAATATTTGTAGTTTCTTCATTGTTTATAAACACATATCAATTTATCTCAATTAAGTAAATGAACTATTATGGTCCATCCATTGACGTTTTGCTTTATTGGCATGCGTTCAGAAAACGAATTGACGAAGTAATGATACAAAGCAATTTAAGGAATATGCAACATGCAACTATTACAACCTATTATTGTCCTTTCTGTATTCCCCTATGCATTTTATCAATTTATATTTTCTTTTCATTTATGAGTAATTTCAAACCCTAATGACGTACTACTATAGGTGTCAGACCACCAATTCAAAATCCCTATCTTTTCAACCAAATTTTGCAAATTTCACAGCTTTCTAAATATTTTACCTTAAGTTTAACTTCATAGAAACCAGGTATATCCTGATTGTACATGTATCATATTTCTACATGCCAATTTTCAACCTATGTTTAAAGTCTTGTAAGGAAATACTAACGTTCGGAGGACAAGTACTGCTAAAAATAACCCCTGGTTTTCCGAAAATCTTAAATAAGTATACTATGGAGCGCATTAATCCTCAATTTTTAATGCAAACTCATGGACAAATAAATTTTGGCTCAAAATGGTCTACATATATTTCTCTTTCAGAAAAAGTTTCATTTCTTCAAATTTGTAGGTTAGTTTAAGTAAACAATGACATCAAAAGCTCTATGTTTTGTCAGGAAAGGGCTACTTTTACATACGTTCTAAATTGGAGTGGGTGAAATGGTGGTCTGGCACCTTATAGACTACAGAATGGAACGATTTGTAGCAATGTTTTCCTAGTTTACAAAAAAAGCAGGATAACAAAATCAAAGTAGAATGCATTCTTTTATAAAAGACTTCGAGTCTACTTTTATGTTACAAGTTCCACAACTTCATATGTGCACTTAACAGCATCATCAGTGCCAATATAAACTATGAATACTTATTCATTACTCAAAGCTGCAGGCCATTTGCGGCCATCAAATCACCAATTGATGCCGTCGGAGCTTAAAATACAATAATGTATCTCCATTCTAATGAAACTGACAGAAAACAACTCCAAATCATACATTTAAAATCTGTCATACGTCGTCTGCGCTTGCGCGTACGTTTTCATAGCATCAATTGTGTAATTGTGAATTGATGCCTAGGTTGGTTCCCTCCGTAAAATATTCAGTATGCCTTCGGAATATACAAATATTATCAAGATTTTCAATAACGGCCGGGTACCAGTCTAATTGATGCCATGATGAAAATTAATGACGTTATCCAATCAAAATGAACGTTACAAACGATGTTGCATTAGAATAAGCATTTAGAAAAACGCAAAGGGAGGACATTCAAAACAAAAATCTTATTTAAAGTAAAGCTGTTTATTATTTTTAAGATATACAATTATGTTGCTAGATGTCCTTTAACATTTTATCACAATTGTCTTCGGCTGAGTTGTACGCGATCTCCTGTATTACTACGGACTAGCATTAGTTTCATTATCCATCTTAATTTTTTCCCGCTGCTTTTATGTTTTTAATTCATTTACAGGAGGCATTGGTATACTATGACTTTGTTTATCTTTCCTGAATACCTAAATAGAGACCGGTTTTAAGTGTGGTTCATGTTGCCCAATATTTAATGTTCTACTTAATATTATTTGAACTATTGATTGTCTTTGCGTTTATTTAATGTTCTACTTAATATTATTTGAACTATTGATTGTCTTTGCGTTTATTTACTTTTGATCATTGTGTTGTCCTCCTTCGTGATTTATTCTGTATAGTGAGTTTGAAATCTTCTGCATTTTCGTTTTCAATAATTTGCACTCATCTTTTCTTTAAGACTTTTTGTCTAAGAAATTGTATATCTGTACCAATACAACAGGTTTTCCCACTTTAAAAATTTGAACATGTGTGTACAGTTAATTGAACGAGGCAGACATTCAGGTAAATATAAACTTTTATTGCTTTTCAACATCTTTATGTTTCTGCTTGAAAACGGTTTTGTATAATAATTATATGAAATCATCTTAGCGCTTAACATTTTCAAAATTTGTTTAAAAACAAACAAAAAAGGAAGAATGTAAGGTTATTGAGATAATTCATTATCTACAAATAACTAAGAAAACCAGAGAGAATTTGACATTTCCAAATTAAAGGAATGCTGGTTTTTTCAGCATAAATTTCACGAGCCCAGGTTAAATCTGATCTTCTTTTTTAAATTAAAGCAAACGGAATTTCAGCAACTGCAAACTGAGTGATACCAGGTGCACATATGTTTGAAATGTTCCAACATGCAAGGGCCCTATCATATACGATAAAATTCGTGATAAAAGAAAGTTAGTGAACAGTCTTTATCTGGGCTTAGACATATTGGGTTGATCCAAACATACGTATATCGGTGCAGATTCCATACAATGATTTGTTCATTGTTGAAGACCCTACACCAACTGTCAAGATGAAGAACAGGAATAAAAGCCCTGTTCATTGAAAATTTTTCTATGTTTTCTATGTATTGTGTGCGATTTTGTCCCATGTACATTTACTCCATATCCTTCAAGTTTCATTTTCTAATGGTATTGATATCTTCTGTTTTGTGCTCGATTTCAAAGTGACAACAAATGAAAGTGTGTTAGCAAAGAACTGATAAAACTGTTAGTGTCAGATTGGCATTACTGTTCATATAAGATATACAGAATGTAACAATACGTGGAGAAACTGTTACCTTGTAACGATCACGATGGAAACCAAAGAATTATTGAAATCGTAATTTCAGTCGTTCTATCTCATAACCGTGCTAGAGGAGTGTTTTAAACAAAAGTATGCATCTCTTAGTGAAATTGCAATAATTAGAAGAAGTTCTATCATATCTAGTCTAATTAGCTCTTCGCCGTTTGAACTCTGGTGAATATTTTTCTAATTGGCTCCTTATTTTTATAAGTAAATGCTGTCGGTTAGTGCAGTTACATATTACTTGCTGTCCTTCAAACAGCAAGGGCTACTGGGGTTATATACTGAATATATACTTAAAATGTTCTTGCCAATTTTAAATACTGGACTCTCATACATATTGCCAGTTTAAATTAAATTTTACGAAAAGACTTCATGAAACCTGTCAGTAGTGTTGTTTCTAAATCTTTTTTTGCCTTCTTGAGGGATATTGTTCATTCTAATAACAGCTGTGGCTACCTTAGTTCCTTCCTGAAGTATAGAGGTTATTTTGATCATATTTCCAAATTATGTGTCCTCTTCTATTTCCTTGTTCAAGTTTGAGTTCACCATGTTGTTAGCTAAACTGTGCAGATTTTTACGACATATAAGATAGATAAAGTGAGAGGTTTGTTCGCACGTAAAACTGATTTATTCGTATGACATGTTGTGCCTTTTCTCGGTTGTTGGCTGATAGTTGCGGTATGTTGTACTGTCCTATATTTTTCGTACGTCCTGTTATTGTTTTATTCGTATGACATGTTGTGCCTTTTCTCGGTTGTTGGCTGATAGTTGCGGTATGTTGTACTGTTCTATATTTTTCTCGGTTGTTGGCTGATAGTTGCGGTATGTTGTACTGTCCTATATTTTTCTCGGTTGTTGGCTGATAGTTGCGGTATGTTGTACTGTCCTATATTTTTCTCGGTTGTTGGCTGATAGTTGTGGTATGTTGTACTGTCCTATATTTTTCTCGGTTGTTGGCTGATAGTTGTGGTATGTTGTACTGTCCTATATTTTTCTCGGTTGTTGGCTGATAGTTGCGGTATGTTGTACTGTCCTATATTTTTCTCGGTTGTTGGCTGATAGTTGCGGTATGTTGTACTGTCCTATATTTTTCTCGGTTGTTGGCTGATAGTTGTGGTGTGTTGTACTGTCCTATATTTTTCTCGGTTGTTGGCTGATAGTTGCGGTATGTTGTACTGTTCTATATTTTTCGTACGTCCTGTTATTCTTTTTTATGTTTTACTCTACAAGAATTGGAAGTTAACAAAAGAGAAACCGAAATCATCGAGTTTGTCACAGATTCTTGTTTTTAGTTTCCTATCCAAATTGATTTGAAGAATTGTTTTAGATATGAACTAGACCTTCTTGTCTTTATGGTATCCTTAATTAAAAGTTCATAGAGATATATACAGTACAAATAACTTAAGACAGGTTAATTGAGTGACAGGACTCCATCAAAAAGTGAACGAGTTAAAGGCTTTTGTTAGTGTTATTTCCTCTTGATCTTTCAAACGTTTTCCTATTCTTATTATAAAAAAGTTTATGTAAATTGTGCTTCGTCAGAGTAGATGAACAAGTAGGTTATCAGGTATACATGTGCTTCTTGAGGGTAACTTTACAACTGAATAATTTTTTTCTTCAATTTTGTCAACTGAGAATTTTTTATGCATCAATATCGAAATAACACCATACCAATACAAAACCACTAACTACATGGGTAGTGATATCCCTGTAATTTGCACAATCAGTGACCGCGACCTAATGAAAGTAATACAGCAAACCAGTACGAAAGCACTAACTACAGGGCTAGTGATTACCCGAAAACTTGTACAATCAGTAACCTCGGCTTAGTCATAGTAATACAAAACATGATACCAACACACCATGTGCGTATTCAGGACATTTGTTTCTCGATATTGTTGCTTAAAACCAAAAATTCGAAATTAAAAGTATCAAATGATGACAAGCAAAAATCCCCAAAAGGATCACGAAAAGGACAACAAATCCAGATCAGGAATACCTATACATCTTTTGATAACTTTAGAAAAGAAAAAAATTGTTTTTTTTTTTTTTTTTACAATTTTGTCGATTTCTCAAGTATTATAGGTAACATCAAAACATTATCATGCCAGAACAAAATCCCAGGTTATCGGATTTGATATGATGCATTGTCTTCATTGAGAAAAAACCTACAATACTACAAAATACGACGTCAAAGCCAGAATGATTCACCTCTGTACCGTTAGAAGAGTATCATTGATTTTAAAACTTTCTCAAGTATCAATAACTTAATGAGAAGATGCAGTCAATCTCTCAGTCTAGAACGAGGAATAAGGATGAAGAGTATAGGAGTGTTGTCAAAGTTTTGCTATTCTTGAAAGTTTTTGAAATTGAAATAATCTTTAAGAAAATCTTTCATATCTATAGTCGAAAGACATTTTTTCTAAAAAGATCCATTTTCATGTACCCATCTAACACATCTCTATTTCATATATATCAATCAAAGAGATAGGTAGTTCTGCTTTTCTAGGTTGTATTATATCCTATTATGTAGTATTTGACAACGTAAAAGCCTAAACTATCCATAATGTTTAAAGGAAACAAGAGAACGCCATTTTCAGCCACTGGAAAAAGTATACAATATAACATTTTAGCATTTATTAACAGGACAAAAATATTTACCGATAAAAAAGTACATCAAAATATCTGTGTAGTAATTGTTTACGAGAAACAATCATTTACTTCATTGAGTAAAATTAAGCTAAACAAAATTTAATCATGTTAATACTACTATCTGATTAATAATTCTTTTCAGGATTTTAGCTGCAATAAATGCAAATGCCATTTATTCATTTATAATTACCACTAATACATACTTAGCCTCATAATTGAAGAAATAAAGATCAGTTGATTATTTATTGTTGCTAGCTTAACGTCCTTTGGCAAAAATTTAATGCATATTCAGGACGAGATCTATTTAAAAATAATACTATGGACGAGCTTTGCAAAGTTGATTGTCCGAAGTGAAAGGCAGGAAATATGGAATATAACTGATAAAATAAAGAAGCGGACGATACCTTGGGGACATTCAAAACTCACTAGTCAACGAGAAACTGACAATACTATGACAAAAATCGAAAGACGACAAAAATACAGTCCACAAAAACTCCAAAGCAGTAAATAAATGAGTAACACGAACCACAACAAAAACAGGTGGTATAAATTAGGGTATGTTGGATATGGATAGAAATGTCGCCTGGCAACATGCCATCTAGTAGTTGTTGCATGTTATTTTAGCTCTCCTAGCCGAAAGGACAAGCCAGGTTTTCTCATATCACTTGGCGTCCGTCGTCTGTCGTCGTAGTTAACTTGGAGAGAGTCCATTGTTGATTATGCAAATAAACCTAGGTGAGCGACACAGGCTTTTTAAAGCCTCTAGTTTAACATGCAAAGAGCTTGACACTTTCCCTACAAGTGACATCGGATTCAACTTCCCTACTATGATCGACAGTGGCTGTGTATTCACACAACCAGCACGCCCAAACGGACAACCCTCTTTAGCATTGATATTACTACCGGATTTGGGGATGTCCAAGTGGCCATATTTCTATATCCCAGTCAATCCAAAATAAAGACAATCAGGTTTTTGAAAGTTCAGCGATTAATATCTTTCGCAAGCGTTAAATAAAGCTTAATCTATAATGTAGCGCTTATCAACTGTTGAAAACTTCATTTGTAAATGCTATTCACATTAAAACAAGGAAAGAGGAAATTTAAGAGGAAATAATAGAAATAAAACCAGGTTTAATCAACCATTTTCTTCGGAAAATGCCTGTTTCGAGTCAGTAATATGAGTTGTTTTTTACTCGTTCCGTTGATTGATAACGTTTGATTTTGTCCGTTTTTAATTTAGGGATGTCAACTCGGTGAAGATTAACTAATGGAGTACTCGTTCTATTTACCGAGCGATACTCGAGTACTCGCTCGGTAAAACATTAAAAAAATGGAAACACAAAATTATACCCATTTTATGTATTGTGGGTTAGTCTTATGAACGTAAAACCCTCAATATTATTACCTAGGACTAGATAATAGTCCAAGGAATTTTATACCATATTAGCTCATTTACTACATGTACCAAACATGTAAACTGGCAATAATCTAATCAAGTAATTAATTAATATCTATAGAAAAATGATTACTCAAACAACAGTATTTGGGAACCGTAAAAAACACATTTAATGATCAACAAAGCGGTGATAATTAGATCTTATGATGCCTTTAATCCTTTTCTGAGGGTTGACACAGGGTGCAACGAATTTGTTCTTATTTAAAAATATTATCTTGACAACTTTTTCTTGGACGAGGCGATTTCTCAACTTTGTTAGGTAACTAACATTCCTGCTGATGAAAATATATGATCTGACGGTACAGAGGTGGGAGAATGACTAAGATAAGCTAAAAGTGTAAGCCTTGGAAAAGTGCTCTTGTTCATAGCCTACCTCTGTTTGGAGGAATTTTAAATGACAGTAAAACGCAAACATTCGAATCATATTTGAGTTTTTATTAATTTTTAGCTTAATATTTAATTTCCCGGGAGGCGCTTTCAATAAAAAATATTTTTTGTCTAAGCTTAAGAAAGCAACATTTTAACAGGAAACCGATTAGTCGAGTATCATTTTGGTATTCGATACTCGGTACTACCGAGCGATACTCGAGTACTCGAGTACTCGTTGACATCCCTAGTTTTTATGGACTTCCCCTTTTTGTAATTACCTTGGAGTTCTTGTTATACTTTTTTCCCTAACAGTTTGAAAAAAATAATGTATCTGAAAAAGAGAGTCGAAAGATACCAAAGGGACATTCAAACTCATAAGTCGAAAATAAACTGATAACGCCATGGCTTAAAAAGAAAAAGACCAATTGACAAACAACAGTACACAAAACACAACATAGAAAACTAAAGACTGAGCAATACGAACCCCACCAAAAACTGGGGGTGATCTCAGGTGCTCCGGAAGGATAAGCAGATCCTGCTCCACATGTGGCACCCGTCGTGTTGCTCATATAAGTTAAAACCCCGTGACAAGTCTAACTCGGTAGGTCACATTCGGGGAAAAAAGGGAGGGATTGTAGTTACGACAATTGGAACATATCCGTCGTCATCTGTGAAACAGATATTCAATTATAGTCAACCAACTCGTGATGGCGTCCGAAAGTTTTTCGAAGGGATGATTTCAACTTCACCACTTGGAACTCTTAGTTGGATAGCTTCCATGTGAGCAGAACCCTATATCAAGGAAATCATGATAGGAAAAACAAGCCCTGAGATATCTTATCAAATGGGAGATATATACTCCGTATGCAGGCGCTGCTGGAATGTTGCTATATAGAAATGGAAAGTTAACAATCGCGAAGCTGAAATCATCTCTTTTGTCATAAAGTTTTGTTTTCAACCGACCCTCATTGTCCATTTCTAAATGTAAGTCAAGATATGAGGCAGACTTAACTGTATCTGTTGTATCCTTTATCTCAATTTCAATGGGATAGATGCATTCAACATAGTCACCAACTTTTGAATCATTTAGTAAAAAAACAACATCTATATATATAGCGGAAAGTGAAATTAAAAGGTACTGCTAACTTCTTTCTTTCTTCTTAAGAAGTTCATGTATGAAGTCAGCCTCATATGAATAAAGGAACAAGTCGAAAAGAAGAGGAGCACAGTTGGTTCCCATGGAAATGCCGACTGGTTGTTGAAAAAAAAAACGTTCCCCAAACGTAACAAATATGTTGTCTTTCAAGAAATTAAGAATCTTGGTAATGTCAGTTTCAGAGAAATTTTTGTTTGAATCAGAATGTGATGTTTTACAAAGTACGATTTATCCCTCCCTAAGACAAGACACTTGTATCTACGTTGGCCATTCTTTTTTATGAAATAAAGCATGTCCAACTCTTTCTTTAGTTTGGAATGGGGAATACTTGTGTAAAGTGTAGAAAAGTCAAATGTTTAAAACTATTGTAAGATAAAAGAGTCTTAGATTGTATGTACTTTAAGAGATCGTTGGATTTTTTTAGTAACCACATCTGATTCAAGCCACCTCTAGAATAGGTAGTTTCACAATAACTTTGAAGCCCGGTTTTGATTGTTGATAAAATGATGATGTTAATAATTTAGAAAGAGGTTTCGTGGAGTACTTGGAAGACCCAGCAATGAAGTTTTCTTCATGCAGATATACATGGTAATTAATTGTTTAAAACAATAGATAGGAATCTATACAATGCTGAGTCTACACATTGCTACACGAAACCTGTTTTCAATTATTTGGCATTTGGTATTAGCAATGCTATTAACAATTTTAACCTAGCTTCAGTAATACTGTGAAAAAAAATGAAAACAACACTTTATAAATTCCATGCGTCTGAAGCACTTTTCTGGGTTAACCTTCACCAGGGATGTTCGAAGCCGAATATTTGAAAGCCAAGGATGTATAAGAACCGAAACAAAAATTAGAGTTTAGGAATGTTGTCAATCGTATGTTGATTCTAATAAATCTGTTAGATAATGCACAATCAACATCGTTTTCCTCAAAAATTATAAGAAGACAGATTTGTAAAAATATATTTCTTTGTATAAAATAAGTTGAAGCTTCAATAAAATTAAAAAATCCAAATGGTTTACTTGGGGTATAGAAATATGTCACCATGCTAAATTTGGGTGTGCGTTTGGATACGCGGGATGTATAAATACGTAGTCGCCCTTGGTCAGAATTGTACGTAAAAATTTCGGTCTAACTCAAGGATTCTCTCTGTTGCCAGTGTAAATCTCAACTACCCAAAACTTATCCTGGCCGACACCATTTATGGAATCAATCAATCGAAAATACATATTCTGAAGTCTTGTAAACATCTGACGAATATTATTTTTACATGTATATATACAATATATCTTCATATTCTTTATTTTAATTTTTCAATCTAAAAGCCAAAAACATTGATTTTATGAGGTACATTCTGCTCAATATAATAATGGTAACTATGAGGTTACATAATAATAAAATCATGTTGAACTGTTTTTCATTTAGTAGATTTTATGCATTAAATTAACATCACTGATTCTGACAAATAGATTTGATTTTTTCGATATACTTTTTGTCAAATATTAATTTAAGTGAAATGTTTTTGTGACATTTACGCTTTTCTTGACACTATTTTAAAAGCTTGCAGTGATATATAACAGTAAAACGGAGATGAAAACGTCGTATCAGCATGTGTTCTGCATGCTAGGTGTGTTTCAATCAGAATATAAAAGTTATTGAATTTCTCTTTCATTTTACACATATGATGGGACGAAAAGAAAAAGAAAAACACAATTGGTTTAAATATGTAGATACATGAATAGCGAAGAAATGTGAAATCCTCGTCAGTTGATCATTGGTCTTTCTTTGTGTCTCTTTTCTTCTAGAAAAAAAATGCATTTTTAAAACCGAACTATTATATTTCACCAGTAAATTTTCAAATAGCTTGTGAAACATCATACCTTTTGAGAAATCTATAATATAAAACTATAAAAATAAGAACAGTGGTATGATTTCAAATGAGAAAACTAATGTATTATATCAAATGAAATTCATATATTTTTTTTTTATCTCCCTTTGATTAAGATAGCAGCGTCCATGTAAGAGAAGAAAAACCCACCCGTAGCTGCGGTTATTGTCAGCCGACGATTCTTAAACATGAAACAGCTTAGAAAATAATTATTATTCTATCAAAACACCAAAACACAGACATCACGCCTAAAAAAGTGCAGCGGATAGATTAAAATGCAGTGACATCACCCCGTATAAAACGAAAATAAACAAGATGGCGGACAGCGGTAAAATTTTGAGCACGGACAATATTATCAGAGAACATTCATTAGACCTGACTAGTATCTATGATCATTATCCTTACGAACATATGCCAAATAAATTTAAATTGCCAACATCTGATAAGGGGAAACAAACATTAACTGAAGCCATAGACCAAAATCTATATGCGGAAGCTGCTCATATGGTCGCCTTTCGCTTTCCCCATGATAAACTGTAACCTTGGATCAAAGCATTACATCTCGTATATTATGAACACTATGGTAAATCAACCAGATATGAAGTGAGGTGGTTTGATGAACCTGACAACTGGTCTGGGAAAACAGGAAACAAAACAATCTGTATTGAACTATCAACAAAGACAGATCAGCCAAATCCATTACTGTATAAAATACAACTACACATAAATACTGGCCTAATTCAAATACAAGGAAACCACAAAGATACGTTCGTTACACTTGACTTCCCCGTCTTACTACAAATTGTCGAGAAGTTGTTGCCCATAATGTGTCAACTATTGAAGACAAACACTCAACAAAGATTGAAACTGCCGAACAAGCATTACAATCAAATATCACAGATACGGCTACTTTAGATATTAACCATAACACCTTTGTAAAGATCCCTTCAGGCACTAAAGAAGCATCCAACATAGAAAATGAGAACCAAACAATGGAACAACACGACAAAAATGTAGTGTCTCAGTCCGTGGACCAAAACAATAACATGGAAACATTTATGACATGTATGGAAAAACATTTTACCAACGCTCTTGATAAAATATGTCAACAACAAACCGACATGCAGTTTTCGAAAATGACTTCAATGGATATTGCATATAAACATACCATTCAAGCAAATGAAGAAAGGTTCATCCAAATGATGGACAAAGTAGAATCTATGATTAACAAAAAGACAAATTTAGAAAGAGAAAATGGAGAACTGAAATGCAAAATTCAGCATATAAATCATGAAACTACACTTGAAAAAGAATTAATGAAAACTAAATTGGAAACAAAATTTCTTGAGTTGCTTACACAGAAAAATAAATCACAAAGTGACAAAATAAATAAACTAGACTTGGATCTTGGTGAAATAAACAAGGAGATGGAGGAAAGGAAAAACAAAATAGAATCATTAGAATCATCATTTACTGCTTTTTGCAAAGATATTGAAGGCAAAGAAAAGGAGATTTTAACTTTAAAAATACATGCCAGTAGAGGCGATGGAGAATTTCAAACTGTGCCAATATCTAGACCATCAAAACCATCAGTTATTCTTATGGGCACCTCAAATACTGAAAGCATAGACCCTAGAATCTCACCAGATTACACTGTGCACAAAGTTACAGCATATACCCTTGACGAAACCGAAAAAGAACTCCAAAAGCTGGAGAGTGAACCAAACGTTATTGTACTACACTCCTTAACGAACGAGCTAATGAACAAAACTCCAAGTGACTGTGTTGACAGAATATCTAGGATATGCGATGATATACGTACACGATTCCATAATATCAAGATCGTGATCTCCCTGCCAACACCGCAAAGCGATTCTGAAGACCACAACTCAAATGGACAACTCATAACAATTCTAATGAAAACCAAGTTCAGGGGAGATGACTCTGTTATCCTATGCGACAATAGACGTATTTACACTTGTATGCAAATTTGTCCGCCATTACGTAAAATCACACAGGTTCCCGTAAACTTTGACATCATAATTCAAAACATTTGACGTCACAATTAACAAGTGATTGTTGCCTGACGTCAAAAGGTGATTCGGAGTAGATCTAAGGTCATTCGGAGGCAAATTATAGCTAAATACCAAAAGTGTAAATACGTTTATAGCAACTTGGCTTACAAAGGACAAGTGATGAGAAGATATATAGCTCACAACCGATTTCATCTTACTCCTGATGGAACTGCTGTACTAGCTTCAAATATTCGTGACTGTATCGATAAAGCCCTAAATTTGCCTCCACGCAGTACACAGGGTAGAACTGGATATGGAAGAGGGCGACCCTACAGAGGTAGAGGAGGCAGAGGCGGCAGACGTGGCTATGGACGTGGACCTAGAAAATAGACTGTACACTACAACATTACTTATAATACAAAACTCATTAATATCTTCTTTTTAAACAAGTGCACTGAGCTGTGTAGTTTTTTTGAATATTATATCAGCTTAATAATCCTCAGGTAGAGAGATTATTTCAATAAACACTTTTTTTTATTGTTTTTTTATATAACATATCGAGTGAAATATTCAAATTTATTTTACGACTAAATATAGATATAACAGATATTCAATTATATTGTACAACCAAATATAGATATAAGAGATTTAAAAAAAAAAAAAAAAAAAAAAAAAGGGCTAGTGTGTACAAATAAATATACAAATACATATATACATTATTATATGATACAATATGAAAACTGGCCTAAATATATACTGCTGGAATGTTAGGGGGATGCTGTCAGAACATTATGATAAGTCAAATGATAAGAATTTTTTATCAGAATTAGCAGAAAATGATCTAGTACTATTAACTGAGACCCATGTTGGATATGAACATCATTTGAAATTTGATAACTATTTGTACTACCCATTCTGCAGACCAAAATCTAAATATAACAGATATTTTGGTGGTCTAGGTATTCTCATACGCAAAGAAATTCGTAAGGGTGTGATTTTTTTTGAATAATGGGACCTCAGAATACCAATGGCTAAAATTGAAGAGAGAATTTTCAATTTAAACAAAAATATATATCTGTGCTTGATATACTATACCCCCAAAAGCCAAACAGACCTATTGGAGATTATAGAAAAGGATATAACAGATAGTTTTGGGTCTATGGGGAACATCCTGCTAGTAGGGGATCTTAATGCCAGAACTGGCTCAGAAAAAGACTATATTGATGGTGACAGCACCTCCCATGTTCCTATATTTGATGAAAATTATGATATAGACTGTTTTACAGAGGAAAGGGTCAGTAAAGATTTAATAACAGATTCCAGAGGGTAAAACTTGCTGGAATTTTGTATAGGCAATCAATTACCTATCTTGAATGGGCGTATGTGTAGTGATAGCAACGGTAAATTTACATGTTTCAAACCTAACGGATGCAGTGTAGTTGATTATGCTATAGGTTCTCAAAGCCTACT
Organism: Mytilus coruscus; assembly: GCA_017311375.1. Lineage (NCBI taxonomy): Eukaryota > Metazoa > Mollusca > Bivalvia > Mytilida > Mytilidae > Mytilus > Mytilus coruscus. The sequence goes on from CM029596.1 coordinate 40,312,757, forward strand.
CCAGCAAATTTTATATTTTAATGTATCAGATTTTAAGGCAAATTTTTCAGATTGCCACTGCAAAATAACTTTTAAGATCTTAGCATCTTTCCAATTGGAGAAAAATAAAAGTCATATGAAAGACTTCCCTTTGAGATATAAATTGGACACAGAAGGTATTCAGAATTTCCAGGAATCATTTACACACCCTGTCATTCAAAATGAGCTGAAAAATTTTTTGAATAACGAAATTGTCTTAGACAAAAAGAATGTAAACGATGCCACATATAGTATTCATTCAATTTACGAGAAAGTATGCAAGGTATCACTGAAAAAGAAGAAGAAAAGGGTAAAAACATGTAATCATAAAAAATGGTTTGACCAAGATTTAAAACTTATGAAAAAACATGTTAATGATAAAGCTGTATTAATGTCAAAATTTCCGAAAGATCCGATATTGCGTGGCTCTTTTTTTAAACTAAATAAACAATTTGCCAAACTAAGGAGGAGAAAGAAAAGAGAATTTAGAGAAAATATTTTGGACCGTTTAAGCAATCTAGAATCAGAAAATCTAAAAGATTATTGGAACCTTGTTAATGAACTCCGTCATGAAAATAATCAAGAAACTAAAAACAACATAGATGGTGACATCTGGTACAAATATTTCTCTGAGTTGTCATCAATTCCTGAAAATGAACATATAAAGTCAAAGATAAAAGAGATAAAGAGTAAACTTGAACTATTAGAAAATAAAAACTTTGGATTCAGTGAGATTGACTTTAAAATTACCCCTGGTGAACTCCAAAAAGCCCTGAGGCAATTAAAATCTAGGAAAAGTCCAGGTCTAGACACTATTACAAATGAAATGTTAAAAGTTTCACAGAGTTATATGCAAGATTGCTTTCTAACACTTTTTAATGCCATACTTCTATCTGGCATTTATCCCAGCAAATGGTCTGAGAGTTACATTACTCCTATATTCAAATCTGATAACCCACATAACCCTGAAAATTACAGAGGTATTGCCATCAATAATAGTCTTGGCAAACTTTTCAATACCATTCTGTATAACAGACTTGATAAATTTCTATCCGATAATAATATCATACATAAAACTCAAATTAGTTTTTCTAAGAAAGCTCGCACTTCGGATCACATTTTTGTACTAAAATGTCTCATAGAAAAATATGTTAAAAGAGGCAAAGGTAAATTATATTTATGCTTTGTAGATTTTCGCAAGGCCTTTGATAAGGTTATTCATATTAGTATATTATACAAATTATTACAACATACAAATAATGGTATTTTTTATAACATATTGAAATCTACGTTTAGTAATGACAAAGTGTGTGTCAAAGTAGAAGACAAAATAACTGATTTTTTTTAGATATAATGTTGGTGTACGACAAGGTGACGTTTTGAGTCCCACATTGTTTAAACAATTTATTAATGATTTGCCAGATATATTGTCAAACAATTATGATAATGTCAATTTAGATAATGAAAAGATACCATGTCTACTATATGCTGATGATCTTGTATTAATATCTGACCCAAAAGAAGGGCTTCAGAAGAGACTTAATACTTTGTGCACATTCTGCAAAGATTGGTGTATGGAAATAAATGTGAAGAAAACAAAGATTATTATATTCAATAGGAGTGGTAGACTCCTTAATGAAGATTTCAATGTAGGAAATAATTCTATCGAATGTGTTAAACAATACAAATATCTTGGCATAGTCATCCAAAATACTGGAAACTTTAATGAAGCCAGGAAACAATTATTCCAAAAAGGTCAAAAGGCCAGTTTTAAACTTTATAAAGATTTGAAATCATCAAATCCTCCTATTAAAACTCTATTGCATTTATTTGATCATTGTATACAGCCAATTGTAACATATGGTTGTGAAAATTGGGGTATTATTAACATTACTCCTAAAAGGAAAAAAATATCCCTTTATGACATATTTAAAGATTAGGAGTTTGAGAAGCTAAATTTAAAATTTTGCAAGTATATTATTGGTGTTACAAAGATGTGCACAAATGTAGCAGTCCTGTCTGAACTGGGTAGATATCCTCTTTATATAAATTTGCTAACACATATGTTTATGTATTAGCATAGACTAGAGAATTCCCCATCTGATTTTTTGAAAAGTGCTTATGCTGAGTTAAAAATGATTGAGAGTAAAGCTCAAACTAGCTCCAATAACTCATGGCTCTCTAATATCATCTTCTACAGCGAAAAATTGGGTATTGACCTAAATATATGTAAAAATTTAGGCAAAAATAAATTTGAAAATTTACTGAAAAAACAGCTCAAATTAAATTTTCAAAACGATTGGGAGAAAATGCAAGATTTTTGTTTACAGAATCAAGGCAAATTGGAAACTTTAATACTTTTCACTCAAGAGGTCATTTGACTATGAAAATTATTTAGATTTAAAGCACCCCCTAAAACATTTGTTAACAAAATACAGACTCAGCAATCACTGTTTAAGAATAGAAACTGGCAGACATGAACGATGTATCAATGTATGTGGTAAATATGAAATATTACCTCGACATGAGAGGATATGTTTATATTGTAATTCAAATTCTATTGAAAATGAAATGCACTTTTTTCTGGAATGCCCTCTTTACGATAACCTCAGAAGAGATATGACTGATTATATCAAAAAATACCCCAGTCTAGTTAATGTAAACAGAAATGATCTTTTTACATGGATCATGAGTAATGAATATAGCAGTTTTTTTTTATCTATTTTGTGTGCATACCTTGACAACTGCAAATCAGAAAATTAGTTAAATACTCTAATAGATAGCAAAATTATCTCCCCTTGACCACTGACCCTTTCCGCGTGTATTTGAACTATTAATTATGTTTCTTTAATCACTCTGTAATGTTTATGTCATGTTGTTATTAATGTTATGCTCTTAATGGGCCCTTTAATTTGGAAAAATAAAAATATTGTATTATTGTATTGTATATAATATCAAGAAGTTAAATATGCATATTTTTTTCTTTGCTCACAATAAAATGAGTGTGGTTTGTTACAAAGAAAACACCAGAGATCAAAGGGCGAGGATACAAAAAACGATTTAATCTATTCTAAAAACAATAAACGAAAAACAAATATTGCAGACACTAAACAAAGACAGCCACTGAACTACAGGTTTCTACCTTTAGACAGGCAATTAAAGAGTGTTACGGGGTTTAACATTTTTGCGAGCACTCAACCAATCACTAAACTAGAACAGTCGTATAACAATACAGCAAACTGTCAAAAATAAGTTGGAAAGGGCTGGCTCATCAAATAGGCACGAAGAAAAACAAATAGGAAAACAAGTGTTGATTTTAAGAGTAGTCGAAGTAACTGAAAGTTAGTTCAAACCCAATTTCAACTAATAAGTAAACTATGCTTTCCTAGACTAAAACATGTACACATCCAATACATTTAGTGTAGAGAACGGTCTGAGAAAAGCACGACCCTGTGCAAAATAAACATACAAAATTTAATCTACTGTTGTTATTTGGTGTTGCGAAATGGAAGTCACGTGCATAGTACGATACGTTTGACGTTTAAAGATCTCAATAGATACGTTCCGCTCGTGTATGTCCACACTAAACGGACTTCATTAGCAGGGATGTGATGCTTACACAAAACTGCTCCAACTGAGTTATGAGGTAGAACGACTGAAATCGACACTATATACATAAGGTTTACAGTCACCATCATGATTTGGTTGACTGATACGATATGTTTGTATCTCTAATCACTAGCAACAGGTTTTCGGAATTAGAACTTTAGATAACAGAATATTCTTCTAATCTGTAATTTTATGGATTGTGTCTATTCCCGATTGTAATATTTTGACTGAGTGTGGATTCGCATGGCAGGTGATGCCTGCATAGCTGGAGACCCTTACCCTATCGACGCACCCGGTCTCGCTGCTTTTCGAGTTCATGCTATTCCCTCAGCTTTTGTTTGTTACTGTCTTCTTATTCGATCTATTAGATTTGAATATCAGTAAAAAACTGCTTAATTTGTTAAATAACCACCACCTCATTTACACTTAAATGGTCTGTCACAAAGCTTAACAATATCGGTGTGACAATACAGCTTTTCATGAACACGATATCTTCGGGTTAAGTGTTTCATGAGAAGCATGCTGAACCTATGCACAGAGTCCCATAATGATCTCCATATCATAAACAAAATAATAAAGAAGTGATACACCTTCTATAACATAAGCTTCGTTTTAAAACTGAGATAACGCATGTCAGTAAGAGAAATATTTATATAAGGGATACGTCATTAACTTGATGATAAATAAATCAGGTTTAGAGTACATTGCAAATTGATGAAAAAAGAACCTAATAGACTTTTTATTGCCCAGTGCACAAATCCTCTTAATCTGATAAGGAACGGACGGACAGACAGACATGAACATATGATGCCGCCTAGCTTCTGGCGTAGACGTGGCCTTACAATGTATACCTAACTGAACTTTGGAAAACCTAAATTATGTAACCTTAGTAATTTAAACCTATGGTATTACATCGCTAACTGCATGTTTATTCGTAATTAAATACACTGCATCTTATATAATTCCTTTTCTTCTTTTTTAATAATCTAGCTACAAGATTACACTTCATTTTTAAATCATCTTCATAATAGATTCGTGTTACCATTAATACATGCAGCTATTTATATCGTGTGAGATATAATACTTGAGTGTCGCCTTAATTGATATAAAACTCAATTTTCTTTTACACTTTTCAATTGTTTCTAAAACAGGGTCACATTACAAATATTTAAATGGATATATAAAAATCTGAACTTTGCGGAAGTGAAAACTTATTTCGCAGTTCAATCTACATTTCCGATCTTTCAAAATGTCTTGGCATACAATTTTAAAAGCTTTGAATGAGAACAAAGTACAATAGTTCCAATGTTGAGCATCGCTGATATATTGACCAAAATCGATGAACACAGTGACCACGTGGGATCGAAAGGATGTACCGAAGATCACGTGTAATTTTGGAATCACATATTCTATAAAACTGATTTACCTTTCCATCTTCTCATTATACTATACCAGTTTGAGGAATTACAGTAAACGGAATACAGGGTGTAGAAAAAAATTATAATACAATGTACTTCTTCTTCGTTACGTGAATTTTGAATAGAAAAAAAACTATCTTCATATATATGGACCATGGTTAATATTCTGAACATGTCTAATTTAAGTGTTTTCCTTTTCATAATTCTATTTGAGAGATCTTCTGCTAGTTGGTGCTCGACTGAAAAGGTGAGTGTTTAAAATTTATAATACATGTATGTCAAATTATAAATGAGTTTTAAAATATTTTACATTTCTAAATATTAACAAAACATTTTGGAATCACATATTTTATAAAACTGATTTATCATTCCATCTTCTAATTATACTATACCAGTATGACGAATAACAGTTTTTACAATTTTAGAAACAATCAGTTGTTTTTTTTTTAATTGACTTGTAAATAATGTTGATGTATTAACCCAAATTATTTCATGTTCCATTAATGTCGTATTCTGTGCTCTAAATTAATTAATCTCCTGACATGTCAGACTTATTACTTCGAAAATTATTTACACTTTGTTAGTTCCAAGGACTTTTAAAAACTATTATTGTGCATTGCTATATACACATACTCGTTACTTTAGCCAATTTTATCGATTACATGTACAGTTACTATTCTGTTCGTTTGGTTGTCTTCAACCGTATAAACCAAAAATTCAGGACGACGACTAACCTTAAGGTAAGCGGCGTTTTATTTACCAATCACTTCCTTTATTCGGTGGAATTCAAAACGTAGGAGTATTAACTATACTTATAAAATCAACTGATTTAGTTCAAGATATCCTAACCTTAAATCTTAAGTTAAAATTGATGACAATTTTAAGGCCAGCGTATTATAACCTCTCGCGTTCGAAACAGGAAGTACTCGAAGCTTACTAGTAGTAGAAATACACCTTTATAGTTCGCCATCAAGACCCATTACGTTTAGTTGCACTTTTTACCCGGTATATTGCTGCATAGCAATGATTAACGTTGAACAATAGATACTCAGTCATACAAATTACAGATAAAAGAAATTTATGGAAAAAAAATGAATTTGTATTTAAATTATATTTCCTACTTTTAATGAAAACACGAACTTATATTCTGTGTAATAGTAGCAAAATACGCAATTCCGGGATGTTAGGAAACTTGAAACAATTATTACTATGCTTATTTAAATAACCTCTGACAGCATATGCATAATTTTTTTTCATTATTCCAATTTAATAACACATTGGGCATAGATCCATGAGACAGCAACTAATAAAGAACAATAAAACCAGGAGGAATAGAGGCCACCAAACGCTCTGCAACAACAGACATTTTTTTACCATATCCATGCCTTGAATATTTCTGTTCTCTTTATAATCACAGTCCTGCACTATTAAAATTACTACTGGTTAGTTATAGCAACTACACCATCGTTATCCTTAATCACCGTGTAGCATCACCAACGAATAGATAGGTACCCCCGAAGAGGAGAAGGTGTAACACCACTAATTCGGGCCCGTTCTGAAAGAACATACCATAAAGTAACAAAATAGTTCCTACGCCTGGGTGTAACTTTCAAAATATATAGAATATTTTTTGTAATCTTGGTATCAAATGAAAGCTGAATGACTGTTGATCATTGTAGAACCCTTTTTGACTTTATAATTTTGATTTTAAAAAAATTATACGAAATTTAAAAAGGAGGATACATTTTTCCTGTTTCTCAGATCTGAAATATCTGTTTTGGTACTTCTCAAGTTTCGGGAACCAATACTCTCTTATATGCAATTAAAGGCATGATGATTTTTTCAGTACAAGACACCATAAGTTGTTGCTTTGACATGCAATGACTGTTACTTTATTTGAACTTAACACAAAAGAGAATCTAATTTGCATTTTTTTTCGCCAAAGTTTAAACTTTTCCCTTGTTTTTATGGGATAGACTTCATACATTAACTTCCGAAGGAGACAAAAAAGTACGTTATATATATTTAAATTCGACATTTAGCTTTCTTTTTCTAATAAAAGTTCCCTGATTTTCATGAGCTACCGACAAGAACCAAAACTGTTTTAACTTTTCCGAGCACAAGAGTTCAAAGTTTATTCAACAACAACATTTAACGCTGAAAACCATTTAGATTTTTTAGAAATATGAAAAAAAAAAAAAAAATGTTGAAAGAGGTAAAAGCAATTTCTGATGAATGTTTTTTTCTTTTTTTTTCACAAGGGCCATTTTCGAAATGTCTATCGATCTTTAACAAAATTCGCTGTATTATAGATTGATATTAGTTGAAGTTTTAACAACATTTTTGCGTATTTACGACCATAAAGATGCCTCAAAACAAATATTTTGATACAATTTGGCAACATTTTGATAATGATTCAACAAATGAATAGGAAGGACATTGTTAACCAAAACCAAAATTATATAGGAAGTAATTCTATATATAGTTTTTTAGATAGAAAATAATTTATTTTGGTTTAGGATGTTCTTCGATGCAAAAATTTACAGAAGCACGAACAATTTGCAATATTGTCTTTAACAGCAAAATGTAGCATTGAAATTCATTTTGATGGTATATTGATGAATGAATTTTATGTTATCCGTTTCCAACGGGACTGTTCGGTTACAATCAAGTGAACATAGCTTACTTTAGTTAGTGAGTAATATTTGTTGCATTTAGTGTAAATAAATTGAAATAGGCGATAAAAGTCGTTCAGACATCATCAGGACTAAAACTGAGGCTCAGGGTAAATAAACGATTAATATGTTCTGGCCGAGGTAATTATGTTGTCATACTCATAAGTTCTATATTTAAGACATGCAATAATGCTTACTGAATGGTATATAATTCAATTACATGTTTATTGCATTGCAAACATAGTAACAGTTAGGTAACAGCTTATACTGAAACAAATGTTATCATGACTTAATGTAGTTTCTCCAAGTTGTTTAACCTAGTTTAATGTTGATCGACTGCTTGTTGCTTGCTAAACGTTCAGGGGCAAATTCAGGACAAGAACAAATTTAACAACTAATACAATTGGTAGGTTCTGCAAAGGAGGTCGACCGGGATGAATTTAGGGCGGGAAATTTTGATTGCAACTTAAAAATGAGGATGTGTTAAATCAGACTACTCCTCAGAAGAGAGTTGTGGCGGTTTTTAAGTGCATAGAGAGATAGACACTCATCCATCACAAGGTATTGAATTTAGCGTGCCGTTTCCGCGCGGACGTGGCGCGTAGTTATACATCCTGCACAAACAAACGGACTCTCCATTTTAGCAAGGGATTACCATATTTCTTGACATTAATCAACCCTAAGAGTGCAAAGATGTAGGTATGGGATTCGTTTCTATCTGGCATGCCATATAGGTATAAATTGTCAGTTTGTAAGGTTATTATGTCATTTATAAACGTGAAAGACGTATCATTGAATGTTTGAACACTAGTGTACCGATGTTCAAGAAAACACAAATCAAGGTAAATAAACAAAAACCGGGAACGTCCAACAGTGTAACAAAACAATTCTCTCGCTAAGGGAGCTACCATTTGATTTTTATGGGGTGGGGGCTAGGATGAAAAATTTTGTCCTGCATTTTTTTTTAGTTGTAATCTCTGTCCTGCCTTTTTTTATTAGTTTTATTCTGACTTTTTTTACATAAATTGTCATCCTGCCTTTTTTTGCCAGAGTTGCTCATCCTGACTTTTTTTTTTAACTCAAAACTCCTGTCCTGCCTTTTATCAAATTTCATCCTAGCCCCTCCCCTAAAAATCAAATGGTAGCTCCCTAAATAGAAAACGTACAACATAATGTAAGACTAAATTGCATGATTTACCTGTTGTTTTTTTTTTTTTTGACAAATCAACTTACGCTCACTTGATAACTAGGCAAACACCCAACCTAATTATAATACTAGTAAAACAGCTGTATTAAATGCCCCGTAAAATACGGAAAGAACTTGTCAATCAAGGTAATTACCTGAAATATGCGTTTTAAATATTTAGATTTACCTGAACATTTGCTATTTTAGATCTGATATTTCTCTTTCCGATAGATGTAAAACAAATTCAAGTACATCTAACGCGGTTACAACAAATATTTTGTATTCATATTTGTGGAATGCTGTTTGAAATTATGTCATATGTGTAACTTTTATTTACTCCTGCCTGATTCGATTTCCTTGTATATGCAATCGAATATCATCTTGCAGATTTGGTTCAGCTTGCGATATGCCCCGATCAATTAGTGTAAAATTACGAGTTTCACATAAAGAAATGTCTGGAGAACGTAAACGTTTAAAAAATGCAATGCAACATAACTAATTTACTGTTCACATACTATATGCAGTTTCATTATTCCTGTGTTTATATGCATTTATATGTGTGTTTATTGTTATGGTGATTTCATTTTATATCATATTATTTCTAGACGTTCCCCATGGTGTTAGATTCTGTTATTGGCATTTCCTTTCTTAACATGCATTTACTGCTCTCAGTGATGATTATTTCACTATGACACAATGACTATATAGATATGTAATATGTGTTTCTGTAGAGTGGGTAAGGAGAGTTTATAATAGACTGTATGTTCTCTCAGCCGACCAGTTTAGCAAAGTAAAACGTTCCTTCCCGAAAAGTCTTAGTAGTGTACACGTGTTTGTTAAAAATCTAAGTAACTAATTGTGCATATATACTCACAAAAACATCCTTATTTGAACAATTAAAATCATCACGTTTTTCATTAAAAAAAAACGCATTCAACTGCCCTCTGTTCTGAATTGATAGGCCAAAGTTCTGATACAAGGTTTGAGGAAGCAGACCTTATTAGGTCTTTCCACTTTTCCGTGGAAAGACCTATTGCTTTTGTTCTGATTATTTTTTTTTTCTTCCGCCTAAATTTTGTTCACGCGCAGTATTGTTATTTCACAAGATGTCGCTTAGATTTTTGGTATATGATATCGAACAGTTTATACGCTTTTGAAACTAACACTGCTTAACCGAACACTTTACTTTGTAAGAGTTATCTCCCTAAACACTGTTTATCTTGTGCCCACTAATCCTTCGCAACCGTAAAAGGTTACGACAATTTTATTTTACCTAATTGCTCGTTATATCTTCAGGATTAGGCTGACCATTTGCCCCAAAGCTATACGGAGACTCCATATGAGAGTTATTTCCCCTTATGCATTTGATATATGTGATATGCATTTGCAACTCATAAACCGTAAGCCGTATAAACCTAGAGTCCTTTTATTTGAGGTCCTTTGGTCCTAATCAAGAAAATGAGGTCAAGGTCAAAGGTCAAGGTCATGTTCTAAATGTTGACATTCACTTCATGCTGCTTTTACTCACAAAAAAGTTAGGGGTATCGACAAAAAAAATTTGATCAAAATGTTAGTCGCAACATGTTTGTCGAAATGGTACGCGTCATTTTTTTTGGGCGGCGTTCAGTGCCATTGAAATGGTACAAAGAACAAATTGACTAATCATAGCTTCAACATTACAGCTATCATCATGCGTACATGCAATTTATCTCCAAGGCCCACAACCACCCGTCTAGCCCCCCTCCCCCCTTTTTTTTTGGAATCCCATTTATATTTTATTATAAAAATGCTAATCCTTCTTTTTCATGAATAAACTTCTTTCTGAAATACAAATCCATTCCTGCAAAAATCTGCTCCAATTCATGTATTTATGAAAATTATTCGATAAACGTTTTGTTAAAGTACTTTAACACCAACATTATTTTTGTGTGCATGCAATGAATGACGACCAGTGGTCAGCGATTGGACAATACTTTACCTGTAAAATAAATCAAAAATATATTTTCCGTTAGCAGTATAACTCACGTGCAGTCCGCTTGACGTTCTAATCTGGATTGAGAAATTAAAATCACTGACGTAGAAATCGCTCCCAAGTTCGTAAATATTAAGTGAAATTCTAAACATGCATTAAAATACAATTCTGTGCTCCCGTAATTTAATATGTGTACGAAAAAAACATGCATGATCTGACTTCAATGTGACCTGTAAATGAAAGAAAATTAAATCCGTTAGCACAATTTTATACACATGTGTGGTCCCGACGACGTCTCCTCTGCAAAGAAATTAAAAAAAAAATTGTGTGTATATCGATCATCTTGGTGACGTCACAATCACAGGTGCAGCGCGAGCTACCTAAAATAAAATAGGGGTTTTCCCCTTTTCGAAACGAATTAAAATGTGCACTTAGGTTAAATACAAAAGATCCATGCAGGTCAGGTCCGATTTCCTTCATATATAAAATTGAAAACAATGCACACACAATAAGAAAATAAGAAACAAATACTGGGAAGCCTTTAAAAAAAAAACATTTATAAAGGAATATGCAAGGATGTATTTGTAGATGTGTTTAAATCCTTGCATGTTCCTTCAAATATCTTAATTTAAATATAGATAAACATGTTGCACGGACCTGTGTTCGCGTGTTCCTATAGGCTAGATCTGAAGTGTTTATACACGGGCACTAGGCTCTCAATTCCTGTTTCATGTGTTCCTAGAGGCTAGGTCTCAAGTGTTTAAACACGGGCACTAGGCTCACAATTCCTTTTTCACGTGTTCCTAGAGGCTAGGTCTCAAGTGTTTAAACACGGGCACTAGGCTCTCAATTTCTTTTTCACGTGTTCCTAGAAGCTAGGTCTCAAGTGTTTAAACACGGGCACTAGGCTCTCAATTCATTTTCCGCGTGTTCCTAGAAGCTAGGTCTCAAGTGTTTAAACAAGGGAACTAGGCTCTCAATTCATTTTCCGCGTGTTCCTAGAAGCTAGGTCTCAAGTGTTTAAACACGGGAACTACGCTATCAATTCCTTTTCCGCGCGTTCCATGAGGCTATCAATCAATCAATCAATCAATCAATCAATTAACCAACTAACAAAGCAACCAACCAACCAATCAATCAATCAATAAAAATCAATCAATCAATCATGTTTCAGAGGGGAAAGACCGTTAACAATTGTTTTTAAAACAATTGATTTATTTATATTTTGTTTTCGTTTTTGTTTTATATTATTTGAATAGATGATAAAATGATTATCTTGAAATTTTCTATTATTCAGGTCTTTAGAATAAAAATTACAATAAATCATTGACGTAAAAATAATCCTCATCTGATTCACAGCAGTAATAGAGCTGACATTGATACAATATTATTGTAAAAGAGAGGAAAAAGATACCAAAGGGATATTCAAACTTATAAGTCGAAAACGAACTGACAAACCCATTGCGAAAAGTGAAAAAAAAAGACCAAAAGACAAACAACTATATACAAAACACAACATAGGCAGCTAAAATCTGTGCAACACGAACCCTATCAGGTGCTCCGGAAGGGAACACAGGTCCTCTTAAACTGCTACAAGGACGGAAGAAGAGAAGGAAGACACGATAAGCATAGCGATATGCCGTTGTTTGAAAAGAAACTTAATGAGCCAAGGCTCCGTGTTGAAGGCCGTACATTGACCTATAATGGTTTACTTTTATAAATTGTTATTTGGATGGAGAGTTGTCTCATTGGCACTCACACCACATCTTCCTATATCTATTAATATGTCTTATTGTGTCATGAACTGTTTGACAGAATTTTATCAAAGTCATTACTGGAAATTTCGAGGCATAATCAAGACAAGGCAAAACTGATTTGTGATTCAGAGAAATGGTCTTAAATGATACTTAGGGACGATAAAAAATCTTAAGTCAAAATAGGGCAAGACGATGGCCAAAATACAAAATAAAGAACTGCGCCACGAGCGCATGATACGCCCGTCGTCTTGTGTGTGAAGTTTTATGCAATAATCATAAATAGTTTCTGAGATACGGCGCGACATGTGAAAAATCCCCCTTTTTTTACAAAAAAAACTCAATAACTCTAAAATAAAATTTTGAATCATCACCAAAAAGTATACAGATCGTTAGATTAATATAACTAAGAAGTGTGTAAAGTTTTAAGCAATAATCATAAATCGTCTTTGAGATCCGGCGCGACATGTGAAAACCCCCCTTTTTTACAAAAAAACTCAATAACTCTAAAATGAAATTTTGAATCATCACCAAAAAGTATACAGATCTTTAGATTAATATAACTAAGAAGTGTGGAAAGTTTTAAGCAATAATCATAAATCGGTTTTGAGATACGGCGCGACATGTGAAAAAAACACACCCCTGTTTTAGTTACAAAGTCCCGTAACTCAAAAAGTTTTATTCTTATTTTCACCAAAAAGTATACAGATCGTTTGACCATCATAAGAAACAACTACGTTAAGTTTCGTGAAATTTGGATAAGTTGTTCTCAAGTTACGGTGCGACATGTTTACGCCGGACAGACGGACGGACGGACGGACGGACGGACAGACGGACAGACCGACATTTGTATACCATAATACGTCCCGTCAAAATTTTGACGGGCGTATAAAAAATACAAAAACAACTCACAAAACACTACAAACAAAATCGGACATAACACCAGGGGAAAACAGATATACACTGAAGGATATTTTTTTTCCAGAGCTACACATTGTGTTTGTAGAGTTGCGCAGGAAGAAATCATTCGGTGAAAAATAATACTGAATAAAGAGGACAGGAATGTGACTAATATAATGAAAAAAAAAGAAACAAATAAAAACCCCAACATATCTGTAATCCTCTGTGACACAGATATTCCGTAACGGTCAACCAAGTTCTGATAGTATCTCTTAAACTTAACGAGGATATGACTTCTATTTCACCGTTAAGAATATTTGGTTTAGTAGTTTTCTTGTAAAAAAGCAGCCCCTTGTAAAGGAATAAGTTCTCAACCTTCTATCCGATATGCTTGGTGTCTATCAAAGTATATGAACCACATTTGGAAATACACAGTATGTTATTGTACACAATGGCGTGGTCAGTTTCCCTTCGACTTATGAGTTTTGAATGTCCCCGGCTATCTTCAGTCTCTTTTTAGCTCACCGAGTCTAAAGGGCCAAGTGATCTTTTCTCATCACTTGTCGTCCTTCGTCCGCTAACTTTTACAAAAATCTTCTCCTCTGAAACTACTAGGCCAAATTAAAGCAAACTTGGCCACAATCATCATTAGGGTATTTAGTTTAAAAAATTTGTGCCATGACCCCGCTTGCCAACCAACATGGCCGCCATGGCTAAAAATAGAACATGGTGTAAAATGCAAGTTTTGGTCTATTATCTTGAAAACCGCTATATATATTTTATATTTGCTTTATATTTTGAAAATTGTAAAAGATAAATAGAAACTTAAATAAGTAAAAATGATCAGCAAGACAAGATCTACAAATTAGTTAATGGAGGAAATCGTCTGACGACTCCTTATTGGAGTTATCACCCTTTAATGACAATTTTTACCTTTTCTTTTGCGTTTTTCCTTATAAATTAAAAACAATTTTAAAAAATATATAGAAACTTAAATAAGCAAAAATGATCAACAAGACAAGATCTACAATAAAGTCATATGGAGGAAATAGTCTGACGCATCATTATTAGAGTTTTTGTCCTTTAATGACGATTTTACCATTGTCTGAGTTTTTGCCTTATATCTTAAGATGTAAGGCAAAAGCGCAAACAATGGTAAAATATATTAGCAAGACAAGATCTACATATAAGTCAAATGGAGGAAATCGTCTGACGACTCCTAATTGGAGTTATTGCCTTTTAATGACGATTGTTATCATTTTTTTTTTGCGTTTTGCCTTATATCTTAAAAATTTTAATAGATATATAAAAACTTAAATAGGCAAAAATTATAAGCAAGACAAAATCTACAATAAAGTCATATGGAGGAAATCGTCTGACGACTCTTTTCAGAGATTTTGCTCTATAATAACGATTTTTACCAATATTTTGCTTTTCTGCCTTATATCTTAAAAAATATTGGAGTTATTGCCCTTTAATGACGATTGTTATCAACTTTTTTGCATTTTGCCTTAAATTTTAAAAATTTTAATAGACTTGTTAAAACTTAAATAAACAAAAATGATTAGCCAGACAAGATCTACGAAGGAAATCGTCTGACGACTCTTCATTAGAGTTTTTGCCCTTTTATGACGATTTTTACCAATTTTTTTTTGCGTTTTTGCCTTATATCATAAAAATCATAATAGATAAATAGAAATTTAAATAAGCAAAATGATCAGCAGAGACAAGATTTTCATACAAGTCAATATCGAGGAAATCGTCTGACGACTATCGACCAAAGTTCAAATGAAGTGGATGTATTATTATTTTGAAAACTATAATAGATACAGAGACACTTTAAATAGCAAAAATGACCAGCAGGACAAGGTTTACAAATAAGTCAACATGGCTGAAATCGTCAGTTGACTCATCATCAGAGTGATTGCCCTTTGATTATTTTTTACCCTTTTTGTGTTTTGGGCAAAACCAAAAAAGATAGAGAGATGATTCCAGGAGGAAATTTTTCAACGACATAAACTGCCTCATGCATTCCTGTTCCATTGAAATCTCCCTCTTTTTAATTTAAAAATGACATTGCTAAGAATCCTACCAGTTGTGACAACCTTGTTTTTGGAGTAGAACACGGCCTTTAAACTAGCGACCAAACAAAACAAAACATTTCATTTGATGTACTCAAGTTGCGAGATGTGTGCAAAAATTATTTGTTATGTCCATAGTCATTGGACTTTGTCCATTCAAGTCATTGAACTTTGTCAATCGTATCAAGTCGTAACTTACAGAAATATGGTACATACTTTAATATACATGTTTGTGAAAAAAAGTTCAGCAAAGTTCATTTGTTTTGTCCATAGGTTTATGTGATTGGACTTTGCAAAACCTTATCAAGTCGTTACTTACAGATATATAATACGTTTGTGAGAACAATTTAAGCAAAGTTTATAATATGCAATATAATTATTTATCAAGGAAGTCTATAAGAGTTTAGCAACTTTTATAATATTTATGTAATTTCAGCTAAATAGTAGGATTGGTCTAGTTACAGTAAAATGTATTATACGCGTTAGGTTTTTACATATACATTAGCTATGTAAAATTGAGAATGGAAATAGGGAATATGTCAAAGAGACAACAACCCGTCCAAAGAGCAGACAACAGCCAAAGGCCACCAATGGGTCTTCAACGCAGCAAGAAAATCCCGCACCCGGAGGTGGTCCTCAGCTGGCCCCTAAATAAAATTGTGTACTAGTTCAGTGAAATGTAGTTTGTAACCTTTATAATTCATTTTATCGAGAACGACTTATAGTGCAGTTGACGATTTTTTGTATATATATTAAGATGTGCTTAGAACACCACTTTTTAACGGAATTGCCACTCTTGGATTAAATTTCTTAACACTTTTGTGCATGGATAAACATGTAATTAGTATTTTAACCGCTTGAAATGGTCACAAGAAGTAAGTAACTTATTTGGATTAGTTAAATTCTGATTGACTTTATTTAAAGAGAATTATTAATAAGAAAAAAATAATACGATTTTGCTTCCATTTCGTACTTGAATATGAAATATATTCGACTGCAGTTGTCTACTTTGTCTAGTAGCAAAACCATTCTATATTAAAATATAAATCTTATTCAGAACGGAAATTAGGAAAACAGCTCTTCACAAAAAATGTATACTAATTATAAATAAATGTTAGTGTTATTCGTTTCACCTTGGCCTTTTTCTTTCAGAAATGATGAATATAAAAAAAGTATGACACATATAAATATATATTTGATAACTTATCATAATCGTATCAACGGATGGGCGTAATAGATTTTCACTTAATTTCAATATTTATGAATACAGTCCGTGATATTTCAAATGATTATGCACTTTGTGAATTAACAAGGTTACCAACTGTGTAAGCTATCTTGTTAACGTACTATTGTTTATGTCTATCCGACAAAGTTACAATAATATACCCTTTAAAAAATGTTAATGTGTGTTTCCCTTTTTCTTAAAGATTGCATTTAGTTAAGTGATCTATTGTGAAATGTAACGATTCCTCATGTCTCAGGTACTAACATTGTAATGTACACGAGGTAAGACTATTGTTCTTTTCCGTTAATTTCAGGTTTTTAAAACAAAAAGGCTATGAAAAGCGTAAATTTTACATGTACAATGAAATCAGAGGCACATGTTATGTCTTTATTTAAAGATAAGTTTACTAAACGATGTACTGTAATAAACTGAAATGTGAAAATCTTAAGGTATCTAGAAAATGCAAAGCTCGTACCCGAATACAGCTGAAATGTGAAAATCTTAAGGTATCTAGAAAAATGCAAATCTCGTACCCGAATACAATTGAAATGTGAAAATCTTAAGATATCTAGAAAAATGCAAAGCTCGTACCCGAATACAGCTGAAATGGGAAAATCTTAAGTTATCTAGAAAAATGCAAAGCTCGTACCCGAATACAGCTGAAATGCGAAAATCTTAAGGTATCTAGAAAAATGCAAAGCTCGTACCCGAATACAACTGAAATGTGAAAATCTTAAGATATCTAGAAAAATGCAAAGCTCGTACCCGAATACAGCTGAAATGTGAAAATCTTAAGGTATCTAGAAAAATGCAAATCACGTACCCGAATACAACTGAAATGTGAAAATCTTAAGATATCTAGAAAAATGCAAAGCTCGTACCCGAATACAGCTGAAATGGGAAAATCTTAAGTTATCTAGAAAAATGCAAAGCTCGTGCCCGAATACAGCTGAAATGCGAAAATCTTAAGGTATCTAGAAAAATGCAAAGCTCGTACCCGAATACAACTGAAATGTGAAAATCTTAAGATAACTAGAAAAATGCAAAGCTCGTACCCGAATACAGCTGAAATGTGAAATCTTAAGGTATCTAGAAAAATGCAACGCTCGTACCCGAATACAGCTGAAATGTGAAAATCTTAAGGTATCTAAAAAAATGCAAATCTCGTACCCGAATACAGCTGAAATGTGAAATACTTAAGGTATCTAGAAAAATGCAAAACTCGTACCCGAATACAGCTGAAATGTGAAAATCTTGAGGTATCTAAAAAAATGCAAAGCTCGTACCCGAATACAGCTGAAATGTGAAAATCTTGAGGTATCTAGAAAAATGCAAAATTCGTACCCGAATACAGCTGAAATGTGAAAATCTTGAGGTATCTAGAAAAATGCAAAACTCGTAACAGAATACAGCTGAAAAGTGCAGATCGTCCCGGTTAGTATATTAATTTACTTCACCTTTAATTAGCCAATGGACATCACTTGTGCTAAACTGAAAATTGTATATTTAAAAATAAAAAACAAAGGTACTTGGTAATAAGTTAACTAAAGAAAGACATTGTCATTTAGAAGATCAAATCAAACAAAAGAAAATACAATACAATACAAATAGTTTATTTACGTCTCACCATAAGTATTACAAATTATAACATAATACATGAATATATAAAATATTAATGCCATTCTAAAAGAAATAAGAGAACCGGGATTAAAAAATTATAAATGTACAGCTAAATTTTCAAATTTCTTTATAATATATACAGTTAAGACCAAAAGTTTAACGATATACAAACGACGTCTTCTATCTTAAATAGATTTGCAAATTTTGGGCACTATTTTTTTTTTATTATATTTTCTATAATACTATCACAGTCGCTGGCTAGAACAATAGACAATTTCTCCAAATTAGAAAAAAATTTAAAAGTTTGGATGTTCTGAAAAAATTATTCCAAAAAGTTCAGGTCGTTGGTCATCGTACAATTGACGCTCCAACAATACTTGTTTCTCAGTTTCAATAATGTTTCTACAAGTTCATTTTTGCACGGGTAGTCTCTCAAATCGTCTAGTCTCTATGCGGATCGGTGCAACACCACAACGAAACTGTGCGTAGGCTCTTTTATGCGATGAAACTATAACTTTATGCATGTATTCCTCGATGTGTATTGACGTTTTAAAAGTTCTATAGGTCTTTAACTTATTCCCTCCGTTTCCATTCCTTTGAGATAAAGTTTTATTTAGATTTTCTGACCATTCACCGTGAAAGATATAAGACTGTCATAGAGTACATTTTTAACAAAGGCTTTATCCACATTTTTTTCGGCGTTATACAGGACCATCATATCTGATGATAAAAATTGCTGTCGGATTCTATAGTTCCAGGTTTTACATTAACGCGCGTTCAAGCTACAAAGTTCTGACCACTTGAAAATTTGAAGTTAAGTCTATTGCAGTCCATGTTTTTGAGTCTACACCACTGGTTATTTACACTGTTCCATTGTTTCACATTATCGACCCTCATGGGTAGTCAAGGTCGTTCAAAAATACAGCATGTTCAAAACGAGTACACTAATTATTTCTGTCAACAAAATGTTTGTTTAAAAAAGGTGCCGGATAGCTTGTGATTGCTCTAAGCTATTAAGAGGTAGGGCCAATTTCCCTTGATTTTTTTCACAGAGGGCCAATTTCAAAAAGTGCCGAGAGAATAAAATTTACGATAAAAAACAAGAAATAAAAATGCTTTTTGATCAATATTTCGATTTTTATGTATTTTGACTATATCATGTATATATCATTTCACTAAAGAAAAAAAATGAGTTGCTTATTGTGCATGTTGTGTGTGTTCCTATTTATAACCATACTCTTGACTTACTTCCTATTCCTGTGTTTACATTTTTTATATACTAGTATATACAAGGAACAATTGCCGTAAAACTGAAGTAGGTGACTGTACATGTATAACCAATTACACGAGAATTGATTATATAGCAACGAAACCCAAACGATATGTATGTAATATACACATAATCAAAAATAGGCCATTGCAGAAAAAAATTCAAACAACACAAACAATTTTTCGAAACCTTGAACAAAACCGTTTTTGAAAATGGTATTATATGTAACAAATGCAGACAACAATTTAATCACCAATCCACCAACTGTGGAGATACTAGTACTGACATTGTTTCCAACGTCCTTGCATCGGTACCTAAGTCATCAGAAAATAAAACAACATCACTGACTTCCAATCGTGACTAGGTAAAACATCAAGAAAGTGTTGCATCTGTATCACAACAAAGGGTCCCGAAAAAAGGTCAGATTACATGTGTTTGTAACACAAGGTGATCTAGTACCAACTGGTGTAAGAGGTTGTTCGGTTCAAATTGACCATGTTGACGGTAAAACCTTAAAAACCGGTACAGAGATAGATACATCCAGATTGAGGAAAACAACATCCCAGTTAAATGCGTCCGATATTATTTGGCTTCTTGACAGGTTACGGGGTATGGTATCTCGCTCTCCTCAGGGGTGTTAACAAACAAAATCAATATTCGTTTTGATAAACCCAAAACATCAATAGACTTGGCCTTGTTTATTGAAGGAATACCTGTTCAAGGTATGAAAATAGATGGTGTGACGTATTTTCATGTACTATAATTAGCATCTATCGGGCTATTTAAAAACATGATTTACCTGTCTAATCAAATGAAAAAATTTCCCGGGAAAATGGCCCTACCTCTTTCAGCCTCTGGTAAATAGTGCAGGTTTGCGCCCAGCTATAAATTCCAACCCGTAGTAAATAGTGTTTGTTTGTGCTAAGCTATAAATTCCTACCCTAATAAATAGTGTGTTTTTTTTGCGCTATGCTATAAATTCCAGAACATAGTAAAATACCTGTTCTTTCCACTGTACTCATATTTTTACGTTTCATTACAATAGGGTATTTTAGAGATCATTTAAATAACAATTTTAACTCTGCCAGGACAAACCTGACGGTCCCAAGCTATGATAAAGGCATTTCATCAAAAATACAATTATTCCATATTTTCCTTTGATTTGATACAAATGTATATTTTATTTTTGGCGCATTTGATTCACGTAGTTAAGAAATTGAATTAGCGCAAATGTGTTGTAGCGTAAATGATTTTTTTTTTTGCACTGAAGGCGAACGCTGAAATTAATGGTTAAAGGATTTTATTTACGTTGGATCAAACCTTACAATTTCTTAATCAATTTAATTCAATACGTCGTAATTTTTTCTCCCTTTTTACTTTTCCGTTGTATTGGCTATTTTGATATACTACATTTAAACAATTTATATTATGATATCGCATTTATTCGATGAACAATAAACACTGAATAACTTGCCATATGGTGCTATGTTAAATGCAGTACCTCAAACTGATTTATTAGATAAAGTAAATCAAATCTCAGCAGCCAGTGATGCTATTTAGATTTCAGTTTTGTTGATAGAAAACGTATGTCTTTGTCCAAATTACAGAGGCAATAACTATCAATAAGAACCATTTGACCTGCACAAAATGGTCACACGTTTATGAGCTAGTTCCAATTAAGTCAATGGAAAACCACAAAATTCAATTGAAAAAAATTATATATGGAGATTTACAACTACATATGATGTAAAGTAATTATATCAATATGAAAATAAGAAGATGCAGTATGATTGCCAATGAGACAACTATCCACCAAAGTTCAAATGAAGTGAATGTAAGAAATTATAGGCAACTGTACGGCCTTCAACAATGATAAAAGCCCGTACCGTATAATCGGCTACAAAACAACCCGACATGAAAAATATGAAACAATTCAAATGAGAAAACAAACGGCCTCATTTATAACAAGTCAAGTTCTATTCTAATGTAGATTGCTGGAGACATTGCTTTGACAAAATATATTTTTTTTAAATGTTAAAGTCAAACTTTGCAATAGGAAATCTCAAAAATCAACCTGACCAAAATGTAATTTTGAAAATTAATTTTTATTCCAATGGATTTTGTGTTTTATACCTTTCCTTTAATAGAAATCGTCAAATTAATTATTTCTGTGACTGCATCATACGTTGTGCTGATATTTAGAGTAATTATGAATATAATATTTGTTTTCAGCCGTGTATCCTTCACTGGTGATCCAATGGATGGATCTGTCCTAGAGCTGTCACTTGTAGAGAGTAATTATTTCTGTGACTGCATCATACGATCCTTTACCTTTAGTACATATAACTTAGCTAATCTGCAATCAATTCTAATTTCATGCCTATTATATCATGTACTGTGTTACAACTCTAGATTCTACTGACGAGGAAAGGTAACACTAGGCCACCGAAAGCTGAATTTTTAGTTCAGTCTAGGTGGCCGAGTGGTCTAGAGCGCTGGACAGAGTGCAGGCGGTGTTGTCTCGATATCCTAATAGCATGAGTTCGAATTCCGGCGAGGGAAGAACAAAAATTTGTATATATATATATACATATATATATACGTCTAAACAAGTGACAACTCTACGACAGATCCATCTATTGGATCACCAGTGAAGGTGATACACGGCTGAACATACATATTATATTCATAATTACTCTAAATATCAGCACAAATTTGCAGAAATTATATATATAAGAGGCTGTAATGAAATTTTTGCAGCTTAATGTACATGTCTTTGAAATATTTTTGCTGCTTATTGTACATTGCGATTCTTCAATCAAAACAAATAATTGTTTTAGTTAAATAGTATGAAGTTCAGGATTTATTCCTTTGGTTTTGGGTAAACTGTTTTTTTATCTCTCTTATTCAGTCCATGAGGTTCAAGATTACGTAGCTGATGCATCCAGAATCCCAATTTTGGTTTACCTCTATTATTTGAAAGGTAATATTTCCAAAAGTATGTCCTGTATATATATATATATATATATATAAAATTGCGGTTTTTATCCAACGCAATCATAGGTTTGAACGTTGTTTTCAATTTAGACTTGTTTATATTTTTTCGTTTGGGCTTGTATTATATTTTCCTTCGGGTTTATATGACCCGTTCATCCTATTTCGACTCTTCAAAATTCAAGTGTCTATCCTAAATTGAGGTAAATTATATGGCCTTCCAAATACCGTTTCGATCCCTAACATCACTGAAGAGACATTAATTGTCGAAATCCGGATATGGTGTGCTAATGTTTGCACCTTTTGTTTGCGGTATACCATCTTTTCCGCAAGTTTATTGTTTTCTGTTTGGTATTCAATTAATTATTTTAAAAGATCCATTTTGTAACAACTTGTGATCCGTTTATTTGGCAATCGCCAATGGCAGTCAGCAGGGTTAAAGAACATCTGTTGTTCGACCTGTTAGTCAAATGCGTTTTGTTAAAATATACTTTTTCACTTTTTTGGTCTTTTGGAAAATGTTGTTTGTGCTGTATTTAGACCCCTCTATCAAGAAATTTGTTTTGCATGCACACGTATAAAAATTGCGGTTTTTATCCAACGCAATCATAGGTTCGAACATTGTTTTCAATTTAGACTTGTTTATATTTTTTCGTTTGGGCTTGTATTATATTTTCCTTCGGGTTTATATGATCCGTTCATCCTATTTCTAATATTTCGACTCTTCAAAATTCAAGAGTCTATCCTAAATCGAGGTAAATTATATGGCCTTCCAAATACCGTTTCGATCCCTAACATCACTGAAGAGACATTAATTGTCGAAATCCGGATATGGTGTACTAATGTTTGCACCTTTTGTTTGCGGTATACCATCTTTTCCGCAAGTTTACTGTTTTCTGTTTGGTATTAAATTAATAATTTTAAAAGATCCATTTTGTAATAACTTGTGATCCGTTTATTTGGCAATCGCCAATGGCAGTCAGCAGGGTTTCAGAACATCTGTTGTTCGACCTGTTAGTCAAATGCGTTTTGTTAAAATATACTTTTTCATTTTTTTGGTCTTTTGGAAAATGTTGTTTGTGCTGTATTTAGACCCCTCTATCAAGAAATTTGTTTTGCATGCACACGTTTAAAAATTGCGGTTTTTATCCAACGCAATCATAGGTTTGAACGTTGTTTTCAATTTAGACTTGTATATATATATATATATGTAAGAACTCTTTTAACAAAAACAAAAACTAAAGACACAATCATGTTGTTACGTGCTACAGTAATTTTCATATCCAATTTAAGAAAATCCACATTCATTTTTTTTTACAGCTAAGCCTTTTCTTTCTAAGATGCAGATACTTTTTTTCTAGTCTCTGTTTAATTGATTTTCTTTACTACATTTGCAGATTTTTAATCTCATTATATTATGATCAGATGAAATCACCGAAGTTCAACCGTATTACATTGTAAGACTTCATTATTTCATATTAGCATGCTAAGTACTTTGAGTTTGTTTACAGTTGGTCACGATACGACATCATTTATTATTTCTACAATACTTGTACAATAGACGGATTTTATTGCATGTTCATTCGTGTGCCATTTTTTGTTTAATTTCATTAATCAAGACTAAAAGGTGGAGGGTTGAGATAAACAAAAAAGGTCGAAGTACACTCCAAAAGTAGAAGAAAACAAGAACATCACGATCAGGGAAAGAAAAAATAGTGATAGGAAAAGAAAAGTAAGGGCTCACCGTAAATATTGGTATAAATATTACCATGAGAAATATTTTCTGCATATTTCGAGAATTCATATAAATAATACTTTATAGTTCAGATCTCAATTACTGAGATGCCTTGATGTTGCAATTATACTCTGCAAAATAAAAACACACATAATTGTAAACAAAATTCTGTGTACCTATAATGATTTTTTACCACAATGCTTTGGTATATTGAACTGACATTTCTCACACAAATGTAACGAAGGATACTGAAGAAACATTTGAAATAAACAGTCCTATGCGATAAATTAGTCCACTGATTTAAGTGAGAGCCGACATTATGTGGACACGTCTATCAATTTTGTCCAAAGATGTTTTATTGACTTTGAAACCGGCGACTTTGAGAGCCATGATTTGAATATTACAAAATTTTGTAGTATTAGTGACAAAGATATACAAAGAGCCAAACAAAGAAAAAACTACTTAGATTTGTCCTACTTATAGATTATCGTTGATCATCTCAACGAGATTGATTTTCTCGCTTGAGCCGGTACGGCGAAAGCGAGAAAAGCAATCGAGTTGAGATGACCAATGATAATCTGTTTATCGCTATTACCTATGACGACGTTGTCAATTTCATGTCAATTTCATTAGCAACGCCACGTGCGTCCTTAGTTTCTAGCGATAATTTTCCATCTCAAGCGAGTAGCATGATATGAAAAATTATCACAAAAAAAGATCAAAGGAAAAATGCACAAAATAGCGATAATGCAATTTATTAATGAAAGTTTGGAAGACAATGAGCTAACATTTTGTATATGTTTACACAATATGTTGTTACACAAATCATTACAGGTTTGCATAGTAGTGTGTATAAAGATTTTGAGCTGATTTTCTTAAAAAGAGGACCAGGTATAGATGGAGTTCTGAGTATTTCCCTTTCCCCACTGGTTAATTGCTGATTCAATAGCTCATTGACTTAAAGATTAACACAAATGAAAAAAGAAATTGCTGACTGTAAATTAGATTAAAGCAATAAAGGTATAGTCACCACCGTCTTATTGGCACGAATTGACACATATACATTTAGCAGCAATAATGATGCATTAAGTAACATTATTGTGAATTTCCACTTTTATTATTTTCTCTGTTTGTTTCAATGACATTTTTCGATGATGTCCATTTGATGAAAATAAGATAGAAAAGTAAACAAAAATACCGAACTTTAAGGTAAATTCCAGAAAGGGGAAGTCTTTTTTTTAAGACAGTGTATATGGCTTCCCCCCAAAAAAGTATTGGATCTTGTTGCGACCCTTCTTTTGAATTTTTATCTAAACTGTATTTATGGTAATTTCAAACGAATTTGTATAGTACATTTGTACATGAAACTATTTGTTTTATTAAGTAAAGGAGTAAAACACCAAAGTATAACAATTAAATCATTGTTTGTTTACATTATTTTTTGTTTGTTTAAATATATCTTGAAGAGACTATAAACATATAAATAATAATAATCTATTTCATTATTATCATGATGTCAAGTTGGGCGTGACAGATTTTCACCTAATTCTATATTCATGAAATACATTGAGAGATACATGGGCGATACTTTCAGTTTTCATGATAATGGAGATATACTTACGGTGAAAGTAATCTTTTTACATTTGATTTACTAAAGAACTATTTGCCAATCATGCGAAATATGTCATTTTGTACTCTAAACATTTATTTAGGGGAGGAAATTGATATTTATAGGTTTAATAACGAGTGAGATTTAGTTATATCGCTTGATCAAGCGATATCCAATTCTCAATGAGTTTTTAAACATATTTCTCTTACGGTAAAATTATCTTTGGAAATATTTTCCATTTCGCAAGCCTCAATTCAAATATAAGTCCTCTTACGGTATTGAGCATATTGTGCAGAAACACAGACTAGTGTTAACATCAGACGTTTTTAATATGTGTGTACGCTTGAGAATGGAATCAAATTTGAACAAACGAATATTTTAACTTGAAATATGTACTTAGTTACTGTTTTTTAGAAATCATTGACCTAATGATGAATAAACAATGGAAATATGGCAATTAAGTAATACATTGGAGGATAGGCCAATTAAATTAACGCATTGTTTGTATCACTGAATATGCATATCACACTCCGTGCAGTGTGATACGAGAATGTCTCTATGTGCTGGAAATAGATAATAGGGCACAACCATAGGATAATATCTCTTTTTATACCTAAAAGATTATGACAAAGAAGTGATAAGAGCACCTAACGGAGAGTAATAGCAGTTACTTGAATTATTTCAAACTCCTATATGAACCTAAGATCAGTAATAATTTCTATTAATTGATCTACAACTTTTTTTCTTGCGTACATTTCGAATTAATTTTGTTGTTGTAGTGTATATTTAAATATCATTGATCATTAGGGCATTATGTAACCTCATTAATATTCTCTTGCTGTACTTTGACCTATAATGGTTTACTTTTACAAATTGTGACTTTGATGGAGAGTTGTCTCATTGGCACTCATACCACATCTTCTTATATCTATTTGCTGTTCACCACATACCATTTATTTGGTGCTTTTAGTTATACATATATATAAATTAAAGGCAAAAGTAGTTTACCATTGAATGTTCAAATCTCGTGAACCTGTTCAAAATATATATACAAATCTCGTGAACTCGTACAGAATATACATATCCAGATAAAAACCAAAACTGAGGGAATCACATGAAAACCGGACATAGCGAGAGGGATGTGTCAACAAGACGAGCATCTTCTGTTATGCATGCATCAAACGCCATACGAATCCACATTCAATCCAAATAACAGACAAAATAGGTTTTACAGATCAGAAGACTATTATAGTATCTGATGATCTGAAACCGCAAAAAAATCCATGTCGCTAGTGACTTTACACACAGAAACAGGCACATCTTATAGTCAACAAATTCGCAATTGTGACCGGTAAACATATTCTTCCTCATAACCCTGCAGGAGCAATTTGTGTCAAAAGCACATCCCTGTTAATGAAGTCCGAATAATTTTAACATGGTCGTGTATAACGTATCAATTTAGATATGCAAAGGCTATACGATTGGGCATACGATTGGAAAGCAGACTATCCGGACTATATTTGTAAGGGGACAATGGATAGACAAGATCAAGTTCGAATTTTACATCCTTGACGGTAAAGGTCTCTTATACTCTACTGTGAATGGACATTTTGGAATCAATGGTATATGAATAACAATACAGGTTTAATTTTTCTTTGGAGTATTTAAAAATTGCTTTATGTACAGATTGTTTGTAGAAGATGTATATTGATCACAAACCCTTATCAGCGAATTCAACTTTAAATTAGAAAATACGTTTTTTTTTTTCATGTTTAGAAGTATTTTTACGGGTGAATTAAGCTTGGAAAACTGTAAGGGAAATTGTTAAGTACGGATGAGATGAATTCCAAAAGGGTTTGAGGAAAACTGGTCGTCCAAAGACTCGGTGGTGTATATCTTTGGTGATATTAAATATGAGTCGACTATAATACATTTCTATTCTACCACTAAGCTAATGATTAATACTGTTTTCTAGCATTTCTTGAACGGTTGTTTTTCCTTTAGTTGATTTTTTTGTAGGCAAAAAAACACTGTTCCCTTTTGCCGCTGTAATTAGTACTCGTGTTCGATTATTCGGTTTACTTGGGTCATATTTCTTTTTTGGGTTAATGTTATTCCCACAGTTGTTTGTGTACTCTTTCTTTTCTTTATGAGAATGTTGTCCAGTAGATAGATAAGGATTTGTGTACAAATATATTTACTTACAGAATGAAAGGTTCATTCATGAATGGACACACATAATTTATTTTCATAAATAACGGTATATCATACCACATCTTATTTATAGATACATTATACACTCACTGTATGAAATTGCAGTATCAAGAATTCTTTCTATTAAGTTGACAAGTTTATTAATTGTCAACGGTTTTATATTCTGGTTGAAAGTACATGCTCCATAAATAAGTTGCATAATAAATACAGCGTTATCTCTTATGAGAGAGAAACACCTACTGATTTGCACCTAATTTAAAGCGCTATTTTTATTTACTTTTTGACATGCAACTGCAGCAGTTACTGTTTAATGCATTTCTGATTAGATTGTGCAATTATTGGTATAAAACAGATTTATGTGACATTATGAATTAGAAAAAATGCAACAGATAATGGGTGATATCTGGATTATTTACACGTGTAACTGGCTAAAAAGATTAAGGCTTAAACATATGGAAGGTTACATTTAATTCTACAGTTGGAATAATTTCAAATGTTTGCTGATCATTCATGATCATATATTTCCAAGGTCTTGAAGCTTATAAAACAGATTTCCTATCTTTTTTAAATACAACTTGTTATTCAGATATACGTTAAGTGACATTAAAACAAGAGTTTCACGCGGACACACATTCTCGAGGAGTTTTCGTAGTAATAAGTACATTCCAAAGGGTTGTGTAAATTGTTATTGCAAAATGATAACGTTAACTTTTCCGGAGCACAACAAGTTCATCTTGGTTTAGAGTGGGGTTCGTGTTGCCCAATCTTTTATTTTTCTTTTCGTCGTTAATTTGTTTTACTGTGGTGCAGGTACACGTGGTTTTCTGTTTGCTTCGACTTATGTTTTTTTTTTGTTGCCCCTTGACTTCCTCTCCCCTATTTTGACTTGGATAAGAAGTAACTTTTTAAAGCTTTCAGTGAAATACGTAGAAAAATATAAAATATGTTTCTCTTCTTTCATTCTTGTAAAGACGCGTTGGAAGAGTATATTTATCTGAATTTTCCTTGGAGTTCGATATTTTTTGTTATTTTACTTTTTACATGTCTTTTTGAGATATATTTCTAAATTTTTCATTTAACTAAGTTATGCTAATTGGGGAAAGTCAAACTCAATAACAGATATTGTTTTTAGAGAAAAGTTACTCCTAATGCCTACTCTCTGAACAGGAAAGTTATATAAGACATATTCTACTGAAACATTTATATGAACAATACTCTGTACCAGATACGTTCGATTTAAAATGGGAGAGATGTTTCTAATGAGAATATTATAACTAATATATATGACTAATCAAAAACATTAATGTGTAACCTTAAAAATATAATATTATATAAATTCTGAAACCACATTTTACTACTTTTCATATTTTGGTTCTATGATGAAATGAATTCACCAGCAACACTCAATGTCGACGCTTTTAGACGGCGTGTATTTCTTATATCAATAGCAATCGATACTTGAAGTTTAAATTGACGTTAATTGGGTAACAATAAGTTCCGAATGTTAAGTGCTTCTTGACTTGTGTTTCTATTTACAAGTTCTATCATAGTCGTTTGTCTGTGGGAATATTTAAAGAAAACTTTACATTCGAATGAATATCTCGGTTAAGTGATAATGGTCGTAATGGTCATTTGGGACTCTTTAAGTTTCATTCAACAATTATCACTCAAGTTAAATAGGTCACGACTAAATTGGATATAATCGTATAGCTAACAAGTATTTTTCTTTAAACGCAAGCAATTTCTTGGCTTATCATTCAAGATATTAAAATAATTGTTGACGAAATGTACACGACAAATAAATCATTACTTCCGATAGTCTTCAAGTGAAGAATTAAACAAGTGCTGTCTACAGCCGAGGAAATGGGAAAATAAAAAACAGAGTGTCGGTCTTAAACTATTGAATAAAAGGAGATATGGGTATACGCCAATAAGACATCTTGAGGTCAACATACGGTCTTCAACAATAAGCAGATGACTGATTCAAGTTTTATACATGTGACGCGCAGTTTATACTTCGTTTGTAGTGTACTGGTGTACTGTCATAAATTCATGTGAGGTGTCCGTTGTTATTCTGTGGTTTACATGTTGTAATGTACTATAATATTATTTATTTATGTATTTCTCTGTCCTGAGTGTTCTTGCGTTTATTTGTACTGTATTCCTGTCACGTAATGTTGTCATTTTAGCGGTATTTTTAACATTGCCATATAAGCTAGAGGTTTGGCTAGCCATAAAATCAGATTCAACCCACCATTTTTTTTTAAATGTCCTGTACCAAGTCAGGAATATGGCAGTTGTTATCAATTAGTCCGTTTCTATGTATGTTGGCGTTTGTTTTTGTTGCAGTTCAGTGTTTCAGTTGTACCGTTGTTTTCCTCTTATAGTTGATGTGTTTCCCTCGGTTTTGGTTTGTGACCCGGATTTGTCTTTGCTTAATCGATTTGTGACTATTAAACAGCGGTAAACTACTGTTGCCTTTATTTATGATAGCAAAAAAATTTTTAAAAAATGGATCGATTTTTTAAAAGGATATTCATCAAAATTAAGTCTTACAATTAAAGCAATAAACCATTAAATCAATACAAGAAGTAGTGTTCTTTTTATCCTGTATCCTCGGATCGAGGAGCCGACGTTAAATATGCCATCCATATGACCACACATTGAAATCAAATACAGACACTTGTATTCATTTATCTTATTCATAATAGTATTTTTTTGGGGTTGTTTTTGTTATGTTTTACTTGGGCATTTATGGTAAAGAGATGATAGGTAGGTTATGCAATGCAGTCAATGAATTCTTCCCATACTACTTACTTATTCTTTTTTAATTTGAATGGTTTATATCATGTAAATTAACTCGTCATAGATATCAGGCTTAAACGTTTGTTCACCAGACGCGCGTTTCGTCTACAAAAGACTGATCAGCGACGCTCGAATAAAAAAGTAAAAAAGGTCAAATGAAGTACGAAGTTGAAGATCATTAAGGAACCAAAATTCCGAAAGGTTTATCCAAATACAGCTAAAGTATACAGACAGGAACCTTACTTTTTTATATCGATTATTTAGTTTTCTGTGTGATGTTTTGTGGATCTATTTGTCTTTCTGATTTTCTTCGTTTGTCAATTGTTGGATTGTATTCTTTGTTTGACTGATGATTTTACATTTCCCAATTTGTATCGTCTTATATTTTTTGCAAAACACTAACAAACAGAACACACAGAAAATGAAAGTAACAATACATTCATTTCTTATCCTTTTACAGGAAATTACTCAGCTTGACCAACTGAAAGCATTGAGTAAAGCTCTGACCGATTGTAACGCAAGTCTGTCTGAACCTATAAACAATAATACAGGTAATTCGTCATCATCATCATCATCATCATCATCATCATCATCATCATCATCATCATCATCATCATCATCATCATCATCATCGTCGTCATCATCGTCGTCATCATCATCGTCATCATCATCGTCGTCGTCGTCGTCGTCATCATCATCATCATCGTCATCATCCACATCATCATCGTCATCGTCATCGTCGTCGACGTTGTAGTCGTCGTCATCATTGTCATCATCATCATCATCATCATCATCATCATCATCATCATCATCATCATCATCATCATCATGAAATAAAAAGTAAAATAACAAAAATACCGAACCCCAAGGAAAACTCAAAACGGAAAGTGCCTTATCAAATGGCAAAATCGAAAGCTCAAACACATCAAACGAATTGAAAACAACTATAATATTCCTGACTTGGTACATGCATTTCATTATGTAGAAAATGGTGGATTAAACCTGGTTTTATAGCTAGCTAAACCTCTCACTTGTATACATACACATTTTAAATTAATGTTACATTTGTTCCAACCACGATGTTTTCTTTTTTTGAATAGAAAGTGACCGTTACTTATGGGCCCTTTATACTTACTGTTCGGTGTGAGCTAAGGCTCCGTGTTGAAGACCGTACTTTGACCTATAATGGTTTACTTTTATAAATTTTGACTTGGATGAAGAGTTGTCTCATTGGCACTCATACCACATCTTCTTATATCTATAACCTTCTTCAAAGTTGAAAGCATAGACCTATTGACTGCATAAAAACTTCAATATACCATAAAACAAACCGGGTGTCTCGTGAGACAGATTCATATGTTACCCCCATTCAAGGAGTAGGGGCTATGTTGCATTCACCTTTACCATTCCTCAGTCCGTACTTCAAGAAAAATTTCTCAGATTCTACTGAACAGAATGACTTTTTTGATCTATGGTAAGAAACTTAACAGTAATAAATGTTAGCGTGTGGGCACTTTTAGGATAATTCAGACACCTTCTTGCTGTTTGATGATACTTTAATATTTGAATATGTTGAATGAACTTTATGTTATTTCGTCACACATTTCTCCGATTTTAGTATAAAATATGACATCATATTTTGTCAGCAACTTAACAGTGATAAGTTATTATAAGTGAGGACTTTTCGGATACGTCAGACACGTATTTTCTGTAATCCGATATTTTGTTTTTTTCCAATAAGTAAAATGTAAATTTTTCATCATACTTTTTCCTAGTACTACTGAACAGAATGACTTGATATTTGGTCAGCAGCTTGGCAGAGATGAGTTTTAAAGTATAAACACTTTTCGGATCTGTCAGATATCTACATCCTGTTTGCCGATATTTCACATTTCTCTAGTACTTGTTTCTAAATCTATTTGTCATACTTCATTAAACTTTTTCAGAATGTAGTGGACACTTTGACGGAATTATGTGTTGGCCTCCTACAAAAGCTGGAGAGATTTCAAAACAATCGTGTCCGGATTATATACATGGTTTCAATACTTCAGGTATAAGTTTTAAGAAAAACTTTATTCATACAAGTATTTAGTTATATTTAATTCAGTAATAAATAGACAATGAATGATAATAAATTACGGATTGCACTGATAGTGACTGGACTGATCTGAAATCACTGCAAGCGAAATGTTTATGGACGCAGGTGAATTCAAGCTGAACATCTCAAATATAGCCAGAAACCTTTTAAAAAAGTCTTCTTATTTTAATGTTAAGGCCAAGTTACAGAAATGGATAATGTCACATTTTTTGTACGATTTTGCATACAACTTTGGCAGATCTTTATGTTTGATTGACAAAGAATATAAAGTAACTAATGCTGCCATTTACTGACTTTGAATGAACTCATTTAAGTTTATATGCAAGCAAACGCACATTGTTTAAAACATAGCAAAGGGAATAATTTAAATGCAACACTTTGAAATTTGTACAGTGTTGCATTTCCTTTATTGATTTTGCTATACATATAACTCTTACAGTTTTAAGAAATTTATTCCTCCTCCCAAACATCAATATTGAAAAAAATTACCAGCCTATTGATTATTGATAATTTGTATAGCATTCAAGATTTTTATTTTAGTTTGACTACCACATGTCAAGATCAGATTCATTTTACATCTTACTGATGAAGGATATTAGTTATCCGAAGTATCTAAAATTTGTTCATGATTTAATTATTTTTTGGTGATGTTGTAACCTTTTAGACTTGTTATATATTATATTTTGTAGTGTACTGTATCATAATTTTATGATCCATCGCCCCGTAAATTTTACATATATATAGGAATACAGATAAACTAGTGCCCAAGTAAAAGCAACACTAGTTTACCTATATTCAAAGCTCCTAGATCCATTATAAATTTACCATCCAAGTGACAGAACTGAGTATACATTTAAAAAAAAGCAAGATTGGGTGCTTCGATAGGATTAGCTCCTTTGCTATGTATGCTTAAACCGTCATGAGAATCTAGACTCAGTCAAAAATGTTACGAAAGGGAAAAGGACATTATCACTATGTTTCAAACTTCATGCGATTACGTGGAAATCTTTGTTTCTTATTCCGATATAGCACTCTTCATTGCCGGTTGGTGAATCTTATCATACATTACAGGTTATGCTACCAAGGAATGCCTTCCGACAGGAACATGGTACTTCCATCCCAAATTTAATAAATCATTTGCAGATTTTACCGGATGTATTCCAAATATTCCTTTCCCATCGCTACCCAAACCAACAAGAATAGAGTTAATCAAGGTATACTTTTGTTTCTTTTTTATTATTCTTAAAAAAATAGTGTACAAAGTAAAGATTGTGTCATGACTACAATAAAGATGTGGAGACAATGCAGAATAAATTTAAATATACGATATATTTTCCAACATAATGTTTAATGATTACATTTATTCTAAAAGATAGATAGACACTTGCATTCATATTTTTTTTTTTACTTACAATTTACCTTAAGGCAGTTAACTTCACTGTTTATTAAAGTACAAGTGATTTGGAACAATGCAGTTTTTCTACACTAAGGCATAGATGGGCTTAGCTAGATTTGGAACAATTTTATAGAGCTCTTGGCTTTCAATGCTCTTTAAATTCTTAATTTATTTGGCCTTCCAATTGTTTTTAAAAGAGCGCAAGTGCATGATGGGCCTTACATGTATTTAGACCAAATGTGCGTCAAATAAACTCAATAACAAGCCTGGTATTGTGATGATTTAAAAAAAAAAATATTTACATTCAAAACCTAAAGGAAAATAGACAAAAGACTCAAACGGTCAGTTTGCAATACATATGTTAGTTATTTAAAGGAAATGTGCTATTGGCTAGTACATACATTTGTAACAAACAGTATCTGTTTGAATTTTAAAGAACGATAAATTAATCGTATTAGTATTAACATTCTATAAAGTTTGAATTTTTTGGCTCGATATTGTAGGAGGAATTGATAACACAAAATAGTATCAAAATTCGAGGTGCAGAAGCCAAAAGTATATTGCTACAAAGCTTTTACAAATTTCCTGCATGTGTTATATACAATAAAATGCAGGTCGAGTAAAACATTCTGTTGACCAATTCCTGATGAAATGACATTCTTTTAGTGCTCCTGCAGGAATAGACTGAAGTTAAATGAATATTTATTCCCCTAGCGGTTTTTACTTTTCAAACTTTCCCCCGTTATATGGTCTGCCAAAAATCCGACCCCTCCCCCATAAAGACCATAAGCAATTAGACAGTCAATGAGAGTACTTTTATATCGATGATTCGTGTCTATTGTTTTTAAGTTAGTTGTTTTTTGCTTCGTACCGCTCTAATACGTTAAGCCATTTACAACTGATTTTTACAGTTTGTTCTTATGTTGTGCTGTTACAGGTTTAGGGGAGAGTTGAACGGCAGCAATATGTTTAACCCCGCCACATTCTTTATGTGCCTGTCCCAAGTCAGGAGCCTATAATTCAGTGGTTGTCGTTTGTTCATGTCAGTAATATTTTATTTCTTAAATTGCATTGTTATAAATTAGTCCTTTAGTTTTTCTCGTCTGAATTGTTTCTCATTTTTCATTTTGGGGCCTTTTATAGCTGACTATAGGATATGTGTTTTTCTCAATTTTGAAGGCCGTACGGTGATAAATCATTGCTTATATCTTTGTAATTTGAACGGATATTTATCTCATTGCCAATCATACCACATCTCCTTATTTTTGTATACAAACGCGCGGATACCAATAAACAAGATCAAATAAAAGATATGATTTTAATCAGACTGAAATGCATCATTAACATGATTCACCTATTTTTGTCAAATTATGTTGATATGAATAAAGATACCAAAGTACTTTTTTCTTTTTATAGATGTGTTTGGTAATACATCGATTATGTAACATATCTTATCTATTTAAAGTCTCACATGGAATCGATACAGATCATATACAGAATTGGATACGCTGTCTCTTTGATATTTCTTGTCATAGCTGTTGTGGTCATGACAATATTTAGGTATATAGCTTATTTGTGGCCGTTGCATTACTATTGGCAGTATAATGCTTTAAGACAATCTGATTTAACTTTTTTTCTATTAATATCTTAGTCTGGTCATTGTATTGCAGAATTGACATTTTTCACCAAAATGGATATTCAAATGTACTTTTTGGTAAAAATTAATAAGAAGGCACAACCTTACCCAAATATTATTTCACTTAAGAATACGCCTTTCAAATGACATCTTATAGCAAAGTACTATAACGTTGTGGCTCATAAAAGTTTTCGAGGAAAAATGTCAAAATGAGAAAATGTCCTAGTTTTTTCACTCTTCTTGAACTAATAGATATTCTAAGCCTGAAGCAAATATGTAACACAATATTCAGATATGTTTCTCATCTATGTCGGATAGTTTATTGTATTGTAAACACTTACAGGGGTACATTCGACATTATTCACTCATCTTTTTATTGTAGTTCGTCTCTGAAAATATAATTTTTTCTTATTTTTTACTTAGTAAACTTCGATGTCAGAGGAATACCATCCACATGAATCTGTTCTTATCATTTATCTTCCGAAGTATAATTTGCTTCATCAAAGACGAACACGGAATTCCTGAAGACGAAACGAATATCATGGACGAAGTCCTTAGACAACTAAACTCATCAGAAGCTGTAAGCTTTTTACTAGTAACCAACACAGTTTTATTGATTTTTGTTACTTTATCTTGTGCTCGACGAATAATTTGCAGTGAAATCTTGCTGTGAAGAGAATGAAAATACTCGAATGATTTTAAATCGGGTCATTTAAAAAGAATAACACTTATTGTTGAAATCAGCACTTGACACACGATTCAGTGTTGAATATCTAACCAAATTAAGGATAAACAGGTTCGGTTCTTAAGTAAGCCTCAACAAATTCAACGTTATAATGTGAACAATTAAGTTTTAGAATGGTCTTTTACATAAATTGGTATATTCGTTGCAAACTCATCTTCCATGAATGCTCGAATGTCCCTTTAGTATCTTTCGCCTCTCTTTTTAAAATTTTTATTTAAGGTTGCTTCCAAACTATAGAACGAGTTAAAACAAAAGTTAACATGTCCGTTTAAGAAAGTTGTTTATTATTTTTTTATCTATATCTTCCCTCTTACTTTTCAGTCTTGGTGGTGTAAACTTGTCCATGCCTTGTTCTTCTATATTTTGGTAGCAAACTACATGTGGATCTTTGTCGAGGGAATATATCTGCATACACTGATATTTGTTACAACTTTTCACAATATATCCCATAAAATGTTCAGAATACTAATTGTTTTGGGATGGGGTAAGTAATTATAAACAGACTGGTGAATATCGAAAACTGGTAATCGGACTAAAAGAAACAAAAAAAAAACCTATAAAATTCACAGACTGATAGAGTTTACGTTCAGATATTCAACGATATATATATACTATAACAATTCTTACCACACATCATATTGAGATCAAAAATGAGTGTTTATTCAATCGTTTCTACTGACCACTTCAACCACATTTTTCTACTAGTTACTAATGTATCACAATGCAGCCAAAACAAAAGGACTTGAATATGTTCCTGAAGCTGTTTAAGGTAAATGAAAAAAACTGAAACATTTAATTTAGTAAAAATTAAATAACACAACTTCCCGTTAAAAATATGTTATGAATTCTGTTGGCACAAAAGCTATGACTTCTTGTATGAACTTAAAATCACCCAGCAGTTGTATATCCCAGTGGAAGTTAATAATATCAATAATACAATAAGATAAAAAAAAACAAAAAAAAAAAACTGCAGATACCAAAGGGAGGATCAAAACGCGTACGTCAAAGAGAGAACGACAAAATCAAAGCAAAAAAAAAAAAAAAAAAAAAAAAAATCCAACAAAAACGAAGAAAGACAGTCTACAAAATACTATATAAAAACTTATAAACCACACCTAAAATCGAGGGAAATCAGGTGCTGCGTAAGATTAAGTATACTCTCTCTTGTTGATCATTGTAAGTGCAGATTTGGTGTTAAAGTCATATGAAACGAGTTTCTTGTAATTAAACGTGAAGGAAATTATTCAACAAATGCATGCATATGTACTTAACTTAGTCCTCTATGGAAGTTATTATACATTTATTACGAATCCATAACGTTTAGTCGGCAAATCGCATTTCATTCAGTGATTGTTGATCGATATATTTAGCTGCTAATTAACTCTCGGGTTTTGATGACGCAGTTCACCGCTGGCGACCTTGATAAACAATCAACACAGAATTATGGAACACGCGAAAAATTAGTGAGGTGATAGCTTGGATAAAATCGTTGTTTAATTGTTAATTTTTTAAATTTGCCATTCATTCCAATTTGTTGATTAAACTTTGTCATAGCAGTTGTTACATAATTTGGTGAATTGAAATGTTTCTTTTAGGATTCATTATCTCTATCTTCTCGCTTCAACATTTATTTACTTTTTTCATAACGGTTTTTTCCTCGCACTTGCGCTGTGCGGTTGTCAATTTCTAACTAGTGGAGTCATGGTTCAGGTCACTGCATACGAAAAAGCTGTCGGCGAATAAGAGTACTAGAAAAAAATAATTCAATTTTCACGTGTTTTAAAGTAAAACTTAGCCATTCAAGTATATAAAACATATTCCACTTTTTTTAAAATTTGAAGTTTCATTTGAATTTAAGTCTCATTCGATGATGTCACAATCGAGAAAACGAGCACAGAAAAAATGCTATTATAATTGGAACAAATCCGTGGTCATATATGACATAGATATTCGGTCAACAAAGTTCCGAAGGAATGACTTCTACTTCACCACTACTTCACCACTAGGAAATCTTGATTCAATAGCTTCCTAAAAACAGAAACATTAGCAAGCGATCAAAATTTAGTATTTGTGTAAAATCTTTTATCAAAAACGCAAAAGGCCGACATATCGAAATGAAAAGTGCCTCCACAGCACATTTATTTAAGTCTATTTATATTGATAGTGTCTAGGGCTCTCATTATACCTTTACAATATATTTCAGTATCACCTATTGTCTGTGTAATGCCATGGATAATTGTAAGAGTTATATATGAAGACACATTGTAAGTCAAACTAATTGTTATTTAAAGAATTCTAAAAAGTTGCGTATCGGATAATTAATTTTTGTCTTTTTACATACTTACTTTTTTTTTATTTGTGTGAACATCCACAAGCGTAAGAATTGCAAGAAATAGGGAACATACATATTAAGTTTAGACATTTAATCCAATATAGAAGTTTGTTCGATTCTCTTAGCTGGTACACAGTGTATTGAAATAGTCTGAACGATGAGCATTCTGCGATCATTTAAAACAAACTTTTGCCAATCACATTTTCTTCCTAAAACTTGTTTGTTGTAATCAGGAAAACTAATGAAACAATTACAGGATGCATGTCAATGAAGTAAAATGTATGACTTTGATAAATTACTTGTTGAATCGATTAGTTAAATAACTGGAATATCAGTAAGTGTTTTGTTTACAGATGTTGGAATTTGCACAATCAAGATAATGGTTTCCACTGGATTTTACAGGGACCGATCATAGCAACTTTATCCGTGAGTGTCTAATAAATTATTCATTGTCATAATATATATCATAGGAACATGGTTCAAGTTTCTT
The DNA here is from genome assembly GCA_017311375.1 of Mytilus coruscus. NCBI lineage: Eukaryota > Metazoa > Mollusca > Bivalvia > Mytilida > Mytilidae > Mytilus > Mytilus coruscus. The sequence goes on from CM029596.1 coordinate 40,352,539, forward strand.
TCCATCAGTTCAGTGATGTAGTTTATACATCTAGTATTTTTAAAGACATACATCAATTCGTTATTTTTAAACTTGAAACATTCATTGATTGATTGATGATAGTGTCCTGTGGCAAAAGCAAAAATTGTATGTAGTATGAAGGATGATAACATGTTAACGAAACATGAATATTTCCTGTCTTGAACTTAACCGACATGTTGAGTAATTCATATCGTGCTATCTCACAAGGTAAAAACTGAAGATAGACATATCACCTCACCTTAGATGAATTTAACTATTCATTAAAGATCTGTTTTTGTCATATAAATCTTCCAATATTCAGGTATTTATGCATCTTTGGTTTTCGAAATTTGATAATTATGTTCCCGATAAAGGTAAATTTAGACGCCTCGGACGCACCACAATTGTAAAGTGCTATTTTCATTTATTCGGACACACAATTTTCCTCAGTACCAACCTATCTTTCACCTTATTCCTAGTTGCCACATGCTTGGCGAAGAAGCAGCAAATACTTTTTAATGCCATTCCTCTGACTCACCAAGATGATCGAACCAATGACCCCCTGATACCGAGTTGATCATGATACCACGATGACATCGAGAAGGTTTTTTTTTTACTGTGATGAAGTTTTATACAATATAAATATAAGATATGTGAGATTAACTTCAATGAGAAAGCATCGCCAAATCACAAATAACCGAAAGAAATATAGAAGTTACCAAAAGATAGGTTTCTACAAAATGTCAAGCTCTAGGTTCGAGCGTTCCTGATGAAAGTAAATTCAGAAAAGCGTTACTGACGCATGGAATTTATAAATCGTAAATTGAAAAAAAAACTACCACTTGAACTTTAAAAAACACTTCTGTCAATGGTGATTTTGATTTTTTAGACCCTTGGATATTTTGTCAAAAAAAAAAAAAAAACAATACAAAAATATGAACAAAAGAAATTGAAGAAAACAGTAACCGAATGACAATAAAGTTGTGGTCCTCAACAATAGGCAAGCGTTTATACCATATATCAAGCTGTAACACACTGAAGTTTAACAAGTCTATTAACAATATATGCTTTAATGAATTATAGATTGCTTTTGATTTTTTTTCAGGTCAATTTTTTCTTCTTCTTGAATATCATTCGAGTGTTATTTACCAAACTATCGGCGACTAATACAAGAGACCCAAAATGTTACAGGTATTATACAGTGTTACTTAATTGTATAATGTTTATTAGAAATTTAGAGGTATTAGTTTAAAGTTGCGTTTGTCAGATTTGAATTTTTTGTATTTGTTGCATATTTACAAGTAGATTCATTACTGTTTAAATAACATGTTTGAATAACAAAACATGTTTAGTGTAGAACATCAATACAACCTTGAAAAAAAAACTGTCAGCAGAATATCACAGTTTTACCAATTGATATGGATATGACAAACTTAATGTTAATATCAAGAAGACCCAAAATCGTTTGAATGAAATAAACTTATTTAAAAAATCATTTGAGGTTCATAATCCAATCGCATACTAAATATACTGTAAAATTCAGTCAGTAGTTTAAAAGATTCATAATATAAATATATATGCTCTCTTGTAGATAGTGTATTGTTCATGTTTGCAATCGGATACCATATTTTATCTAAAACAAATTATAAATAAGATACGCACAATGCCATCTGTAAGTAAAAGCAATAGTAGATGCTGATGTTCAAATCTCATAAATCAATTAAGAAAAGACAAATCAAGGTAACAAAGAAAAGTTGAGAGAAATATGAAGTATGAAATGTAAGAAAAGATTAAAAATATTTTTACAGGAAATTAGCCAAATCCACTCTCGTACTAATACCACTATTTGGTGTACACTACATAATGTTCATGGCAATACCAATATGTCTTGAGCCTGAGATGGAAGTTGCATGGCTGTATATAGAACTATTTTTCAGCTCTTTTCAGGTAAAGAAACTTCAATCACATTTCTTAAAAGTACTACGTGCATTTTGTTTTATCATATAATTTCTTTATTAAAGATATTTTTACATATATATGTATGAACATATAGTCTTCAAAAATAGTCTAGTGTACAATATATCCAGTGCTTAAACGTCGACGTTTCAATATGCTATGTCTGTAATTTCTAGGTTTTGAATTATAAAGACTATATCTTTGCCAGGAGTCATTTTTACAAATTACATCATGCAGATCTAACTTTATGTTGCAGGGGTTTGCTGTGTCTATGTTATTCTGCTTTACACTTGATGAGGTGGGTGAATGATGTAATCATTTTTTAAGACACATTGTTTTAACACTCGTTCTTTAACCTTCACCTCAACATGTAAACTATTCGTCTACATCTTAGTCTTTTGGTCTCCGGTTGATAAATGTCTTAATGGCAATCGTACCCACATCTTTTTATTAATATAGGTTTGTCTTTTAGTTTTTTCTAAGCTTATTGACAAGTGTAACTTAGGAATTTGTCGTTTTCAGTATCTATACTCAGCTAATTGAAATCATAATCCATAAATAAAGGCAACAGTAGTATACCTCTGTTCGAAATTCATAAATCGATTGAGAAAAAACAAATCCGGGTTACAAACTAAAACTGAGGGAAACACATCAACTATAAGAGGAGAACAACGACACAACAGAAACACTAAAATGCAACACACACAGAAACGAATTATAAGTTAACAATAGCTATTTTCCTGACTTCGTACAGGACATTTTAAGAAAAAATGGTGGGTTGAACCTGGTTTTGTGGCTAGCCAAACCTGCCGCTTTAATGGCAATGTTAAATATAACACTAAAATGACATTACATGACAGGACTACAATACAAATAAATGGAAGAACATACAGGACAGAGAAACACACAAATAAACAATACAATAGAACATTACGACAAGCTAATAGTTATTTAAAGGTACCAGGGTTATAATTTCATACGCCAGACGCGTGTTTCGTCTACAGAAGACTCACCAATGACGCTCAGGTTAAAATAGCAAAGAAAGCCAAACAAAGATGAAGAGCATTGATGACCCAAAATTCCAAACAGTTGTGCCAAATATGGCTAAGGTAAAAGGCTAAATAGTCTTTTTTCAAATAACAAACTTCGTTTCAAATTCTAAAAGGGTTTTGTTTATTATATCTCTGCCTAAACGAACTTTATGGACAGAACATACTTTGATGTGCGTAAGCTGTTATAAATTTTCGTTACGTAAAATAGCTGAATTTGAAATACCTGGTTGTACCATAGAAGTGTAATGCAAATTAAAAGTAAAAATCATTGTAAGATACCACACCATGTTGGTTCCACCGACTTTGTAATAGCATGAGCACAATTGTTTCCATTTGCCAAAAAAAAAAAAAAGAATCAAATTGGGAAACAAAGTAGATAATGGAGTATGGTTTATTGATTTAAAAACTTATAATAGTATGATCTAAATATAATCCTTACTTGTCTTTTAGGTGAAATCTGAAATAAAGAAACATTGGCAGAGACACATGTTAAGAAGGCAAAGTATGACGTCAACGCGTTCAACGCGAACATTTTCTGTGCAGTCGTCCGGGTCAGGACATGAGCAAGAGTCACCAACTTACAAACGTCAGAACGGATTATCGCTCATTAGAGCTGTTGAATCGTGTAATAGTTTAGGTAAAGACATTACGAATTACGATACGGAGACAGAACTGTATCATAATAACAGTGATGAAAACGGTGGTCTTTACTTTGAATCATCTGTAAAATTAAAGGATGACAATGAAAATTTGCCATTATTTTCTAGCGAAATAGCAACAGTTTTATGAAAATTAAAACCAACTTGCACATTATTGTTTTCAATACACAACTTTGTTTATTTGCAATACTATGAAGACTTGGCAGTTTGTTAAATTATTACATATTGACGAAGCTTGCCATTTGAATTATATGTTTGTTAAGTGTAATCAAATGCTTTGACTGTAATGTAATTTTATACGTATATTTGCTTATTTTAAACGACTTTGAAATCATCGAGGAAATACAAAAGTTGTCATGTCTAATCTGTACTTTAAGTTTCATGTATTCTTTTATTCATTATTTGACTATAGTTGTATAGGTAATGTATACGTATTTGAGAGTAATCTTTACCGTTATGTATGAAAGTGTTTGTTTTTACAAAATATAAATAAAATTTGAAAACATATTTATGTTTAAAAGGATAATGAAAACACCGGTTATGTGATATTCAAAGTTTATTTTATTGTCGCAATTTTGTTTGACCGCTGAAAACATCACATGACATTATGATAATACTTATTGTGTCTTGCTTGTCAGATTGTTGCGTTTAAACTGAATTGTTCATTCAAGTACCAAACCCGGTAATGTCGAGTCAATTAATGTTTAATGTAAAAGTCGTCGCCCCAATAAGAAATCTAGGTAATACACAAAAGTAAAAGCAGAAAATTAACACTTTTTAAAACATACCGAATTTTTTCACAAGAATTAACAAGTTTTTACAGTATTCAAAATCTTTCACATATCACTACTTTATATCACAAAACAAACAATCAAACTCTGATACAATATTAATAAAGCAAAAAGGTATTTTTCTAATTTCCCTTTTGCCGAAAAGAAGATTATATCGGGTATTTTTTCTTGCAAAGTAAGATACAATGAAGCAACGTAAGTCGACAAACGACAACCAATTTTAAAATTTCAAAAATGAGAGAGAAAGTTATTATTAGTCTTCAATGACTTATAATGTAATACTTTGTATTTATAAAATTTGATTTCGGACCCCTTCCACTATCTTTCTCTTAAGGTTGTTTGCTTACATTAACAACATTTTAGGAAAATAAGGTATAATATAAAAAAATTCGTAATGGGTTCCACGGAACCCTGGGTCTCGTTTGCTCTTGCTGTTGTCAGTGTAAGAATATTAATATGAATGTAAAAAGTAAGTTCCTTTATCAGATAAATACGTATATTTAAATCATTTTTTTTCTTTAACTGCTATTTCTCGATCTTAAAGATAAACTTCTATCCAAGTTACATAACAATCCATGCTGGTTTACTAATTCATCATGTCAAAAAATATAATCCCATACTATATGAAAATATTAACTGCAAAAATCTTTCAGAAATACTGAAAAAGGAACAAGATATATCTTTTCAAATTTTGACCTATTAATCATTAAAAAGCTTGAGCAAAAATTTCATAAAATTCTATAAAGGTTAAAAAAAAGTAAATCTTTTAATCCGAAAATGCGTCAAAATGCCCTTAAAATATTTTCGTAATAAGCATAACAAAAATACCGAACTCCAAGGTAAATTCAAAAAGGGAGAGTCCATAAAAACTGACATAACTTTGTTCTGGATACAGTCTTTTGGTCATAATAAGGTTCTGTCCAATTTAAGTAACATTCCATAAAAATTACTGATGAATGAAAACTTTAACCTCACACTGTATCTTAATGTTAACGGCAAAAACAGAGGTCCATATACCAATAAAATACGGAAAGCTGGAAACAAATATTTTAAAATGTTTCTTCTGAATACTGTCTTTTGGCCATACTAAAGCTTCCGTCCAAATTTCATGTAGTACATAAAGGTTTAACAAAGTCATTGATGTTTACAAAAAAAATTAAACAACAGACATAACCTTAATTTTGCCGCCGCCGACGACGGAATGTAGGATTGCTATTGTCGCAGGTTCGACAAAAAAATTATAAACAGTCAGATTATTTCGTGCTTATGGATATGGGTATCAATCCATGACACAAAATCAGTACATGCACAGCAAAAAAAAATGTTTTGCTCACACATTGTTGTCAAAATAATGGAATTCTATGCGACTAGCATACAAGTGAGAGGTTTAGCTAACGGTAGAAGCAGGTTGAATCCACCATTTTTACTTAAGGAAATGTCTGTACCAAGTGAGGAATATGACTCGTTTGATGTGTTTGAGCTTTTGATTTTGCCATTTTACAAAGGACTTTTTTAATTTTCCTTGCGTTTCGGTATTTTTGTTTTTTTGCTTTATACAAGGTAAGGTTGGCATTAAGTGACGGAGGATACTTCAAAATATAAATATACCTAATACAAAGACATAAAGAAGAAAAGAAAATAATGAAAAAGGACATATGAATTGGAACATGTCAGTAGCATCTTAGAAAACCACGAAGACGAAATCAGACCTATAATTCCCTCTAAAAATCAACGAAGATTTCAGGTTTACAATTTGGTTGGGTAGACGCGCTTTCTGAAAAATGATTATGACTGAACGCGATACTTGAAATAAAGAAATATCCATTGATTCATTACCAGTCTTCCGTGGAAAAGTTATCCGAATGACAAAGGCCGAGATCATGAGGAAAGAAAATTAAAAAAATCATTGAATGATAATACACAACCACAATGAATGTTTAAGCGTCTAAGTCTATTAACGATAGGAGTAGTTTAAATAAAGGGAGAAGTATAATAAGAGCTATTATTAGGCCCCTGAAATTGCAAAAAAAGTACAATTACTAAAGCTTTTAAAAGTATGTTAATATATTTTTTTTACATTAAATTGATACATGAACAGGTTAGTAAGACCTAGACATCTTAGTGCAGAAATGTCATTGTGATGGCACAATCATGTTGAAATTGACATTTTTGAGATTAAATGACAATTTTACACGTATTTTTTAGGCAAAATACATACGAGGAAATGCTTTGTCGAAAAAGATGTTTAATACAGACTATCTGTGTAAAATGCAACTGATAGAATAATATCTTTTTAGGTAAAGCTCTTGCTCATATCTAAATATAAATGACTGACAAAATGATCTCAAAATGAGGCTGTTTTTGGCAGTATATGCAATTTTGCACGACGTACAGGAAGTTTGAAGCTCTAATATAAATATGCAAGACAAAATTCAAAATATGAATACTTATATCTGACAGATAAAGGCAACAGTAGTATACGGCTGTTCGAAACTCATAAATCGATAGAGATAAAAACAAATCCGGGTTACAAACTAAAACTGAGGGAAACGCATCAAATATAAGAGGAGAACAACGACACAACAAAAACACAACATTAAAATGTATCACACACAGAAACGAACTATAATATAACAATGGCCATTTTCCTGACTTGGTACAGGACATTTTCAGAAAAAAATGGTGAGTTGAACTTGGTTTTGTGGCATGCCAAACCTCCCGCTTTTATGGCAATGTTAAATATAACATTAAAATGACAACATTACATGACAGGACTACAATACAAATAAATGGGAGAACATATAGGACAAAGAAACACAAGAATAATAGGTTTAAAATTTAATACGCCAGGCGTGCGTCTCGTCCACACAAGACTAACCAGTGACGCTAAGATGAAAACAGTTTGAAAGCCAAAACAAGTACAAAGCTGAAGAGCACCGAGGACCAAACCTTCCAAAAAGTTGCGCCTAACACGGCCAGGGTTTTCTGCCTGCGACATTGTCTTATGAACATCTGAAGGATGTTCTTTGTTAGAATTATGATACTTTTTGATTTTTTGATTTCAAAGATCCCCATAAATGGCTTTTGCATACCTCCTCCGTTCACAAAAATAAGATTTGGTTGTTGGCTCATTGAGATACGTCACGGTACCCAAATTGCACCGAGTACCCAAATTGCACCTATTTAGCAAAAATAGCAGCGGAAATCTTACAAGTTTTCCTAGAGACTAAACAGTTTGTATTTTTAAGATTTGACACTATGCAAGTCTTTCAACATAAGTAAATATATTTGAATAAACACAAAACGTTCACAGTACATATCTACAGATAAAGTGTTCACTGGAAAAGGTAAAATGTACGGAAACGTCGCCATGCGATGTCCACAAAAAGTCATCTTTTAAAAATTAGCAAACAAAATATGTTACAAGCATTCATTTCATAAAAAAATTAACAGTAAGCATGGACTAATGTCAAATTGTTCTAAATATTTGAAGAAATAAAACAAAAGATCTGTTATTCGACTTTTAAGGATGTGAATTTAATCATGGATGCAATTTGGGTACTCCTCATTACAGAATCATGGATCGTTTGAAGGTTCGTTCAAACCCATTTTTCTATGATTCATTATGAATTCAAAATTGAATTGGTGGAACCATATAGTAAATAATGATACATCTACAAAATAAACACAGAATGGAAACTTTTGTCTGGATCATAAAAAAACGTAGGTAAAAAAACTGTTAAAATAGGTGCAATTTGGGTACCCTCACGTTATAGTCCTCATATCCTTTTATTCCTATATTATTTTTGTTTATGTATGCCTTTAAAAACTATTCGAAACACAAAGATGTTTTTACCAGTAGGTATAGATTGCCTGTGCTTTGTGTTGCATAATCGGCTGTTTCTCGAATCATGTCTTCCATTGAAAAAAATCATCAAGTACGAACTCTTTTATGACGTCATTTACCAGATAGAAGGCGCGCTTATATCCCTGCACCTATTGAAGTTTCAAGCTTCTTCAGGATCGTCATTATGCAGGGGAGTTTAGAAACAGTTTTTGTTCCGAAGGTACGTAATTTCAAACCCCCTTACGACTGAAGTGAGGGTGACCAACGAATTAGATTTTAATTTCCTGAATAATTCGTGCAGTATACCATCAAACTTTTTCACCCATTTGCTCAACATATGTTAGAAGTGACGATGCCTACATTTTTGTCACGTGGTGACGAAATTCACCTGTCAGATATGACTAACTACCGTATCTTGGAACTAGCGTATGGTTTTTGTAATTTTTGCCTTTAATGCTCTCCAAGTTAGTATTTGAGTTGGACTCTCAACTTTTTTTTTATTCTAGTATCACTGATGAGTCTAATGTAGACGAAACGCGCGTCTGGCGTACACTATGTTAAGCCTGGTATCTTTGATCTTAGATTTTACCGTGATGATATTTTCTCAATTTCCTATTACATACCTGGAATACACAATGTAATGAATCTGGAGCAAACATCGTCTCTTTTCCAGAAAAGAAGTAATTCACACTCTGTGCAATCTCAAATTCACGAATTTCAAGACTCAACAAATAGCTTGAAACAAAATAAGATGTGATTTTTTTCTTACTATTATGTATGACGTGATAATGATAGTTACTATAAGAATTCGCTGCAACTAATCTTATTAACTTGACATGATTTATGACATTTATTTCATTTCTACGCTCTAGTCATGTTTGTAAAACAAATGATGAGATATGGTATATGATTGCCTATTTATTTAACAGAGGAAACTTTATCCACTAAAATCGAAAGAGCTGATTAACGAATGTCGCGGGATGTTTGTAAGTAATCAACCCTATCCTTAAGTCGGGACACTGGTATCACATTCAACAATAGAACTAACCGAAAAGATCAGGTCAAAAGGATTGACTCATTAGATTGGAACTATAAGCATAAAAGGTCAAAACTCATTTCAACTTATAAATGAATCATGTTTTCCCTGGCTAAAAGTATGTCAGAGGATAAGACGTTTCTCTATATCTTTGTTAAATGTTATGATGGAAACGGCAGTATTGAACAGTGATAAAGCTGAAGTCATTTTTTTTCAAACTGACTTGGAATATCTATGTGATATACTCGGGGCAATTTATAATTTGGAAATTAGATAGACACCTATCTGTAACTGAAAACTGTAGGATTGCTTCAAGATGTCTTTCGGTTTTGTGTCACAGGATAGCTATTTTTAGTATATCCCAAGTCAGTTAGACGAATTAAACATGTTTTGCCTATTATATGATATCTTTTTATGTTTTGCTCTTTTTTAACAATGATGTAGAAACGATAGACAATGGAAGCTAATTTTACTTTCGTCGAAACGCTAATGGCTACACATGACGAGATAATTTTATACATGAATAGTTATCAACAGTAAGAATATTGCACTTCATCATTTTTTCTCTGACAACATCTTTAATTACGTAACAGAAAATATGAAATTAGAATCAATAATTACATACGTTTTACTTATTAGTTTTTAGGAAGTCATACATCAAGAAAGCTTTGGTGTCATTTTGTGTGTATGATCAATCTTTTATGCGATATAGAACCAAAATATTGAAATGAATTAGAGACAACTGTAGTTTATCGATGTTCAAATATCACAAATCAATTAGGAGGATACAACGAAGGCAAAAACCGAGGGAATCGCAGGGACTTCAAAAGGAGCAATTCCGGGTGCAACGACATAGCAAGCGTCTCCTGGTATGAATGTTTCAATGTACAAATCCGGCGATCACATTCGGGAATAGGACACTTGGAAAACAAATCTATTAAATCACCAGTTCTTCTACACAGATAGTTGTTTCGTTTTTGGTATTGTTTTTTTTTGTCGTTTGAGAGGGGAAAAGAAAGAAAGTTGAAAAACATTAATATTCTTTTTAAACGGGTCAAATTAAATGTTTATGTCAGGTATATGCGTTAAGTTTGATTTTTGATTTTATTAAAACGCTCACTTTACCTATCGACTACAATATTTTATACAGTTTAAACGAATTCGTTTTATAGATACTATAATAACTTGGAATGAGGATTGGTGGAGTGTTTTTCAACTACCTAAACGCTTTAGATTGCTATTGTAGACAATTTGACACAAAACTGCATTTTTTTTTTAATTTTTCTAAACTTTTGCATTCGCGATATAGAAATATTAAAGGGGCATTAGCTACGAGATATGAAAAAAAAAAAAAAAATCAAAAATGACTTTTCTTTTGTTCAATCAGTAATGAAAGTGAAATAGTGAAATAATAGTTCGCTTTTAGCAGCCAATATGGTTCAATTTTGTCAAATTAAGATGAGAAACATCGCTGATGGAATATTCACTTGCAAGTGAATAATTCGACCTCATTGAATCCGTATTCATGCGACCTTCAATTTAACCCCTTAGCTAGACATGGGTAACACATGCATTCAGCTATAAAAACGAAAAGAATGTCAACATTGAAAGTGAAACCAGGATGAACCATTTGGTTGACTGATTAGATCTACACAAAATCATTCTTATACAGGTAAAAACGATGATTAACATACTTTTTTTTAACTACAATAGGAAATCAAACAGACTAAGAAAAATCCAATTGCACGTGGTCACTATCTGTTTATATTTATATTCATGTTTATATCGGGTTATATGACCGTCGGCAGTCTTCGGGGGTCATCTCGATGGTTCATTAGATGGCGTCTAGACAAAAATACACACGAAATGTTGATACACATTATCGAGTCCATGCATTGTCCATTGTTTATTTTAGACTTTTTGTAATTTGGATATACCTTTTAGTGTGTTATAAATAAAATATGAGAATTTGAGTCAAATCGGTGAACATGAATTTGAACTAAAAGTTTACTCAATCCTAATACAATTGACGTTCTCATGAAACTTAATCATAGCATTCCTTTGTTAAATTCTGCATTGAAAAATCTGGAGAGTAAGGTTCAATCTAACTTTGACAAAGTAGACTTTTGAGAGGACTTTGGCTATTTTTTTATGTCATATTTTTGGTCGTGTAGCTCGTCATGTATTCAGGTTTTTATACACCGTTGAATTACAATGTTTTGTGATTGAGCGTTGATGATGGTAAATACAGAAAAGCGCTTCGAATGTACCAAATTTATAAAGTGTTATTTTCATTTTCTAGCATTGGGTCTAGAATGTTTTTGAAAGTAGCAATCTGAATTCTTTTAAACCCTTTTGTCACCTTTATAGGTTTTGATGGATTTTACATCGCCAACGGTCAAAATATTTTTGAAAACAAATTTGACGGATTTGGATAGAAAAGTTCTTCCTATTTTTTTAAAACTTGAATGGACTTTTACATTTCGAAAATAGTTTAATAGGAGGATAATTGAAACTCCCATTTATCGGATAAAAACATGTTTCAAGTACTCTCGTAAAGTGTTTTGTGTCCGTTACAGCCGACAGAGCAGCCAACAATGTAGTGGTATAACGTAAATACGACACGGATGTTCTTCAGAATGAAGTTATAAATTCTTCTATATTCAAGGCTGTTCGGACCACAGAGAGTCAAATAGTAAATAATCATGTCTCTACCACATCTCAACTTAATTAAGGACTCCTCTAAACATTTGAAGGTCCTTACTATGTAATGACTACCTGAACTGCACAACAAATCTTCAAATTTTGCTTCATTATGAGTTCCCATGATCTGACATCAATTCAAAACTGTTTTCTTATATTTTGGCATTGGACAAGGTAATCCGTTTCTTATATCGGTGATTTGTGTCTACTATTTTTTGTGCTTCGTACCGATCTATTAATTTAAGCCATTTGCAACTGATTTGTACAGTATGCTGTTACACTACTGTCCAAGGTTTGGGGATGCGGGAGAACTAACAGACATATTAACCCCGCACCTTTCGTTATTTACCTGTCCAAAATCAGGTGCCCCTGTCATTTAATTCAGTGGCTGTCGTTTGTTTATGTCTGTCTTATTGGTTTTTCGTACATTGAATTGTAATAAATTGGGCCATTCGTTTTCTGGTTTGAATTGTTTCACATTTTTCATGTCGGGGCTTTTTATAATTGACTACACGGTACGTTTTTTTCTCTCTCAATATTGAAGTCCGTACGGTGAACTATAATAAAGTCCACTTCATTTGAACTTGGGTGGATAGTTGTCTCATTGGAATTCATACCACATCTCCTTATTTTTATATTCTAATCCCAGGAAAAAACATAGGGAGTTCAACAATGAGAAAAACTCATACCGTATAGTCGGCTATAAAAGGCCCCGACATGAAAAATATGAAACAATTCAATTGAGAAAACTAAAGGCCTAATCTATAACAAAACAAATTACGAAAAACAAATATGACAGACATGAACCAACGGCAACCACTAAATTACGGCTCCTGACAGGCACATAAAGAATGTGGCGGAATTAAACATGTTTGTGAGCGCTCAGCACTCCCCTAACCTGTGACAGTGGTGTACCAGCACAACATAAGAACAAACTATAGAAATCAGTTGAAAAAGGCTTAACTCATCAGATCGATACAAAGCGAAAAACATCAAACAAAATCACAGACCGGACGTGGCAGGGTATTTATCCATCCCTCATCCCTAACAACAAAAAAGAAACAGTACAGATCTAAGTGTACTCGCAGTTACTGACAGCTAGTTCAAAGGTAATAACAACTTATAAAATAATTCATGTATGTAAGACTAAAATGTTTTGTTTTCAAAGGAATAGCAATTGGTTATTGTTAAAAAGTTGGAAAAGAAGAACTGAATAATCAGAAGGGCGTCCAGTAAAACTAAAAGAACATTGTAATGGCTGAATGACAGAACAGAAGAACTGATTGAGTTGGTTTAGGACAAATCATTGTAAGATTTATCTGGAAAGAAAACAACATGTACGATTTTTTATTTGTGTCCTCAATATGGTAATACGCAGAAGACTTAAAAAAGAGCAATAAACACATCCTGTGAAAAGTTTATTTAATGTCTTTTTACTCTTTACAAGCTTTAAATTTCCTCTTTTTCTTTTACCAAACACTGTAACTTTTCATTGTGCCAGTAACTGACTTTGACCTTGTTTCCTTGTGCAAAGTTTCGGTGATTCATTTTTCGATGGAAAATATTGATAGGGTTTTACCGTCAGTAATGTAATAAAAGTATTTCAAAATAAGCATTCAAACCTGTATATATTTTGAGTTTTACAATATTTTTATCAAAAGGGGGACTACAATACGTTTTTTACTATTTTGTTTTAATGTATAGCGATATTTTCCAATGGTAAAACACTTTTGACCTCTAAATGTACAATTTTTACTTGACATGTGACTTTTGGTAGAAAATTACTTATTGAACTTATCCAAGATTCACCGACCGTGCAAGTGCTTTGTAGTTAGTCAAGGTCGTTAAACACATCAATCATCTAACCCAATCATCTAAAATTCAGCAAATTTAATGATTGAACTACAAAATGTGTGGCATCATGAAAGATTTCCTTGCTAAGATAAAAGATAAAAAAATTGTCTTCGGACCTATATATAACGTGTAAACAAGTATTACAAGTTTGTTGTTTTTATATCTTATTGATATCCTCTGATATGGATAGGTCGTGGCTAAAGTATAGTAGATTATCAATTATAAACTTGCATTATATTTCTTAATATGGTTTTATGATCAAGCGTAGCTTAGCTTGTAGTATAACCATATCAAGATAGACCAGTAAACGGTAAATTTTGTTTTTTATTAACCTTTCTTTGATAAAAAGAAAGTATTGCTTCGGTTAAAACCCTATTCGGTTTCAAAACTAAATGCAGTAAAATCTTGACAGGGTGTCTTTATTCAAAGTTTAAACCAATAGAAAATTTATTTCTGTCATTATCATGGTATCTTCCACAACAGAAAACGTCATGCATTGAAAATAGTACAAACTAATTTACAAGAAGAGGAAATGACTCTGCTCGTAGACGTTTTGTTCCCGGTGGTATCAAAATCCCAGTAGTCAAACCTTTGTGTTGACATGTAATATCAATTTTTTTTATGGCCAATTTCTATAAATTATCTTTTGAATTTGAAATGATTGGAAACACTAAGATTGTTTACCCCATTGTATATATAACCTTAGCTGTAATCCACACAACATTTTGGAATTCTGGCAATGGTCTTCAACTTCATGTTTGATTGGGTCTTCAAACTTTTTAAATTCGAGCGCCACTGACGAGTCCTATGTAGACGAAACGCACATCTGGTGTAACAAATCAAAATTCTAGTATCTTTTTTGATTTTTTTTTTTTTAAACAAGGAAACAAATCATGAAGTTTTGAATTGGTTATTACGGACTTGATTAAATAATATACGTTTTCATTTTAATTGTATCAAATCTTATTGTACACTTTACTCCTAAATACTGAGTCGGCGAAGAACCAATTAGTTACTTTTTTTTACTCTTTTTATTACTAAAAAAATTCAAAGCAAATTGTCATTCCCTCTTCTTGAAAATTTGATTGTAATTTTTTCATCAGAAAGCAACATTTTGCTTTTTTTTTTTTTTTTTTATTCAACAACAGTATTGCACACGCTATTAACAATTACTCCACTGACACAGCTATCTCAGTGAAGGTCCCTGTTTCATTAGTACCAGAAGTTCAGGGATTCTTCAGGTAGATAAACTGTATATTGTTAGTCGTTCACAAAATATTAATATAACATCAATAGATAAATAATGATATTATATTATAATAAAGTATTTTTTATCATCTGGCGTTATTTTCGGAATTTCATAGTTCATCCGAGATTGGGATGATTTATAACCTATTACCAGTTTCCATGTGTTTCCGGATAACGGTTTATTTTTAATCAATATTGAAATAGATTGTATATTAGCTTTTTCTACAACATTATTCAGGTAAGACAGTTATAATTTGAAAGATTGCTAGTCATACGGTAATCGAAAAACAGTTGTGCTGTGTTTTTTTTGTTTGTTTTTTTTATAATATACATCGTGCCAGATTATATAAATATTGCAAGGTCCATCATGCATCATAAACAAATACAAAATTAGATAATAAATTAATTAATACACAAAGATAACATTACTAACCATGTTAACAGTTCATACAATTCAAATACACCTAAATATTTTTTCTAATATACCTTTTCTTTCATGGTTAAACAATTTGTTTTGCAGGATGAGCCTATTTCTAAGCTCAGTTTTAAAAACAGAAAATACATTAATATTCTTTGTTCTAAACTCTGACAGATAGTGCATTTTGTGAATTGAAAACATAATCACTATAAGAAAAAAATTAATATCATAGTATTCTACATCACTTATTTTGTAACCCCAAATCAAATTTTTAGTGTTAAAATGTGTTTTCGAAGTTTAACTTTTCTAACAGATTAAATATTTCTTTCCAAAATTTATCAAGAAAGTGGCATGTAATAAAAATTTTTATTTTATTATTATTTTTATTCTTAATCCAAACTTTGATTATATCAAGATAAAACTCTGGTAGTTTTTTATATCTGGTATTGAATTTACACTATCCAGATTCATTTGCAATGCAAGAAGATTGTTTCCGAATTTGTTTTAATAAAATTTTGGTATAACAGTCCAGTTTAAAAATTGCTCTGCATTTAATCTTTTAATCCAACATATTTTTAATGTTTCTATGTATTTCTCTAAATTAATCATTTTTAATCCCCCATTTGATTTGTCATAACTTAGTACAGAACGTTTATTCTTTTCCGTTTTGTTATTCCATAAAAATTCATATATCATTTTTTTAAACTGGTTTAAATACTCTTTATCTATGGTCGAGACAGATGTTAAAAATGTAATATAAGAATAATTAATGATTTAGTAACTGTGATCCTCCCTATCATGTTTAAGTTTCTCTTTTTCCAATTAAGAATAATTTTTGCTGATTTTTCTAAAAGTTTTTCAGCATTTAATCTTTGACACTCTTTTTTATTATGACCAAAATATATACCTAGGCTTTTTACAGGTTTATTTGTCCAGTTAATATTTTCATGTTTATCTTTGCAGTTTTTTTCAAGCCAAACACCCTCAGTTTAAGCTCTGTTTAATTTCAATCCTGACAATGTTCCAGATGTTTCAATCATATTAAGAGCTTTTGAAATATCTTGTTTTGTTCTAAGAAAAAGAGTGCTATCATCTGCTAGTTGACTAATCTTTAATGTCTGAGTTTTGCCATCAAGTTTAATTTCAAAGCCTTTGAGGTCGTGGTCTTGTCTGATCCTACATGCTAAAATTTCAACAGCAATTACAAAAATTATCGCACTGCATGGGCACCCTTGCCTAATCCTACGAAAAATACTTATAGGTTTTGAAATCCAATCATTGTTTATAACTGAGTTTTTAATATCAGTATTTATAACTTTAATCAATTTCAACATTGAACTTTTGAATCCAAATTTCTGTAAAGCTATAAACATGAAATCCCACTCTAACGAATCAAAAGCTTTTGAAAAATCTAAGAAAAGTAAGGCTCCTTCTATGTTGAATTTTTCTGCAAACTCAATGATATCTTGAAATTGTCTAATGTTATATCCAATATATCTATTTTTAACATACCCGTTTTGATCCCCATGAATAATTTGTGGTAATATTGTACTAATTCTTTGTGCTAATGACTGAGCTACAATCTTTGTATCTACATTTAATAATGTTATTAGCCTATAGTTATCTAGAGAGAGAGGGTAATTTTTTTTATGTAGAAGGGAAATAACTCCTATTTTGTTTTTGCTTATATTATCATAGAAAAGATATTTTCATTGCGTATCAAGCATCTATTCGGCTAAAAACGAAAAACACTGGCGAAATTGTTAATTACATGAACTGTACCAATTTTATTGCAACACAATATATGTTTCTTTAGTGTTGCTCGAGGCCAAAAGATTGAAAGCTCGTTATTCTGCATTATTCTTTTATTAAAAATGACATGTGTTTATATGTGTTAAATAAATGTAGTAATCTGCGATATTTTGTAACAAGTATCTTACTCGATAGGTCAATCAAAGTGAATGTATGTGTTATGAAATCAAAGAAAATTTTTCGAGTAGAATAATTGTTTGTAAATTTATGCATGGCCATAAAGGGTAGTGTTCTTGACCTGTTTAATCCATAAGTCGGTTTGCAATTATATTTTTTTTTTCATCTAATTGGAAATTTTAGTGGTTATCTTTCTAAAGTATTTTTGATTAAAGTTGACCCCAGATTATAGGTCAAAGTACGCCCTACAACACGGAGCCTTGACTCACACCGAACAGCAAGCTATAAAGGGCCCCAGAAATTACTAGTGTAAAACCATTCAAACGGGAAAACCAACGGTCTAATCTATATAAAAAACGAGAACGAGAAACACTTATGAACCACATCAACAAACGACAACTACTGAACATCAGATTCTTGACTTAGGACAGGTGCAAACAATTGCAGCGGGTTTAAACGTTTTAATGGTACCAAACCGTCACCCTTATCTGAAACAATAGTGTAACATCACAACATAGAAGTACACACTATAAAATATCAATTGAAATAGCTTTACTCAATCAAAAGACATATTAACACCAGTGAACATATACTTAATAAATTTGATCCATGATACAATGTAAATACAAAATAAATAAACTAAGGGAAGAATAATTAAAGGAACATGTTATACCGCTGTGAAATGTTAAACAATTTAAGAAAAACAATATGATTGAACAAAAATATCAGCCATTTGCAATTACTTTAAACACAGGTAAATGAAAATAATTTTGTTGTTAGGTATACATGTACAGTTCAAATGGAGAAAGGAAATATTTTTACAAAATAAATAATATTGATGTTTATAGTACGAAGATGTGAAAAATTATAGAAATACCAAACATTAAATAACAAAAAAGCATTACGATTAGTATTAACAGGTCAAATAAACAAGAAAGTACGATTTGAGAGTACTTTTGTTCATTTAGACATTGATCAAACAGAGCTAATGCTAATGCACTGAATAAAAATATTCACTTGTCAAGCTTATTAATTCATTTTATATGAATAACTCTGCTGGTTCACTAGACTGTGAATTACGATTCAAGATGTATTTTGATTTCGTCGAGTTCCCTAGCTCGTTCCCTACACAATAAAACAACATGAAACATAAATAACTAGTTCCCACATAATATAGTAGGATAGTGTCATGACACCCAGTTGCGTAATTTCTTGTCTATTTGAATACACTTTGGGGAAAAAATCAAAGTTTAACGGCATTTCTAAGAATAGAATGATAATTGGTGGATGCATCTAAAATAACAATCTAATGGGAAAGTAAGAAATAACAAAAACACTGTAAAAGGAGCTTATGTTATGTATATAAGCGTTGTTTATTCAAGACACATCATAGGATACATGTGTGTAGCACATGATCGGTACTGAAGTATCTCATGCTGCATGAGCACTGTTTATTTAGTCAAGAGGCATGCAGTGATACAGACCATTCTCAAGTTTAACTAGGATGCTAAGTAGTTTTTAGTTTGAATTTGGTGCTGACAGGGAAAGTCATATATTAGTTTTATCCTAAAAGTTACAAATTATCGTTTTTTAAGTTAAATATTGACTATATCGTATGTTTATTACATTTCATCATATAAAACCATCATAGATACCAGGATTAAAATTTTGTACTCCAGACGCGCGTTTCGTCTACAAAAAAAAACATCTGTGAAACTCGAATCAAAACAGTTAAAAGGGCCAAATAAAGAACGCAGTTGAAGAGCATTGAGGACCCAAAATTTCGAACGGTTTATAGAGTGACTCAGACATAAGAACCGTTGATGTCCTGACAGAAGTATTACGCAATGCCCCAGTTGAAAAGGAGGTATGCAATACCATTGATGCAACAACTGGAACTCTGCAAGTCGGATGCACCGGTGACAACAGCATGGCAACCATCGTAAACTCTTTCAGCATAGTTTCGCAATTTGTAGCGCAATGTGCGTCAGGTCTGCAACAGACAGAAAACCTTCTCGCTAACCAAAAGCAGATGGGGAGTAGTCATGCAAAGAAATTTGATTTGGCGTAGTGGTACAAAAATCAGATGCATATCCAGACCTATAGAGGATAATGATGTTAGTTTAGGTGCTCTCCTTATTTCCAATTTTCTTTGTGGCATTCTGTGATCGCAGATGGGGTTCAAGTTAATGTAGCAAACGAACCCGACCCAAGATTCAATTGGCAGCTTACCATTGATGTGTTCATTTTAGCATTTGGAAAATAAAAATGTATAATGTGCAGTGCCTACCCAAATCGTACGAGAGGAGTAATATACTTGTGAAGCTGACATAAGTAATATAAATAATTTCTTTGGCATAAAGGTTGATGATTATCCTAAAATATTCACAGCCAAAACGGCAGCTCTTCTCAGAGGGAAACTAGTTAAAGTGGATCGGAGTCTTCGCGACCGTGATATTCTTTCTTTATTCACAGCAGGATCTCCAGTTAATGTTTGCAAAATTTGTAAACTGATTGATCATAACACACAGTACTGTCCACGTCAACCATCAGTTCAGCATGAAAATTCTACTCCAAGATCCAATTCGTCTAAAATCTACAATATGTAGATAAGCAGGGAAGCATATAATTTGTTATGAATGCCCTGAAATGTATAACAATTTCAATAACCCCAAAGGTTGTTATAGGAAAATTTGAAACTCCTCCACCAGTGTACAAAATGACGTGTGACAGGTCATGATGCTTTAGCCTGTTGGAAATTAAATATTTTACCATCTGACCATTCATCTACATCTACTGTGTCCTCCAAGGGGACAAATTCAGATTCAGGATGACTATTCAAGGGAAAGTCAACTGTTAAGTTTCGACACCAGATTCTGTTGATGAACTTGGGCTTGAGTTAATGTCACACCCTGATAAGACTCTCGTATCACATTTATCCAATGGTCTGGAACAAGGTTGTAATTGCTTGGTTCAAGGGGAAATTATAGAATTTAAAGAGTGCTAAAACATGTTTTTTTTGCTGCTAGGTCTCAGCCTTTAATTGCATCAGAATTAATTAAAACAGAGTGTCAAACAAGTGTTATACACTGGACCTTTAAGTTCTTACCTTATACAAACTATAGAGTAAGTCTACTGGGTATCGCTGAGGGTAAATACTATGGGAATAAACGTTTAATTTTGGATCTTTCATCTCCACATGACAATAGTAGCTTTCTAAGTGTAAATGATATGATTTATAAAGAAAAATGCTCTATGTCTTATGTAAAAATTGATGACCCTATCAGAACTATTTTAAAGTTGGGAAGCAACAGCAGTCTATGCAAGTATGGTATCTCAGATGCATTCACAATTTGTCCTTACAACCCACCCCGTTGCATTTATTTTGTTTCAAAACGCAGTCCTTTTATTCATTTTTAACTTTTGGTTGGCGGTCCAGTCCTAATTTTTTTATACAGTGTCACAGGCAATATGCTATATTGCAGAGAAAAATTACGAAGTTCAGAATATTTTACATATACTTCATAATTTTCTTACTATTGATCATCATTGTGAGGATGGTGAAAGAAGCATGGCTATAATGATACCTTTTTTCAAACGTTGAAATATTCAAATAGCCAAGCACAAGACTGAAAGACCGGCAACTTGTTATTTAGGCATTATATATGATACAAATGAAATAGAAGCAAGACTTTAAAAAAAAGTATAAAGGATATGTGATTTCATTGAAAAACTGTTGTTTAAATCATCTTGTACGAAAAACAAGTTATTACAGTTTCTATGGCATTCCAATTTGCCACAAGAGTTTTTTTTTTTTTTTTCATTACTTATTATTTAGACAGTTATTGTTAAAACATTTGGATGCATTTGTTCATTTCAACATGTTTAGAATTTTGGATAAGATTTTTATCAAACTAGAATGGTATCACTATGTTTCATTATATCTATATTTACATCAATTTTGACATTAAAAGAGAGGCGAAAGATACCAAAGGGACATTCAAACTCATAAGTCGAAAATAAACTGACAACGCCATGGCTAAAAAAGAAAAAGAAAACAAACAACAGTATATAAAACAATACAGAAAACCAAAGACTGAGCAACACGAACCCCACTAAAAACTGGGGGTGATCTCAGGTACTCCTGAAATTGTATACAGATGCTACTTCAACAAAAGGCTATGGGAGTTATTTTCAAGGGAAATGATTCAGTGACCCCCAAGGTAATAAATGTGAAGAACGAGGAAGCTTTCAACTAAACACTTAGAAATTCTTTGTAAATACAGTATTGCTTGCTAATTCACCTATTTTAATTGAAAAAAAAATCAATAGAATTACAAGATGTATACCCTATTATAGTGGAAGCACGTTTGGTCCTGTCATAAAGATACTATTTTGGTGTGATAATGAATCTACTGTCGCTATTGTTAGCAAAAGGCGTTCTAAATGTTTCGAAATTATGAAACTTATGCACAAACTTACATGGCATGCAGCTAAGTGTAATTTTGATTATTGTCGCTACGTAGGAAAAGATAAATCCTCTATAAAGTATACACAACAACAGATTTGTAACAGTTAGTTTAATTTTACAGTTGTTATTATTCATTTATATAAAAGTAGTATTAAGAATAATTCTTATATTTTTCATTACTAATACCATTATCGTTAATACAGATTGTCATAATATTAAACTATGCACATTTAATACTGTAGTTTTAGTATTTAGTTGAAAGCTTACTCGTTCTTCCCATTTATTACCTTGGGGTCACTAAACATTTTTACATCTAACTTTTTTACGCTTTCAAAATTGACCATTCATCTAATTTCTAATTTTCCCCAAGTTATTAAAATAATATAATATATCTACAAATTATGAACAGATATTTCCAAAGATCTGTTAGTCTTTTGTAGACTTTTATGTTTGTGAATATGCTCAACGTGCTTGTTCATTTGCAGTTTTAAACATAATCAAGTATCAGGTTTACTGTAAAACTATTGATAAGACTACCCTTTTCTGATATTTCTGTACGAATATTACCTAAACAAAACACCTTCCAAAAAAGACAAACAAATTCTAAAACAAAACAAACTAAAAAATTAGATTAGAGAGAAAAAAAAAAAAAAAACAATTTCAATACTGCACAAACGAAACATGAAGATTTTTGCAATAATATTTTACTGCTTAAAAACTTGTATCGGGTCGATGTCTCGTAAATTGTCAAATTAACTGTGATAATCATGTTGTTAATACTGATGTTTTTAATGTTCTGTTATCTGTTTAAATCAGCATGACATGCAACTCTTTATATACATGTAGGCATAAGTACATCTATATATCATCTCTATCAAAGCAAATGTATAATTCATGTTGTGAGTCTCATATGTTGATAAGTTATAAGAACATACATTATATCAAACAGCTTTGTAGATATATAACCCATGAATAAGGGGCGTTATTTCTGAGATAACCTAATTCCTTGTTCAATGGTGTACTTTTCCCTGGTGTCATAAAAAAGACGTTTATTAATAGTTTCGTACTTTGTTTCCTGACCCACTGCGTAGATTACAGTATTTCCTCCACTCTTACATTTCCTATGTATAATGAACCTCAGCCTTTCGAGTTGTCTTATTTAATGCTACAGGACATCTTATATATTTAGCACTCCAAACTTTTCGTTTGAACTGTATCTATATCGGAGGTTTATTTGTCCATTACTGGGTTGGGCACTTCAGCAGCTGGACTGTTAGTCTTCGAGGATGCAACCGATGCCTAGATGTCCGTGTAACGGTATTGGTATGATTTAAATCATAACTATTATACATTATATGGAACACAAATGAAATGAGAATTTTAACTTATCAACTGTGTAATTGTTCTATAAGTAATCATGCAATTGCTTCCTAGACTATTTGTTTATCCGATGTGGCTTATTCCTAAAAGCCTATGTTCTGTTTATACTTTTACATCGTATCAGTATTTCTGAGGCATTTGATAAGGATTAATCACGTTCCCCAATAATATGACAAAAAGAATCAGTTCAAAAATAAGATTAAAAGTGAGAAAAATCAAACATTTATGGCATTTATTGTAAAAACATTACTCTTTCCATATTATAGTAGATTTTTACTTACAAAATATATTAAATTTTTACAGCGTAGGTGATCCTTTTGCATTTCGCTCTTATAAAAATAATAAACTGGGATAAAGTAAAACAGACAACATCCAGACACTTTTAGAATGCCAAAAATTTAAGTTAAGGCGTTTTACAAAATGCCTGTCAACCTATGAAGGATAAATAAAAGGTCATTGTACTAACTAGTACTGTTATAAACCTCTAAGTGATTGAAAAATGGATAATCAAAGAATTGAGTTGATATAGTTTAACTATAACTTCATAAAAGAACTTCAAATATAACTAGTACATGTACTCGAAGTGATGGATTCGATGTGCAAAACGCAAAATATCAAAAAAACATGCATTAAAGGAAGAGGGGAGATCCGCGATGTCGCGCGGTATTCTCTTCTCAGTCGCTCATGATTTTGTGCAATATTTCATGTGGCTTTCAGAGCATACAGGTCAATTCAGAGGCTCGATACAAGCTACAGCTTTAATAAAAATCTCGGATAGCACTGCCTCCGGTACCTTAAAAACATAATACTTTAAAAAGAAAGTATGCAGAAGCAGTCTGAAGCAAGTCGGAAAAAAATTAGTAGCAGCCTGATGTAATCAGGAGCAACCGAGAGAAACTTAAGATAATCGGCGACAGCCATTAGCAACTTAAAAAATTCGGACGCATTCTTCAGCAACTACTTAATTCAGATTAATCTGGAGCAACTTGAATACTACATGTATTTGAAGTGAGCAGTGTGGACGATATATTTATTTTTTGCCAATGATTAAAGATGTATATAAGACGTCACAAACTTCCGTTAGTTGGAATACTTGTATTACAGACGTGTTAGAAAATTTATCATATTCATATCTGACAAATATAAACGAATCTCCAAAATTAAAGGAACTACTTTTTAAGTCAACTTCTCCAAAATGTATCGTACGGATTTGATAAACTATGGTAATTGGAATTTAGATACTAATATGTTCTACCCGTATTTTCGGAAATAACCTCCTGAATTGAGCCACTTTATCCAACAGGCAGTGCACTATATTATGTGTACACGCATACGTCTTTTCAAATAAAATTTAGCAATTTTTATTGTGGTCCATGTCGTACCTTTTAAAAGGATTATTGTAGTCCTCGTTTAAAACGGAAGGATTTATAAATCCTTGATATTTTCCCCCGTCAAAGCCAAGTCAGTATATTTGTTTTGAATTGATGTTCCATTGACAAATTCACTGTGCAGTTAATGTATATGTTATCATGCAGTATCTGGTTTTTAAAAATGATTCCAACAAGTTAAAATCAGTATGTCCTTCAAGTATTTATGAAATGTAGTACATAATCGTCAATTTATCATCCTTATCAAAGAAAATTTTGAAATACATATTTATAATATAAAGTTTTTTATTTTATATTTTTAGTTTAGTAATTTCACAAATTTTGAATTGTTTACATATAAATTATATCTACATGCTTTATAGATTTATAATCCTATCAATCAGGGCGTAAATCCTAAATGAGATAACCTAGTTCCAACGAATCAAAACTTTGTTATTGTTGATGTCTCCATTGATACTAAAGACTCATCAGTGATGCTGGAATCAAAGAAAAATAAAAGTCCAAATAAAGTACAAAGTTGAAGAGCATTTAGGACCAAAATTCCGAAAGGTTATATTACTAAACTCATTGTGTTTAGGTCTATTATGATGAGGTTCTCTAGAGCCTTTTATTTTTGGCAATCCCGACTTTTCGTCTTTGGCGTACCAAATGAAGAAAAGTAATCCTGAAACTCTTTTAAGCATCAAAAATGCTTATATTTCAATATTAAAAAGTAACATAACAAAAATACCGAACTCCAAGGAAAATTCAAATAGGAAAGTCCCTTATCAAATGGCAAAATCAAAAGCTCAAACATATCAAACGAATGAAAACAACTGTCATGTTCCTGACTTGGTACAAGCATTGCCTTATGTAGAAAATGGTTGATTAAACCTGGTTTTATAGCTAGCTAAACTTCTCAATTGTAATCTATCTCTAACCTACCTAAACGGTATATGAAACGCGTTTCTGATGATTATAATGTTAAGGAATTTATTCAAAAAGTACATGCGAATGTCATCTGTGCACAAGTTTTTTAGTTTATTACTAATAGCCGGGAATAGTATACTATAGTCAATATATGTCCCAGCGAATCCGATAACGTATAATCGACAAATATTTCATTCGATGATTTTTGGTCGAAGACTTTGGCTGCTAGTTAACTTTCGGATGGTGATGCCGACGTTTACCGATCGTGACCTTGATAAACAATCAACACAAAATTATGTTGACGTGAGCATGTGTATGATAATTGAGATGACAGGGCGATGATGATTATTGTTTTCAATGCATTCACTTTTGACATGTTGATGCTATAAATATCAGATTACTCTGGCTTCCCAAACTTTGGTTTCAAGCTTAACTGATGAAGATTATATAGAAATGTGTTGTCAAAACTACTAGGATAACATCCACCTAGTAACCGATTCTTCGGTCCTGCTACGAAACTATATACTTATTTTAAAGTTAAGTGAGCAAATCCCTCGAATGTCACTTTCTTTGTTTTACAAGAAAATACAAAATGAGATTTAGAAAAGGAATAAGACTATGTGCATAGGTTTAAACAAAATGTGATAGGCTAGCATTACTGCAAAACTTTGACAACTGACAATAATGCGAAATTGGTTATCGCAAATATGTTGAAAACCAGGAATAATTACTTGATAGAATTTAAATTCAAGTTTTAATTATTGCGATGTTCATGCATGCTATCGCACTTTATGCATTTATAAAATAAAACACATTGTAATTGCATTGTATTTGTAAATACAAATTGAAGACGTAGATACGCTTGTGATAGGCTGTGAGGTGGTTGATACAAATCAGAATTAAAAAAACTGAATGGGTCTATATGAATACCCATGCTACATCAATTTTAAAAATCGTAATGTTGCAAAACACCTGTCCTACCTCCATGACAAATATGTTATTGTCCCCGCAGATGAAGCCCCATACAACATCGTTTTTGTGTGTAAATCACATTACATAAACTAATGAATTGAGTATTGACAATACACTTGGAAACTCAACATATACCCCCACGACACTTACCAAGGATGAAATACTGGATAGGTCTGTTCTATATTCCTTTGGAAATTAAACCAAAGATGAAGAATTAAATCTTACATCACTGTATTGGATACCCAAACTAAATAAGTGTCCTTACAAACAACGTTATATTGCTGGGTCTTCCAAGTGCTCCACGAAACCTCTTTCTAAATTATTAACATCAATTTAATCAGCAATCAAAGCCGGGCTTCAAAGTTATTGTGAAACTACTTATTCTAGAGGTTGCGTAAATCAGATGTTGATAATAAAAAAAATCCAAAAATCTTTAAGAGTACATACAATCTAAGTCTATTTCTTCTTGCAAAAGTATGAACACATTTGACTTTTCTACACTTTACACAAGTATTCCCCTTTGCAAAATTGAAAAAGTTGGTCCTGCTATGTTTCATTAAAAAGAATGGCCAACGTAGATACAAGTATCTTGTCTTACGGAGGGATAAATCGTACTTTGTAATAAAAACTTTGATTCAACAAAAAATTCTCTGAAACTGACATTATCAAGATGCTTGATTTCTTGATTGACAAAATATGTGTTACGTTTGGAGGACGTGTTTTTCAATAAACAATCGGCATTCCCATGGGAACCAACTGTGTTCCTCTTCTTGCTGACTTGTTCTTTCATTCACATAAAGCTGACTTCATACAGGAACTTCTTAGGAAGAAAGAAAGGAAGTTAGCAGTATCCTTTAACTTTACTTTCCGCTATATAGATGATGTTCAATCACTAAATAACTTAAAATTTGGTGACTATGTTGAACGCATCTATCCCATCGAGCTTCAGATAACGGATAGAATAGATACAGTTAAGTCTGCCTCATATCTTGACGTTCATCTAGAAATTGACAATGGGGGTCGGTTGAAAACAAAACTTTACGACAAAAGGGGTGATTTCAGTTTCCAAATTGTGAACTTTCCATTTCTTTGTAGCAACATTTCAGCAGCGCCTGGATACGGAGTATATATCTCTTAGTTGATATGAGATTCAAGGGCTTGTATTTCCTATCATGATTTCCTTGATAGAGGGTTGTTGCTCACAAGGAAGTTATTAAACCAACAGTTTCAAGTGGTGAAGTTGAAGTAATTCCTTTCTAAATTTTACGGACGCCATCACGAGTTGGTTGACCGTTACGGAATATCTGTTTTACAGATGATAGCGGATATGTTCCATTTGTCGTAACTACAATCCCGTCCCCCTTTCCCCGAATGTGACATACCGAATTAGATTTATTACCGGTTTGTACTAACATGAGCAACACGACGGGTGCCATATGTGGAACAGGATCTACTTACCCTTCCAGAGCACCTGAGACCACCCCGAGTTTTTGGTGGAGTTTGTGTTGCTCAGTATTTTGTTTTCTATTTTGTGTACTGTTTTTTGTCTGTTGGTCTTTTTCTTTTTAAGCCATTGCATTGTCACTTTATTTTTGACTTATGAGTTGGAATGTCCCTTTGGAATCTTTCGCCTCTCTTCAGTGTCGTTAGAATATTTGCAGATTTGGCACAACTTTTGTGAACTTTTAGTATACAATCCAATATTTTGTTTGTAATGACACTAATGTGATTTGGGTAATGTGATTTGAAAAGAGATCAAGTCCTGCATCTTTGGTCGAAGTTCCAAAATGAACATAACAAAGACATGTGACTGCTCAAAGTTTCATCTTCAGTTAGTTTCTTTGGAGTACAAGTTTGGTTTCAAGAGAACTGTCAATACCGGTGTTTTTACAAATCAGTTTATTTAATGATTTACAAACACATCTATACTGATTTGGCCTTTAGCTTGTATATCGGTGAATGTTCAAATATGTTATATAGTTTAAATTGCAATTTATGGACGTCAAGACAATATCTATATTACCTAAGAATTTAAATAAAATAGGATAGCTGTTCATGTAAATACCGATTTTAACTATACTATTGATGCTGCTCGAAAAGACTTAATGAATGTACCAATAAATAAATTACACCAGAATCAAAGGATTTGACAATCTTAGTTTTTACCATAGAAAGTATATATAAAAAGATGCAGTTTGGATATTTTAATGAAAGTTAAGTTTTGATACTACTCTTACATTCTAGTGTTTGAAGTATTATGTAATATTGCTTAAAGAAGTTTGTTTATGATTATTATCAGATTCTGGGATGTGTTATTTATCCCACAAAACGAAACATGATAAGATACAGAGCCGTTTGAACTTAGATCAAAAAGTATAATTTTACGCTGCGAGATACTGAATACAGCACACGTGCCACAGGTGGAAATAAGGATGATCTATTCTTATCTTAGTATAGATCGTCCTTCAACACTTGCAAGATTTTAAATACATAAATACATAATTGTTATCTTGTTTGCAAAAGAGTTTTTCATTCAAACTCTACCTTTTTGTATTGGAAAATAGAAAAATGAAAAACAATGAAAACAAAATAAGGGTGCATAAGTTGAAATCATCTCATACAATATCATGTGTGTGAATTCAATATTTAAATATTGCACATAATTTGCAACCCCAATTGGTTAATAATCAGCATGGATAATAGCAAGTATTGCATAAAGGTGATGACAAATATCTAGGGGAAGTCTGCAAGAACATTTCATTTTCCATTTTTTCCTGTGTCATTCAATTTTTCTAGCTGTATTATTGACTTAAATCAACACATCCTTTTATTCGTATTTCAAAGCGCACATGAATGTACTTTTAATCAATACTACATTTTGAAGTGTTTGAAATACCCACTTTAATATAAACTTGAACAACAGAAAGTTATTTCCAATAGCATGATACCAGTATTAACATCAGATAGATGATGGAAAATACGTTGTTTTAAGGACAAGGTAAACAAGTATGTAACAACTGCATACAAAATATCATTGACCTACCACTAGTGGTTCAATATAAACTGACCTAATCACAAACTAATACATGTAAACTAAGCAAATGTTTCAAAGTCAATAGACCATGACTAAGGGGGCATGTCCAAATAATCTCTATGGAAATTAGATGTCCCAATGCTTATACAACTGCATTAAACTACCACTAGTTGTTCCCCATAAACTGACCGAATCACAAACTATTACATTGTTGACGATTATGCCTCTGCCGGCAAGATAAAATTAAACAAACAGGGTGATACAGGCCTACACAACTGGACAAAGATTTATTTCTTTATAAAAAAATGAAAAAAACAATAGGCTACAGGAAGACACAAATGAACACAGTACTACTTCTTTATAAAAATAAAGAAACAAGGGGATGCAGGCAGACACAAGTCGAGTCATTACTGTATGAAAATTAAACATTAATTGTCTTTCACTGCAATCTTTAAAAGGAATTGTTTAAGTAATAATATTTATATCTTACAATTGTGCCAAAGTGTCTGGTTAAAAAAATATATGCTAACTACTTTTTGCACTGGAACCTTAACACTAATGCTAAAAGTATTTAGGGTAGACTTAAATTTTTATGACAAGCAAAGTGGATGCGCTTAAAAAACCAGTTTAACCAAAAATAGTTTGTGCCTGTACCAAAGCAAGTAAAACTATCTGGATTATGTGATGTGCTTTATTTTTTTGCCCTTCTGTTTTCTTCCAGGAGTCAGGTGTTGTTGGTCTATGTGGTATATTGAAACGTTCAATATTGATAGTAATTCCTGCTATCCTTTTTGTATTATTAATAATTTTGAAATCCTAAAAATTAAAAAAGGTGTCTTGTCTATACAGAACCAAATATTGTACAAAAAAATTAAGTTACAATAAAGTGAACTTCACCCAGTTATCAGAAGACTTCAAACACATAGTAAAATTCTAAATAAGTCGAATAACTCTAGAGTCTGGAATGAGTGAAACGAGAAATTTAGAATCAAATGGGAACATGTCTTCATGGAATCAAACATTGTGTAAAAATATATTGAAGCAAACTTTAGAAATCTAGGGATTCATTGGCATGGACAGACAGACAACCGTATACAGGTACTATTATATGTCAGCTGTTGAGAGGCTTATAGAAAATTAGGTTTATGGTATAAACAACAACACAAATTGTAATAAACTCAAAATATAAAATAAGTTTAATATAGCGATGTATAAATCTTCGTTGTGATGACCACTGATAATAATGATGTATAGCCTTTATAACACGATTATAAAAAAATGTGCAACAAATGTGCAAAGATATGTATAAAATTTGAGATAACAAATTATGAAAATCATCATCATTAAACAGCATGTAATTTATATTCTGTGCAAAATGATACTCAATTGTTTTATACATATAAAATTCTCTAAAGGAAGAATAAAATATAAAAAAAAATGATAAAATAGTGAATATATTAATAATTAATGTAACAGATTAACATATTAACCGTTATAGTGAAAGATATAACAACAACAGTATATATTTATAGTGACAGATATAACAACAACAGTATATATTTGTACATACACAATTATAAGTAAGATTGAAGTACATAATGATTGATTGTTGGTGTTTAATGCCACTTTCAGCTAAGAGTTTGAATGACCCTTTGAAATCTTTTGCCTCACTTTTTCATCACTTTTGTTTATATCCTGGTGGTCAGTTTTCATAGGTGGAGGCAGCCACTCAGAGGGAAGCACTTACCTTCAGCAGAAAAACTGACAATCCTAGTCAATTAAGATTTGAGCCAAATGCACAAGCCAATACAACAGATGGTCTACTTAAACAACTCTGCCACTGAGGCTCTGAATAACATTATGAAATTATCACATATATATTTGTAATATTAGTAGATGTCAGTTATCATCAGTATCAAATAAATATCAATAATAATATTTTAAAATAAGGTATGATTTCCAAATGAGACAACTATCAAACAGAGTTTATTTGAAACAGATTTTAACAACTTTAGGTAACAGTA
This sequence comes from Mytilus coruscus, assembly GCA_017311375.1. NCBI lineage: Eukaryota > Metazoa > Mollusca > Bivalvia > Mytilida > Mytilidae > Mytilus > Mytilus coruscus. The sequence continues at coordinate 40,384,210 of CM029596.1, forward strand.
TGGCCTTCAACAATGAACTAAATCCATTATGTCTAGTCAGCTATAAAAGGTTTGACATCCAAAAATGTAATCCCCTGAATTATGCTACAAACACTATAAGAAAAAAAGCTCAAAAAAAGCAGAAAGGACAAAATGTGGAACAATTCAGAATAAAAAAACCAAGATAAAAACTAATGGCCTGATTTACGACAAAACAATAAATAAAAAACAAGTCAGAATAATGGTATGTTATATAATGAAGAAATTCTAAACAGTTTAAAAACATTGACAAAGTTCAAATACATGTATATGATATTATAATAATGAATATAGGCAGAAACACACAGGACATTAAACTATTGGACAATTCCAAATGTATAAACTACAACAAGACAAGGTAAAAGGATCAATCAAACTTTTCAACTTTAAGTATACTAAACACAAATATTGTTTACATTTTTTATCAGCATATATGTTTATTCATTTTATATCTTCTTTCATATGAATAACATGGAGTGCTGAGTTTTGTAAACAAGATAGCAATTCAACAACACAAGTAACCAACAAATTGATAACTAAAGGTCACCATGTAGGTAATAATAAACTGAGGACAAGCTGCCAAATATCATGAATATCCTTAAATAACAAAAATTTTTGACAAGTTATGAATGAATTCATCTGAGATAACAAAAGATTATACATCAACTCAAAGTTCTGAAAGAGCCAGAAACTTACAGACCATTATAAAAACTGAGATACCAATTTTTGGTAATATCATGATTTACCTTTCTTGAATTCTCAGGTGACATATTTATAATTTATTAAGGACCTTAGGTTCAAAATTCCTCAGGCAAAGTTGACCTTAGGGTGTTTCAACTATTCCATTTAGATCCCTTCTGGTAAAATAACTCCTCAAGTATTCAAGTTTTCATACACAATTGGCTTTGAAATTTTTGTGCTTGAGCATTCCTTAAGGTAAATCCAGAAAAGGGCTTCAGACACACTAAATTCAATAAGTGTGTTATTTTCATTTTATAGCTTACTTTCTTTGAGTGGACAAAGCATATTTTCTCTATGTTCCATATAAGCTAATTTAAGATAAACTGCGTTACAGAGCAACATAAATGAACATAATTTCTATAGTTCATCATCACTTCCCTTTTTAGTTTAATTGTAAATTCATTTATGATGGCTCCTTTTCTTGCTTCTCAACTGTTTGTGACTCTGCCAGTGTTTGAAGATTTGCTTTACCCTTGAGTATTTTGCTTTCCAATGTCTGGATTTTTGACTCAAGAGCTAATTTTGCTTCCTTGTCACACTGGAAGTCACCTATAAAAAAAACCTTTTTAAATCAATGACCATTAACAACATTCATAAGACGGGCAAAGATGCACCACTTTGAGGGCATAGATAATTTGTGTATTAATAATATTGAAATGTAAAATATATTGAATAATAATTATTTATTATAATTATGGGGTAATATCAACTTCTTAAGGCAGTAGATTTATGTGATATTTATCCATTTAGATATATTTAATGTTTGACAATAAGCTTAAGTATAAATGCAGGTGTGAGGTAGACATGACTGAGACAATTAACCAACAACACAATGAAACAAAATCAATACAGCAAAAGTTTGTTCATTGTTTTGTACATAAATTAGTTTACTCATTTGTCATTTTTGGGCCTTTTACAGTTGACTATGTGGTATGGGTTTTGCTCATTGTTGAAGGCCGTAAGATGGCTATAGTTGTTAACTTCTATGTCATTGGTCTCTGGTGGAGAGTTGTCTCATTGGCAATCATATCTTCTTATTCTTATAGCTACGGTAAACATATCATCCTTAACTATAGACAGCTGTCTATACTTTATATGTCAAATTCTGAAGAAGTAGATTTTCTTCTACAAATTTTTAAAACAAGTGGATTGTTTAATTTTTAGTTATTCTATTATTTTGAATAGTTGAAGGTTTTAGTATTACTACAAAATCTGTCTAAAAAAAACCAATTTGGGAATGATGCTTTTGTTTTGATTAGACATGATTTTAGTTTACGCAAGTGAAATTATTAGATAATGTTCATTGAATGAAAAAAGAGGTAACTTCCAACTAGTTTTCCCAATGGTTAACACAGGGTTTGTTTATAAAGATTTTACTGTATTCTTTTTTGATAAATTCAAAATCTGAAATACCCACATTCTTATAAGTTATAGAAAACTTTAACTCTAGAATGCAAAACTGCAAAAGGCCTACGTATCATTCAATATTTAAACTTTGTTTTCTGTATACATGTATGCAAAAGTAGTTTAGATTTATCAACATAGTTATAGTTCTGTAATATCAGAGCTTGATAGCTTTAACATTTGTCTAGGGGAAAAGAAGATACACAAAAAAATATTTGACTGTAAAACTGACCACACCAGCCCCCATCACTCCAAAAAATCAACTGTGAAAACATATTTCAGTTATTTTAAGATATACATGCATAGAAATTTGCCTAGTTTTTTTTACAATTAAAATTCCATAACTCTGAAATAACAAATAAAATGAAAATAATTTAAACAAATTCAGACCCTAAGATTTTCATTATTGGTGAAGTTTAAAACCCCTAACTGAGGATGGGTTAGGCATGGACTAAGCATGTGTATTTATTAAAAAGAAAAGAATGTCAATATTGGAAAGTAATACAAGGCAGCCACTAGGAAGATCCTTTTCATTACCTGATTCTGCCCACATTCAAATACAGGTAAAACCATGATTTACATATTTTTTTTATTTTTGACATGAAATCAAACAGAGCTAGAAAAATCTTTATTATACAAATTGTTTGCCTGTGCATTTATATTTATACCTATGTTTACATCAGGTCATATAACTACAGAATTCTTCGAAGATCATTTCGATGGTTAATTAGATGAGGTCTATTTCAAATTACACACGAAATTTTGATGCATTATAACAAATTCATGCAATGTAAATTGTTTCTTCAGGACTTTTTTGTAATTTGGATAGATGTTTTAGTATGTTATAAATAAAATATGAGTTTTGAGTTGATGCCTTTCTAAGACAAATATACAGATATATAATAGACTATGAGCTGTTGTAAATGATTGTCAAAAGAACAAGAATAGTTATATAAAGTCCAAACTTCAGTTCTTATCAGTTTATAAAATTCCCACGGAAAATCTTGTTTCTTTTGCATGTTTTCAAGTCATTTCATAAGCAGTCATCCCAACATCAAATATGAGTTCACATTCAGATGTATAAGGATCATAGATATTTTCAAAATCTGAGCATTTCATAACATACTGGATGATTTAACTTGTACGCAACATTTTGGTGAAAACCCTTTATAAAGTCTTTCTTGAACTGTTCCTGTATATAAATGGACCAACTGTCAAATACCAAAGGTAATCCTACATACAAAGACTGACAGATGTGTAATTGTTTAATTCTACAACTCAGTGTTCAGAAATTGTGGGGATCAATATATCACCTGAATCAGATTCTTGGGTATGGTCTTCATTCTGTATTCTGTCATTCAAAACTGTTTCTAAATGAGACTTTAACCTGTTACAAAAAGGGAAATAAGTGTTGTAAGTTGTTACCAGATTACTTCAGTCAAAATTTATCACAACATCCTGAGGATGAAACTACCATTTTGGAAACATAATTAAATCGATATCTTTTTGATTTCAGAGGAGAACTGATATCAAGAATAAACAGTGTACAGGGATATGACTCTCATGGGGAAAAGTGTTCAGTTACACTGGTCAACTCAGTCTGCTAAATTGCTGTGGCTGTTCAATATCATGTGCCAAAAATCTTTTCAATAGTATGCGAAACTTGTGATCTTATTTTTCCCTCTAGCTAATTTAGTTTTCAAGAAAATAGCCAAAAAATGCAAAAATATGTAAACTTGTCATTTTAGGTCAAGTTGCAACAAATGGCTCATGTTAAAGATTTTTTTCCTGAAATTTTGCAACAACTGCAGTTTATTAAACTTGAATTAATAATTAAAAAAATAATGACTTTATCTCTTTTATTTTCCTAAAACAGTTTTGAATGAATTAAAAAAAAAGTGTACAATTAAGTAGAAAGCAAAACATGAAAATTTGGTAATCATTGATGGGCTATTGACTGATGATTTAGGTCATGTTGCACATTTGTAGATCTTGTTAAGCTAATCATTTTTGCTTTTTAAAGTTTCTTTTCACTTGTTATAGGTTTTTTTTTTTTAATTTTAACAAAAACACAAAAAGGGCTCCGTGTTGAAGGCTGTACTTTGACCTATAATTGTTTACTTTTTACACATTGTGACTTGGATGGATAGTTGTCTCATTGGCACTCATACCACATCTTCTTATTTATAATAACTTCTACAGTGAAACTTGGGAAAACCGAACCCTGATAAAACTGAATCTCACTTTAAACCGAACAATTTCGAAAATCCAATGAAATTTCCCTTTTAATTAACGTTAATTCAACCTGAATAAACCGAACCCTACCAATACCGAAATTCCAAACGCTTTTTGAAGGCTCGTTAGCAAATGTGTATTAAAAGGTTACCTGTCGAAATCGAATGATAGCAATCAAAACAATGTAAGAATGTACAATTATTTGCATGAGTGATCAAACAAACATATGCTGGCAAAGGATCCCTGAGGCTATTTGAAGTTTAATTTAATGAGAAGTTGTTTTTATGCCCCATTTATGGGCATTATGTTTTCTGGTCTGTGCGTCCGTCCATCCGTTCGTTCATTCGTCTGTTCGTCCGTCCGTTCGTCCGTTCGTCCCGCTTCAGGTTAAAGTTTTTGGTCGAGGCAGGTTTTGATGAAGTTGAAGTCCAATCAACTTTAAACTTAGAATACATGTTCCCTATGATATGATCTTTCTAATTTTAATGCCAAATTAGAGATTTTCCCCCATTTTCACGGTCCACTGGATATAGAAAATGATAGTGCGGATGGGGCATCCGTTTACTGGGGACACATTCTTGTTATTAACTAATTAGCTTGTAAATGTACATGAGTACACTGTTTGAATGGAAACTCCTACAAGTGTAACTAGAAATATAAAATTAATAAAATGATGAAAATTTTAATTCATCGGAAAAGGGCAAGAATGGGACTTTCTCTTAATGCAGTTAGAATTAATGACAGATTCAGTGGCAATTTCAAATTATTCACAAAACGATCTTATTTTGAAATATGTAATATATATATTATTTCTACTGCTTGCGACATTCTCAAGTGCAAAGATATACACAGTACTCATTTTTTTCATAATATGGGGTTCCCTTTCGAGACCCCAACGAAAGAAGATGAGTCTGAAGACCCAGATGATGACCATTTGTTATCCATTTTAGTTCAACAGTTAAGATCAGATAACCTGATTGTGCAAATAATAGAAACCCAATTTTGATGACAATTAAACTACGGAATCGGCATTTAGCATTAATTGGGAATCTGACTTAAACAGTCAATTTAAAGAGGAAAACTTAATTGAATCAAAAGACGATGTAGACATCTGGAATTTTCACTTTGATACCATGATCGGACATTCAAACCATATTGACATTTTTCATTTGTTAATAAGGAGCTTGACCGATGAACTTATATTTGATAACCATGTTTATCTGCATCTATAAAAAAATCTTTTTCATATATTTCATTATCTTTTATATTGATATCAATATGACACAATTGTTGCCTGGTGTGTCACTTAGTGTCTGTCGTCAGTCAGTGTTGAAATGATTTTAAACTATCAGCTTCTGTTTACCTCTACAATCTGAACACCTGTGAAAACCGAACAAAACATCAAGTCCTGAGGGTGTTTGTTTTAGACAGATTTCACTGTATAAGAATTCTGATAATTTTGGACATGTTGAATCATTTATAGATCTTGTCTTGCAGATCATTTTAGCAATTTCTAGTTTCTCTCTATGTATTATAGATTTCAAAATGATAGCAAAAAAAAATAATATTGATAATCTTCATTTAAGGGCAATAACTCTTGTAAGAAGTTGACTCACAATTTCGGCATGATGACTAACAAGTAGATATTGTCCTGCTGATAATTTTAATTGCATGAAGATTCTATCCTTCCATTAGAATTGACAAACTTGATGTTCTAAAGAGTAACTTTGTTCACATTCAGCTTAGTAGTCTCAGAGGAAAAGATTTTTTAACTCGAGGTTCCAGGAAGCCTGATTTGCTCATCTGGTAAATTATGCAATTTTGATACTTACATAAAAATCAGGATAAAAAATCAGAGAGAAAATTTTTCATTAATATTTTAATAGATTTTGCATTGCTGATCATTTTGCTCTGTAAAGTTTCTGTCTATATATATTATAATTTTCAAAATAAAAGGAATGTGTATCATTTTGTCAAAAGAGTTACTTCTGTAAGGAGTCAATAAAGGATTTCAGACAATTTAACAAATTTTTTAAAATCTTGTTTTACTGATCAGTTTTGCTGTTTAGTTTATGTCTATCTGTTAAAGATAGATTATAGGCAACAATTATTAAAAAAATGTCATCATACAGCAATTACTCCAATTAGGGGTCAATATAAGATTATAGTCATTTTAACATTTTAGTAGATCTTGTATTGCTGATCATTTTGTGTGTTTCAGGTTTTTGTCTATCAAGCTATTAAGACAGATGAAATAAATTCTAAAATTTTTATGAAACAGAAGTTGGAATACAATGTTGGCCATAGGATTACTATGAGAGATGCAAAGAGATGGCAATAGCCCATATGGCCAATTGGGTCAAGTGAGTTTAAAATACTATCTGAATTAACTTTCCTATTTCAGATGTCAATAATTTGATCAAAAGTATAACAACCAGAACAGAACTCATTCATGATTTCATTAATTAACAATTATAAACCAACTATCAGCTTGATATTTGGTAAGAAGGCTGCAAAAAGAGCGGTAAGAAAGTGTTATTTAAACGATTCCAATGGCTGTAATAAGATCAAAATTATGTCAACTGGAACAATTTTCTCACATTATCTGTAACTAATTATTACAAAAATATGAATAAAAAATATTTGCAATGAAAGCCATTTACTACCATTTTTTGGCCGTTTTATCTGTGCTCTGGCCTTTGTTAGTCTAGTATGGTTTTTAATATTAGTTCATTTATATGTTTTGGAGTTTAGTGTGACGTCCATTTTCACTGCACTAGCACACAATTTTAGTTAGGGGCCAGCTGAGGACCACCTCCGGGTGCGGGATTTTCTCGCTGCATTGAAGACCCATTGGTGGCCTTCGGCTGTTGTCTGCTCTTTGGTCGGGTTGTTGTCTCTTTGACATATTCCCCATTTCCATTCTCAATTTTATTATTTCATTTAAATGGGTTGATAAGCAGGAAAAATATTGAACTTAACACATAAGGCTTGTTTTTCAACAAGTTTGTTTAAAATTGGTCCAGGGTATCAAAGAGAAGATTCATTAAAATGTACACCAGGTGGAAAGCAACACTTACAGTCAAGTCACAGTACCGGTAATGTGTTTCAAGAGTTGATATATAATATCAATGCTTTTTTAGCTTATACACCAATTTATCTTTTCTTATTTTCTACCCAACTTTCTTGTTGAAATTACACAAATTATTGTATACAGTGAATGTTCTATTTGAATTTCTTTAACCTAGGGCGCCCTTTCTACAAATATATAGCTCACCACTTTAAAATACACTGAAAAAGCTACTTAATTTTTGCCAGAAACACAGATAAATTGCAACATGTTAAGTATAAAACAATGTATAACCTTTTGTATCCTACATTATATACCTTGCTATTTCTTCCTGACATTCCTTCATCAAAGAGTTTTTTGGATCCCAGTTAACCTTGGCTTTGTTCTTAATATTTTTGGCACGACTTGCTAATCTGTAAATGTTAGCATAAAATCTTTTGAAATAATAAACATGCTTCAAACTATTTATAAGATAAAGATAAAAGATCTGCTTGAAAAAAAATATCATCTTGCCTGTTTTTCAGCCACCTCTTATGAATAATCACCATGAAAATAAGATGTCCCGAGGCAGCATAACAAATATAATTGACTGACCATAAGTGGTTGTCCTTAAACTGACTTAATCATAAACTTTAACATATAAAATACCCTAATAAATTTAAAAATAAATAGACTATGATTTTAAGTGGCAGGGTCCCATAATATCCATGTAAATTAGATATTTGTCATAGGTGCATTTTCCCTTTCAGGTTTTTTAAAACTATTTTAGTATTTTTATCATTTTCTAATTTCATATTTTAATTTTAATCTTGAATGAGATTGTAATCAAAAGATTGTTTTCAATTAGGATTATATTTATTTACAGTTTTCTTATTTAGTTTTTCATTTATCTTAATTTAATTACCTTCAAACTAATTAGAAATATTTGAATATGTCCCATATGTTTTTGAGAATTACAGTAATTGTTCAATTTGTTAATTAGGCAGACAGATGTCATCTGATAACTCATTTTAATCCTTTAATTGTAATCTTTAATTAATCAACTATTCATATTTTAACTTTATCATCTCATGTTATTACTCGCATCAATTAGGAATTTACTTGTCACATTGAGCTCTTTTCAGTTTTGGTATAAATAGTTCGTAGAAATTTTAATACGACACTAAGTCACAGTCACCGTTAAAGTAGGGAACCGTTACAACAGTTAGAAGCGTGAAGGAGTTGGAGTGATCCTGCAGAGTACCGTCTTGTTCCAGTCTTGGTAATTCAACGATCAGTAACAAAAGATTGCCTATCAATCATCTGACACATTGGAACGCCATCAACCCGACAACAAAGGAAAGACCAACAACTCATCGGATCAAGACCTTCAACCCCAGATCCAGTTCTATCTAAGGAATATAACTATTTGGACAATTTCATCTTAAAAAGTGTATTTCGGACAATTCTAGCTAGTGATTCTACAAAAGTGATTAGACAATTCTTAAGAACAGTGACATTTAAATTCTATAGTGCATTTGTTTTAATTATTTGGATTTATCTTTGGCAAATATTGTTATTTATTAAATTGTTAAACGTTTTAGAGTATTAACTTTGCCACTTGTCTGTCGTAAGTCTATTTATAGACTGGCCCCTTGTCCCTTGGGTCAAGCATGCATAGTTAGTCCCCCCTAGCAAAAAGCATGCCACACTGGCCCTCGGTGACAGATATGGTGGAGGATACTCGGGCAAGTTCTATTGACTTTTATGACAGTGGCATAGTTATGTTTTAAAACAAAATTCAAAATTTTTTAATCTAATCAAAATTCAACAAATTGTGTGAACCAGCTTCAACATAAGGACCAGCTTAATGGAAAAGATCAAATTCTGCAACAGAATTGTCATAAGATAAGTACATTAGTCTTATTTTTTTCAGTCAGAATTTTATTTGTTTAAAAGCAGACATTCAAGAACTGCTATTTACTTGAGTCAGCTTTCAGAGCTCATTTGGTATCATAATTTTTTTTTTCTTAGTTGTAAAAGAATGGCTATCTGTATTATTGAAGCATAAGGCTTATCAAATATTCATTTAGTTTCAGATCTGTTATGTACATGGTGAAACAATGGCTCCAAGAAAATTTAAGAAAGGATGGTGCTGTCGACAACCAAGATGTGCTGCCCTATCTCCAATCACAGACCAAGAGCCAGATTTTGAGTTCACAGCCTCATTGCAAAGAAACCTTATAAATCTAACTATTGAAGATCAATTAGAAAAGTGTTTGATAGACAGTGGCGCTGCCTTCAGCTGCATCAGCAAACATGTGCTTAGGAAAATTAAACCTAATACAAAAATTCAAAGATCCTCATTATTCAGTGCTGTTGGAGTATGTGGAGAAGTACATCCAATATTAGGAGAAACTGTGCTACAATTAACTTTTGGAAAATTTAAAATCCAACAGAAATTTAAAGTTTTTGAAACAATTCATGCAAGAATTATTTTAGGAATAGACTTTCTTCAAGAACATCAAGTGAAAACTGACTTTGGTAAAATGACGATTACTATTCAGGAATGCGAAAGTCACAATAATTTAGAATCATTTGTTAATCTTCATTCAGTGTCAGTGGAAACCAGTACAGAGGTTACCTCACAGTTAGCAATTGCAGAAACTCTGTCAGAAACAATTATTCCACCTCATAGTGAAATTGTGCTTGCATTGCGTATGGAGAGATTTAAACATGGAACAACACTCTTATTGGAACCAAAAGTAGACTTATCAAAATTGCATTGTTTAGCGGGTGCAAAAGCAATATCAAATGTCAGTAAAGGACTTGTTACATACAGACTGTTGAATCCAACAAATCAAGAAATAGTGCTCCCACAGAAAACTAAGATTGTTAAAGCCGTTCCAGTCCATTCAGACAATATTCAGAAATTTTTGGAAATTAATAGTGCTGAAATTTATAACCTACCTGAAAGTGAACAAATAAGTACAAAGTCAAAATTTGAACTGAATCTTGATTTAGATAAATGTGATCTTTCTGAAAGACAAAAATTTCAACTTAAAAACTTTTTGGAGAAAAACAGAGACATCTTTGCAAAAGACTTAAGTGAACTTGGACAAACAGATATGCACTACCATCCAATCTACACTGACAATTCAAAACCTGTTAGTGCTGCACCATACCGTCAAACTCCAAAAATGCGTGAAGAACTAGAATAACAACTAGCTGAAATGGAAAAGTATGGCATCATAGAGGAATCACAATCACCATGGCACAGTCCTGTTGTTCTTGCAAAGAAGCCGAACAATTCATTTCGCCTATGTGTGGACTTCAGATCACTCAATCGTATTACTGAGCCAGTATCATTTCCAATCTTACACATGACAGATGTATTCGACACTCTAGCTGACTCTCAAGCTGAAATATTCTCAACGCTCGATTTAAAGTCTGGTTTTTGGCAGGTCCCACTTGATCCAGCAACCAAACACAAGAGTGCATTCATAACACACAAAGGAGTGTATGAATTCAATCGTCTACCATTTGGAATGATGAATTCTCCAATGACATTTCAATGCCTCATGACAAAAGTGCTTAAGGACCTTAACTTTAAGATTGCGTTAGTGTATATTGATGACATTTTGATATTTTCTAAAACTTTTGAGGAACATTTACATCATCTTAAATTAGTATTTACAAATCTTCGGGCTGCTAAATTGAAATTGAATCCAGAAAAGTGTAAATTTGGAACAAAAACTGTGAAATATTTAGGACATATTATTTCAAAAGATGGAATTCGTGTTAATCCAGAAAATGTTGACAAAGTGAAAAACTTTCCAAGACCAGCTAGTGTAAAACAAGTGAAAAGCTTCCTAGGAATGGCTAATTTCTATAGAAAATTTGTTAAGGACTATGCAAAAATTGCATCACCACTAACATCATTGTTAAAGAAAAACCAGAGGTTTAAATGGACTCAAGACTGCCAAATTGCATTTGAATTCCTTAAAAACAATCTGATCACAGCTCCAACCCTAACATTTCCAAAAATGAACAAACCTTTTATTTTATCAACAGACGCTTCAGAACATTCAATGGGTTACATATTAAGTCAAATTCAAAACGAAAGAGAACATGTTATCGCTTATGGTGGAAGAACATTAAGAGGCTCAGAATTAAAGTGGCACATAACAGACAAAGAGGCATTAGCACTAGTTGAAGGAATTCAGCATTTTAGACACTATTTAGCAAATCAAGAATTTCTTGTTATTACAGACAATGTTTCAGTGAAATATCTTCAAAAGATCAAAGATTGCAATGGACGTTTAGGCAGATGGAGCCTACTGCTTCAAGCCTACAATTTCAATATTCAGCATCGTTCAGGAAATAAGAATCCAGCAGACTTTCTTTCTCGTCAAGATCATCCAAATACAGAGCCAGAACATTCAAGTGATTTATCAGAACATTTATATTCAATAAGTGAAAAGGATAAGGAATATGCAGAAGCAACATTATTCTATGGAGGCGAAAATGTAGACTCAATCATTTCTAGTTTGAACAGCATTCAACATATTCAAGGAATTAATAACATTGTGCTTCCAAATTTAGCAACAGAGCAACAGAGGTGTCCTGATTTAACTGATATCATCCAGTATAAACAATTTGGACAAGTACCCGTAGACCCAGTAAAGGCAAGGACTATTGTCGCAGAATCGTATAACTATGAAGTAGAAGATGGCATTTTGAAGCACTTCTACTCCAAACGTTGCAAAAAGGTTCCAAAAGATGAAAGGCTTGTCAAACAAATTGCTGTACCAAAGGTTTTGCGGGATGACCTACTTAAGTCCTATCATGATTGTATTGCTGGAGGTGGACATCAGGGATTTGAAAGGACATATGCAGCTCTCCGTAATAAGTACTTTTGGCCATCTATGTATAGTGATATCAACACATATGTCAAAACTTGTGAAACTTGTCAACAATCAAAGCGTGCTTTTAATGCAAGACCTCCTCCTTTGCAACCACAGCAAACTCATGATGTTTTTCAAAGATGGCATATAGACATATTAAGTGGTCTACCAACAACAAAGGACAAATTCAAACATATCTTATTAGTAGTGGACAGTTATTCAAAATGGTGTGAGGCGTTCCCTCTTCGAACTCAAGAAGCAAAAGAAGTTGCGAACGTTTTATACAAAGAGATCATTACACGTTATGGTGCACCTCGTATATTAATATCAGATCGTGGAAAAACATTTGTCTCAAATATTGTCAAAGCTTTATCAGAACTATTTAACATCACTAGACATTTGACCAGCTCGTACCACCCACAGACAAATGGATCAGTAGAACGTATGAACTCTGTTATACTACAAGCTTTCCGTGCTTATACTAAGGACATGCAAGATGATTGGATTGATTATTTACCGGGAATTATGATGGCATATCGAGCAACACCAGCCACTCAATCAACAGACTATTCTCCATTTTTCTTATTGTATGGAAGGGAGATGTCATTACCGATAGACACTTCATTAGTACCAAAGGATCATTTAACACAGGATAATAAGATATTTTTGGCCAGAATTCTTCAAAACATGGAAACAACTAGAACAATAGCTGCAAAGAACATTGAACTTGCTCAGCAAAAATATAAACAAAATTATGACAAAAGAACAAAAGATCCAGAATTTAGACCAGCACAACGCGTTTGGCTATACTGCACAAAAGTTCAGTTGGAAAAGCTCCAAAACTACACCGTAAGTGGGTTGGGCCATACTATATCACCAGATTTGGTCCACATCACACCTATAAATTTAGGAACTGTGCAACAAATAAAGAAGTAAAATCCTTGGTTAATGCGCAAAGACTAAAACAATATCATGATCCAGAAGAGAGACCTACAAATATTCCGAATGATATGGAAAACAACATGGATGAGCATGATCCTGATGAACTAGATGACCAACCAGACCTTCCTATACCTCAACCCAACAACAACAATCAGCAAATTCAAGAAGATCGAACAGATAGGAACAATGAACAGGTAGATCAACCAGAAAATCAAGATAATAACAATGTCCCAGATACTCAACCAGCTTTAGTCAGAGGAAATAATGCACCAGTAAAAGACACAAGGCCATCATGTAAAGATTGTGACCGAGGAAACTGCAAACCATTCAGTGAGAATGAAATAGATTCTATTGTATCATCTGCAAGAGGAAATGGGACTTTATACTACAAAATAAAGTTTATAGAAAAGACCAGAAAAACAGATTGGTATTTCACATGCAAAATTCCATGCAGGTTAGTTAGAGAATTTCATGCAAAACGTACTATGGGTGGCAAAAAGAGAAAACGTCCACTTCAGAAACACAAATTCTTCGATAAACCTGATGAAAATGTTAATCATATTGCTCAGACAAAACTAACCAAAGATTCAGCAACTCAAACAAAATCAGAAACTGATATAAATTCAATGAACAACTGTGATAAAGAAAAATTAATTTCCGTCAGAATTTTCCAACAAAAAGCTTATTTTTTGGTACAACAACACAACAAACAGGCATGGCAACCAATCACAATAGCTAAAGATCATGCAGCTACATTCATAGAAACAAGAAAAGAAGCATTTAGAATTCATAAGCATGAACTGCATATGCAATACATGAAACACAAGTTTAAACATGGAGACAAGAAACCCTTCATTGATGGACCAACAACAGAAGGAATTTTTGAAGCGTACATCAACAAAGATGGCAAGGATAAGTTCCTTATAAGTTACAAAAACAGCAATATACCCCCAGAATGGTCAACAATGGAAGATACTCCTAATGGATTAATGAACACCTTTTTAAATAAACTTGAAGGTCAATATAATGATGAAATAAGTATTCCTTGGTAATATGTGTAGATCAACTTTCATATGTCTAAAAGGTAATAACCTTCAGTAATGTGTATTATTTGTATGGGAGATAAGCTCCACATTGTATTTTGTCGGAGATCAGCTCCTCCTTGTATTATTGTATAGGAGATCAGCTCCTCATTGTTTTTGTATGGGAGATAAGCTTCACATTGTATTTTGTCAGAGATCAGCTCCTCCTTGTATTATTGTATAGGAGATCAGCTCCTCATTGTTTTTGTACCGGAGATAAGCTCCTCATTGTTTTTTGTACCGGAGATCAGCTCCTCATTGTTTATTGTATCGGAGATCAGCTCCTCATTGTTTTTGTACCCGAGATCAGCTCCTCATTGTATTTTTTTTTAGTAACAGAGGTCAGATCTCCTCATTGTGTGTTTAGGGACTGGGGATCAGTCAGTCTCATTTCATTAAAAAGACAACAAGTCAGTCCTTACTATATATGTATCTATATTTTTTTTCAAATGTTTTATGTATATAATTCAGGTATACAATCAATTTATTGTTGGACGTCCATGTACATAGTTACCAGATATATAAATCTATCAACAAATCTCTATTTTTGTATTGGGTAATTTGTTATTTTATCTTTTGGTTGATCATTATAAAGTATGGTCTCATCACCCAGACTTTGTAACTGATCATGTACTAAGTAAGCCTGATGAACTTATTTCTGTACTTCCAAAATTATTTTCAAACGTCTTTTAAAAAATTGGGTTTCACATAGTTCAAAGACTTAGATTTTACATTTTTAGATGTATATGCATATTATTTTGCTTGCATATCTTTGTTATCATTCGTAGAATAGATATTTTTATGTAATGTTTGAGGACAAAAATTTTTGAGTGGGGGGAAATATGTCATAGGTGCATTTTCCCTTTCAGGTTTTTTTAAATCAATTTTTAGTATTTTTATCATTTTTCTAATTTCATATTTCATATTTTAATTTTTAATCTTGAATGAGATTGTAATCAAAAGATTGTTTTAAATTAGGATTATATTTATTTACAGTTTTCTTATTTAGTTTTTCATTTATCTTAATTTAATTACCTTCAAACTAATTAGAAATATTTGAATATGTCCCATATGTTTTGAGAATTACAGTAATTGTTCAATTTGTTAATTAGGCAGACAGATGTCATCTGATAACTCATTTTAATCCTTTAATTGTAATCTTTAATTAATCAACTATTCATATTTTAACTTTATCATTTCATGTTATTACTCGAATCAATTAGGAATTTACTTGTCACATTGAGCTCTTTTCAGTTTTGGTATAAATAGTTCGTAGAAATTTTAATACGACACTAAGTCACAGTCACCGTTAAAGTAGGCAACCGTTACAACAGTTAGAAGCGTGAAGGAGTTGGAGTGATCCTGCAGAGTACCGTCTTGTTCCAGTCTTGGTAATTCAACGATCAGTAACAAAAGATTGCCTATCAATCATCTGACACATTGGAACGCCATCAACCCGACAACAAAGGAAAGACCAACAACTCATCGGATCAAGACCTTCAACCCCAGATCCAGTTCTATCTAAGGAATATAACTATTTGGACAATTTCATCTTAAAAAGTGTATTTCGGACAATTCCAGCTAGTGATTCTACAAAAGTGATTAGACAATTCTTAAGAACAGTGACATTTAAATTCTATAGTGCATTTGTTTTAATTATTTGGATTTATCTTTGGCATATATTGTTATTTATTAAATTGTTAAACGTTTTAGAGTATTAACTTTGCCACTTGTCTGTCGTAAGTCTATTTATAGACTGGCCCCTTGTCCCTTGGGTCAAGCATGCATAGTTAGTCCCACCTAGCAAAAAGCATGCCACACTGGCCCTCGGTGACATATTCTCATGCTAATTCAACTGTTTACCAAATATAATTAACTAATTATCCCCATATACTAATCTAATCACAAACTTAAACACAGACTCTTGTGGATAGTTTTTTGATTGGCAATGACACCACATCTCCTTACTTTTAAATATGCAAAAGTTTCAGTCAATGAATCATGACTAGGAGGCTTGTCCACATAATCTCCATTAAGATACACACTAAATAACATCTACTTTCCATAAGTAGTTCAACTTCAACTGATCTAATCACAACTTTTAACAATTGTTGACAACAAGGACACTGACACTGAAATAGCACAACCATGTCTCATCTATGTGACATGTTGAGTCAAGACAAATAACTGCAGTTTATCTATGATAGCTGGAAGTATGGAGACATTTTGATCTCCCTCACTCACTCTATTGATAGTTACACATTTCTTCTAGTAATCAACTATATATATATCTGAGCCACAAGAAACAAAAGTGCATATGCCGAAATGTCTTGCTTGCTCTACTAACCATGATTGATTTTATGTTGATAGTTACTACAATTATATTATAATCTTAACATTATCAATTATCCATGAAAATGAGGCCAAGGTCAGATAAAGAAAGTTGACCTATTGCTTATAGTTTACAAGAAACAGATCATACCATGAAAACTTAATATTGACTAATGAACCATAAAAATGAGGTCAAGGTCGATGAACCCTGTCAGACAGACCTGTACACATTCCATACACAATGCAATCATGCAATCATTCCATACACAAAAGATAGTTGACCTATTGCTTATAGTATCTTAGAAGAGGACCTTACTACTGAAACTTGATATTGACCAATGAACCATAAAAATGAGGTCAAGGACAAATGATACCTAAATGACAGACATGTACACCTAACAATCATTCCATACATCAAATATAGTTGACCTATTGCTTAAAGTATTAGAAAAACAGATCAAAACACAAAATATTAACATTGACCAATGAATCATGAAAATAAAGTCAAGGACAACAGACATATGACAGACGGGAACTTCGTAACAAAAGGCATCTGTATACAAGGTAAGCCTCCAGGTCTTCTACCCTCTGAAATATAAAGCTTAATACAAATAGTTTATGCTGCAGTTGCCAGATTGTAATCCCTATGTCTCTCATTCTGCGAAATTCGTCGCAGCTGAGACAAAAAAACATCCACAAATTAAAAAGGTATATCAGATCTTTTGAATACACCTTTCCACTATCTACTGGTATGCCCCAGCCCCCTTAGCAACACATGGCAACCCAGCATCCTAGGTCAAGTAAATCAACAAAATGGCGGGTATTATGAACATTGAATAAAAACAAAGTAAAGAATTTGTTATAACAAATATAAATAAGAGCAATATTTTGTTCATATATTTGTTTTTGTGTTAAAGTATGATGAGATAGTTACTCCTGAAGGGTTGAGAGATAAATTTATGACATTTTAAAGAACTTATGTCCATTTATACTCAATTAAAATATTGCAAATTTGAAGCTATTGGATAACCCTCTTTCCCCAAAAATGTAGTTTAACAACAATATATAGAATATTACATTGCATGATTAATACGATAAATTATGATGATAAATTACAGGTTTAATTAAGCATGTCTAATGAGTGCTGATAAGTGTGTTTACTGCATAGACAAACACAGCATGGGTCAACTTGTAAAACAAGCATCATTACTCCAGTACCTATTGATTTGTTATCAAACAAGCATCATTGCTCCAGTACCTATTGATTGTTTATCAAATAACATATAACAGGTTTTCTGTTTTTATATCCATAGATAACTTAATGATAATTAAAATTCCTATCACTAAGTAAAATATAAAGAAAGAAAACTAATTAATTATTTGCGTGCAGGAATATTTGGCCATTGTACTTCGTCTTTGTTTTAAAATTATATACAACTCTTGTCCTTAACAGGAATCTTTGCACATTGTACTAACCCTTTTTTCAAATGAAGAAAACTAAATGTATCCAATAGTTCTCACTGAATCTTTTCCTTTTTTGTAATTAATACAAAAAAATTGAAAAAGGTCAAGTACAATCAGCAAATACTCCAACAGCAGACCAAAGTCATATCAAAATTAAACATTACGTTACTTTTTGTGAAGCATCTATTGAAATATATTTTTTTATTATTATTTGGGTTTCCACTCTGTCTTTTAACGAAATGCTAGCGATGAGGGCAGTACAAACATAAATACTTTCATTTTTATATATTTTGTACACAAAAAGACTAGAAATATCTAATTCACTACCGGGTACATCATTTCATTCCATGCAGACTTTTAGATCAGTAATTTTAATTTCTATCTCATTCCGTTGAGGTTGTATATAATGTTTCCTCCAGATTGATTTTAAGGTGGGAAAGCTTGCACTATCTCTAAAATAATTTTATTGTCAAAGAACATGGAATAGTTATTCATACATGTGAACCTCCCGACGGGAGTACAATAATCCCGTTTTCAGGGGTCTCCTCCCGTCCTCCCATTATAGAGAAAAAAATCCCGTGTATGAAATATTATACTGGAAAATGGAAATACTATTTTGTAAATCTGTCCATCCAAAAGATGATATCCTGAAGCTTTAAATTTAAACTGCTGCCAAGTACAGATATTTTAACATTTGAATAATTTATAGATAGTTCTTTGTAATTGAAATGGGAAAGGTGTCAATTCTTTTGTTAATGAATCTTTACTATATGATATATAATATAATTTCCAGAAATTATACATACTAACTTGCATGTTTTATAGTATAAATCTTTTAAACTAATGAAAAAAATATCAATTTCAACTCAGTTTGTACACCAATTCAAATCTCGTGTTTCAGAATATATTTTTTTCATTTTTCAAAATAGCTTGTAAACAATATTTTAAAAACAATAAGCACTGCCATCATGTTCCTTTTTAATTGATTTATTATTAACTGTCATTCAATAAAAAAATCTTTTTTTTTTTTGGTTTCAAGTTGATATCTTGACCTTCCTCTACCCTCTTACATTGATTCCTTTCCTAAAAACTAAATTCTGGACGATTTAATTGTGAAAATTCAAGAAATGTTAGATCAAATTAACTGTTTAGATAAGAATGTTTGACCGAGGTTATGGCTGACAACATGTGCTGCTATCAAATGTTTACACATGTGGTAAATTTACCACATGTGATTGGTCAATTTGCTGATGATTGACAAGAGACTCCGAGAGTGGAAAGGTGTATTGACTGAAGTGCAAAAACAGGAACAAACAAAGATTTGTGCAATAATTCTGATGAAAGATAAATATCTATGAATCAGATAAAATAATATCTTAAAATGTATGACAAATACTCAGGTGCAACAAAATGCTTTGTTAGTGTCAATCTTGTTTTCCAAATTAAATAATACAATAAACTCAGTATTGAGCTTTATTTTCTCAATGACATCATGATCAGGATTACTGATCAAAAGTCAAAATTACCTATGTATACAAACACTATAACACACTAAGGATTTCTATCTTGTATTATAGCAATTGGAAAAAAACATTGACACTTATTAAAGGACATTCATTGTGCCCAAATATTTGTCAATACACTATAATTCCATTTTATTCATAGATATTTTATCTTTTACCAGTATCGTTGCATAAACCTTTACATTATATACAAACGATTTGTGACATGATAATGGTAAAATACACTAATAATCTAATAAGGTGAAATAATATTGTATAGACCAATATTTCGCACAACTGATGGCCTTCCTAAATGTAGATCTTTTTACCAAATGCCATAATTGTGTAGTATCGTCAATTCTCAACTGTACCATACCTATTAAATTTTCGGGTTGGTTATTTTCTATAGACTCTAATACATGTTATATATATATATATATAAATACATGTAGAACTAAATTCTTAATGCTCTAGTATAAACCTGAACTGTTAATACTATCACATCAACACTTTTATTTTTAAAGACAAAAAAATCTATATATATTTGTTAAGAACACATTTTGATATTTGAAAAAAATACATGTCATTCATTGAATTTACAATTCTTTACACATGATGGGAAAGGAGGTATATGGTTTATTATTGACATAAAACCCAAAACATGTCAAACCTGCCACATGTTTAGTTAACTTGTCATGTCAACCTTAGCACATATATACTAAAACTAGTCAGCAACTTCATCAATGGATGTCTGTTGTTATATCTTAATGTTTTATTTTGTCATTTAAGGAATTTTGTATTTTAAACTTGCAGAACTTGAGTAATCTCTGTTTAATTTAATCACATATTTTCAAGATTGAAGCAATAAAGAGTGCTTGACATATTGTAAAGACACTTGTCTATTGTTAAAGACTGTTTACCTATAACTCTTTTGTGTCTTTGGGTTACTGACTGTATGATTGACATATGCACATCCACTTTTATTAACATATTTATGCCTTTTACTAGTTGTGAAAGATTGAGATGCATTTAAAGCCAAACTTCCCATCTTTACTTATAAACATATAAAAATGGTGAATTTGACATACATACCTTAGAGTACTTACTGTTTCATCATGATTATAACTTGATGGACCAATGTTAGCTATCCATACAGTTTTGGCATTTCCTCCTAATGACTCTATAAAATAAATGAAACTACATTAATATGCAGTCCTAGTGTGGTACAATGTCTCCTCTCCTTACAACAATTTCAACTAATAAATGTCCAGAGGATCTTTTAATCCAATTGAAATGAGAAATTCAGCTTCACAACTAACCTAATTGGCAGTTTATAAAAGATCTACACAAAGATTTAAAATTATTCATATTTTCATATTATTTTCTGGTGCCCTTTTCTGTGACATGATCAGCAATTTCTTTGTAGTACATGTATTTGGGATAAAACATTTTTTTCAGTGAAATTGCTTGGATGACTGGGAACATTAACTAAAGAGCATGTGTTGCTCATATTGACTTATTTATAGATCTTGTCTTGCTGATCATTTTTGCAATTTAGATTTCTATCTATCTATTATTCTTTTCAAGACAAAAGGCAAAAATGCAAACAAATTGGTAAAAATTGTCTTTTAAAGGCAGTTACTGCTATAAAGAGTCCACCAACATTTTCAGAATTATTGACTTATTTGTAGATTTCGTCTTGCTGATCATTTTTGGTATAAAAAGTTTCAATAGGGCAATAGTTGACTGACAATTTGGGCCATGTTGACTTATTTGTAAATCCTGTCTTGCTGATCATTTTTGCAATTTAGATTTCTATCTATCTATTATTCTATTCAAGACAAAAAGCAAAAATGTAAAAATATTGTTAAAAATTTTCTTTTAAAGGAAATTACTGCTATAAAGAGTCCACCAACGTTTTCAGAATTATTGACTTATTTGTAGATCTTGTCTTGCTGATCATTTTTGGTATTAAAAGTTTTTATCTATCTAATATTGTAGACAAAAACACATAAAATTGCTAAAAATTGTCATTTAAGGGCCATAACTCCAATAAGGAGGCAAATGACGATTTCGCTCATTTTGACTTACTTGTAGATCATTCTTTCTATTTAAAGTTTCTATCTATCTAACATAGTTTTCAAGACAATAGACAAAGAAGCAAAAAAAAAAAAAAATGGTAAAAATGTCATTAGAGGACAATAACTCCAATACAAAGTTGTCTGATGATTTCAACCAAGTTGAATTATTGGTAGAGCTTGTTTTGCTGATCATTGTTGATTTTAAAGTTTCTCAATATTTATTATAGGTTTCAAGGTAAAAGTAAAAATTGACAAAAAATGGCAAAATTAATCATTTAAGGGCAATAACTCCTGTAAGAAGTCGTCTGACAATTTTTTTTATCTGTTGGATTGAAGGTAAATCTCAACATTTTTATAACATTTCTGCCCTATTAGATATGCTCTATCCATAGCAGTTTTCAAGATAATCAACAAAACTTGCATTCTATCCCTATGTTCTATTCTTAGCCATGTCGGCCATGTTGGTTATCAGGTGATGTCGTCAGACACAAAGGAGAAGGTCCAGTAAGGGCTAATTTTGACCTAAAATTTGAAATACATCTGATGAAAGATTTTTGACATTTTTCATACACTAAAGTGTCTACTTCATTTGATTCAAATAGTTTATGTACAAGATTTGAACTGATTTGGTCATTAAAGACACTCAAATTCAATCTTCATTATGACAAATCTATCAAATATGCCATAAAACGTCACTTTTCAGATGGTTGTTGTCTAAAATGGAAGTGGCCGCATTCGTGTTCAGTCACAACCTTTATATATGTTATGTATAATCATCAAATACAACATGTATTTAAATATTAAGACTGAACACAAGTGCAGCCACTTCCATTTTAGACAAAAAACGTCTAAAAATTAGCTCAAATGTTAAAATTGTGATGATTTCAGTAATTTTACATGAATTACTGATGCCAGTACTCCATGAATGTGTATTGTATTGTAAAAAACAAACCATATTTATGAAACTAAAGTATTCTTCTTTCCAATAAATAGCTAAAAGTTTACATTTTAAACAAATTGCAAAAATGCTATATTTTGGGGCCAAAAAAGGTGTCTTACCGGGCCTACTCCTTTTAAACTAGATACCCCAATGATGAATGTGGCCAAGTTTAGTTCCATTTGGCCCAGTAGTTTCAGAGGAGAAGATTTTTGTAAAATGTAGCTGAGGACATGAGCTAGAAAATGAAGAGTAAATTTTATAGTATTTAGGAAAATATAAACACACAATTTTTCTTTAGTTTCTTTAAATATATTACACAATGTGCTATTTTATTCCCCATAGCAAAACATGGATTTTGACATGAGCTGGGGTATAAACTTTGTAAGCACAGCTCACATCACATCTAATTGTCTCACCTCCTTGAAGTCTAAAAAGCAAGACTTAGGTGTGCTGTTTCCTTCAGCGATGAGGTCAACAATGTGATAATGTCAGTTAATTGGAAACCACTAGTGATGGGTCAATGATATTCAAGATCCAGTTCTATAAGCATTGACACATCTCATTTACATGGATATTATTTGGCCCCACCCCCTCAGTCACGGTCTATTGACTTTGAAGTTTTGCATAGTTTACATGTTAAAGTTTATGATTAGATCAGTTTGAGGTAGATTAACTGTTTACCACCATCTTGGATTGTAAAATAGCAGTACACAATTGGTCTAGTTCTTTGCTTAAATCTGCAAGTTTTTAGACAGATTGGCAAGTAATGTAAAAGACTGTTTATTAAGATAAAGAAAAATAAGTGGTTTATTGCATTATTAATATTTAAACAAAAACCAAATATTTGTTTTTGTTCCATTCAATTTTTCAATTAAGCCATATAAGGGGAGATAACTCTTATAGTAAAAATCGATAAATAATGTTAATAAAATATTAATTTTTTTTTCTTGTTACAAGAAAAGGCAAGCAAGTTTGGTGAAATACATTTTTTCTTTATAATTTCTTTAAGCATATTATAAAACCTATCTTCTCATATTTTATTTCAAAATTCTATCCCCTAGATTTTTTTTTATTTACAAAGAAGTGTTTTTTCCTAAATAATCTATGCAAAATTGGACAATTAAGCACTACTTGTAGCTTGAAAAATAGCATGGTGACCTTTTCTTTTTCTTATATTTTTGAAAAAATCATGGTTAAATCTACATTTTGGCAGAGTATTAGAAAATTCTATTTGAGGAAATATATACCGTAGAAAGGCTTGTATAGTTCGCACTGGTACATAGTCCGCACCCCCTTCTCCACACGAAATTTTAGGTAAAAAAACTTTTTGTAACTGTTAGAAAAGGTCTAATGTAGTCCGAGATTACTCTGACGTCCAACGGCTGTTTTGCCAGACAAGCTGGGGCCGGCAAAACTGCCGTTGGACATCAGAGTAATCTCGGACTAGGTCTAATGAAACTCCGGTAATTTCAAATCCTGTGCGGTCGTTTGCGGTATTTTCTTGGAAAAACCTGTTTTCCATCATCAAACAGAAGCTGAAACTGCTTATAAATGATTCTAGAACGCTTCATGATTGTTAAAATACGTTTAATTCACTTAAAAAACAATTTAGAAACTTGCGTATGTCTAAACAGGAAGTTTAAAAAGCACGTGTAAAAGAAGAAACTAACCGGTGAGAGTCGAAATCCTTACATAACAGATATCACTATAATACGACTTTGAA
Organism: Mytilus coruscus; assembly: GCA_017311375.1. NCBI lineage: Eukaryota > Metazoa > Mollusca > Bivalvia > Mytilida > Mytilidae > Mytilus > Mytilus coruscus. The sequence continues at coordinate 40,408,629 of CM029596.1, forward strand.
AGTAAAACAGTTCCATCCTTTTGTAAAACAGTCTTTAATATATCTATCACATTAATGTTTGAAGGGTCTTAAGCTAATACAAACCATATTAGTCAGTATGAAACACCAAAACGGAACGAACAATAACCGATTACGTTTTGTAGTTTACAAATTCTAAGCTGGTTTACGGTTGTCTTTTTCACTATGTTTGTATCGTTTCAATCAATAAGATACCAGTTTATTTCAACCAATGCATAAGAAACGAGAAATTTGTAATGAAAGATTTAGTTTTTATATTTATCAGTATTAATTTGATATTGAATAGAAATAACTTATTAATATGGATGAGTTAAAATTATTAGTTTGAAAAAATGATAAGAGCGCCCTCTACAATATCAATAACAAAGATGGCGGAACGTAAACAAACCATCTCGCCCGCGAAATTGAAATTTTTCTCTTATTTCTTGCTTATTGTACTCTATAGTCCGCACCCCGTCTGGAAGGTTCAATTTTGGAGAATAAAACCGCGGACTATACAAGCCTTTCTACGGTAGTGATGATCCACCTTAACATGAACAACAAATGTTAAGTTAATGATATTTGGTATGCAGCTGTATAAGCATTTGCAAGTCATGGTTGCTGAACTATGAAAATGAGGTCAAGGACAAAGGACATATGCCAGAGGGAAATCAGAACAAAGGAAACTCTGGTGGAGAGTTGTCTCATTAGCGATCAAACCACATCTCCATATTTTTATATATGTTCAGCTTAAAACAAATATTTGATGCTGTCACTGCATCCTGCTTAGCATTCTTATATATTGCATTCAGCAACATTTGTCACATATAAGAAAATCACAAATTATCCTGACTTGGTCCAGTATATATAAATACCACAGCAAACCCAATACTTCTTAACACAGAAAAGATAATAATTAGAAATGACAGACATTTTTTTTAAATCTTAATTTATTTTCATAAAGCTTTCAAAAGTGTTTCTGGCTGTTATGTTCAAATTTTTTCCATTGAAAAATTAAAATATTATATTTTCCCTTATAAAAGTTTTTAATATAACAGAGTTGGGTGTTATTTTCAAGACAAATAATTTTAAAATGTCACTTTTAGAACCTAATTTTGAAAAAAGTTTTTATATCTTATAAAATATTTTCAAAATGATATGATTTTTCTTTCCTTTATGAAAAGAATGGGCTCAATTTACCACCCAAAAATAACCAACACAGAAATTGAAAATAATTTTACCTCTGAGTAACCTTGTGACCTTTGAGTCTCTGTATGGGATATGTGTTGAATGTTCATCACCCAGAGCACGTATAACATTACTTAAAGCTCTGTTATATGAGTGTCCCATTCCAATGTGTGTCATCTCTTTTACTCTCGCTCCCTGATAAAATATAAAATTACCTTGTAATAACCTAGTGAGTTTAGAGTCTCGATAAGGTATTATGTTGTTCCCATCTGACAAGGCAGTAATTATATTTCTCAAACATGTAATAGAACAATACACACATCTTGTCTCTTTTAGAACATTACCCTAAAATATACAAAAGTCTCCAGTAGTTTTATATATATGTTGTTCTTTAACTATTCAATATAATAGTCATAACTTTCCTTCAAAATTTTCTTTTCAAACCAATTTCATAATTTCATACCTGTCAACCTATGACAATGGAAATGCAGGTGATGACCTGCATTGAAGAATAAAATCTCAGGTCATAACGCGTACAGACTTTTTCAAGCTGAATTTCAGGATTTAGGGGACATTTTTCTTATAACTTAAATCAAACAGTTTCCAAAACATGTTCACATGGTTAAGTAATTTAAAACTGTACATAATATTTCATTGCACTTGAAGGTCATTGATAGATTTGTGTTACACTGCCTTAATTCCTTTTCATATTCATTCCATGACATACAATGTGCCAATTTGTTTGTTCTTTATGTAAAATTGTGCAACTTTTAAATATCAAGAATTATGTGATGTTGAAATTAGAGTATAATAAAATAAAGTTAAACAATTAAAGGAGGTATAGATGAAAAAAGTAATTTTCAAAATTTTTTTTTTTAATTGTTTTAAGGTAAAAAAATAAGTAAAAGTGTTATTCTGATATGTTTTTGCATGCAATTCATTTTGGATTTAATCTTTTTACAAAAAAACATAAGTTTAAGGAGTATATTGTGAACAGTGACAAAAAGGGGAAGTAACTCAAATTGTTTTTAAAACAACTTTGAAATACACAAATTATTTACGACCTAAAGCTAAGGTAATTTGTGTTAATTAACAGTGTGTTTGACACCAAAGCTGTCAAGTGAAGCCATGCACTGAAATGAGTCACTTAATTTGAGTTTACACAGCTAGTTGAACTTCATGTCCAGGGAGAATTACGAATTTACGTGTATTTCAAATGAAAATCACTTATGAAATCAGTCTGAAGGCTTAGGAATCCGGGTGAAAGCGGGTCATTTTCATAATTCCCGGGTGTCCTGGGTGACCCCTCAGAATTGTGAAAATCTCGGGTCACACCCGCAGGATCCGGGTCAGTTGACAGGTATGTAAGAAATATGGTTCTCGCTGCGTTGAAGACCCATGGGTGGCCTTCGGCTGTTTATACTGTTTATATGTCTGCTCTTTGGTCGGGTTGTTGTCTCTTTGACATATTCCCCATTTCCATTCTCAATTTTATCTTTCAAAATTGTAATTTTTTTCCAACTAATTCCAAAAAAATTCTCAATGTTACACAGAACATTGATAATATTCCATTACTGCAAATAATGATTTCAAAATGATAAAAAATGAACATAAATTTTGATATTTAAAGAAGTTCCAATTAGACAGTAAAAAACAAGTAGCTGAATTTGTCCATAGAAAACAAGCCAACAACAAGTTGAACGGTGAGATATTGCTCACTAATGAAACTCCTGCTATAAGAATTTAGAAAACTGAAAGTTGATGAGTGATGGTTGTGAAAGTTCTGGATTTGTAGATTCAACCAAAATTTTGTGTATTAGAAACAGAAAAAATATAAACCAGTATGCCCCTCCTTCTGAGCAGGGTATAATTAAAATATGTCCATTTGTAAAATGGTATCTGAGAATTGGCTTTGGATGCATACAGAGGTCTGGATGCAGAAGGCCTACCCAAGTAGCCTGCCTTAATTTGCTGAGATTAAGTAAAAACTGCATTCAAATGTAAATGGATTACTACGCCAGAGTTAAATGTCTCCAGTCACTGAGCAACTGTGAAATACAATTGATTGTACAGTAGACTGCTGTACAACAGATACACAGATTACCGGTACAATTTGGAACTGTAGTTATTATCCCTGTAATTCTTGGCATTTCAATTGAAATGTGGTCATTCTGCGAATTCAGGAATTGGCATTATACTAGATTGTCACATATGAAAAATAGCTAGAAATAATGGAGAAAAAAACATTATCACCAACAATTTCATAGCTATCTAATCGAGGATTATAAAATCAGGTTACCTGTTGATTTAAGTATAATTAATGGTCTTAAAGGAGTTGTGTTCAGAAGGTGATATTATCCTACATTGGAAAAAAAAGTCCCATAACTTCCCAAAATTTGTCAAATTGAATTGATGGTATAGTATGGTTAGCTGCACATGATGACTTATAATCCTACCTTGTATGAAATGTTTTTTGCAAATGATCTCATTCTTTGCATTTACACAATGCATCTGTTACAATGGAAAACATGGTCTAACTTCCATAACTTTCCAAAATTTTTAAAATCAAAATGTTGGTATAGTATTGTCATCTACACATGATTAAATGATTGATTGTTGGTTGCTTAAAGTCCAGTGGCAAATATTTCATGCATGTTCAGGATGAGATCAAATTAACAATAAATACAATAGGTATATGATTATATGCATACACTACCAAGTATGAAAGGTTTCTGTCAAAAGTTCATAGAGGAGTTGACCTCACTGGGTGTCAATGTGTTACAATAGTAAACTATGTTGTACTGTTGCACCACTGTCCTAGGTTAGGGGGAGGGTTGGTGCCTTCAAACATGTTAAACCCGACACATTCTTTATGTGCCTGTCCCTAGTCAGGAGCCTAGAGTTCAGTGTTTGTCGTTGTTCATGTCTGTCTTTTCTGTTTTTCATAAATTATTTTGTTATAAATAAGGCCGATAGTTTTATCAATTGAATTGTTCTATTTTTTTCATGTCGGGGCCTTTTGCAGCTGACAATACAGTATGGGTTTTTCCCATTGTTGAAGGCCGTATGGTTGCCTATAATTATTTACATCCACTTCATTTGAACTTTGGTGGATAGTTGTCTTATTGGCAATCATACCACATCTCCTTATTTTTATAAAGAACTGACAGTAAACCCACTAAAGGATACCCCCTTCCGACAATACTATTAGTAAATTGAAGTCATTGAATATGATTATCTCCCCTTTTACATGCTTGAAAGGGATTGCAATACTTTATGCACACCCTTAAGTACTCTACAACTGTGTGAAGTTTAAATAATATCCATCTAGCCATTCAGGAGGAGAAGGTGGGCTTACAAGGCCCATGGACAGACAGACTGCAGACTAACAAAGACAGACAGATGTACAAGGTGATTCATATAAACCATGCAAAACTTTGTTTGAGAGAGGGACAATGGTCAAAGTCAAAGTTTCAATAAGCCTGCAAAAATGGTCTATTCAAATTAATGGAAGATTCTGGTCATCCAATATATAATATGACGTAAAATATGAGGAAAACTGAATAAGTGACATGCTTACATGATTTACAATAACATTCTAAGACAGGTTTGGACGAAGCTGATTGATTATCTTACTTTTAATTCTAATATGACATTCTTCAAACGCTTTGAGTACACACATGTGGTAAAATATGAGTATATTGATATGTCAGCTGATCATCAACTTCATGAATTGTTTGGGCTGTTCCATTCTTACTCCCACGTCATTTGATTTTTATGAATGAATTACCCAAGGTCAGACGGTGTAAATGATGTCACTGAACGATGATGTAAGAATATAAGCATTCTATGGGGAAATGCACGAATTTGAAACTGAAAGTCGTCAAAACATGAAAACATAAACAAACAATGATAAGAATTTGTTGAAAGCCCATTTTCTTAATTAAAAGTAAGATAATCAATCAGCTTCGTCCAAACCTGTCTTAGAATGTTATTGTAAATCATGTAAGCATGTCACTTATTCAGTTTTCCTCATATTTTACGTCAATATTAATAGTGTGTTCGATTAAGGGAACAGCAAACATTCCCTTTCTCTAGAGAGTTTCGAAACAAAAGAAATGCTGTCTTTGTTCTATTAGAATAGAAATAATTCATGGGGGCTTGAATTTATATTGATTTTACCAGGGGTTGTCCCTTTTTGCTGATATTTTACCCCTCGCTATCGCTCATGGTAAAATATTTTGCATAAAGGGCCAACCCGTGGTAAAATCATAATAAATTTAAGCCCCATGAATTATTTCTTAAGTAATCTTATCAAATATAAAGACTTTCAGGCAAAAGGTCTAAGAGCAGTTGGATTCACACGGAGTCATTGTAACAATATTTCAAAAGCAGTTGTGACAAGAGTGTATAATACAGCCTTACTTGTGCATATTGATATTGTTTAAATAAAGAAAGAAGGCATTCATTCAGAAGCAAAAAAAATGGATCTGTAGAAAAACAAGCATTAGGCATATAAACATAGTGAAATGACAATTCAGAAATTTTCAATCAAAAGCAAGTGTACATTCAGCAATCCCAACAACAGCATTAAGTTTAAAGTAATTTTATCCAATCATATTACAGATATGCATGACATCTAAAAAAAGCATTTTATTGTCTGACGGTCGAAGTCCCATAACTCTTGAATGACATATCAGAATTTTTTTAAATTGAAAACAGAGTGTTTTGTTCACCAATTACAACAATATGTAAATTTTCCAGTAAATCAATCCAGCAAACTAAGTTATGGTTCACCATGCAAAATATTTATTAAATCTAACATTTAAAGTCCTGTAACTCTGGAAGGACAAACAAGAAAATTTAAAAGATCGAAACTTACCTTCCTTTTATCAATATCAACAATAATATAAAGTTTTTAGGAAAACGATCCAGGCATACTGAATAAATGCGCAGTATGTGAAAAATTGCCTTAATTTAAGTCCCATAACTGTGGAACAACAATTCCAAAAATTAAAAAATTGAAAGGGAGCATTCTTCCGTCAATCCTAATGTTGTCTTAAAATAATGTGAGGGTTAGTTTAAACAAATTTGAGTTATTGTACGAAGTGTTGACAGACAGATGGACATTGATATACCATAATATATCCTGTCTTCGATGGACGTATTATAAAAACTATAGGCGTTTTAAAAAGAGCCTATGTAGATCACCTGGATCTATGTGCATTTTCAAAAACAGCAATTCTTTAACATTAAAGACTAGAATATAATTAATGACTGTTTTGACATATATCTCCTATTTGTTTGGCTTGTTTTGCTGAAATTTTTTTCTGCTTAAAGTTTCTTTTGTCTATTATACTTTTTGCATAATATGCAAAAACTGGGTAAAAATCATCATTAAAGGGCAATAACTCCTATAAGAAGTTAACTACGATTTCTGACATCTTGACAGATTTGAAGATTGAACTGTTGATCATTTTGCTGTATACAGTTTTTCTCTATCTATATTTTTGGCTAACATAAAAAATATATCTTCTGTGACCTTTATCTTTATCTCCGTCTGTATAAACTTCATTCCAATCAAGCGAGGGGAACTGTAGTCACCATCTGGAAACCATTTTTCTGTTTTTTTCATATTCATAGTAACAGTGATCTTGACATATTCTATTGAGCCTAAAATCAGTAGGCTTTTATTCTTCTGTACATGTATAAGCATAGCTGGGAACAGTATATCTAACGGGAAATGAATCTGATAGGCTTTTCAGTATAAAATAGATAAAATCTTGGACTCCACGAGACTTTGCGAAATTTATGGATTTTGGTGGCGTCTGACTAAAAGACTATCGGAACTGCTCAATAAATTAACCACACAATTCTAATCGTAAATAAATACAAGTTTTATCATAAAGTAGATACATTTTGTCATATAAAATGACCATAATAAGTGTAATTTATTTGATGTGAAGTGTTTAATAATGTTTTGAATTTGGGAAGGTAATCGCGCCATTTTTTATTACCATGTTTGCATTCTGTACCATTCTGTGATAAAATGAATGCGATTCTAACAAATTTGAAGTGACAGAATACAAGTATGATACACTGGCATCACTGTTAAACTAGTTTAAATGTCATTTTAATGATATTATCAGAAATTATTAGGATAATAGCGAGTAAGTTTTTAACACGTCCGTTTCCGTATCGTATCATTATTACCTATGACCCGACGATAAAATCGGCTACAATTAGGTAGTGTCAAGTCCCGTCAATATATATGTTCCTGAGCATAGTTACAATCATACATTTGTCATACAAGGAGTACAAGTTAACCTCTGGAAACCGTTTGTCAAAGGAAAGACAGACAGGAGGATGGATATAGACAAAATGATTACTATTTGATCCCAAACTTTTGTTGGGGAGAATAAAAATGTCAAATCAAAATAATTGTAAAGATGGTCAACTACACATGATGACAAACAATCCTACAAACTATGAATGCTTCCTGTCAAATTGTGTCAGAGGAGTTGCATTCACACAGTGCCAGTGTGTAACAGCAGTAAAAAATGGTCAAAGTCCAAAAAAATCCAATGAAAAGGAAAAACAAAGTGACTCCTTTAATTCAAATTATTGGAGACATGATTACCTGAGCTTGTGATTTACTTATTCTCTCACTACCAGCCAAGTCTACTAAATTCAAGCGTCCAACTCTTGTGTGATATTCTCCATCTCCATCCATCTGTCATAAAAAAACATGTCTTCAATAAAATATATTAAATTGTGGCTTTACTATGACTTGGTGCTGGGTCACAGTAAAAGTTTTTATTATTATTCAGAAGTATTATTTTGAAAAAACCTGACCTAACTACAATTTGTTTTGTAAAATCACACTGTTCAGTTGTTCACATTCCTAATATAAAAGTTTAGTACAATGTAATGGAAATATTAGAAAAAAGGATTTTAAAAAGAATGGATTGACAGACAAAGGCATTGCAATTTACCACCCTCTCTGTGGGGGTAATAATCAAATGTCTACTTATCTACAGAGAAACAATATGGCAATTTCATCTACATACATACTTTACAGCATTCTATAGTGATAGTAAATATTGAATGTGCTCTGGCAGAAGCTCTACCCATAAATGTATCTCTGAAATAGACAGACCACATCAGATGAATAAAATAATGGCTAGTGCTGTTAGGCATACATGTACAATGTAGATTAAACTTTATCATTTTATCCTTATATAACATGGTTTGAAATAAAAATAAATAGTAATAAGTATAATGAACAAGAGAATACTTTAAAAAGCCTGAGTTGCTCACCTGTCAAAAATTGAAATAATAGGCAATAACTCAAAAGTTAGTAAAAAATGTCTTTTAAGGGCATTTACTACTATAAGTGGTCAGTCAGTGGTTTCTGTCAAATTGGCATTCTTATAGATCTTGTATACCAATCATTTTTGCTGTTCAAAGTTTCTACCTATCTATTAGATTTTTCAAGTTTAGGGCTTTTCCAGAATTAATTGAATGGGGAGGGGGGGGAGGGATATGGGTTATTTTAGACAGATAGCCTTATCAGTTACATGAAATAATCAATTAAAATTTTATGCATGGCTGGGTTAAATTAAAAAGTGCCTTCCATACTTTTATTTCTAATATAGCCCTTAGATGAAAATTGGTAAAAAAATAAAATTGTCTTTTAAGGGCAATAACTCCTGTCAGGAGTCATCTGAATGTTACGGTCATTTTGGCATTTTTGTAAATTTTGTATGGCTGATCATTTTTTGCTTTTCACAGTTTCTACTGAGTACTTAACTATTATAGTTATCAGGATAATAGGCAAACACTTGTAAATTAATCAAAAAAACATCATTTAAGGGCAATAACTCTTTTAATGAGTTTTCTGATAATTGGGTGCAAACAGGAAGAAGATAGGTATTGACATTTTGAGCATTTTTTACCCAATTAGATTTTCTTTATCTTTTATAGTTTTCGAGATATAAGACTATTAATGCATTTTACCCTTATGTTCTGCTTTTAGCCATTGCTGTCATGTTTGTTGACTGACTGTAAAAAAAACACAATCTTATACAAAATAACATTAGGACCATTCACCCATAGTTTGGTTGAAATTGGTTTAATTGTTTCAGCAGAGAACATTGAAAAAGTAAATGATAGACAAGTAATCAATATCAATCAAACAATAACTCATTCCTTTTGGAACTGTATCTTTTTGTTTGTTTAATGTTCTTAAATAAATAGATAGAACAACTGCATCTGTGATCATCTATCTTCATGTCTTGTTCAAAAGGCCTATTTCGTCAACCTGTTCCTTGACAGGTGTCAAAACATATAAATTTCAATACAGAAGTATGAGGACAAAGTCGTCAATAACAGGAGATAAACTGTTGACACAGAGATATGTCCACCCTTTTGTAATCTTGATAGTATAATGTAAATGTTGAAATTAAAATGGGATACTTAAAAATGTAAACTAGGCAAAACATTAAAAGTCAATGAAGGTGCAGGGCCAAATAACCTCCATGGAAACGAGAAATTGAAAAGCTTATACAACTGCATACCAAATATTATTGACCTACAACTATAAACTGACCTAAACCCAATCTTTAACTTGTTAACTCTATGCAAAACATTCAAAGTCAAAAGACCATTACTGAGGAGGCATTCCAAATATATCTGAATGAGAGTTTGAAAGTTAGTTCAAGCCATTATATTGCATTGATGTTTTACAGTTGTGTCATCCCTTAGTTAAACACTCATCAAAGGATACAAGCGTTTTCACTTCTCATTTTACATTCCGTCATTTTGCAAACATTCGACTTTACTGAACGTCTAAACTTCTTACAGACAGAGGTAAAAACCTGAGTTTTCCTAATGCTTTAGAGTTATCAATCTTTGACTAGTTTGAAAGCAGTAAAATTTGAACAACGCAGATTTTTTACACAATCTATTCAGTTTGGATTGACATATAAAAGTTAATTTGGGAGTTCAATATTTTTGTTATACTTTTTTTGAAATGGCCTAATTGGTTTTCTGTATGGATCACTGGTGTTGTGTTTTAACAGTTTGCATATTTCAAAGATGTTTCCTCAATGGTTTTTTTATGCATGTAAGCTGCATTTATATTCATGTGTAATTATTTTGACGAAAATATACCTATTGCTTAATTTATGAGAATAAATATAACGTGAAAAAGGTACATATACATATATAATACACTATTACTGTGACTTATAAATAATTGTACTTACTTTTTAAGCCTGTTTTCATGCCCTGTTCTAAAAGCATGCTCCATTTCTGTAACATTTTTGGTGACAAATGACAACTGATCCTAAAATATCATTGAAATCTTTTAAACATTTATAGATTAAACTCCTTAAAAAATGTGTTCCTGTAAATTTCATGGTAACTTAAAATAAATGATTTAAAATTTTCATCTCCTGTTACAAGCTCTGAAAGATAGTTGTAATTATTTTCCAGTTCTCTTTGAAAAAGATTTAATGTTTTGAAGTGGATGCAGTGGAACCTTTTAAAGATTTAACAGACAACAAATTATTTTTTGAACATTATTCCATTCCCCACAAAAATATTAAAATATCAGAAAAAGACAATGATTCAAGGTCATAGGGGCTAAAACAAAATGAAATTTGTCTTATGTATAATATAAAAAAATAATTCCTTTCCTTTATAATTTCAAATCTGAATGTCATGTTGTATTTTGTCCATCTGTATATATATTATATATAAGCTCTGCATTATTTTACCGAGTTTTTTTTTATTTACCTCCATTTGAGAGATTTTGATTATATATATTTATACAGATTTATTTCTGTTATATTGTCAAAATAATCGAAAAATGTGTCTATTGGGACACAGATGCCCCCACTTGTAAATATACAGCAAATTCTGCAATTTTTCAATTTACAAAGGGACATAACTCAAGAATGGCAGAAGTGACGCCACCTAAATGCTATCCTGATCTGTGTTTGGAGTTAATAGTCATTGTGTATAAGTTATATAACATTTGGTTCAGGCAAAGTTAGAGTGCAGAAACGGCAAATTTGCCAATTTTTCCATTTATTAAGGGACACAACTCGAGAACGGTAAAAGTGATGCTACCCAAATTCAAACTTGATCTGAGTTTGGTGGAAATAAGCATTGTGTATAAGTTTCATAACATTTGGTTGAGGCGAAATAAAGTTAGAGAATTGAAACTAATTTTTGGACATATGGACGGATGGACATAAGGACATACGAAGTGATGTACTTACGTACGTATGGACAAACTTTAGGCAATAAAATCATGATTTACATATAGTGCAAACATAAAAGTTATAACAATAAACCCAGAGTTGGTAACAGTCTACTGACATTTTATGAAATTAATCTTGTACTTTAGGATTCTATACAAATTATGTTTTTGGTCACCTATGCATTTCTGTACCATCACACAGCTGGATTTGACTTAAATATGTGTACCTTGACATAAACTCCTGTTTCTGGGTTTTCCTTGATATCACATTTCTTTTTAAAATCTTTAGACAACAAATCTGTGATCTCTTCCTTTATTTAACATAATAATAAATATCTTCTTCATAAAAAATATAATATTCTACAATACAAGATTTGTAAAAGCAAACAACTATTAACCTAATTCAAGGAATTCGGATATTTCTAGATGTACTATTTTGTGCAAACTGTAAAATTTCCAATCAAACAATCTTCACACGCAATAAAGAAACAATCATCAAAAGTTTTCTTCTACTGTGATTCAAGTTATACTTTGACTCCATCATTGATCTCTCTACATTCATTCCATACATGCTCCGTAATACACCTCTCAACCTTCAGTGTACATTTATACTATTCATGCTCTGTAATACACTTCTTAACCTTCAGTGTACATTCATACTACACATGCTCCGTAATACACCTTTCAATCTTCAATGTATATTCATATTATTCATGCTCTGTAATACACCTTTCAACATTCTGTGTACAGTCATACTATACGTGCTCTGTAATATGTAATACACAATGCAACATTTAGTGTACATTCATAATATACATGCTCCATAATACACCTTTCAACATTCAGAGTACATTCATACTACACATGCTCGGTAATACACCTCTCAATATTCAAACGGAAAGAGAATAATTCAATAACAGTACATTTCTGAAGATTTTGATAAGATAATGGATTTTCTTTCACAAGAAAGTCCATGCACACTTAGCCATTCAAGTATATAAAACATCTTCAACTTTTTTTTTAAATTTGAAGTTTCATATGACTTTAAGTTGAATGATTTTGAGAGCAAAAAAAGATTACACATGTTTTTCACACACTTTGTGTAATGCTATGCCATGTCATGACATAACTTCACACTGCCAGAGCCTCAGAGGTTATTGTAATAGCTTAACATCAGAGGTGATTGTAATAGGTTAACATCTAAGATAACACCTAGTAGACAATCATAACTAATATATACCATGTATATGTCTAAGTAAGATGCATGTACAATATAGTGTTCATTTTCTGCATGAGAAATGTAGTTAAATATATGTTCAAATGTTCTGTTCATTAGTCCTCTATTATCAGATTCATCAGTAATACCTACATAATAAAATAAATACTTTTGATTTGTTAATAGAAATAATTATAAAGTTATTGGACAAATACTTGTTTAAAATACAATGGCAATGACTTGTGAGTGCTATTTATATTCAGCATGAGGCAGTATTCTGTTGCAAATTTCTCATAATGATTAAAACACATTGTTTGTTCTTATATTATGGAGACTGTTGTCTGTTCATCTTTTCCTTTTGGCCAAGGTGCTGTCTGTTTTTCACTGACTAAGTGGTTTTTGATTGCTGCCTTTAGTATAATTTGTATATACTGTTTATTATAATTAGTAAAATTTGTATATACTGTTTATAAGAAAGATAACTTCACTATGAGTGAAGACTTTAAGGTGCTCTCAGAGGGATTTTTAGTGTTGTGTGGGAGTTTCTTTTTTTTGGTGAAGAAGTTTATAACTTATGTTTAACACAGAGATAACTCAAATTATTACATTGGTTGCAATGAATTACTGTGATTTCCCAGTGAAATAAAAACCAATAATTTAAAATGTGAAATAAACTCGATAACTTCTCTTCTCTTACTTCATACAACAATAGGTGTTGTCAAGACGTTGTCAATGACGTTGCATCAAAGCAAATTGTGAATGTGTAGGAAAAGATATAGTTTCTACTTTATTTCCATTAAAAAGCACATTGTTAATGTAATAAATAGAACAACTAAACTAAAAATTCAAATATCGAAAAATATTCAACTCGTGACCAAACAACACTGATAATTAACTCATGCGCTATGTGCATTTGTGAATTAATGTGTTGTTCGGTCACTTGTTGAATATTTTTCTATATTTGAATTTTTCAATTAGTTCTTCTATAATGAATTTTACCCTGTAAAGTATAAGTCTTTCCAGCACCTGTCTGACCATAAGCAATCACTGTACCATTATAACCTTCTATTACAGACTGTACTATATCATGTATAGTTTCATCATATAATTCCTGTTGCTGAGAACTAAAATGTTAAAAAAAATTCATTAAAAGTTGATATTATAAACATAATCACTAAAAGAACTAGCAGGTCTTCTGTTAAAACGTCATTTGCAACAAGTTTAGAGTACTGTAATTTTTAACAATTGACATGTGAGATTAATTATTCCGATTTCAGGAAATGCTTAGAATGAAAGTTTTTAATGTTGCCAAACCTATATTACCGATGTAATTTTTGCATTAATAAAAAAATCGCAAAAAATTCTGAATTTACAGTAACCTGTGACTCTAACTTTAAAAGGACTTTCTACTCAATGTTATTGTGACTTTATGTAATAGAATAACACCTCACAGCAGACTATATTGATCAAATTCTGATGATTTATTTCATCAGTTAAGAACTTTTAACAAGTACAAGATTATACATTTAATCTCAAGTCACAGAATAACTGGAGAAAAAAATACATAGGTAAAATACCGCAATTTATTGCCACTTATAGTCAGAAGAACCCCATAATCCTTATCTTATTTTAATCGTAATTTAAAATCATGATAATAAAGTTGATATTATCTGGTTTTATTTATTGTGTCATGATTCAAGAACAGTGTAGGCTATATAGCACCAATGATTCCAGAGTAATTTGAAAGTTTATGCCATTAACTTATTTAAGTTTTTATCTGTTGCATCCCACTAATTGTTTTTTAAAGTTTTTAATAAAGAAGGTATGAAATTTCTCTGTTTACAACACAAACAGCTATGTATCACTGCGTCTAGAAACAACCTTTCTTAAATAACTGTTAGTTGGTCATTTCGACAGGAAATGAACAATCATTGGTTTAAAACAGCAATCCATTTAAAAACTGTGATTATGGATAGTTATATCAAATCAAAACTATATTCACTGTTAAATACAAGTTAAACATACTTTGACTTTATCTTGAAAAGTTTAAGAATGAAAGCTCTAAGAAAAACCAACAGAACAGGTTCACTTGCACACACATTAACAGATAATCTAATAGCTGGAAGAAATAACATTGCATAAGATGCTTTACAATTTGTTTTACATCTCTGATCAAGGATGTACATTAATACATTGAATACCCCTGCTTTTTAAATTAGCTTGTATTTTAAAATTTATATAATAAGAAAACATAGGACATTTAATATAGCAGAAGTATAATCTAGTTGGACCAGTAGATGTTATAATTCATAATTTTAGGAAAGCAAGGTCAATGATATGTCTATTGCGGCCTTTATCATTTTCTGTATAATAATATATCATGTTTTAAGAAAGTGAATATTCAAATAAAAAACGTATTTAATTTGATTTATAATTTACAAACAGCTAAACCAAAGGGTTCTTCAGGAGCAGCTGGTTAAACATGAAAAAGTACTTGTATTATTTCACATGCACTGTAAATACTTTCATGACTTTGGATGATATTTCAAGATATACATCAACACGAGTTACTACAAACATGACAAACCTAAATACCTGTACAACAAATACTTACTTACATACTTGAACATTTAAGTTTTATTCTTTCAATTCATATTCTTTCCTATGGACAGAACATTTCTGAACTAACAACAGACATGCCTTTTAAGTACATCTCTCACCTAATGCATAAAAACAAAATCATGGCAATATAGCATGCCTTAATACCAATACTTACTTCTCATCACAGGCCTTAATACCAATACTTACTGCTCATTATACGCCTCATCACATGCCTTAATACCAATACTTACTTCTCATCACACGCCTTAATACCAATACTTACTTCTCATCACACGCCTTAATACCAATACTTACTTCTCATCACATGCCTTAATACCAATACTTACTTCTCATCACATGCCTTAATACCAATGCTTACTTCTCATCACATGCCTTAATACCAATACTTACTTCTCATCACATGCCTAAATACCAATACTTACTTCTCATCACATGCCTTAATACCAATACTTACTTCTCATCACAGGCCTTAATACCAATGCTTACTTCTCATCACATTAATACCAATATTTACTGCTCATTATCGCCTCATCACATGCCTTAATACCAATACTTACTTCATCACACTTAATACCAATACTTACTTCTCATCACATGCCTTAATACCAATACTTACTTCTCATCACATGCCTAAATACCAATACTTACTTCTCATCACATGCCTTAATACCAATACTTACTTCTCATCACAGGCCTTAATACCAATGCTTACTTCTCATCACACGCCTTAATACCAATATTTACTGCTCATTATACGCCTCATCACATGCCTTAATACCAATACTTACTTCTCATCACATGCCTTAATACCAATACTTACTTCTCATCACACGCCTTAATACCAATGCCTACTTCTCATCATACACCTTAATACCAATGCTTACTTCTCATCACACACCTTAATACCAATACTTACTTCTCATCACATGCCTTAATACCAATGCTTACTTCTCATCACACGCCTAAATACCAATGCTTACTTCTCATCACATGCCTTAATACCAATACTTACTGCTCATTATACGCCTCATCACATGCCTTAATACCAATGCTTACTTCTCATCACAGGCCTTAATACCAATACTTACTTCTCATCACACGCCTTAATACCAATGCTTACTTCTCATCACACACCTTAATACCAATACTTACTTCTCATCACATGCCTTAATACCAATGCTTACTTCTCATCACACACCTTAATACCAATACTTACTTCTCATCACACGCCTTAATACCAATACTTACTTCTCATCACAGGCCTTAATACCAATACTTACTTCTCATCATACACTGTATTAAATGTAAAAGTTCTAGATACAGGATTGTCTGACGATTCAGATTCAGGTTTTGTAACTACTATTTCTCCCTTGTCTTTATTAATGTTAACAACTCTGTAAAACAAGAACTGACTTTAAACTGAAAATTATTGAAAAAAATAATATCTAATTACAAAAATAAAATAAGAATTAAAGAACCATGCAAATACAATCTAAGTCAAGTGATTGTAGACTTATGCTTTTTACTAGTTGTAATCAGTGTTAGGAAGAAACTGATACAACACCTTCACTATAGTATTGTATAACATATATCTTTTAAAACTTACAAGTTTTTTGCCCAATTCTTTTGTAAACAAAGGTGTGCAGGCATATAGTATTATTTCAAACTTTGGGTAAAAATCAACAAACCTTCCATGTCCTGCCTCAACTTCTCTTTTAATCATTGGGCGGCATCTCACTACAACCTTAACATTGTTTTCCTTGTCCTGGAAAATATTTATTGAATGGCATTTTTCTTATTAAAAATAATTTCTTTCATTTATGTCAGCTTATGTAAAAATGTAAGATAGTTTCACTCACTAGCAGATATTTGCTTTGCCCAGGATAAAGCGGTTGAAATCTCATCTTATTAAACATGTTAAAGGCTAGAAAACAGAGATATACAGTTACCTAATTTTCACTGATAGTTTCAAAACAATAAACTATAATCAACTCAGTGCTTTTGGATAGACTGAAATACTACAGAAAATTCAGAAATTATTGCAAGTTTTTTATTATTGCAAATGATGCGACTGGGAGAATATTGAAATAATAAAATCTGACATATATATTTGTATCCATTCCATGCCTTTCTTAAAACAGTACAAAATATTATTTTAATTTCTCTGTATATATGCTGCTAGTAACAATAAAAGCCAGCATTCAAATGCTCCACGCCACGCAAATATTTTATTTGTCAAAGGGCAATAGCTTCAATAAGTTTTGTTTGTTCATTTTAACTTTTTCACAAGAGTGCACACAGTCTCACCTGCTTTACTGATCAAGATTGAATGTATGTTGAAATTCTTTGAGAAAAAGGTTATATAACAAATATTACATAAAATTTACATTATCAATGATCAGTGAAAATGAGGTTAAGGTAAGACAAACCTGTCCGACAGACTTCAATGTCCTCGATAGCCATATATAGAGGTGCATGTTGCCCCCCCTCCCTTACAGACTGCACCCCTCTGCCCTCAAACTTAAAAAAAAAAGGCCCTTTGTTTCCTTTTCAATTGCCTCAATCATGATGATGGTATAATCATAAAATTGACAGGTAATCCTCTGGTTCATTGACGTCATCATTCTGTTTCAGCCCAGTAATTAAGATAATTTTCAAAAGCTTTTGTTTTACGATTTATATTAAAATAAATGCCAAATCCCAAATTCCAGTTAAAATAATCAATCAACCCCGCATTCCCGTAAAATTATAAGTGGTTGCTATTTAAAATCCCCGTACATAACCATAAACATTAGACAATAGAATAAGGGTCAATACGTTGCCGGTTTTAACTTTTTTTTCTATGTACCTGTACGAACTCAACATGTTATGCCTTTTTGTGCTCTTTCTTTTCGTAAAAAATGTCTAAATCTATATTTGGAGAAAAAAAAGAGATCACAGTGTCTACACCTCGGATCTATGCACTACAGAGGCTGAACAAAATATTCAAAGTCCGAGTTCGGTAAATGGATTGCGTATCAGCTGGGAATAGAATACTATATATTATGTCCTAGGTATCAGCTAAAATTTGTACAAGCATTATATCAAAAATCACTTAAATGTCTTTGCAGTCCGACTCTTGGTACATAGGAAGCTGGTATTAAAGAGGAAGTTTACCACACATACATGTATATGCTGCATTTCCTGGCGAACAGTACGCAACTGAAAACGCTTTCTCTGAAGATAGTACCGATATCTCGACAGTAGTTTTGTAGGTAATTTTTGCTTGAAGTGGTAATGAAGTGAAAAAAATCCATCCCGGTAACATTAAATCCTGAATTCCGGCTGAAATAATGTGTCCGTTCCCGCATCATGATATAATTAAATCCCGAATTCCCATCGATTTAACTGGCTATTCCCAAATTCCCGCGAATTAAATGGCTCAATCCCGACGTCCTGAAAAAGGTCCTTCCTCCCCTCAATGATCAGGAAAAATTTTGTGTTTTATTTTTTTTTATCTGGAGTTATTTCCCCTTAAAGAGGATTTTCTTTTATATACGAGTTTACTGATTTAGATTACTGAAAAAACAACCAGTTACTACTCAAATTGAAATATACACTACAATTTGACTATGTATAGGCAAAATGTATGATGCTGAACTGCTTGACAGCCTACCCCAACTGACATTAAATATCAACTTGGAAATCTGATAATGCTATATATCAAAACATCTGATCTAAAGTTAACACTTAAAGGATTTTTTTTATATTAGGCACAGGAAACCTCACATTTCTCTGCAAGAAAGAAGTTAAGTTTGTGTAAAATAAGCAGAATAAAGGGGCTATTTGTATTTGCCAATTTAAAAGAAAAATCTGTTATAAAAATGACAGCCAGGCTAAAGTGCCTTAAAAGGAATGTGCCCCTCTTTCCTCAGTTTCTATCTAAAACACTGAGACATGTACAACATACAACATACAATCAACTTTCCTCAGTTTCTATCTAAAACACTGAGACATGTACAACATACAATATGTACAACATACAATCATTTCATAAACTAAATATAGTTGACCTAATGCTTATAGTTCCTGAGAAACAGACCTTATTATGAAATCTGGTGTTTAAATTAGATACCATGCTTGTTAAATCAATTCTATTTTCAGTTTTAAAACTGAGTCAACTCCTTATCAAAATTTACACAAAAGACCAACACAGACTCGTTTTCTTTTTTCGTGCAACCAAACACATATAAATGTTTGGGCTTTTTTTTCACTTTAGAGGTCCCTACATGTTAGGGTTTACAGTTCATTTATTGTTATGGATAGGTTAGGGTTGTTACATGTAAAATGTTTGGGTTAGGTTTTAGGGTTAGGGTTAGGTATGGGGTAAAGTTTAGGATAAAGGATAGTTTAGTATAGCTCTATATTGGTTGGGACCCCTGAAGCAAAAGAAAGCTCTAAGAATCCCCTGGTTGTATTAGCAATTAACACTACAGGGTCACAGTGCTGTCATCTCACACAATGTGCATGAGACACACGCATTTTCCTTTGCTCTTGTTTTTTTTTTCTCTTTGATCTTTACTTTTTTTGCTAAATCTCACGTATTTGCTTCATAAAAACTTGACAGCCCTGCAGGTAGGAACCTAACTGTCATTTATTGTTGTAGTACTAAGGTGTATAATTTGTTAACAACTTTTACTAAATATTAGTTCAATAAAAATTTTATATCTGAAGTTGGTTAAAAAAACCAACAAAAACGAACACAATAGAGTGTGAATCAGGAGAAAATTCCCCAGGACTTGGCTCAGGACTATGCAAATGTCAATTGGTTCGAAGATCGTAATTTAAAGCCTACTATTTCCATTCTGTTTCTGTGGTTACATTTTTGATGCACCTTTCAGATTGGGGGAGGGAAACGCATATAAATATCTTTTACATTTCAGTCTAATGTAAAATACCTCCTACAACAGCGGAGCACGCGTACGTATCTGTAGGTGGTCGATTTTAATAGTGAAATATTGTATATTTCTTAGTCAGCAATTCATCTTCAACAGCATTTCCTTCTTTTTGCTTAACCTTATCGTTATGTCTGTCCTTGTCTGAAAAGTAAGCATGTTACCGTAGGACGAGCTTGTATATATTCAAACTTCTATGTTGAAAACAAACTGACAATTCCATGGCAAAAAAAAAACAAAAAAACGAAAACGACGAAAAGACAAACAGTACACAAAACACAACAAAGAAAACTAAAGACTGAGCAACACGAACCCCACCAAAAACCGGGGGTGATCTCAGGTGCTCCGGGAGGGTAAGCAGATTATGCTCCACTGACATGTGACATATTCAGAAGAAAAATCATATCTTGACTTTCATCTAGAAATTGACAAAAATGGTCGGTTGGTAGACCAAAACTTTCCGACAGAAGAGCTGATTTCAGCTTCCAAATTGTGAATTTCCATTTCTAAGTTACAACATTCCAGCAGCGCCTGCATATGGAGTATATTTCTTTCAGTTGATAATTCCAGAGCTTGACAGTTTCCAATCACAAGGAAGCTATTAAACCAAGGGTTCCAAGTGGTTAAGTTGAAGTCATCCTATCGACGTTTTTAAAGACACCTTCACGAGTTGGTTGACCGTTATGGAATCTGTTTTACGGATGTCGACGGATATATGGGCCAATTTTCGTAACCACAATCCCGTCCTCTATTCCTCGAATGTGACACTTATCACCAAATTTGTACTTAAAAGAGCAACACGACTGGTACATTCGATAAAATATTAAAAAAAAACAAGGATAGCTAGTTCAGTTAATTCTAGATTCCTCAGCAGCAAAATTCAAAGAGCTAGCGGGCCAAATTTACAATGATTAAAGAAACCAAATTATAGGGACATTGACACAATTGCAAGAATGCTGTGTTACTGCCTTCACATATATATAGCACATCAAACTACTCACCAGGGAATAAGACTAAGATTATAAATTGAGATATTATATACATGCTACACCGAAGAACAAGTGATCAGTATGCTGGACTTTCTCATTGACAATATATTTCATATTTGTTGAATTCAAAGGTTTAATCATCTAGCAGGATTGTCAGTATTCCTATTGGAACAAATTGTGCACCTCTCCTGTGAACCTTTAATTTTTATATGAGTCGGAGTTCTTTGAGACACTTCTAGAACAGGAAGATCAAAGAAGCTAGATAATTTAATTTCACATACAGGAATATTGATGATGTCATTTTCATTAACAATCCACACTTTTCTGACTGGGACCCATTAATATATCCTCCTGAACTACAAATTAAAGAAACCGCAGATACAGCTTACTTAGCCTCATTTCTAGACATATACCATGAATTTGACTACAACGGTCATCTTAGTACCAGAATATATCACAAGTATTTCCTATCAAATTAACTTAAGCAGAAAACTTAACACTGACAATTGCTAACTAATTCAAATTCGGTGGACCAGGGCCTAGGGGGCAGGGCCTCGAAATACTGAACAACACCACCAATACCCAACGCATGTGAACTTCAACAAGAATCAGAACATGTTTTATAAGATAAAACAAGAACTTGATAAAAAGAAAGCAATTCTCCGCACAAAATTATCAAACATTGTTCTAGATGAAACGTAATTCTAAAAGTGTAGGAATACGAGCACTGTGCATAAATAGAGCACCTGTTCAACATGCAGATGTATGGCTTCTCTACAGAAGGGAAGAAGATACAGTGGTAAGAAAAACCACAAGACCGAATTAGACTTATCAACGGGTTTGTACTTATATGAGCAACACGATGGGTGCCACATGTGGAGCAGGATCTGTTTACCCTTCAGGAGCACCTGCGACCACCCCTTAGTTTTGTTTTAAAGGGGTTTGTGTTGCTCTTGCTTTAGTCTTAAGTGCTTTTTAATTTTTCAATGACCGGTTACCGTCTTGTCCAACCTTTGTCATGAAAAACGTTTCAATTTCAAAATTTCACACTCGGTCAAGTTTCAGGGTTAGAAAATTTACATGACCGATGGTTTACGAATTTGATGATGTCTTAGGGTTAGATAATTGTCGATTACCAATCCGCTATTGCGTGATGCCTTATCGTACAAAGTAAATCTTCATTGCATTTCGGAGTTATGAGTTTTTTTCTGATTTGGCTGCTTGTTGAAACCAAAAGTTCGCTTAACTTATTGCTAAAAATTAGGACCAATCTGACTGTAAACTATATTTAGAGAAAAAATATACAGTAAAATTTTGAATAGTGGTCTGTTCATGTAACTTTCCATGCTAACAGGGTCAAAATTCATGAATGTTTATAGGATTTATTGTTTGCCTAAAGTCCAATGGCAAATATTTTATGAATATTCAGGATGAGAACAAATAAACAATAAGATATAATAGTCATATTCTGTAAAGTGTATGGGCCGGTATAAGAGGCGAAAATTACCACTGGAAATTGAGTGTGCGGTAAAAAGGGTATAAGTTGGAAATTGATATATCGTTTGGAAAAAAAACACGTCGGCTTTATTTATATAGTAATGTAAAACAAAAATGTTTTATATATTTTTTTTTCTGTCTACTCAATCATCGGTATTTGTAGGTTGTTAAATTGTAAACAAAGTGTTACAGATAATATATATTAAAACAAGAAACTATAACATATGTGAGCATGTAACATCTTGACTGTATTCAATTCGGTAAAATTATCCTCCATACTCCCGGCAGTGACTGAAATCTCTAATTTAATGATGATCATAACTTTGTCACATTGTCTTTATTCGGTGCTTCTTATTGAAAAGTACACTATGCATTGTTGCTTCGCATCACGGTGCTCTGTTCCTTATGCGTTTACTCAGTAATCATTTTACACAATTAAGAAAGTATGGGTCTAGAACGTTAACTTAAATTTGAAAAAAAAAAAATACAACAAAGCAACACGCAAGTATACAACGTTTAACCATCGCTACATGATAAATGTTCATTATAGTGCATCAATGTATCAACCCATGTTATATACAGTAATTGTTAATGTGACAATAAAAAAGTATTTAAACAAAACAAATATACCAAACTCTTAAGTAAATTCAACAAGAATGTGTCCATAGTATACGGATGCCCCACTCGCACTATCATTTTCTATGTTCAGTGGACCGTGAAATTGGGGTCAAAACTCTAATTTGGCATTAAAATTAGAAAGATCATATCATAGAGAACATGTGTACTAAGTTTCAAGTTGATTGGACTTCAACTTCATCAAAAACTACCATGACAAAAAACTTTAACCTGAAGCGGGACAGACGGACGGACGAACGGACGGACGAACGAACGGACGCACAGACCAGAAAACATAATGCCCCTACTACTATCGTAGGTGGGGCCTAAAAAGAGAGGAATTCCATAAAAACTGACATAAATCAAACGTTAGACTTTATCAACTAACGGAACGAATGGAAAACAACTGTCATAGTCATGACATGATACAAAATCGAGGGTATCAATAGACTTCTAACAGGAAACAATTCCATTCATAAAAGTGAGTACAAAAATTCAGAACTGCCAGTCTAATAAAGGAGATCCGAATATAGAACCATTTTGGTCAAATGAGTAACTGTTTTGTTCTTAACATTCTTGTGTTATATTTTCCTTCCAAAATCCCTCTTTGTGACCCTTAGAGCGGATGGCGCTCATTTTGTTTTCACGAGCCTGTTCCCTTTTCGGTCTCACTCTGTGCCATATTACTAATAAAACTGAAACCTTAATAAAAGTATCCGAAAATGAAAAAATACAAAACAAACCCCAAAAAAGACCCCAAAAAACCCTAATAAATACTTATGAAATAGAATAAAAAAACTGTATTTTCCCCCATAAATTTTCATGTGACGCTAATACAAACATGAAAGCTGACGTAAATCTATGATACTGCGAAGCACTGGTACCTTTTCAGAAAGATTAACATTGTTGCTCTTGTTGATAGTTACATAAACTGACGTGGTCATTTTTATTGAGGATAGAGATATTATAACAAAGGAATAGGGAAATCGCAGAAAGAGGAACCTAATTTGAGAAGAGTATCAAAATATTTAGTTTACTATTATGCACAATTAAGTAATGATCTTTAGATAGCACAGTTTTCGTGCTTAATATTTTTCATATAGATGTTGGTCTTTCGGATCGTTGAAGGGCAAACAGTGAAACAATTTTGAATTTAATTAACTTCTAATATACAGTTGTATATGATAGGTTATAAATTACCTTTTGTTTGGCATTGTGACATGAAATGTGTTGTTTTAGTTACAGGCAATATGGACATAGTATAAACAAACGAGCAGTATACAGTCCAGGAAGATGCAGTTTCTATATATTGGTTCAGATAACAGGTAAGTTTTGAAACAAGTTATTTTGAAGGTCGTACGATAACTTCCGAACGTCATTTGGTCTCAGGTGGAAAGTTGTCTCATTGGCAATCGTACCACAACTTCTTATACTAAGAACTGATATTTTAAATTGTAAGGAGTAAGGAGTAACGAGTAGTTGAAATATAATATTCAAACAGATGCATGTCCACTGTTAATGGATTTTTGATCAATGCAATATATACTTTAAAATGCCATTCCGGATTAATAAAGATTCATCATACAAATTTGAAAAAGAAATATTGATTTATTTTTTTTTTTTGATAAAATGACATTTACAAATTAAAATATTCATTTGTATTTTTAAAGCTAACGCAACACCGTTTAGTATCAACGCAAATGATAAATTCAAACCAAAGGATTGACTAAAGGGTTTGAAATATGTCCCTTAGACCTTTCCCGCCCGGCAGTAAAACCCTTGCATGGAAGTGAGTCCTTTTAATTACGCGAAATGTAAAAATACGTCTGGTCGGAATGATTTCGTTAAATCCGATGCCTGATGTAAAGTTGGGGCAACGCTTTCAGTGCGTTAAAGAGCCCAAGCGACAATTTTCTTAGGGGTCCCTAGGTAGCCTGTTGAAAGGTAGATCTTTATCCCCATCAACATACCCTCATTTCCTAGTGGCATTCCAAATTACCGTCCTTAATTTGTTTTACCTTGCAAAACTTACTGATTGTATAATTGTATAAATTGTTAATTTGCTTTCGTCCTGTATATGAACTGAAATATTTGCAACTGGACTTCAACCAAGCAATACTAGGCAATCAATCATGTGATAAGTTGAAGTGTGTACGATTAATTGCTTTCAATTGGGTTTGTAAATGAAGTGATGCTGATAGTCCCAATATTGATAGGTGATATACTGATTAGAAGATGTAAATGTAACAAATGATTTTTCGGAATTGGAACAACGTAATTTTATGAATACTTTGTTTAGTAACCTTATTATACAGGTCACAATTTCCTTACTTCCTTTGAAATTATGCAATTCCACATATACGAATATAAAAAAAAAATAATTTGCTTACAATTTTTGCTTCTTTCTGACAATTAAAAGTTGCACTTTATTACGATAAATACATAGCATTTTTTTGTTTAGAAGAAAGATGCAGTTCACACATACAACATTGATGCTATTCCAGCTATTTATGGTCCAGAGCATATGTAAGTAATCAATAGTTTTAACATATTTGAATGTAGATTTTTAAATTATATTCTATATGAATATAACTTAATGTGAATAGAACCGACGAGTAGTATCGGTTGTTCTGTTCAGACCATTGAGGTACTCTCAAATGATTGATGTATTTAACATTCTAAATGTTTGATATCGAGAATACCTGATGAAGGTTATCCCAGAAAGTTTTCTGATGTTTTAAATATTCTTTTGAATTCTTTAACAAACTGTATTCCAAAGAGAGTAGTTCTCCTTTGACAGTTAACATTTGTCTATCCTTTATAATACACTACTACATAATCTTTATTAAACCTGATTATTTTCTGTTCAATAAAACTGTCTTTTGATAATTCTGTGTGTAACAATATGAGTGACCCCTTTTAGTCTAAAAATTTACTAAATATTATACAGGTATGTAAAGAAAAAATCTTCAAGATACCAAATTTATAATTTTGTAATTAGTTTTGCTTTTCATTTTGGTAATACATGTATTTCTGTATTTGTTATGGTAATAAATTGTTATCCAGGTAATTGATGTTGCGATTTGAATAAGCAATTCCCTCTTATTGCAAATGTGTTCCACCATTGCAACAAAACCCTTGCTTGTGGCTGTCTACAAGGCCGTAACTTCCATTGAGGCAAGTGAGGCAATTGCCTCACTGAAGTTTCGACACTGATTTTTTGTTTGTTTGTTGGTGTATGGTAATTAAATACGAAATATAGTTATTTGTTTTTTCTGTCTCAACCTTAATTTCTTCTATAACTTGAGTCACATCGTTCCTTTTAAATTGTTCTTCCCGGATATAACTCACGATCTCGTCGGGTTTCTCGATTACATTAACCTAGTAACGGTAATCATCATGGATCTCTGGTTAAAAACAGGCTCTTCCAGAAAAAGGAAATGCAATGCTGAAGGTGAGGAAGGCATAGTTCTAGTAAACTAACTGATGTTGTTTGTGATTACAACAGGTGTTAAGAGTTCGAGTATTAAATATATTTTCATTGGAACTAATCCAAAAACTATAAATAGACTGACAAATCAAGTACTGGGGCACCCGCACGGGAGCAGTCCTTTCACCGTTTTTTTCCAACTTTATTCGTTCTCTTTACAGATAAACAAAATATAAATAATATGAAACCTGAATGGATTAGTTTTTATCCATGTTTCTTTTACCTTAAATTTTTAAGAACATCCCGTAATCCAATTCTGACATTATTGAGGGACGGTAGGACCTTTAAAACGGGATTTCGTGTTTTCTAATTCGGGACTACGAAATTTCGTGTCTTTTAATTCAGGATTTCAGGATGGGACCCCCTCCTTCCCCCCCTCATTATTCGATTCTCGATCTAAAATATCAGTGACGAGTGTTTGCTATGAACGTTCTTTTTCTGCCCTGAGACGACTGAAAACGTGGGAAAGAGCATACATGAGTGGCGAGAGACTGTGCGGTCTTGCCATGCTCCATGTTCATCGCGATAAGGATGTCAGGAGACCAAATATTCTGAAACGATTTGACGAAACCGGCCATAAAAAAATGGGCAAACTCCAATTTGAATAACAATTGCTACTGAGTCGATGTTTGTTCTGTATTCTGGCGGCAGACTACTCAAATTGATATTTGGATGTTTATCTGACATATAAATTTAGACAAAGTTGTTAAAAATTTGGTGTTAGTGCATGTCTTTAAATATGAAAAATATATAAAAAGTTTCCAAAAATAAAAACGATGTCAAGCTCTCTGGAAATGTCCAGAATGCAGGATTTTACACCATCTATCCCAGACCCCTGTCAAAGTTTTTTGCCTCGCTTCGCTCGGCGATCAGTTGTGCCTCGTTAAAATAATATGCATAGTCACGACCTTGGTCTATGATATACAGACCCAACAAAACACATCTTGGAAGATATAAACCATCTGAACTTGTATGGAAAAGTCAGCTGCAATAATTCAAGTATGATCTCCTATGTCGTTGCCATCAAATTAAGCGTAAACCACTGTTAATTATCCCCGGAAAAACTTACACTTCAATGGGTGATCATGTCATGGAATGTTCCTACAAAATATTGGTTACAAAAGGAAGAAATATTCTGGAATCACTATTTCCACTTGAAGAAATATAACAGTATTCGTTCCTGACGGAATAAATGATATAGAAATTATTTTCGGACAAAACAGATAATATAGCATTGTTTATAACAAAGTTTCCAGATGAACATTTGTTAGGAGGAACAAATATACGTTGACAACCGTCTGTAACATGCGCAAAATAACTCTTACAACACTAAAGTATTTCACACGTATAATAACCGATACATTAATCTCTGTGCGTTAATCTCCAACATAAGAGTTTGAAGTAGACCTTATATACAGTGGAGATCACTTCTAACCTCTCATTAAATCTGTCAGAATCTGTCAGGAGAACTGTTCTAGGACAGTACGTAGAACTGTCAGCCTGACACCTTTTAGTCAGTTCTAGCTAGAACAGTTCTAACCTAGAACTGATTTGGTCAGTTCTACCTAGAACTGATTTGGACAGTTCTACCTAGAACTGATCCTGACAGTTCTACCCTAGAACAGTTTTAGACAGTTCTACCTAAAAATTTGGTCAGTTCTACTTCTAGAACAGTTCTACGGTTAGAATTGATTACAAATTGAAATTCTACGGTTAGAATTGATTTATAAATTATACGGCTAGAATTGATTTATAAATTATACGGCTAGAATTGATTTATAAATTCTACGGCTAGAATTGATTTATAAGTTTGAAGAACTCTTTGTCTAAATATAAAGGCTTCGGCAAAATAGCGATTAATATTATAGAGTTTTGCTATTTTGACGGTTTTATTTCAGATTTTAATCAAGAGAACATGTATTCTGCATGTATGTGCCTGTTCCAAGTCAGGAGCCTGTAATTCAGTGATTTTCTTTTGTTGATGTGTTACATAAATTATTTGTTTTTCGTTCATTTTTTGTACATAAATTAGGCCGTTAGTATTAGGGGCGGGGCATTATTATTTGAATTGTTTTACATTTGTCATTCCGGGAGTCAGGATGGCTCGTTTCACATAACAAAATTATCTGACCTCATTAACCAAATGTAATAACTTGTTTCCCAATCCACTATTACATGTATTATAAATAAATATGTTTTTAAATTAAACTTAAACTATTTGCTCTTCATCATGTAAATCTATATACATTTAGCCGCACACTGCAGTAATCCAGTTATATTTTTAGGCAAGGATGTATTGTACAAATGACAGCAATTATATTGGAAAACAATGACTTCAAAATTTTGTTTGCACTCAATTTATAGTACTAGCATGTCCTCTTTTTATTCAAAATATTGAGTCGTAAACAAATGCGATATCTGTTTACAAGTAGTTTTCATACCCCGAAAGGAACTGTTTAACACAAATCTTTTGACCGCATCAATCTAAACTGACATTATTTGCTCTTTTTTTCTGCAAACCTATATAGCTGCACAGTAATCAGTTATAATTTTAGGTCAAGAAGGACTGTAATATACTACAAGTTACAGCAATATTGGAAAACAATGACAATAAAATTTTGTTCGCATCAATTTATAGTGCCAGCATGTCCTCTGTTTATTCAAAATATTGAATCGTAAACAAATATCAGTAGTTTTCATACTTTAGACTGAGTCGTGTAATAAAATCTTTGACCTCATCAACCAAAATTGACCACATTTGCTTTTGTAAATCTATATAGCTGCACAGTAATTCAGTTATAATTTTAGGTCAAGAGGGACTGTAGCATACAAATAACTGCAATATTGGAAATCAATGACCACAAATTTTTTTCGCATCAATTGAGAGTGCCAGCATTTCCTATTTTTATTCAAAATATCGCATCAGAAACAAATATCAGTAGTTTTCATATCTCAGACTGACTCATGTAACAAAATTATTTGTCTGCATCAATCAAAACTGACCATATTTGACAGCATCAACCAAAACTGACCATATTTGACCGCATCAACCAAAACTGACCATATTTGCTCTTTTTTATGTAACTCTTATAGTCGCATAGTAAATCTGTAATATTTTTATGCAAGGATGGATTGTATAATACAAATGATAGAAATATTGGAACACAATGCTACCTAATTTCGTTTGCATCAATTTAGAGTGTCAGCATGTCCTCTTTTATTCAAAATATTGCATCATAAACAAATATCAGTAGTTTTCATACCACAGACTGACTGGTATAACAAAATTATTTGTCTGCATCAACCAAAACTGACCATATTTGCACTTTATTATGTACATGATGTAAATCTTAATAGCCGCAAAGTAAATCACTTATATTTTTATATCAGGATGGATTGTTTAATATAAATGAAAGCAATATTGGAAAACAATGACTACAAAATTATGCTCGCATCAGTTTATAGTGCCAGCATGTCCTCTTTTATTCAAAATTTTGAATCGTAAACTAATTTCAGTAGTTTTGATATCTCAGACTGACTCATATAACAAAATTATTTGTCCGCATCAACCAAAACTGGCCATATTTGACAGCATCAACCAAAACTGACCATATGTGACAGCATCAACCAAAACTGACCAAATTTAACTGATTTTTATAGTTCGTTCTTATGTTGTACTGTTATATCACTGTCCCAGGTTAGGGGGAGGGTTGGGATCCCGCTAACATGTTTAACCCCGCCACATTATGTATGTATGTGCGTGTCCCAAGTCAGGAGCCTGTAATTCTGTGGTTGTCGTTTGTTTATGTGTTATATATTTGTTTTTCGTTCATTTTTTGTACATAAATAAGGCCGTTAGTTTTCTCGTTTGAATTGTTTTACATTGTCATTTCGGGGCCTTTTATAGCTGACTATGCGGTATGGGCTTTGCTCATTGTTGAAGGCCGTACAGTGACCTATAGTTGTTAATTTCTGTGTCATTTTGGTCTCTTGTGGACAGTTGTCTCATTGGCAATCATACCACATCTTCTTTTTTATATTTACACTTTATTATGTAAATCTTAATATATATATATATATATAAACTAGAACTGATTTGGTCAGTTCTACCTAGAACTGATTTGGACAGTTCTACCTAGAACTGATCCTGACAGTTCTACCCTAGAACAGTTTTAGACAGTTCTACCAGATATATAAATATATGTCAGTTCTACTTCTAGAACGACCAAATGTTCTGGTTAGATTGACTTACAAATTGAAATTCTACGGTTAGAATTGATTACAAATGAAATTATACGGCTAGAATTGATTTATAAATTATACGGCTAGAATTGATTTATAAATTCTACGGCTAGAATTGATTTATAAGTTTGAAGAACTCTTTGTCTAAATATAAAGGCTTCGGCAAAATAGCGATTAATATTATAGAGTTTTGCTATTTTGACGGTTTTATTTCAGATTTTAATCAAGAGAACATGTATATCTGCATGTATGTGCCTGTTCCAAGTCAGGAGCCTGTAATTCAGTGATTTTCTTTTGTTGATGTGTTACATAAATTATTTGTTTTCGTTCATTTTTGTACATAAATTAGGCCGTTAGTATTAGGGGAGGGGCATTATTATTTGAATTGTTTTACATTTGTCATTCCGGGAGTCAGGATGGCTCGTTTCACATAACAAAATTATCTGACCTCATTAACCAAATGTAATAACTTGTTTCCCAATCCACTATTACATGTATTATAAATAAATATGTTTTTAAATTAAACTTAAACTATTTGCTCTTCATCATGTAAATCTATATACATTTAGCCGCACACTGCAGTAATCCAGTTATATTTTTAGGCAAGGATGTATTGTACAAATGACAGCAATTATATTGGAAAACAATGACTTCAAAATTTTGTTTGCACTCAATTTATAGTACTAGCATGTCCTCTTTTTATTCAAAATATTGAGTCGTAAACAAATGCGATATCTGTTTACAAGTAGTTTTCATACCCCGAACGGAACTGTTTAACACAAATCTTTTGACCGCATCAATCTAAACTGACATTATTTGCTCTTTTTTTCTGCAAACCTATATAGCTGCACAGTAATTCAGTTATAATTTTAGGTCAAGAAGGACTGTAATATACTACAAGTTACAGCAATATTGGAAAACAATGACAATAAAATTTTGTTCGCATCAATTTATAGTGCCAGCATGTCCTCTTTTTATTCAAAATATTGAATCGTAAACAAATATCAGTAGTTTTCATACTTTAGACTGAGTCGTGTAATAAAATCTTTTGACCTCATCAACCAAAATTGACCACATTTGCTTTTTGTAAATCTATATAGCTGCACAGTAATTCAGTTATAATTTTAGGTCAAGAGGGACTGTAGCATACAAATAACTGCAATATTGGAAATCAATGACCACAAATTTTTTTTCGCATCAATTGAGAGTGCCAGCATTTCCTATTTTTATTCAAAATATCGCATCAGAAACAAATATCAGTAGTTTTCATATCTCAGACTGACTCATGTAACAAAATTATTTGTCTGCATCAATCAAAACTGACCATATTTGACAGCATCAACCAAAACTGACCATATTTGACCGCATCAACCAAAACTGACCATATTTGCTCTTTTTTATGTAACTCTTATAGTCGCATAGTAAATCTGTAATATTTTTATGCAAGGATGGATTGTATAATACAAATGATAGAAATATTGGAACACAATGCTACCTAATTTCGTTTGCATCAATTTAGAGTGTCAGCATGTCCTCTTTTTATTCAAAATATTGCATCATAAACAAATATCAGTAGTTTTCATACCACAGACTGACTGGTATAACAAAATTATTTGTCTGCATCAACCAAAACTGACCATATTTGCACTTTATTATGTACATGATGTAAATCTTAATAGCCGCAAAGTAAATCACTTATATTTTTATATCAGGATGGATTGTTTAATATAAATGAAAGCAATATTGGAAAACAATGACTACAAAATTATGCTCGCATCAGTTTATAGTGCCAGCATGTCCTCTTTTTATTCAAAATTTTGAATCGTAAACTAATTTCAGTAGTTTTGATATCTCAGACTGACTCATATAACAAAATTATTTGTCCGCATCAACCAAAACTGGCCATATTTGACAGCATCAACCAAAACTGACCATATGTGACAGCATCAACCAAAACTGACCAAATTTAACTGATTTTTATAGTTCGTTCTTATGTTGTACTGTTATATCACTGTCCCAGGTTAGGGGAGGTTGGGATCCGCTAACATGTTTAACCCCGCCACATTATGTATGTATGTGCGTGTCCCAAGTCAGGAGCCTGTAATTCTGTGGTTGTCGTTTGTTTATGTGTTATATATTTGTTTTCGTTCATTTTTGTACATAAATAAGGCCGTTAGTTTTCTCGTTTGAATTGTTTTACATTGTCATTTCGGGGCCTTTTATAGCTGACTATGCGGTATGGGCTTTGCTCATTGTTGAAGGCCGTACAGTGACCTATAGTTGTTAATTTCTGTGTCATTTTGGTCTCTTGTGGACAGTTGTCTCATTGGCAATCATACCACATCTTCTTTTTTATATTTACACTTTATTATGTAAATCTTAATATATATATATATATAGCCGCATAGTAAATCACTTATAGTTACATATCACGATGGATTGTATAATTCAAATGACAGCAATATTGGAAAACTTTCCACATCAATTTAGAGTACCAGCATGTCCTCTTTTTATCATGTTTATTCAAAATATTGAATCGTAAACAAATTTCAGTAGTTTCAATATATCAGACTGATTCGTTTTAACAAAATTATTTGACCGCATCAACCAAAACTGAACATATTTACACTTTATCAAATAAATATATATGGCCTCATTGTAAACCAATAATATTTCTATGTCAGGACGGATCGTATGATAAAGATGACACCAACTTTGGAACACAATGTATACCATATCTAAAAATTTTGTCCACATCAATTTAGCGTGCCATTATTTCCTCTCTGTATCCATAATAATGAACCGTCACTAAAGTGACTTTTTGAGTCAGTAGTTCGTGATGGTTTGTTTTTTAAACAAAACTATTTAACGGCATCATCCAACACTCACATGACTGATTCATATACTTTATTTTAAAATGAGAAGTACATGTATGAGAAGTTCTCTTCTTGGAATAGTATACTGTTAATATAATTTGAAGCAGGCAAAGAAAAATGATTGATTTTGTTTGTAGCCTAACGTCCAGTGGCAAATGTTTCATTCATGTTCAGATCGATATATTTTTCTGACGTTCCAGACTCCCAGATATCATTTATAATCGTTATGGATAACTCTGGCTAAATTGACGAGATGGTGCAAATGTACGTTATACAACACTTTTTTCATTAATATCCCATAATTCATCCACTGTACAATTTTCGTTTGAACATTTGTCAAAACAGAATCTTAAATCATGAATGTGTAAATCCAAGGCAAACAAGGTAAATTACGATTAAAATTCCATGAATTAAATGCAGAGTTATATTAGGACGAGCCTGTTAAAAACGGGCAACGAAGAAACGTAAACAATGATGTTTATATGCAATCTTATAAAAATATTTCTCCGATGAGTTGGATAACCTTTCTATCCACTTCGATATTTGTACATGTAACTTTTGATCAGTAAAAAATATAGAAAATCTGCTATTATATAGTAAAGTAATTGGAACTGATTTTTTTCTTCTAAATTCTAAAGTGCCCTTACTGCAGTGACGTCATTTAGAACTGTTCTACAGTCCTGACTGATTTAGTCAGTTCTGCTGACAGTTCTACCTAGAACAGTTTTAGACAGTTCTACCCCAGAACTGATCCTGACAGTTCTACCTAGAACTGATTTAGTCAGTTCTACCTAGAACTGATTCTGACAGTTCTACTTAGAACAGTTCTAGGGTAGAACTGTTCTAGGTAGAACTGTTCTAGGACAGGTTAGAACACGGTTCTATGACAGATTATTCTGACAGTTCTAATGAGAGGTTAGAAGTGATCTCCACTGTATGTAAGTGTCTTAATTGTATTGACCTTACTGAACGCAAACTTTGTCTACTGATAAAGCTGCACTCGCGATTTTTCATTAATATCAGATCAGTTACGAAGGGGTAAAGCAACTACAAAAAGATATGTAACATGAGGAAGAATGTATGGTAAAATGTGATAAAAAAAAAAAGCCCTGTAAAATGCGATAGGCAATATTAGGTAGAAAGTCCGGTAAAATGCGATAATATTAAAAATCGTATTCGAAAATCTTTTAAATGGGATAAACAGAATAGGTATATATGAACTAGGTTATTGCGTGAACATTCCTTTATGTATAAATGTCAAAAGTGCACTCAGAATTGGTTGTACTGGTTAATTACACATGAATAATAACCAGAAATATGACAAGATGTAATTCTCTTCCATTCTAATTTTTCCTGCCTAATAAGTTTGAAAAACACATGAATGAATCCTTGGTTACGTTAACAATTCATATTTTATTTGGATACTAGTTACTTTGTGATCTTTGGACAAAACAGGTTATGGTTTTACCGTTTGAATGGTTTTACACTAGTACTTTTGGGGCCCTTTATAGCTTGTTGTTCGGTGTGAGCCAAGGCTCCGTGTTGAAGGCCGTACATTGACCTATAATGGTTTACTTTTATAAATTGTTATTTGGATGGAGAGTTGTCTCATTGGCACTCACACCACATCTTCCTATATCTATGGATGTTAATAAATTGATTTTTTCTCTGCCATTTTAAACAAATGTTTGTTGCATCATCATGTAGTATGTTGATTTCGAAACTGATTAAAAGTAACTACCCCCGAAATTGGCCAGTTGTTCTTAGTTTGATATGATATAACTATATATTTAAAATCATTAGCTATGAATTTTGATTTTGTTTTGTAAATATTTTAGTTTTCCCTATTTTTACCATGTTTTCGTTTTATCAAACTTTCAACAAATTAGAGTGTTCAAAGTGCAAAAAAGAGTAATGTTAATACATACGACTGTATGAAAATAAACTGTTATTTTATATCTCGAAACGATAAAATAAAGATGCAAATAATAATAATCTCCAAGCTACCATACATCATGTACTGTGCCACAACCCTTGATTCATCCGACCAAGAAATGCATCACCTAACTGACAATATAGAGGAAAGATATATGAAAGTTGAAAATGCAAAAAAAATGTAGTTTAACATTATTGGACTGAATTATTGGGTATAGTGAAAGCTCTGTATAGGCATTAACTCGACTATCTAACTGTAAGACTTTGAAATACAAAAACGGACAAGTAGGGCCCCGGGTCATACATCTGCCAAAACAATACATACTGCGTTAAAAGAGAACAAAGTCAAATAGCCCTGAAACAATAACAAAAATTTGCAATTTACATATATCCCAAATTGTCAAAACTTGATCATATACAATCTGTACAAAATCAACTACTGCGCTAAAAAGTGTCGGATGAGTCAGGATTATGAGCAGTTGGCGGAACTTGAGTCAACAAACATGTCCTGCTTTCACTCCTCTAAATCAAGATTTATTTAAAAGAATTTATATGTCTAACCACGTGTTATCCGATGAAGAAAGTCTGTCATAAAGTTGTCGCATGTTTAGACGTGTATGATAAAATTAAAAATTTGATGTGGCGGCATTGTAATAAACATTATCATCCTTTACGTTAGACAAAATAGGTGATCTGAAAGCTACACCATCTACATGCCACTATACATGATGTACTGTGTTACAGCCATAGATAAAGCCGACGAGGAAAGGCATTACATCGGCCACCGAAAGCTATATTTTTATGTAGCCTAGGTGGTCGATTGGTCTAGGGCGCTGGACACAGTGCAGGCGGTGTTGCCATGATGTCACAGACGCAAGGATTCGAATCCCGCTGAGGCAAGAGCAAAAATTTGCTAACGCAAATTTGCAGATCTAACATTGTTGGGCTAAATTTGAGACGAATTATATATATACATGTATACATATACCTCCATCTGGTAATCATTTTACATTTATATTTTAAACTAGATTCAAGTCAAGATTATGGTCTTTGTAAAGTATATGATACTGGTGACAACCTTCCAGAGATCATTGATGGACACAGACAGTGTATAAAAACTGAACTGAGCACCTTCTGCATTGAATGGAATTGTCCAGAACCAGAATGTGACGACCCCGAAAAACCAGAGACAGGATGCCCCTTCTGTCAAGGTATGTTTAGTGCATAAAATTTATCATGAGGTGCATGTTAAAAAACCTGTCGACTAGCTGTTCGACTTTGCTATAAACTTTACTTATCCACAGAAATATGTTAACATAATTCATATAACATTATTCCTTTTAGTTTAATACTTATTCGAATATTCTTCCGTATACAAGAAAGCATATGTAGTCATCGCAGAATGCGAGACATAGGTATTTTCATCCGATGACAAAGACGGTGTAAACTATTTATTTTAATCATTATAATCCAAAAAAAGAAGAGCTTGATAGTCCATATCTTGTTTACAAAATCCTTATGATTTGAAGTGTTTAACTAGCCTATGTCCGTGTTCTAAATGTTAACTTTGGACGGCGGCCACATGTGGAGCAGGATTTTGGTGGGGTTCGTGTTGCTCAGTCTTGAGTATTTTATGTTGTATTTGGTGCACAGTCGACTTATGAGTTTGAATGTCCCTTTGGTATCTTTCGACTCTCTTTGATGCTGTACCTGGTCTGTAAAATCTTGGCAAGGCGTATATATATTATAAGAATAAGAAGATGTGGTATGATTGCCAATGAGACAACTATCCACCAGAGACCAAAAGTTATAGAGGTTAACAACTAAGTTACCGTTACGGCATTCAACAATTCAACAATGAGAAAACCCATACAACATAATCAGCTATAAAAGGATACGAAATGACAAATGTAAAAATATTCAAACGAGAAAACTAACGGCCTGGTTTGTGTACAAAACAATGAACGAAAACAAGTATTATACATGGCAACAAACGACAACCACTGAGTTGCAGGCTCCTGACTTGGGATAGACACATACAGAAAGTGGCGGGTTGAACTAGTTTGCTGGCGCCAAATCCGCTCCTTACCTGGGACAGTGGTGTAACAGTACAATATAAGCACAAACTATAAAAAGCAGTTGAAAAGGGCTTAACTCATCAGATCTATACGTCAGACAGGGTTCAACTAACTTATACAGCATTTCATATTTCATTGATCACAAAAACATTTGTGAATGGGTAGGTTTATTTCACTCGCTATAAGTAACAAATAAACTTTATATGATCTATAGAAGTATTACAAGGTGTAGATGTTCGTCTGACAAGATTCACATGGCCTTCACACAATTTTATGGTTCATTTATCAACACAAAGTTAAGTCTGTTACTGTGTTTTACTTTTAAGTAGTGAGTCAAATATATTTGATCTGTTGATTCATTGTAGTTTCCACATTACCGTCTAACGGGTATTATGTCAACTATATTAGAAACTAAAGGCATTGTAAGGGGTACGCTTCTGTCTGGCAACCTTAACCTCATTCTTACTTATTACATATACTTCTATACTTATGTTAATGTGTGTAAGTTGTATATCTGTTCACCTATGCGTGACTTTTATAGACTCGACATATATACTTGGACATATCCGTGCGAAAAACAGAACTTTATCAAAATTTAAAAATAAATTAAAAAAGAGTTTTACAGTAGGTAATAAAACAGTTCCTAGTTACTATGCATTTGGTCCAATAAACCTCAATATTATTTTAACGCAATTTAGATGTTCAGCTTCATTCCTTAATTTTGACCTCTTTCAAATAAATATTGTATCAGATCCATCTTGTCGCTGTGGTTGTCCCGCGAAGATTCTAATCATTTCTTCTTTAAATGTCCTTTATATACAAATTTACGTCACATTCTTAGTTGATTACAAGATGAGTCCTTGTGTTGGATCTAGAGATTTTAACATCGGGTAGTATAAATCTGACAAATAAGCAAAATGAAGAAATATTTAGAAATGTTTTTGATTATATAAAAAAGACCAAAAGGTTCCTTCTTTAATCATGTGTATAAGCTGAATGTCGTGATCCACACACACACACACACACACACACACACATGCATATTTTTCTCCCTTTTCCTATCTTTCCTTTTCTATACTGTTTCTAAATATGTCATTTAAAATACAGATGTTTGATTATATATTGTGTAATAATAAATTTGATATTTGCGTGCTATGAAATTCTATTGTCTAATATTGTATCTTAGGAGAAGGCGATCTAAGTTGGACTAACTTGTGTCTAATCCTTTTTTTTTTGCAAATAACATATGTTTAAACTAATAGAGTCGACACGATTTAGAGCTGCCTTTGGATTGAGGTCTCATTGAGTTGTATCCCATATTTCCTTTTATTCATGTTTCTGCGTATCTACTATTGCTTTACAAGGCGTACAGCAAAACTGCAAGTTAAAGTCGATCCAAGTTGATAACATTAAGTGCACCAGATGCGCATTTCGACAATGTCTTTAGTGATGCTCCAGACCAAAATATTTGAAAATCCAAAACTTATTCAAAAATTGAAGAGATGATAAAACCAAAAAAAGGAAAAAAAGTATTGTCAAAGCCGGGCAATGAAATAAAGCTTTGAATAAAGGAGGCATATTCCTTAATTTTAAACATTTTGAATATTTTGTAACAGCAAATTTCAATAATTTTCGAAAATAGCGAAACTATAAACGAGGCAGCAACCACAAAAGTATATATATTTGCAAAAGCTCAAATGACAATTCTTGTTGTTTTAACTTTTAGCCTTTAAGCTATATTTATTAATGCATATCTACTGTTTGCATTTTAGGGACCTGCAGTTACGGCGGTAAAATTTACAAAGAGAGAGAAGCATTCCCCTGTGTGGACAAAGTCAATACCTGTCATTGTCTAGCAGATGGTGTCATTGGAACATCCTTCCAGAGATCATTGATGGACACAGACAGTGTATAAAAACTGAACTGAGCACCTTCTGCATTGAATGGAATTGTCCAGAACCAGAATGTGACGACCCCGAAAAACCAGAGACAGGATGCCCCTTCTGTCAAGGTATGTTTAGTGCATAAAATTTATCATGAGGTGCATGTTAAAAACCTGTCGACTAGCTGTTCGACTTGCTATAAACTTTACTTATCCACAGAAATATGTTAACATAATTCATATAACATTATTCCTTTTAGTTTAATACTTATTCGAATATTCTTCCGTATACAAGAAAGCATATGTAGTCATCGCAGAATGCGAGACATAGGTATTTTCATCCGATGACAAAGACGGTGTAAACTATTTATTTTAATCATTATAATCCAAAAAAAGAAGAGCTTGATAGTCCATATCTTGTTTACAAAATCCTTATGATTTGAAGTGTTTAACTAGCCTATGTCCGTGTTCTAAATGTTAACTTTGGACGGCGGCCACATGTGGAGCAGGATTTTGGTGGGGTTCGTGTTGCTCAGTCTTGAGTATTTTATGTTGTATTTGGTGCACAGTCGACTTATGAGTTTGAATGTCCCTTTGGTATCTTTCGACTCTCTTTTGATGCTGTACCTGGTCTGTAAAATCTTGGCAAGGCGTATATATATTATAAGAATAAGAAGATGTGGTATGATTGCCAATGAGACAACTATCCACCAGAGACCAA
This sequence comes from Mytilus coruscus, assembly GCA_017311375.1. NCBI lineage: Eukaryota > Metazoa > Mollusca > Bivalvia > Mytilida > Mytilidae > Mytilus > Mytilus coruscus. The sequence goes on from CM029596.1 coordinate 40,449,181, forward strand.
AAGTTATAGAGGTTAACAACTAAGTTACCGTTACGGCATTCAACAATTCAACAATGAGAAAAACCCATACAACATAATCAGCTATAAAAGGATACGAAATGACAAATGTAAAAATATTCAAACGAGAAAACTAACGGCCTGGTTTGTGTACAAAACAATGAACGAAAAACAAGTATTATACATGGCAACAAACGACAACCACTGAGTTGCAGGCTCCTGACTTGGGATAGACACATACAGAAAGTGGCGGGGTTGAACTAGTTTGCTGGCGCCAAATCCGCTCCTTACCTGGGACAGTGGTGTAACAGTACAATATAAGCACAAACTATAAAAAGCAGTTGAAAAGGGCTTAACTCATCAGATCTATACGTCAGACAGGGTTCAACTAACTTATACAGCATTTCATATTTCATTGATCACAAAAACTTTGTGAATGGGTAGGTTTATTTCACTCGCTATAAGTAACAAATAAACTTTATATGATCTATAGAAGTATTACAAGGTGTAGATGTTCGTCTGACAAGATTCACATGGCCTTCACACAATTTTATGGTTCATTTATCAACACAAAGTTAAGTCTGTTACTGTGTTTTACTTTTAAGTAGTGAGTCAAATATATTTGATCTGTTGATTCATTGTAGTTTCCACATTACCGTCTAACGGGTATTATGTCAACTATATTAGAAACTAAAGGCATTGTAAGGGGTACGCTTCTGTCTGGCAACCTTAACCTCATTCTTACTTATTACATATACTTCTATACTTATGTTAATGTGTGTAAGTTGTATATCTGTTCACCTATGCGTGACTTTTATAGACTCGACATATATACTTGGACATATCCGTGCGAAAAACAGAACTTTATCAAAATTTAAAAATAAATTAAAAAAGAGTTTTACAGTAGGTAATAAAACAGTTCCTAGTTACTATGCATTTGGTCCAATAAACCTCAATATTATTTTAACGCAATTTAGATGTTCAGCTTCATTCCTTAATTTTGACCTCTTTCAAATAAATATTGTATCAGATCCATCTTGTCGCTGTGGTTGTCCCGCGAAGATTCTAATCATTTCTTCTTTAAATGTCCTTTATATACAAATTTACGTCACATTCTTAGTTGATTACAAGATGAGTCCTTGTGTTGGATCTAGAGATTTTAACATCGGGTAGTATAAATCTGACAAATAAGCAAAATGAAGAAATATTTAGAAATGTTTTTGATTATATAAAAAAGACCAAAAGGTTCCTTCTTTAATCATGTGTATAAGCTGAATGTCGTGATCCACACACACACACACACACACACACACACATGCATATTTTTTCTCCCTTTTTCCTATCTTTCCTTTTTCTATACTGTTTCTAAATATGTCATTTAAAATACAGATGTTTGATTATATATTGTGTAATAATAAATTTGATATTTGCGTGCTATGAAATTCTATTGTCTAATATTGTATCTTAGGAGAAGGCGATCTAAGTTGGACTAACTTGTGTCTAATCCTTTTTTTTTGCAAATAACATATGTTTAAACTAATAGAGTCGACACGATTTAGAGCTGCCTTTGGATTGAGGTCTCATTGAGTTGTATCCCATATTTCCTTTTATTCATGTTTCTGCGTATCTACTATTGCTTTACAAGGCGTACAGCAAAACTGCAAGTTAAAGTCGATCCAAGTTGATAACATTAAGTGCACCAGATGCGCATTTCGACAATGTCTTTAGTGATGCTCCAGACCAAAATATTTGAAAATCCAAAACTTATTCAAAAATTGAAGAGATGATAAAACCAAAAAAAGGAAAAAAAGTATTGTCAAAGCCGGGCAATGAAATAAAGCTTTGAATAAAGGAGGCATATTCCTTAATTTTAAACATTTTGAATATTTTGTAACAGCAAATTTCAATAATTTTCGAAAATAGCGAAACTATAAACGAGGCAGCAACCACAAAAGTATATATATTTGCAAAAGCTCAAATGACAATTTTGTTGTTTTAACTTTTAGCCTTTAAGCTATATTTATTAATGCATATCTACTGTTTGCATTTTAGGGACCTGCAGTTACGGCGGTAAAATTTACAAAGAGAGAGAAGCATTCCCCTGTGTGGACAAAGTCAATACCTGTCATTGTCTAGCAGATGGTGTCATTGGAACATCCTTAATTGCAGTAAATCCAGAATATATGTGTACTACATGGTTAGATAAATTATCATAAGCTTAACTGATGTTTTCTTGTTTATTTTAAAGAAAAATAATCAATAATAATGGCATAACATCACCCAGCATTTTTTGTTGCTCATGAGACAACCGAAAAATAATGAATATTGTATGTTCCAACTCCCTCAGGCAAAGTTGACCTTAGATGGATTTGGCTATTCTTTTATGTCCTTTTTCTTCAAATAGCTCTTCATACGTTTCTGGTCTTATACATCAATGACTTTCAAAATTTTTGGCATTGGACGTTTCTGATGAAGGTGAATCACGAAAAGGGACGCATTACAATTATTTAGTGTTAATTTCATTTTATAAAGGAATACTTTGTCGGTTTCAAACAACTAGGAGATCATTAATTTTATTGATTGTCTATGGGTCATGATTTCGAAATTTACAATTAATAATTCATGGGAAATACATAATTTCAATGAAAAAATTTAATTCATCAATGTGCTATGACACTCGTTACTGAACTGTATGGCTTTTTGAGATATCGTCATGATCGCATCGGAAGCCATATATTTAAAAACTGTGATTAGAAAAAATTTACATGCCATTTTAAGAATTTTTAAGTTGTGTTTTTTCCGTAACAACGACGTACATATATGTAAATATCACTGAAATCATTAGGCTTCACAATGCAAACTTCCTTAAAATCAAACCGAGAGTTACCAGATACTCATAAAGATACGCATTGAGAATAATATGATAACTTTACATTTTTTATTCAAACAAATTAACTTGAACAACTCTTTAAGGGTGCAATATTAAAGAGATTCTTTAATTTGACACTAAATAGCAATGCATTCGAGGCAACATTTGTTCTTGACGGGTTGTAATTCAGTTCCAGAAGGACATTCTATGAATGGACAATCTACCGTATTGCATCCGGCTCTTGTTGGACGGTCCTCTGGGTTTCCGCCTTCATAGCACCAACAAAAATAACATGGATCCAACCATAACTCTCTTCCAAACTGAATATATTCATATTTTCCTTTAAACTCTGTCCAGCAATATTCAATGACAGGGTCAGCATGTATTGCGTGTGTTGTGATCGTTATAACTAACAGATGTAGAAGCTTCATTTTCCTTTAAAAAATGACAAAAAAGTATAAGGCAGATGATTCTTAAAAGGATCTGCATAAGGTAATATTTTGTAATTCTATTAGGACTTCTTATCGCAAAACTTATCTGCAAATTTTAATGATGAATTCGTTCAAATTTTCCTTATATTTTGTTCAAACTTCGTTATATCACATCGAAAAATACAGGGTTATAGGCACTGTCATGACCGAAAACACATTACTTGTCTAAATGCGTATTAGGGGCAATACAGTTGGTACCGTTAAAGCTATGAAGGTCAATATTGCTACCAAATTTTAGGAAATAATAATGATTGATGATTCCAACTGGCGTCAAACTTGGCTGCCACTGACACAAAAATTTTAAAACTTCATAAATTATTCACATAAAAACAATTACTAGTATATTTAGAGTAAATGGTACCATTAATTATCTTCTCTTAATTATGAGTTTGTTGCCGAAACCACCCTTTAGCATAGTTGCCAATGATACAAAAAAAATTAATTAAAAAATCTTTAAAATAATCCTACCAACCATTATTAATGATCCTTTGAAAGATTTCTGATGGAAAACCATGATAATAAAGGTAAAAATTCTTTCATTAGTCAATTGGTTGCCAACGAAACGGTTGAAACAATTTCCAAATATGTCATTTAAAATACAGATGTTTGATTATATATTGTGTAATAATAAATTTGATATTTGCGTGCTATGAAATTCTATTGTCTAATATTGTATCTTAGGAGAAGGCGATCTAAGTTGGACTAACTTGTGTCTAATCCTTTTTTTTGCAAATAACATATGTTTAAACTAATAGAGTCGACACGATTTAGAGCTGTCTTTGGATTGAGGTCTCATTGAGTTGTATCCCATATTTCCTTTTATTCATGTTTCTGCGTATCTACTATTGCTTTACAAGGCGTACAGCAAAACTGCAAGTTAAAGTCGATCCAAGTTGATAACATTAAGTGCACCAGATGCGCATTTCGACAATGTCTTTAGTGATGCTCCAGACCAAAATATTTGAAAATCCAAAACTTATTCAAAAATTGAAGAGATGATAAAACCAAAAAAAGGAAAAAAAGTATTGTCAAAGCCGGGCAATGAAATAAAGCTTTGAATAAAGGAGGCATATTCCTTAATTTTAAACATTTTGAATATTTTGTAACAGCAAATTTCAATAATTTTCGAAAATAGCGAAACTATAAACGAGGCAGCAACCACAAAAGTATATATATTTGCAAAAGCTCAAATGACAATTCTTGTTGTTTTAACTTTTAGCCTTTAAGCTATATTTATTAATGCATATCTACTGTTTGCATTTTAGGGACCTGCAGTTACGGCGGTAAAATTTACAAAGAGAGAGAAGCATTCCCCTGTGTGGACAAAGTCAATACCTGTCATTGTCTAGCAGATGGTGTCATTGGAACATCCTTAATTGCAGTAAATCCAGAATATATGTGTACTACATGGTTAGATAAATTATCATAAGCTTAACTGATGTTTTCTTGTTTATTTTAAAGAAAAATAATCAATAATAATGGCATAACATCACCCAGCATTTTTTGTTGCTCATGAGACAACCGAAAAATAATGAATATTGTATGTTCCAACTCCCTCAGGCAAAGTTGACCTTAGATGGATTTGGCTATTCTTTTATGTCCTTTTTCTTCAAATAGCTCTTCATACGTTTCTGGTCTTATACATCAATGACTTTCAAAATTTTTGGCATTGGACGTTTCTGATGAAGGTGAATCACGAAAAGCGGGACGCATTACAATTATTTAGTGTTAATTTCATTTTATAAAGGAATACTTTGTCGGTTTCAAACAACTAGGAGATCATTAATTTTTATTGATTGTCTATGGGTCATGATTTCGAAATTTACAATTAATAATTCATGGGAAATACATAATTTCAATGAAAAAATTTAATTCATCAATGTGCTATGACACTCGTTACTGAACTGTATGGCTTTTTGAGATATCGTCATGATCGCATCGGAAGCCATATATTTAAAAACTGTGATTAGAAAAAATTTACATGCCATTTTAAGAATTTTTAAGTTGTGTTTTTTCCGTAACAACGACGTACATATATGTAAATATCACTGAAATCATTAGGCTTCACAATGCAAACTTCCTTAAAATCAAACCGAGAGTTACCAGATACTCATAAAGATACGCATTGAGAATAATATGATAACTTTACATTTTTTATTCAAACAAATTAACTTGAACAACTCTTTAAGGGTGCAATATTAAAGAGATTCTTTAATTTGACACTAAATAGCAATGCATTCGAGGCAACATTTGTTCTTGACGGGTTGTAATTCAGTTCCAGAAGGACATTCTATGAATGGACAATCTACCGTATTGCATCCGGCTCTTGTTGGACGGTCCTCTGGGTTTCCGCCTTCATAGCACCAACAAAAATAACATGGATCCAACCATAACTCTCTTCCAAACTGAATATATTCATATTTTCCTTTAAACTCTGTCCAGCAATATTCAATGACAGGGTCAGCATGTATTGCGTGTGTTGTGATCGTTATAACTAACAGATGTAGAAGCTTCATTTTCCTTTAAAAAATGACAAAAAAGTATAAGGCAGATGATTCTTAAAAGGATCTGCATAAGGTAATATTTTGTAATTCTATTAGGACTTCTTATCGCAAAACTTATCTGCAAATTTTAATGATGAATTCGTTCAAATTTTCATTATATTTTGTTCAAACTTCGTTATATCACATCGAAAATACAGGGTTATAGGCACTGTCATGACCGAAAACACATTACTTGTCTAAATGCGTATTAGGGGCAATACAGTTGGTACCGTTAAAGCTATGAAGGTCAATATTGCTACCAAATTTTAGGAAATAATAATGATTGATGATTCCAACTGGCGTCAAACTTGGCTGCCACTGACACAAAAATTTTAAAACTTCATAAATTATTCACATAAAAACAATTACTAGTATATTTAGAGTAAATGGTACCATTAATTATCTTCTCTTAATTATGAGTTTGTTGCCGAAACCACCCTTTAGCATAGTTGCCAATGATACAAAAAAAAAATTAATTAAAAAAAATCTTTAAAAATAATCCTACCAACCATTATTAATGATCCTTTGAAAGATTTCTGATGGAAAACCATGATAATAAAGGTAAAAAATTCTTTCATTAGTCAATTGGTTGCCAACGAAACGGTTGAAACAATTTCCCCTATATTGGTTCCACTCACAGAGTTGCAAACTGGAAATTGAATATTACACATTCTATGTACTATAATAGACCACATGAAACATGTTTCACATTTGTAAATATTCTCATACAGTAAAAATGCTATAAGACGCTCCATATTGCTATTGAAGGAATTTTGATACAAAATTTCAATTTTTACATTTTTTGTCAGATTTTGAAACGAAGGAGGTCGCTTAAAAAGACAAAACATAGCAACATAGCTTTGCCTGCAACATAATTTTGGTTTGGATAATCGATGTGCTTCTTACTTATTTCTTATACATGAGATAAATACTCAAAATTTGACAAAAATTGCGGTATTTGTCTATCTATGGGCATTAATATTTTGGTGATATATTAAGAATTAAGTCATATTATTGTTAGAACTTTAATATACACACACTGGGTTGTAATATTGGTGTAATATGGCTAGTTGTAAAGCTTGAAAGATGTGTTGAAAATGGCCCTGGTGTAAAATAACGCCAGGGGAAATATATCCTATAACCCTTTTGATACAATCATGATTTTGTTAAAGGCATGTGGTTAATAACTACATATCTGATCGTGAACAGTCACAAGTGGGTCTTAGACCAAAGTCATGTTAAATTTTACTGTCTACCTCTAGAGGACATTATTTTACATTACTGATATTCAGGTCAATTCTGTTATATAGCTGGCATTAGTGTTATGCATAAATGCAAGGAGAGAAATATAGGCTCCTTTTATCCTTTAATATAAAGGATACAATTTCAAATACTTTCGATGTTCCATTCATTCCACGCTAAAGATAATCAGGTTTGATGGGATTTAAAGTCTTGCAGTAACCCTTATATAACAAAAAGGATTCTGTATGATTGACAATGAGACGAGGATGGAAACAACTATAATACGTCACCGAACGGTGAACAATTCAACTTGACAGGGAAAAACCAACGGCCTGATTTTCACTTAAACAAATATGGCACACAACAACCTACAAAACCCTCTGACAGTGCTGTAACAGCACAATACAAGGACAATGCTGTAACAGCACAATACAAGGACAGTGCTGTAACAGCACAATACAAGGACAGTGCTGTAACAGCACAATACAAGAACAAACTAAAAAGAAACGGAAAGGCGTTGACTCACTATATAGACACGAAACACAGCAGAAAACTGCCCCAAAAAAAAACAAACAAAAACAAACCACAAAGTACCGAACTAAGAGTACTCGGAATTCCTGAAAGATCGTTCAAAGCCCATTTCGATTAATATATAAACCATGTTTTATCATTTTTTCAATACTGCCAGGAAAATTCAAGTCTCACTGAATACTGTAGTAAATTTGAGAATGGAAACGGGGAATGTCTCAAAGAGACAACAACCCGACCAAAGAGCAGAAAACAGCCCAAGGCCACCAATGGGTCTTCAACACAGCGAGAAAATCCCGCACCCCAGCTGGCCCCTAAACAAAAATGTGTACTAGTTCAGAAAAAAATGGACGTTACACTAAACTCCGAAAAATATAGATGAACCAAAATAAAAAAAACATACAAGACTAACAAAAGCCATAGGCTCCTGACTTGGGACAAGCGCAAGAATGCGACGGGGTTAAACATGTTTTGTGAGATCTCAGTCCTCCCCCTATGCCTCTAGCAAATGTAGAATAAACAAACACATAGCAATGCGCAATACGCAGTAGAATTTAACCCTATCATTTTTAAAATTAAAAAAAAGTTGATGACGTATACTTTTCTTGTTCAAAAGGATATCCGTCTCGTCAATGTCATTCTCCTTGCCAACCAGATGTGGTCTAATGTTCACAATGATGGCTCTGTAACATTAGTTTTCTTGCACGAATATTGTATACATATTGCTTTATTTGGCCGTGATTGTGGTATATTAATAGTAAAAATATTAAAGTCATACCTTGAATTACATAGATTTCTCCAACTTCGATGATATCAAAAGAAATGAAAATTTAGTACAAGTTATGAATATCAAATGTACATATAATTACATATCTATAGACATAATTATTGGTTATTACGAATTATATTTTATTTATATCTTGTTATGTAATCATTTATGATGAAGTTACTCATATATAATTTTACTGACTTTTTTATATTGCTTGAATGCATAAATGTCAAGTTGCTGAATATTTCTGATATTTTCATATTTCAACATAACCGCTTAATGTCCCGCCTAAATATTACAAATTGTTTTAAAATGGAATTTTCTAAGCACTTTTACGTTTCATTAAATGGTATCAATTTTGTCTCATGATGAACCATACAATAAACAATAAAGATGATATATCAAAGAATGTGTTTCACAAAATATCATTGTGAAAATAATAAATTGAAATAAATTTGACACTATAGACAATAGACAGTGCAAATATTTATCCTTGCCTTAAAATAGAATGAATTTATTATGTACAACAGTCATCTTCTTATTAACATACTATATAACAAAATATTAATTTTCAGTCCACCCCGCGCGGAAGTAGTCAAGAAGACATTATTATTTTTTCAGGGGTTGACAGGATACACGTAATCGTTATAAATTTTAACTTCATGGTTCTTATGCAAGCAAATTTAATGAACAATGATTTTATACAGTTGTTTTATTGTTTTCACCTTACATAGGGCTTTATTTCTGATCTTATTTCTGTGTACACAATTCTGAATCTACATATTTCACCTTTATCAATATTAGGAAATCCGTATGGACGATTCCATATACCATTATGTTTTAGGGGTTTTTAGCTTCAGTGTCGATTTGGTGTATAGTATTGAGTTTTGTCTGCGAGAAATAAATCATTTTTCTGATAGACTATTTAACTAAATTCAAAACCAATATAAATATAGTTAACATATATATTTTATTTAACTGAGTAAATTGATCGGAATGTGAATGACACATAGACCTAAAATTCTTTTTGGTCTATCCCAGTCATGACATTTGCGCGGGAATTTCTTCCATTGACATTGTAATATAATTTACTTTGGATTATAGTTATATTTTGATGTGATAGGATTTAATGTGATATTATTTGTCTCTTCTTCTATAGTAAATAGTTTGACGTCAGGTTTGTACACATGAAGTCTCTAGTCTCGTCAGATCGGAAGTATAGATGTACTCATTCTCAATTTTATTCTGCATATCCCACCCCTTCCCTACGTCACCCTGCTCAGTCGCTCCGTAATTCTCGTATCGCGGCTTTGAGACGAAACCAGGCATTATCAGCAACGTCATAACTCGCGTCATAATGTGTGAGGAGTCGTTATCAAGCTTGCTTTCGTCTAGCGTAAAAATGTCTTAGGCCAAGTTAGGGAGGTGAAAAAGCCAGTAAGAACGATAAACAGGTAAGCAACTGTCTTAGGCCAAGTTAGGGAGGTGAAAAAGCCAGTATTAGGACGATAAACAGATAAGCAGGTTTTCTTCGTATAGATACCTTAAAATATCACCCACTGTGACCGAGGACACAATTTGATTCATTTTAGCTCATTAGCTGCGCTAGTCCGAGATTACTCTGACGTCCAACGGCTGTTTTGCCAGACAAGCTGGGGCCGTGGGACGTCAGAGCTCGTCCATATCAAAAGTGGATATTTGCCCGTCAAAATAGATGCGCTGCTTCGTCGCTTCTGGTGCCAACGGACGGCCTTGGAATTATATAAATCGGGTATCAATTTGTTCATTTTCATTTATCTCTTCATTTATGTAAGTTTCACCTACCTGCCACCCTTTATTTTCTCATATTTAGACAGTTTTCAGTGACCCACCGATTCTGGCATTTTAACTTTCATTTTGAAAGATGGTCATGTGATCACGAGAAAAAAGTAAAGCACAATGGACTATGGGAAATGATGTTTGCATATGACCCTAGGTCAATATGAATATATAATCTAACACCTCGCTCATTTACGATGCAAGCAATGTAAATATCCGAGAGCTTCCGAATGTTATCGTGGTTGGCACTAAATGCCTAATATCGATCTCCTGTAAAGGAGGTGAAAAATCGTGGTTGGCTACTAAATGTTAAATATCGATCTCCTATAAAGGAGGTGTAAAAAGTATAAATATTTGCATATGTGAGTCTCGAGGTCGCGAAATCTCTCGTAACTTGACGTCTATTTGAAAACAAAAGTAAAATGTCTGAATCGATGGGTCACTGTGAAAACTGTCTAAATATGAAAAATAAAGGGTGGCAGGTAGGTGAAACTTACATAAATGAAGAGATAAATGAAAATGAACAAATTGATACCCGATTTATATAATTCAAGGCCGTCCGTTGGCACCAGAAGCGACGAAGCAGCGCATCTATTTTGGACGGGCAAATATCCACTTTTGATATGGATGAGCTCTGACGTCCACGGCCCCAGCTTGTCTGGCAAACAGCCGTTGGACGTCAGAGTAATCTCGACTATAGCTGCGCTCACTCGCCAAAAAGGTTCATTGCGGCTCATTGGTATAACTAAGAAAATAAAATGAATGTTGCGAAACATGATATACAAAAATAAGGTAGTCATTTGAGGTACAACCTCTCAAAACAAAAGATTGTAGAATGTAAAAACACAAAATAATAAAGAAGAAAGACAGAAAATGGCGGCCTAAAATATGGCAACATTAATTTAATGGTCTTTTTCAAGGATATCATTACTTCTTTGTCGGTATTTTTTTTGTACCACTGATGATGGAATATCAGTTCCGCGGGTACCATACGCTTATTAGCCGGTGCTTAGGTAAACCATACTTTCAAGTTCATAAATTATGTGATTGTAATCAGACTGAGGTTTTAACTCCATTAGATGATATTCCACGATTTTTTTTTGTGCCTTATCAAATAAAGGCCATATTTGTTTCGCATCACGATGCTAAGCTATTAGTTTCATACAATATAAATGCCATTTTGAGTCTTTTAAGTAACACAAGTTAGTTCTGATTAGTTTCGTAATGATGTTGCTTAGATTCTGTTGGCTGAAATGAGTTAAAGAATTCGGGATGTCTCACGGAAAGGAGATGAAGAAATTATACAAGGAATATAAGGATCTGGATTGAATAAACTAACAGTATGGGTATTCGATACCCGGTCGATGAATCATATTGGTATAGGATTGCGTCGGATACACATCGTTGGGTAAACGATGATTGAAAATTTTATTATAACGTTTTCTTATAGTATACGGGTTAGAAAATATGTGTCTAGAACGTGCACTTAAGTAAGTACAACAAAACAACAGCAATGTATTTGTGTAACCTTCGAAACACTGTTAATTCAAAGCATCTTTAGCTTACGACGAAGCCGAGAGTATCACTTTCACCGGAAACAATTCAATTCACCAGAGATAGTAAACTATTTCTAAATAAACGGTATCGCGCCAGTCTAAATAAATCATAACCACCTTAGGTCTGATGAGGGTTTTTACTATTGTATGTTTTATTCTATTTTCACAGTCTAAGCTAATTCGTGACCCTAAGAACGGATGGTGCTCATCTTTGCTTCACGAGCGCTGTTCCCTGTTACGACCACTGGGTGTCATATAAATATATAAAAATAATAATAACGCAGCTTAAACACAAATAATAGTATCCGAAAAAAAAAACAAAACAAACTGATGACTACTTATGAAATAGAAATAGAAACTCCCTTTTTCCCCTAAATTCACACAAACACAAAACCAAAAGATGACGTTGACGTAATTTGTGATACTGCGAAGAAATGTTAAACTTGTGATCTTGAGGCTTTCGCACCTTTTAGATTGTTTGCTTTCCGAACTATTGGTCTCGAGGTAACTCGACATGTGCCGCGTGAACAAAAATCGTTAAAAATATATATATACAAGTAGTAATACAATAATGTTGAAGATTGTTTCATGATACGCCTTCCAAATAAAACATTTGAGACGAATGCGAGAACAAGAAGATTCACCAAATTATTTTACAGCCTTTATTCAATTTAAGATCGCATTTTAAAATTCAAACCTATCGACAAAAGTAACCAAAAGACATCTGGTGGTAGCAAATAGTCTTCAAAAATAGACAGACCTACCGAATTAGACTATTTACCGGATTTGTAATAACATAAGCAACACGACGGGTGCCACATGTGGAGCAGGATCTGCTTACACTTCCGGAACACCTGAGATCACCCCCAGTTTTTGGTGGCGTTCGTGTTGTTTAGTCTTTAGTTTTCTATGTTGTGTCTTCTGTACTATTATTTGTCTGTTTGTCTTTTTATTGTTAGCCATGGCGTTGTCAGTTTATTTTCAATCTATGAGTTTGACTGTCCGTCTGGTATCTTTCGTCCCTCTTCTATACAATGTGTTAATACATGAAAAGTTTAACACTGATAATAGTGACAGTATGCTGAATTAATCACTCGTTCTTTGTTTCCGTTAGTCTGTCAGTGTGTCTGTCTGTCCGCAGGCACTTCTTTGTCGTACAAGAAGTTAATTTTGCGTCCACCGTTTGCCATAATTTTCAAAATGTGAAGGAATCCTTAAATAATAGGTTTATTTTTTGAATGCAACATAGCAAGATATTTTATACATTTACCGCAATATATTTTTCATTAAAATACCTAACCATGACAGGCATTATATATAAAACAACCATAAATTGTCTAGTCATTTTGTAAAATGACTGAAATTTTGAAACAAACTTCAACAAATTGCCTGTTCAGTTTTAGGTAATTTGAAGAAAAGAGATAGCATTGAGATACATGTGACCAACAACACAATATCTTGCAAAGAAAATAACTAATGGTTTGGCCTTGAATGGTAAAACCCAGGATATATGGGTTTAGGGGAGGGTTTGGCGCCAAGAAAGATGTTTAACCCCGGTACATTCTGTATGTGCCTGTCCCAAGTCAGGAGCCTGTAATTCAGAGGTTGTCGTTTGTTGCTGTATATCATATTTTTTTTTCGTTTATTTTTTGTTTTCGTTTTCTCGTTTGAATTGTTTTACTTTTGACATATTGGTGCCTTTTAAAGCTTGCTATGCGGTATGAAGTTTGCTCATTGTTGAAGGCTGTAGGGTGACCTATAGTTGTTAACTTCTATGTCTTTTGGTCTCTGGTGGAGAGTTGTCTCATTGGCAAACATACAACATCTTCTTATTTTTTATATTAGCACTTATTCATGAATATGTGATCTTAAAAGCAAAATATTCATCGATCGGGTCTTGAATACACATACTGTCAATTAACTCAATTAGGATTCTGATCATCCGTATGTAATTTCTTCTCCCCTTCCTGACGTGTTACCAATTTTATGAAGCATTTAAACAAACAGAATCTTAGTCACATCATTAGCTACCAAACTGTACAAAGGAGGGTTACATTGTAAGTAATGATTTCAAGATGGTGGGTTTATCGACTGATACTAAAAGCTTCGCACCGAGATGGGAATACCATTACGATTATTAAAAACCATTTGATAGTAAATATGCAGTAAAAGCTAACAATATGTACAGATTGAAAGTACCAGAAACAAATAATACCCACAACGGGACATACAAATTTATGTCATCATGACCACTACGAATGTTAATGCATAGTCGGAGACGCTAACCCTGTCAACGCACCACGTCTCGCTTCTTTAAGGGTTCATGCGATAACATCGGTTTTCGTGTGTTACCTTGATTTGTCTCTTCCCAATTTATTTACGAGATTTGAACTTTGGTAAACTACTGTCGCCTTATAATTAATTTATGTCTCCTATAAACAATATAAAGTATAAAGTAAACAAGAGGCTCAAAGGAACCTGTATCTCACGACGGGTGCCAGATGTGGAGCATGATCTGCTTACCCTATCGGAGCACCTGAGATCGCCCCCAGTTTTGGTGGGGTTCGTGTTACTCAGTCTTTAGTTTTCTATGTTGTGTTTTGTGTACTGTTGTTTGTCTGAATGTCTTTTTCTTCTTTAGCCACGGCGTTGTCAGTTTATTTTTGACTTATGAGTTTGAATGTCCCTTTGGTATCTTTCGCCTCTCTTTTTCAATGGCAACCAATCCCATAAGATGCCGACTGATGATTACGGCCGATTTGACTTATTTTAGAATAGGTCTTATTTTGGTGAGAATTTTTGTTATTACAGTTTCTCTCTATCTACTATAGTTTCTGCAAATACAAAAAGGGGTAAAAGTTTACAGAAATTATATTGCTGATCATTTTTGCTATTTACAGTTTATCTAATTTTACTATAGTGTCCGCAAAAACAAAAAAAAAAATGACTCAATGTTGACTTTGGCGATAATGTTGCCGTAGCACGCGAGATAACCTGACACAAGTAAACCAATAATTTCAGAGAAGATCTGTGTTCACGTTAACGGATGACGGAGGCCAAGTAATGAGAATAGCGAATTTAAACAAGGTGTGTAATAAATCATGTCCAAATACGTCGAGTATCAAAATAAAGAAAAGATATGAGGACATGTATTTTCCTCTTTCCTTTATTTTCAACAAAACTATGATTTAATAACCTTAGATCTGCCATAACACGCATCTTTGTGACTAGGAATCAAAATCAATTACTTATCACTCACTATTTCACAAGCTTCGTATCCGCTTAACCGTAAAACACTGTGTATGTATTTCAAGAAGTATTTTTTAAAGTTTTCTTAGCTAAGATGCAGTCAGTCGTTAATTGGCACACGATGATTGTGAAAACAATTGTGCCTACATGTTTAATATAAAGGCTTATTAACTACCTTTATAACAAAAAGAATATTTACTGGTTCATGGCGGACGGAAGTGTTTATTTGAAAACTTAATTTACTACAGGGGTTGGCACGAAACACATAGTCATACATATAAATTAAACTTGTATCGCTGAACTGATGTTTTGTTGCGAAATTCTTGACTTTACCCTTTTGTTTTGTGTGGGACACCCGGAAATCGGAACGTTCGATTTATATAATCCGGAATTTCGGCTTACACTAATGACAGGACCGATGAAAGAACACTGGCAGGACCAAATGAAAATGCTAATAACTTTTTTACTTCTCAAAGGATTTAATAAAATATGATAAGATTTCATCATTTAATATATAAATATAGGAAAAATACAGATTTTTTTTTATTAAAAGCTTGCGAAAACGTGACCTGACCAACGTTGTCAATGACCTGACCAACATCGACAACGACAGGACCAAATGAAAATGCTAATAACTTTTTTAATTTCTTAAAGGATTTATCTCAAATTTGAAATATAATAACATTTGCGAAAACGTGACCTGACCAACGTTGACAATGTCCTGACCAACATCGACCATGACAGGACCAAATGAAAATGCTAATTACTTTTCTTATTTCTCAAAGGATTTATCTACGAGAAGAGCATACATACAGGTTCTCATAAACCACCTTGCATATCAAAATCATATTATTCAGAAATGCAGCTTATGTGTTCCTGTTCTAATTTTGAGTTTGTGCTTTTATCCAAAAGCAAAGTAGCGAAACATATTTTAACAAAATCATTTGGTAATCCATATAACATGTACAAATAGTGTCCCCTCAATAAGAGTATAGCCGGGTAAAATGGCTTTCCGGCTAAATGGAAATCAAGAAGGAATATTTCGCTCCTTAAAGTTTTATTTTATATAGCCGGGTAAAATGGCTTTCCGGCTACATGGAAATCAAGAAGGAATATTTCGCTCCTTAAAGTTTTATTTTAGCAGTCCGGCAAGACCGAACAACAAACTCCCAACCAAATGTAATGTAACATACAAACAATAACAATATATATAAGCACAAGCAATTAAAGGATTAAGAAAATTAACATATGCCAAATAGAAATAACAATAGATTAAAAGAGTAATTAGTGTCCGACACGTATTTGTAAGTTATTGTCCAAACTGTCACAGAGAATAAATAATTAAATAAATAGAATAAATGCATTTAAGACCTTTGTCCAAGATTATGACACATAATCCGTGTAAAACACTTATGTCTAAATTTACGACAAAGTCCAGAATTATAAAATAAATGCAAAACCTAAATATACATTAAAACAATTGAATTAATAAAATGTTGTTTAAAAACTATTTTCACACTGCACAGTCCAAATAGTCCGGTCATATATTCCCGCGGCCCCTGAAGACACGACCCGGGTCTTAATGTTCATCTGAAATTGTTCCGAAA
The DNA here is from genome assembly GCA_017311375.1 of Mytilus coruscus. Taxonomy (NCBI): domain Eukaryota; kingdom Metazoa; phylum Mollusca; class Bivalvia; order Mytilida; family Mytilidae; genus Mytilus; species Mytilus coruscus. The sequence goes on from CM029596.1 coordinate 40,465,850, forward strand.
GTTTCTTCTGTGGTTGTGGCGTCCTCTGTAACGATAGTTTTGGTTTGGATGATTATCATCTCTTGTATTATTTCGAAAATTGTCCACTTCGTCTTCTAGTTTAGTGATTCGATCACGCATATGTTCTTTGTCGCGTTGTAATTGGTTTTGCTGGTCGATTGCTTCACATCTTTGATCGTAAATCCGAAAAATAGCTTCTTCAAGATCAGTAATGCGTTCCCGTAATTTTTCCATATCTTTTTTATCATCTGCACCTTGTTTTTGAAGTTTTTCTAGATTGATAACAACACTGGTATGCTTTTGATTTAACTCTTTAAACTTCTTCTCATAGTGTACACTTTTGGTTTTAAATTTTACTCTCTCTGAATTCACTCGGTCGTGCCTGGGTCTAACGTTATCTATAAATTCCCTATTATAATCTAAGGTTGGAAAGAAGTCCATCAGTTCAATAGTATTGAGTTCCGCACAAGGAAAAACCTGACATAGCTTTCTGTTCTTTGAATTTTATCATTCTTTCTGCGTCACGACGTAATTTCGATTTGGATTTAACTTTAACAACTTTCACGTCCAGAATTATAAAATAAATGCAAAACTTAAATATACATTAAAACAATTGAATTAATAAAATGTTGTTTAAAAACTATTTTCACACTGCACAGTCCAAATAGTCCGGTCATAACAGTCTTGAACAGAAAAACCAAATATTGAATAACCGACACTTCAAATTTTGAGTATTTAGTACTGGTCTGATATTCAGGATGACTGCACTGTGGAACATAGAACACTATGTAAAAAAAACATAGGATTCCTTTTTTTTTAATTTTATCTTTGTCTTGATGTGATGCTTTATCAACCGAAGTTGTCTTACTGAAATCTTGAACATACATTCATTCATGATAGTATTTTATTGAAACTGAAACAATGTTAAATATTTTAATGCAAACTCATGCAGTCATGATGTCTCATCAATTATAACATAAATAGTTTTAAATAGTATCATTGATCAGTTGGTAGACAAGATGGGCAACATTTTCCGTCGAGGTATGTCAGTTCGAGGCCGTCGTCACAACTCCATGTCGGACAGTCTACAGTATTACATCCTGCTTCCTTGGAGTTTTCATAGCACCAACAAAAAAGGCAGGGGTTCAACCATACTGTATCACCATATGTTATCTCCACTTCTTTGTCCTTAAATGTCGTTGTACATGTTCCTTCTTCTGAACTTACAACATTCAAGTAAGTGAAGATCACAGCAAGGGTAAACAAAACAATCTTTAGAGCCATTCCTGTAAAAAAAAAAAAACAAAAAACAAAAAACAAAATAAGGATATCATAGTACAGGTCTGTTAACCCTGTAGCGTATACGTATACTTTAAAAAATATTTACTTTTACCAAGGTTTTTGTTGATATTTTGATAGAACTGAATAACTTGGATAGTTTCAGAGTAAAACCCTGGAGGATGTAGATAGTTTGATGGATCTGAAAAATGTAGATAATTTTAAAGACCTGGAAGATATAGATAGTTTCAGTCGTGGATACTGTGATACTTTGAAAGACCTAGGCGATATGGATACTTTGATAAACCTGGACGATGTGGATAGTTTTAGTTGTGGATACTAGTACTTTGATAGAACTGGAAGTTGTGTATAGTTTAAGTCGTGGACACTTTGAAAGACCTGGAAGATGTAGATAGTTTTAGTCGTAGATATTTGGATAGACATGGAAGTTATGTATAGTTTTAGTTGTGGACACTTTGATAGACCTGAAAGATGTAGATAGTTTCAGTCGTTGACACTTTGATAGACCTGGAAATGTGTATAGTTTTAGTCGTGGACACTTTGATAGACCATGAAGACGTGGATACTTTGATAGACCTAGAAGTTGTGTGTAGTTTTAGTGGTGGACACTTTGATAGACCTGGAAGATGTAGATAGTTTCAGTCATGGATACTTTTATAGACCTGGAGAATGTAGATAGTTTCAGTCGTGGATACTTTTATAAGTCGTGGATACTTTTATAGACTTTGCGGATGTGGATAGTTTCGTGGAAACTTTGATAGACCTGGAAGAGGTAGATAGTTTCATGGATACTTTGATAGACCTGAACGATGAAGATTGTTTCAGACCATGATACTTTAATAGACCGTTAAGATAAAATTAGATAGTTTCAATCGTAGATACTTTAATAGACATGACAGATATAGACAGTTTCAGTCGTGGATACTTTGATAGACATAAAAGATGTTTTCTGACCTGGATAATTTGATAGACTAAAAGCATGTAGATAGTTTCAGTTGTAAATACTTTGATAAACCTGGAATTTTTTTCGAAGATGCAGATGGTAACATTCACAAATAACTTGATAGACATGTACATTAAAGAAGTATATAGTTTCAGTCGTGGAAACTTTGATAGTCTTGGAATATGTAAATAGTTTCAGTCGTGGATACTTTGATAGACCTGGAAGATGTAGATAGTTTCAGAGTAAACATCCTTATCCTTTCATATAGGATACAAGGAATAAAATACGACCCAATTTCGGCATATATATATAAAAATAAGATATAAATGACTTTATTTATGTGGATTTTTTGTTCGCAAAATAAAATTTGTCACGGACACTATATTTGTCTATCGAGAAAAATGATCGTAAAAGAATAATTAACGGTGGTCACGTATTTCGATCAGATCGCAAACAAATGCAAGTAAACTTTATGAAAAAATAGTTGGATAAGTGATAGTGGACAATATGTCCGTCAAAATGATTAATATTGCCCAATACCATTATGCACTAAAGTAAAGACAAAATGAAATATTTTGTTTAGAAAACTCAAAAGGCGACACATAAACCTATGCTAATCATTTTTGAAAAAACACGTTTTGAATTGTAACATTCCAATGTAATTTTTATCACGATATATTTGAAACTTAATCTAAATGTGTCAGATAGTTCAGCGAAATGTAAAGTGTTTTTCCTTGATAAGGTTCAGATTCTTTTTTTACAAGTAGGATTTTGTTAAATTCAAATCAAATTTAATCGTGAAATATCAATGCGTGACCAGACTTAATCATCAGAAGATTGGATTTCTTTTACCAATGGGTGTATACTTATAATTCATTTAGTTGAAGCGTGTGATTACTGGAAAAGTAAAATTGCACTTTATAAGTTTTAGGCGTCAGTATAGCGCTTTCCTGGATATACTTGATATTAATAATTGTACATAAAAAGTAATGCCATGGTCATTCAGAGAGGAAAAATAAACAGCAAATATTATCGAAAACTAAGCATGCGTGAAGCGAGAGGGGTTCTGTGGTCTTCCTTGAAAAATATTGAATGTGTCACAACAACATTTTTTTGCGCAAATGTTGTTATGCTGCTGGCATTTTACCTAATGTGAAGGCATAACGAGGAAAATAAACAAAACCTCGACTTCTCAATATCTGGTTTATATCAAACTAAGGAGATATGGAATTTGGAAAAGCATATAACTACTTTCGTTGATTCTCAAAATTTGTGATTTTATTTAATATAAAAAAACTCAGTTTTCCCGCAAATTGGACGTCGCTTGTGCATTTCTTATAGCATATTATACCTTTTTTTTCAATTTCTTTCAAATCCTCAAAGAGAATGGGGGTTTCTTCAAATTTGTGATTTTATAATTAACAACTATTTTTACCGCAAATTTGACACTGGGAATCAATTTGGAATTTCATATTATACCTATATTTCATTTGAAATCATATCATATTAAGATCTTTCTCATTTCGTTTTTTTTTTTTTCACAGCGTTAACCCCCAATTTTCACATGCCGAAAATTTAACATCCATAAAATCACTTTAGAATAGCATATCATATCTAGTTATCATTGCTCATCGAAATATTAGCACAAAAGATATTTCTTAAAATTTGTGTGTTGTTTTTAACAAACAGGAAGAGTTTTACTACATTTTTTTTCATTTTTTTAAAGAATCAACAAGGATCTTAGCTAACAACAAGATCAAACGACATTGAACCATTATACCACTTTTCCCAACAAAGTTAAACGAAATAGTCATGCAAGTCATGCAACTTATGTCTTTTGCTTTCTCAATTACAATTATCATATAATTACAAAATGATTTGGTGTTTTCTTGACCATCAAAAAGCAGTAACCGATAATACACATTCAAAAATATATAATTCATAAAGACATTCTAGTTTTTCCACGCTTTATGATTAAGCTAGTACAAAATAATTTTCAGAGCCTTTTGGACTGAACAGTAATATAGATCGATATTGTTCAGAGAATAGTTACTGTTTCATTTTGTTGTTTATAAAAAGAAAAAAATTCATGTTAGTTTACATTTTTAAAGTCCCTAAAATGTTGATAATCAATCTGACTTTTGTAAAAAAAAGGTAAACTTTTAAATTTAGATTTTTCTCAATAACTGATTAAAATGTTAACATTTTGACAGATAGGTTTCCATCTTTCGACATTATAATGGATTTACAAAAATATTTTAGAGTTGATTTGAATTTAAGTGCATTCACGGTCTGATGCCAGATCTTTCACGATCCGATCGCAATATTCGGCCACAGTTACTTATTCTTTCACGATATTTTTACGAATGACGTGCAAAGAAGCAGTATAAATACTACTTAAGAAAATAGCAGTTTACTCTGTGGTATATGGAAAGACAGCAATATATATTCTATGTTTCCGACTTCATATATTGTTTTTCTCCTGCAATTAATACCCGGCACTTGAAGCTTTTAGGTATTTAATCCAAATAGTTGTCTCTGATTTTTCATAGAGTGAATCGGCATAGTTTAAACGCGGACCGCGAAGATGACCCTATAATGAACTGTTACGCAAAAGAAATATTACCGCTTGCTCAACATGGAAGCGGGGTAGCAGAAGAATTTATCTGTACAAGTACAAATAAAGCAAAATTTATTTGTGTACCTGTTTTTGTACAATAGTTGGCCGATTGCATTGAATTGTCGGTAGAATTATTTATCACGTCGAAGTAGATTTCAAAGAATATGTTCCACAACTATTTAAAATGAAATACATAAGTTGATCTGCTAGATCGACGTACATGCAACACTGCAGTCACTTAGGCTAAAGATCATTAGACTGACAAAAAAAAGAAATAGTTTGAGTGATAATTAATTGATTGATTAATTGATTGATGGCTGATTAACGGCAAATATTACATTTATATTCAGAACGATAGCATGTAAATGTTATATAAATAACCTATATAGTTCTAGTCTTAAAAATTGCGTCGAATATTTTACGTGCTTGCTCACAAGGCACCAGTCGACATGTTTTTTTGGAAATAATATAGATAACTTACTGTGGTTCGTATTGCTGTGCTATTGATTCCGATTTATCTTTTGTTTTTGATAAAAATCAAATGAGTGGAATTATGTGATGAAGTTACAATTTATATACCGGGTATATAAGTGTAAGGAACATCTGTTCAGTATATACAGCGTGTCCAAATGTATTTACATAGCTAGGGACGTATATCTCCAAAGTTTTAAATTAATCAAACGATATCTAAATATCATTGCTGCGAGCTATATATATTTGTTTTCGAGTCAAAATGGCACCTGCTCACGTATTTCGATCAGATCGCAAACAAATGCAAGTAAACTTTATGAAAAATAGTTGGATAAGTGATAGTGGACAATATGTCCGTCAAAATGATTAATATTGCCCAATACCATTATGCACTAAAGTAAAGACAAAATGAAATATTTTGTTTAGAAAACTCAAAAGGCGACACATAAACCTATGCTAATCATTTTTGAAAAAACACGTTTTGAATTGTAACATTCCAATGTAATTTTTATCACGATATATTTGAAACTTAATCTAAATGTGTCAGATAGTTCAGCGAAATGTAAAGTGTTTTTCCTTGATAAGGTTCAGATTCTTTTTACAAGTAGGATTTTGTTAAATTCAAATCAAATTTAATCGTGAAATATCAATGCGTGACCAGACTTAATCATCAGAAGATTGGATTTCTTTTACCAATGGGTGTATACTTATAATTCATTTAGTTGAAGCGTGTGATTACTGGAAAAGTAAAATTGCACTTTATAAGTTTTAGGCGTCAGTATAGCGCTTTCCTGGATATACTTGATATTAATAATTGTACATAAAAGTAATGCCATGGTCATTCAGAGAGGAAAAATAAACAGCAAATATTATCGAAAACTAAGCATGCGTGAAGCGAGAGGGGTTCTGTGGTCTTCCTTGAAAAATATTGAATGTGTCACAACAACATTTTTTTGCGCAAATGTTGTTATGCTGCTGGCATTTTACCTAATGTGAAGGCATAACGAGGAAAATAAACAAAACCTCGACTTCTCAATATCTGGTTTATATCAAACTAAGGAGATATGGAATTTGGAAAAGCATATAACTACTTTCGTTGATTCTCAAAATTTGTGATTTTATTTAATATAAAAAAACTCAGTTTTCCCGCAAATTGGACGTCGCTTGTGCATTTCTTATAGCATATTATACCTTTTTTTTCAATTTCTTTCAAATCCTCAAAGAGAATGGGGGTTTCTTCAAATTTGTGATTTTATAATTAACAACTATTTTTACCGCAAATTTGACACTGGGAATCAATTTGGAATTTCATATTATACCTATATTTCATTTGAAATCATATCATATTAAGATCTTTCTCATTTCGTTTTTTTTTTTTTCACAGCGTTAACCCCCAATTTTCACATGCCGAAAATTTAACATCCATAAAATCACTTTAGAATAGCATATCATATCTAGTTATCATTGCTCATCGAAATATTAGCACAAAAGATATTTCTTAAAATTTGTGTGTTGTTTTAACAAACAGGAAGAGTTTTACTACATTTTTTTCATTTTTAAAGAATCAACAAGGATCTTAGCTAACAACAAGATCAAACGACATTGAACCATTATACCACTTTTCCCAACAAAGTTAAACGAAATAGTCATGCAAGTCATGCAACTTATGTCTTTTGCTTTCTCAATTACAATTATCATATAATTACAAAATGATTTGGTGTTTTCTTGACCATCAAAAGCAGTAACCGATAATACACATTCAAAATATATAATTCATAAAGACATTCTAGTTTTTCCACGCTTTATGATTAAGCTAGTACAAAATAATTTTCAGAGCCTTTTGGACTGAACAGTAATATAGATCGATATTGTTCAGAGAATAGTTACTGTTTCATTTTGTTGTTTATAAAAAGAAAAAAATTCATGTTAGTTTACATTTTTAAAGTCCCTAAAATGTTGATAATCAATCTGACTTTTGTAAAAAAAAGGTAAACTTTTAAATTTAGATTTTTCTCAATAACTGATTAAAATGTTAACATTTTGACAGATAGGTTTCCATCTTTTGACATTATAATGGATTTACAAAAATATTTTAGAGTTGATTTGAATTTAAGTGCATTCACGGTCTGATGCCAGATCTTTCACGATCCGATCGCAATATTCGGCCACAGTTACTTATTCTTTCACGATATTTTTTATCGTTAAACCGAATGACAGCCGTGCAAAGAAGCAGTATAAATACTACTTAAGAAAATAGCAGTTTGCTCTGTGGTATATGGAAAGACAGCAATATATATTCTATGTTTCCGACTTCATATATTGTTTTTCTCCTGCAATTAATACCCGGCACTTGAAGCTTTTAGGTATTTAATCCAAATAGTTGTCTCTGATTTTTCATAGAAATCGGCATAGTTTAAACGCGGACCGCGAAGATGACCCTATAATGAACTGTTACGCAAAAAGAAATATTACCGCTTGCTCAACATGGAAGCGGGGTAGCAGAAGAATTTATCTGTACAAGTACAAATAAAGCAAAAATTTATTTGTGTACCTGTTTTTGTACAATAGTTGGCCGATTGCATTGAATTGTCGGTAGAATTATTTATCACGTCGAAGTAGATTTCAAAGAATATGTTCCACAACTATATAAAAATGAAATACATAAGTTGATCTGCTAGATCGACGTACATGCAACACTGCAGTCACTTAGGCTAAAGATCATTAGACTGACAAAAAAAAGAAATAGTTTGAGTGATAATTAATTGATTGATTAATTGATTGATGGCTGATTAACGGCAAATATTACATTTATATTCAGAACGATAGCATGTAAATGTTATATAAATAACCTATATAGTTCTAGTCTTAAAAATTGCGTCGAATATTTTACGTGCTTGCTCACAAGGCACCAGTCGACATGTTTTTTTGGAAATAATATAGATAACTTACTGTGGTTCGTATTGCTGTGCTATTGATTCCGATTTATCTTTTGTTTTTGATAAAAATCAAATGAGTGGAATTATGTGATGAAGTTACAATTTATATACCGGGTATATAAGTGTAAGGAACATCTGTTCAGTATATACAGCGTGTCCAAATGTATTTACATAGCTAGGGGACGTATATCTCCAAAGTTTTAAATTAATCAAACGATATCTAAGTATCATTGCTGCGAGCTATATATATTTGTTTTCGAGTCAAAATGGCACCTGCAACGTAAACTTCTGTCATTTGCATCTGTTCTGGGGATTTTTTATTGAACATTTATTCAATGGGTAAACCTATTTCAAATGTTCCAAAATAAATTGGCGTTATCAGAGAAATTAATGAATTGTGGTGGATAAGAATGTAAGGTTTGAATAATAACATTTTAAATTAAAAAAAAAAAAAAAAAAAAAAAACAAGATATAACAACAAAATAGAAATATCATTAAAAAATTTAGAAATAATAAAATGTATTAAGAGGGAGATATATTAATGTCCATTATGTCGGGTGGAGGATTCTTCAACTGTAGAATTTCTTCTATAGTTGATAAAATTGCGACAACTCAATGCAAAGTTGTATATTGGTTCACCTTTAAAGACACAGATAAGCTCATCATAGATTTGATAGAATGGTTACAGTTTGCGGCGACTCCTTGAAAACGAGTTGTCGGAATTCCGAAAATCTTGCAGTGGTTCTTCTTTAGATGGGACATGCAGATGTATATACATATATTATACATATATATATTTTAATCTGATTTATTTTTTTTTTTTTTTTTTTTTTTTTTTTTTGGGGTCAATACTAAAAACATTTATAATTATATTTTTGGAGACGCTAGTCGACAAATCTCTCACTTAGAAAATTCATCTTCCTGTTATATTTACTGAGACATTTACGAATTTATTATCGCAAACCACATACCAGAACTCATTAATGATATTTGCAACGCCAAAAATCATCAGACTGCAAACATTTTTATTGCACTGATTCGATTGACCATCAATATTATTAAATGAATAGAATTGAAATTGGTAGTCGCTTTTTCTTCTTTCACATAAAATCCACGAATATTGTTTTATACCACAAAGGGGTAATGACCAGCGTAATTGATTATGTGTTCATTTCAAGATCTTTTGGGGGGTATTTGGGGGTTAAAATCGTGAAAAAGCCAGTTCGGATCGACCGTCCTTCACGACGTTTGGCTCTGAAATTTACGTGCCGTCATCATTTCCGTCATTGCACGTCTGCCCGGCAAAATTAAATTTTATTTTGTAGCAGATACCATGTAGAAGAATTACGGACATTTCAAGGCGAGATAACTCGTGTTACTTTTATATTCTGGTTCCCATCTTGTTCTCATCGTCTGGTGACCAGTAGATAAGAATAGATAACTCAACTAAACGATCACCCCGCCAATAGATGTCAATTTGACGTTATGCCTATAGGGTAAATTATGATATTAGCAGTTATACGATAATTCCGAACGCAATGGATTTAAGAAAGAAACCCCGCGTATACACTATACACAGATGAATGATGAAGAAATTGCCGATAGAAAAGAAATAATTAAAAAAGAAAAGTTTTGCATGCCCTATGATGTAGAAAGAATATTTTCTGTTAACGATGGTTCAAAAGAGATACGTTTACATGTTATTGTATTTCCTATATTTATAATATGTATATCTGTTGATCAATACTTTAAAAAAAAATGTTCTTAATCTAGTAAATTTTCTTATTGTATGAAATTTGTAACCCTGTTCATACTACACACGACCTTTTCGGAAGCTTTAAGATAGTCCAAATAATTTATCATCGGTGTTTCGGATTTCAATAAAGTCCAATTAAAGAAACCTTTTAAAGCCGCAAGCAAACTGATCTATCCCTGTATATTTCTTTTTAATTGAGTTAGATGAAAATCCAATATACAAATCCTTTCAACACCAAGCAGGCTTGAGTATTATCTAAATTATGTTTTATAAAAAAAAAAAAAAAACCAAAACATTTAACTATTCAACGTGATTCTGGAAAAGGATAGACAATTAATGAATATGACGAAGACATAATCTTTCAATCAGTTTAATTGAAGTGTGGAGCTGGCATGTCAGTTACTGCTAGTAGTCCTTTGTTAATTTATCATGTATCATTGTCATTTTGCTTAGTGTCTTTTGTATTCTATTCTGACATCGGAATCGGACTTCTTTTAAACTGATTTTTACTGTGCGTATTGCTGTGTGTTTGTTTATTCTACATGGGCTAGAGGTATAGAGGGAGGGTTGAAATCTCACAAAACATATAAATAAAAACTACAGAAAGGCAATATCATAATTAAATATGACAAGATGTACTTAACTGTCAATTTTAGATTTTATTTGAAATGGGTAGGTCACATGTATTCGATATTGACATTGTATAAGCCAGATGTATACTCCATGCTGAATTTTATTTGATCTAGGTAACACGTAAAATCATTAACACCTGTGGATTAAATTGTTATATTTTCCTGTCCTCTAGGAACATAAAATTTACATAATTCACTACAGGACATAGATATCAGTAAATAAAACCGCAGACTTTCACCTTGAAGTTGGGGCATATTGTTTTACCCCTGTCCGTCTGTCCGTCCCGTTATGGGTATATAGTTATTCAATTTAACTCCTTCTACAGTTTGAATGCTAGAAAGTTTTTACGTCAATTGCTGGCTGGTTTAGTGGTTTGTTCATATATTGAAGGTGTGCATGTGGTCAGGGTTTTGATTTTTTTATATTTGCTCTTTTGGGAGATAGTTGAAATTATTTTAAAATAACACTTTGCATCTGCGGGGGAATCATTTGTGTCTCCCAAACACAATAGAATCTCAGATAAAGTTCTACATTGTCTTTGTTATGATACAGTTACTTCAGAGTGAAGTGCGGGGCATCGCTTTGTCTAGTTAATTTTATAATTATTTTGTTGTTGCAATTAATCTTATTTGAAAATATTCGTTCATATTTCAGCCGTATCTCAATTTTTTTTCACTTTATAAAATTAGTTTATATGTGTTACCCTATACTCTTATGTGAAGAATACTCTTAAACATAACAATAGAGGGCAACATATATTAATTATTATTGTTAAATCGCATTGATAAGAGTTTGAACACTTTAGACAAGGTAAAAAAGTTGATGTGAAAAGAATATTTTCAAATATAAATTAACTGCAAAAAATAAAAAAGGGGGGCTCCCAACAAGCCCTTGTGCATGGACTACTATATTTTCAATATAAAACTTCAGTGATAAGATAAAATAGTATTATATGGTATTGAATAGTGATACAGCACCGAAAAGGATTTGCCGTGGCACCATGGGACGCTTATACAATATACTATGTAAATATTGACACATTCGTGTTTATATGTTAGCTGAGATCGATAATTATGGAGCTTTTCTTAAAAAAGAACTTCGATGTTTTTCGTCATTTGTATTATTAAACGACATTTTATGAATATTCTAAACAATAAGATTAATATATGAAGGAGAACATAAATATAGCATATTCTAACAATGATTTTGATGCTATGATATCTTACTGTATACATTCAAAATACTTGCATTTACTTCTTTGATCATTTCTTATAATGATAAGAATAATATTCCTAAAAGTAATTAAATGGGCTACCTTTTATTATACAAAACTTGTATAAAATTTTGTATGTTTTGAATAACATTAAAATTGCACGTTGCCATCTCTTTTCTATTTCAATTTACTTTTTCAGATTTCGTAGACATTTTTTTCAATAATACAATCATGCAATTGTGTATTCAAATATTTGATAATAATAATATAATTACACAAATCAAAATAAGATTAATTAGACAGAGCCTTTACTTTTTGCATATTTTTCTTCAAGATGTCAACAAAACAACACTACTTTTTAAATTTTGATGTTAAAAGAACTCTTTGGTATAACAGAAATTAATATATTGTTTAAAACCTAACTTAATATAATGGATGTAATTAGAAAAGAAGTTCACATCATAAAAATGAGAATTCAACTAAATAACAAGACCAGTTTGTCTTTGAGTACGGTCAATCTTAGTTGAATGAATATACGTCGTATTCATAAATAATGAAGTTTCACTTTCAAATGCTTAGGGACAACAGTAAACATTATTTTAAAATGACGATTCTTATACCATTTGATAGGAAAATTATTTGCCAATACTGTATAATTTGTTAATTTGATTTACAATAAGTAATGAATTTAATATGATTTTTTATAAAACATGTATACCTAGTAATTTAACATATCTCAACCAGAAGAGAACCCGACGTTCAACATGATAGGGACAACAGTAAATATCAAGATAAAGTGGATTTTATTACACCATTTCAAAGCTAAAAAAATTGGGAAGATCTCTATAATTTATTAATTTTATATGAGATTTATAAAATAGACATAGTATTCGTTTATTTAGCTAGTGGTCACAATTCCCCATAGACAATAACGTTAAAAAATTTTCAATTTCAATGGTAGCTGTTAAAGCCATCCAGCTGAGCTGTCCGCAATTCTTGTGTATGGGTAAATATTGACCGTACACTGAAACACTTTGTGATACACATTCCCTTGAAGCTCTCAGCAATTTAACAACAGATTTTTACACGTTTACCTTCCGGGGAACCGCATCAATTCAACGTGAAAACGTAGGGCATTTGTCGATTTGATTTTTATGGGGCGGGCTAGGATGAAATTTGAAAAAAGGCAGGACAGGAGTGTTGATTAAAAAAAGGCAGGATGAGCAACTTGGCAAAAAAAGGCAGGATGACAATTTATGTAAAAAAGTCAGGATAAACTAATAAAAAAGGCAGGACCGAATAGAGTGAAAATAAAAGGCAGGACAGAGATTACGACTAAAAAATGCAGGACAAAATTTTTCATCCTAGCTTCCATAAAAATCAAATGGTAGCTCCTTAACATTGCAGTATAAAATACAGGCTAAAATGGCTGAAACGTCAAATTTGCAAACTTCGTGTTGAAAATTGGCTAACAAGGTCCACAGGAATCGGAAGTTCTATCAATAAAATTCTGTAAATAATAAAGTCGACTATCAATAGAGCTTCTCGTAGAGAAGCGACAGGAATGCAACGCATTTTCAAGGATTGTCCTAAATCTATATTTAAACGCTAATCAGCATAGATTAAAGTATTGAAATCTACTCTTGGGTGTTTACACTTAATAAATATCATGTTTTTATGTACTTACCCCGGCTTTTGTAGCAGTTTTCGTGAGTTTTTCCCTTTAGAGCCCTGTCACGGAAAAAAAATGGGTACCGAAGTGCGGCTGGTGTGGTACTGCAGTGAATTTTTAGGTCAGTATTATTAAGTTATTTCTTTAAATAAATTATAAAACATCTTTTAATTAATCTTATTATTTAACTTTAATAAAATATAAATTTAAAAATAGTTTTCAATTGTTTGGTGTATTTATTTTGTCTGGGTTGAAATTTTACAAGGAAGTAACTCTTCACTACTGAAAAGTAACAAGGCGGAATGTCCGGAAAATGGGTCCGGGAATACTTTGTGCATTATACTGACCTAAAAAATTCACTGCAGTACCACACTTCCTGTTTACACATCATGGATTCCGTGACAGGGCTCTAAAGGGAAAAACTCACGAAAACTGCTACAAAAGCCGGGGTAAGTACATAAAAACATGATATTTATTAAGTGTAAACACCCAAGAGTAGATTTCAATACTTTAATCCATGCTGATTAGCGTTTAAATATAGATTTAGGACAATCCTTGAAAATGCGTTGATTCTGTCGCTTCTCTACGAGAAGCTCTATTGATAGTCGACTTTATTATTTACAGAATTTTATTGATAGAACTTCCGATTCCTGTGCAAGGTCATTACAAAAACAGGTTGCGGGGATGAACTTGAAACTTGAATGTCCAAAGAATAAGCAAGTCCAAACCTTGTATGTGTAGTCGTTGAACTCTAAGTTCCCACGTAAAGTTAAATGCCCTATTTCAAGAAGAATAAACTCACGAAAACACGAAAATTCACTAAATTCGCGTTCATTGTTTTGATTTTGACCGCCTGACAACTTTACGGAAATATCAGAGTGATTATAAACAAGGACTCTGTGACGGGCAACTTATAACATCCGTGTTTTAAAGATTTTAATTATATCAAGCCAGTCCAGTTCAAACTATTATCACGTGGTACAATTCTCATTCACATATTATGAATATTAATTAGCAAAAGTACTACTAATTTCTGGCTATGGGTTAAAAATGGGTACCGAAGTGCGGCTGGAATGTGACCAACCCCCATTCATATATTAATGCATAAAATTTTCAGCCCACTCATATATGGAGGTGGTTCTGCGCACGGAAACACCAGAAATCACGTGCGGATCCAGGATTTAATTGGGGAAGGGGGTCATCATTTCCGCTTTATCTGCAAGTATTATGGTCTGCTCAGCAAAAAGTATACCCTAAAGGGTGGGGGGATTACTTTGGTTTTCGGTTAAAAATGGGTACAGAACCCCCCCCCCCTTTTCATATATTAATGCGTAAAATTTTCAGCCCACTCATATATGGGGGTGGTTCTGAGCACGAAAACACCTGAAATCAGATGCGGATCAGGGGCGGATCCAGCCATTTTAAATAGGGGGGTTCCCAACCCAGGATAAAGGGGGGGGGGGGGTTCCAACTATATGTCCCCATTCAAATGCATTGATCGTCCAAAAAAAAGGGGGGGAACCCTCCCTCTGGATCCGCCACTGCGGATTGACCTTACACTGAAACACTTTGTGATACACATTCCCTTGACATTCTCAGCAATTTAACAACAGATTTTTACACGTCAAGAACTTTTCCTTCCGGGGAACCGCAGCAATTCAACATGAAAAGGTGGAGGGATTACTTCGGTTTTCGATTAAAAATGGATACAGAAGTGCGGCTGGAAAGTGATATACTTAATAGTGCTGAAAGTGGCGTTAAACAACAAGAATCAATCAATCAATCAAGAGTAATTATAAGGACCCAATCATATATATATGTACTTTTTAACTGTTTCGATATGCTGACATATCATTTTTGCATTTTACACACGTAAAGGAGTCTTTAGAATTCATAGAACTTTCCAGGGTTAACTGGGATTTTTTTTATAAGATAGCGTTTGGTTTTTTTTATTAATATTTATGCTTTGATAACGATTAAGGGTATTTTGTTTGCAATTTTTTCCTATTGAACCGATTATGCTTACTTCTTAGGTTAAATAAAAAGTTATTCCATATATGCAATTATGATTAACAGAAGTATCTTTATCTCATTATGAATTTTTTTTTTCTATACGAAACAATTCATCAAGTAAAAGGTCAAATACAAAAAATCTGAAAAGTGTTCTAAAAGCCTTCAAGGTTTTTCAAATATTGCGACAAAGCTTATGTTTATAGAGGTATACGCTGTTTTTAGAGTTTTCGAATTTTTTGGAAGACTGTGATAAGATGTTCCTTTTGAGAGTGGAGGGACGGAGATTGTCAATTTATGGAGGGACCCAAGTCTAAAATATTTATTTTGTTTTTTTCTGAATAGAGATTCTGTACATTTACTCAAATGCATTTGCGCACGTTATATTCCTGAACTATTTTATAACGTTTCTGTATGAATCTACTTTGAAGTACAGCCGGCAGTATAAGAGTTTATGACGTATTGATGCCGAGGTCACTTCCAGTTTACATAAGGCATCATTCCTCCCAACATGATGCAATTGATTGCATGGCTTTATAACATACAAATATGAAGTTATTTTTATAAATCATTTATTAAACATTCTAGCGACCGTTATCAATATTTAAATCCTTGAATTGATCTTATTGTACGAGAGAGAGATTTTTGCAAATTTTGCCAGAGTATGTATCCCCAAAATGTATAAGTCGGACACCGTTAACCAAAACCAAAATTATGTTAGAAGGTCTTTCGGATATAAATTAAGTTTTGGTTAGCATATTCTTCAATGCAAATTTTACAAAAACATATAAAATTTGCAATTGTTTATCAAAATGCCTCAAACAGTGTAAATAAACTCATCATAGATACTCTTAATACACGTAATGTAGCTTTGAATAACTTTTTAACTTCATGGCAATGTGTAAAATTGTACCGCAGTATTTAAAACATATGATATGTGCTCTTTAATATTTAATTTCCGGTATAATTTGAGACTTTTAGATATCGACCATGTGATTGAATCAAATACAGGGGATATTTCCCCCTTCTCCTTGAAGTTGACCTTCGACCGCTGGTTAAAGGGCACTTGTTTAAAACCAGAGGATACAAGGCCCCTACAATGTATGGTTCACAGGTTATACATCACGTTGCGAACGACGTTGGGACGAATTCCATTTTGCTTTATATTATCAGAAAAATCAATGCGTTCACTGGTCAACTCGTTAAAAATATAGTGATTTTTGGTGGATTTTAGTTTAATAGGATTGAAAATAAAAATAATAAGAATCGAAATGTAAAATACCAAAAATTATAACACTTAAATATCCATTGTACAAAATATCAGAGTTGTGTGTCTTTCATATGATATATCTTCTCCGATCATCTTAAAACTTGACTTGCTTTGGATATAGTTATTTGCATGTTAAAGCAAAATCAACATCACTGAAATCGTAAACCGAAAAATGTCATTTTTTAAAACGATCAGAAAAATGTCCAAGCATATGCAAGGTAATCATATATCGAGTTCCTGCAGTAATATCGTGAAATTGGAAAAGCTGACAGGAAAAATATTCATAGTATAAAAATAAAATTTATTTTATTCTTGGTTCATAATATTTTCTTGACGGAAACATGAGTATAGTCACTACCGCAATGCATTCAAAAGGTATAGCCATCTTGTCATGACGGAAAACCGTTACATTTTTTTAATGAGTCTTTAATTGAGGTTTTGACCGGCTGTATATCAAATAAGCATAGTTAGATCATATAAAATTAAATTAGCGACAAAAGTACTTAAATTTCCCTATTTTAATCTAACTAGTTTATACTGTTTTTCGTTGGAAACAAGATATTTAGATTGTATCAAAAGTATAGCTGTTTTGTCACAACGTCCGCAAAACGTAACTGATGTCATGCCCGTGTTTTAAAATTGATATCATAATTATTTTTTCCAGTTTAATTCGCATAAAGTATGAAATATAAGTTATAATCTAACCGACGTATAAGAATAGAGAATTTTAGTTAACATTCATATGTTGACCAAATGAGATTTTAAAAAAAATATCGGGATCATTGTTTTTGATTATATTAGTAAAGAAAACAAAAAAGACAAAAGATTTAATGAGCATACAATTGTATAGTCTGTTCCAACTTCATAGGTACATGTATATAGTTCATCTGTGCTTTCTATATATTCAGCTATTTTTCATTTTGTAGTTTCATTTTATTTATAAAGATAAATAATAAATAAATCACCAGAAAAATCTCAATAATTTGATACCAATTTAATGGATTCATTTAACATACAACTAATGACAAAACAATGGCATTCATTTATAAAAGTGTCTTAATAATTCATAAGTTTTAAATGATTATGATATAAATACACCAATAGATGACAAAGTTTTCTTTTATTGCAAACATAATTTATACAATTTATGAATCAAATTTATACATGCATTACATAAGGAAATAAATAAAGCACTATGGTAAAAATAAGTCATAAAGGGCACTATATGTATAAATGATGAAAAATGCAACATTTTATATATATATCAAGTCAGAAAACATTATATTTACAAAGTCACAAAACATTTTATTGTCGAGCCTGCGACATTTACGTCGCGAAAGCGAGACAGTGATCCTAGATTCTTTCGTCGGCGGCGTCAACATTTAGGTTCAGTCTGTGGTTAAAGTTTTTTTAGACATCGATAGCTAGTTCAAAGCCAATTTCAAGTAATAAATAAGTAAATTTATAGTTCTTTTCAATATTGT
The DNA here is from genome assembly GCA_017311375.1 of Mytilus coruscus. Classification (NCBI taxonomy): domain Eukaryota; kingdom Metazoa; phylum Mollusca; class Bivalvia; order Mytilida; family Mytilidae; genus Mytilus; species Mytilus coruscus. The sequence continues at coordinate 40,484,157 of CM029596.1, forward strand.
AAGGAAATTCACGTCTCATTGAATACTGTAGTAGAATTTAACCATATTATTTTTTTTTCTAAATAAAGTTGATGATGTATACTTTGTTTACTTTTATTCCCGTTTAAGCATGATATGCTCGAAATATGCATGAACAATTGCAGCTGTTTTTTTGTTTTTGTTCAGAAGGATATCCGTCTTGTTAATGTTATTCACTTTGTCAATCAGATGTGGTCAAACATTCTCAATGCAGGTTCTGTAATAAGAGATTTATTCTGTGCACAAATCTGTTATTGTTTTTCTACACGTAAATTGTATACATATTGCTTTTTTTTGGCCATGATTGTGGTATATTAATAATAAAAATACTAAGATCATACCTTTAATTACACAGATTTCTCCAAACTATGATGATATCAAAAGAAATGAAACTGCATTTAGGACAAGTTATGCATATTAAATGTACATATAATTACATATCTATAGCCATAGTTATTGGTTATTACGAATTACATTTAATTTCTATCATGTTTTGTAGTCATTTATGAGGAAATTACTCATACATAATTTGACTGGCTTTTTTTATTTTGCTTGTATGTCTAAATGTCATGTTACTGAATATTTCTGATATTTTCATATTTCAACCTTACCGTTAAATATTCCGCTTAATTATTACATGTTATTTTCTACGCCCTTTTACTACTTCAATAAATAGGATCAAGTTTTACGTCATGCTGAACCATACAATAAACAATACATTTGAGACATTTTATATCAAAGAATTTGTTCCATCAAATATCATTGAAATTAATATTGAATTCTATACAATCTTAATTTTTGATTAAAAGTATCCCATAAAACAGAATGCGCTCATCTTCGATTCACGAGCCTGTTCCCTGTTACGTCTCACTCTGTGTCATATAAATGATATTATCCTGTTATTAGCCTTCTATTGTACAGGTACAGGTAATAACAGGTACACAGATAGATTTTTGTTTTATTTGTACAAATAAAGTCTCCTGCTTCTCCGCTTCCATATTGACTTTGAGTAAACGGTAATAATAAAAATTCTTTTTGTGTGACAGTTCATTATGGGGTCTTCTTCGTGGTCCGCATGGGGCCTCGGTGGCCGAGTGGTCTAATGCGGTGTTCACACAGGGCCGATTATGGCTTCCGTTTGAGATTAGACAGCGCTGGGACACAAAAGGTGAAAAAGACGGATTACTATCCTGAATGATCTGGAATGTCTTTTCATTGTCTGAACGCAGTCGAATACGTTCGTAGCAGATTCTTACGGATCGGGAATGGTCCGGAGAGGTCGGCCAAGCACCCCGACAGTTAGGTGCGTCCCGTAACATTCGGGAAAACTCAGCCGATTTTGTTTAGTCGGATTAAAACCGTGACTATGACCTGACATATTCAAAATCGTAACAATGTTCCGTGTTTTCTGGATGGTGTTCTGTAGAACGGGCATGATCTGGAGAAATTTGACATTGCTGTTTTTTGCCGATTGAGTCCAGATTGCATCCAGATATTGCCGAATGCGAACCGTCTTTACCGAAACCGTTCCGGAACAGTTCCGTAATAAATACGAAATTCGGCAATGATACCCACGTTAGAGTCCCGACAATTACAGAACACAATACGACTGAGTCCAGACAAAGCCGTTTTGCAATGCGGTACAGCAGACTGTGATAGAATTGTGTTATCTGATCATCCCGAATATGGCGACAGTTTTCTAACGGATATCTACCGTCAGCGTCGGTTCACTGTCTGGTCACTGTCAGATCTCTGTCGGATCACATTCGGTTGAAACGGGACGCTGTCGGGACAGATTCGGTCGTTTTTAACCATGCCAAAGATACAAATCGGTAATAATCGGACTGAGAAGGGGATAATCGGGACAAATTCGGCTGGAAACGGCTGAATACGGATGTTCCTGAACAATATCTGATTGTTGCCGTGATTAAATAATTGTTTTTACAAATCTTAATTAAAGTTTGAATTTCCAGCCACGCGATTCACAGAATCTTGATCAGACTTTTGACAAATTTTAATCGGGAATGGTCTTGTCAAGGCCAGCTGTAAAAATCGTGAATCTGTGACCCCAGCTTAAGTAGTTACTACTGTAATCACTAGCCAGTCAACACTTAGGTTGTGAGTTCGAACCCCGCTCGTGCGGGTGCACTCGACTCCAATCTTAATTGACTAGGAATGTCAGTTTTCCTATCGGAAGGTCGGTGGTTTTCTCCGGGCACTCCGGCTCCTCCACCATTAAAAACTGACCGCCACGAAATAGCCCAAAAGCGGTGCTTAAAAGTGGCATTAAAACACCAAAAATCAAAATCTAATCGTGGTCCGCGCTCAAACTATGTCGATTTCTTTGAAAAACCAGAAACAACTATTTGGATTTAAACAACTAAACCTTAAAGTGCCGGATGTACATGTAAATTACAGGATTAAACATATATGTACATTGTCGGAAATATAAAGTCTCTCTCTCTCTCTCTCTCTCTCTCTCTCTGTCAGAGAAAACTATGGAAGAGTTCAGTACTCATGTTTTACCTTTTATGCATCTGTTAATAGTACGCATCCTCCTCTGTCGGATTTGATACATTTTGGATTGTTTCGCATTTTGTTGTTCCAATGCCTTTAGCTTTTTGGCATTTTTTTATTTAGGCAGTTTTGCTTGTTCAGAGCTCAGTATTTTGTGATTTTACTTTTTTTTGGCAGTATGTTGAACTAATCACTCGGTCTGTGTTTCTGACCGAATGTCCGTTGACACTTCAATGTCGTAGCAGAAGTCAGCATTGCCTAAACCGATTTCTGTTGTGTCCACAACTTAGACATATTGTGCGCACAACTTAAATAAATTGTGCGCACAAAATAATATCTTGTGCGCTCAAATTCATTGAGCTTAGGGAGCTACCATTTGATTTTTATGGGGGCTAGGATGAAATTTGAAAAAAATAGGCAGGACAGGAGTTTTGAGTAAAAAAAGGCAGGATGAGACACTTGCAAAAAAACAAAATTTCAGGATGACAATTTAGGTAAAAAAAGTGAGGATAAACTTTAAAAAAAAAAGGCAGGACCGAATAGAGTGAAAAATAAAAAGGCAGAACAGAGATTACAACTTAAAAAAAAAAATGCAGGACAAAATTTTTCATCCTAGCCCCCCCCCCATAAAAATCAAATGGTAGCTCCCTTACACATGGTACGGCGCTTTAATGTCTCCTTTTCAAATGACAGAATGGCGAAATTCATAGGGGTTTATTTTGAAATGGGGTTAGATTACATGAAAATACTCGCACTTTAGGTAAAAAAATCATCACTGCATTGTTTCTTATCGACACCTGAAACGAATACTGAAGAAGCTACGTTTATTTCGTCTGAAACTTGGTTTACCAACAGATGCGTTTGAAGCTGCCACTTTGTATCGGTGTTTATTGGAACGGTTTGAAACAGACTTGGCATTAGAGTGAGGTCACTATCGAACTTATGTAGACTTTGATAATATGGTTTTACCTATTCTCTTGTAACAATTTTAAAACTACTATTTGTACTTATGCATTATACTTTATGTCTGCAAATCTCATGATTTTGTTTATGTTGATTGACACAAGCCTGACATGCTGCTCAATTCACGACTTTGATTTTGTTATGCCCCGTCGACGATATAAGATGGTCATTATATTTAAGTCTTTGCGTCCGTCCATCCGTCCGTCTCTTTTTAGGATAAATGTTTTGGTCATATTAGTTTGTGATGAAGTTGTAGTGTCATCAACTTAAATAAATTCTGTGGTTTCTCTGAAGATATCATTGTAAAAGTGTAAAGTAAGTCAAATCGACTTAAAACTAAGTACACGTACAAGTTCTTTATTAAAAGATTAATATGTTTTATCATATTTAAGTACGGTTTTACCCAAACTTACTGTTTATTATTGAAATGTGACGGTGTGATCAGTCTAAGAAGTTCACAATGAAGTTGTGATTAAATAAAGGTAAAACTGAGTACATATATAAATCAGAAGATGTAATATGAGTGCCAATGAGACAACTCGCCTTCAAAGTCACAATGTAAGTTAACAATTATGGGTTAAAGTACGGTCTTCATCACGGGGCTCACACCAAACATCAAGCTATAAAGGGCCCCAAAATGACTATTGTAAAACAATTTAAACGGGGAAAACCAACGGCCTAATATATAAACAAAACGAGAAACACCTATGAACCACACCAACAAAAGACAATCACTGAACAACAGGTTCCTAACGTAGAACAGTATGCTTATTATGATGTAAACTTTTAAGAGTTGTGTAAAAATGTTTCATGTCAAGTTTAAGTTTCATTCTGATTAATAGAAGAGAGATGACAACAGGTCGCAAGTATCTATTTTTGATCGATTTCATGATAAAATTTTACAGAATGTTGTCCGTATACATTATGAAACTGAAATGTTACAAAACAATTTTTTTCATTGAAAATGTATACCTCAGTGAAATATTTAGAAAACAAACGAAACAATTATGATTCATTTTTTTTCTAATATGGTCCGTTTTGGTGCATCATTTATTCAAATACTTATGGCACGATTGATCGCAATCGGTGCGATTGTCAATGAGATAACTATACATATCCACCATAGCCCATACAAAGAAACAATCAACGAAAACAAATTTGACAGACGAGTATCGATGCAAGCCTTGAATTACGGACTCCTGACTTGAAACAGGCAAACATAAAATTTCATAGTTTAAACATGTTTATGAACGAGCAATCATCCACAAAACTGTGACAAAGCTGAAACAGCATAAACAAAGAATTATTATAACTTGTAAAAAAATTTCAAAATGGATTTATTCATCAAATGAAACTTATAATTAAAAAAAAAAATAAAGTATCGCTGTTCGAGTACTACTGGAAGCTAGTTTAAATTCAATTGCAAAAAATGGAAATCATGTTCTGTGGTCTAGGATATTATCAATCAATACACATCCAATTGACTTCTCATATATAAGTCTGCATAGACATACTGAAAAAAAAATAACAAGAGTGGACACACTGAAACGTTTCGCCTGTTCTTGTGTTTATAATTGAATTTATGTTGAAAGTAAAAAAAGGAAGTTTACACCCCAAGCATTACATTAAATTAACATTATGTTAAACTAACATTTATGTTCAATGTACATGATGTCAAGATGAGATAAACCCTTTCAGACAGCCATGTAGGCCATACAATCATTGCAAACAACAAATTTAGTTAACCAATAGCTAAAAGTATCTCAGAAACAAAACATACGCGCCTTTTAATTATTTTATACAGTTCTACTATACCTTTACTATCGTATCTGAAAAACAGACCAAATTTGAGATATTTAACATTGACCAATAAACCATAAAAAAAAATGTCAAGGTCAGATGAAACCGAGTTAGACAAATATATATACTTTACAATCATTCCATAAACCAAATATAGTTCCCTTATTCCTTATAGTATCTGAAAAACAGACCAAACAAGAATCAAATAACATGGACCAATGAACCATGAAAATAGATAAAGGTCAGATGATTACTGCCAGACAGACAAGTACACTTTACAAACATTCCATACACCAAATATATGCTTCTAGTATCCGAGAAATAGACCAAAACACAAAATGTTAACTTTGCCGGACCACTGAACCATGAAAATGAGTTCAAGGTTAGATGACACCTTCCAGCTGGACATGTACAACTAAAAATCGATCCATACAACCAAATATAGAAGACCTATTGCATATAGTATCTGAGATGTCGACTTAACCACGAAAACTCAACCGTGTTCAATGATCCATGAAATGAGGTTAAGGTCAAGTGAAAACTGTTTTACTTATTTTGTGCGCACAGTATATTATGTTGTGCGCACAATGTATTTAAACTGTGCGCAGAAACTATTATTGTGTGCGCACAATATATATTTTTTTCTTTATATGTACCTAGCGGGGCTCCGTAGACCTTTATTGACAGCAAGGATTTCAAATGATTGAAGAAAATTAAGACTAGCTTAATTGACACGGAAAGGTTGATAGATCTTATTTTACAACGTATTCATTCAGACCAATGGAATTGTTTAGAATATGATCCTGATATTGATAGAACTTATGTCGAACTATCATATTTATGATAGCCATAATTAGATCATTCTGATTATCACAATCTGTCACCATGATCTATTATTTTGATATATCAAAATCTCTTTTAAGCGAAATAATTACAATAAAAGTGCAATAAATTGAAATAATTATTACAGAGCTAGAGGCTTTAATTGTACACGTGGCGGTATAAATAACCCTGCAATTATTTGTCCAACATTTTAATCTGCATTTGTATGTCTTCATTCCTTGTGATGTAAATCTAGAATAGTGGTTCGGACGCATCAACTCTATAACGGGATTTTCATATAGTAAAGCATTTACTTTTCATCAAAATCATTGAGTTCGTTCGTCCGTCTGTCCCGCTTCAGGTCAAAGTATTTGGTCAAGGTAGTTTTTGATGAAGTTGAAGTCCAATCAACTTGAAACTTAGTACACATGTTCCCTATGATATGATCTTTCTAATTTTAATGCCAAATTAGAGTTTTGACCCCAATTTCACGGTCCACTGTACATAGATATGAAAGTGCGAGTGGGGCATCCGTGTACTATGGACACATTATTGTTTCAATTGTCTTCGGTCTTGATGCATATATTTCTGTGAAACTTAGTTAATTTCCTGTCTTTTTTTGTTTTTTGTCAAAAGTTTCGTTTCAATCAATTGAATTATTTTTGCAGCTGTATTTCTTACACTTTTTTTATAAAAAGGATGTCTGAAACCCTAAAACATAATCAAACAAAAAACTTTAGGTGCACAAAGGCATTATATGTTTAGATTCTGAAAAGTTTCAATAATACCTAAACAGATGTTTAGGAGGAGTTGAAGCTACAAAATTGATACCCCAGATAGAAAAAAGTCCGTGATTTGCTAAGGGAGACCCGTAAATAATAAGGATAAAAAACAAAGTAAGATGTGAATAATTTTGTCCGTTCGTCCGTCTGTCCCGCTTCAGGTTAAAGTATTAAAAAAAAAAAAAAAAAAAATTACGAAATGAAATTATACAGTTAGAGGATAATGTTGACGAACTTTCAATAACTAAACTTGAGAGCAAAAAAACTGAATTTGAACAATTACGTATTAAAAAGTTAAAGGTAAAGGGTTCAAAAAAGTTCAATGGATCTGAGACTACAACACTGGACACTTTTAATTTGCAAAACACTCATTTGCAAATCCGCCGCCCTCAAATAAGAGCTACAATGTCATGTATATAACCAAAATGTGCGGAATTACATGGGATTCAATAATTTCATTTGTTTTCTACTGTTACTATTATATTTATTTTGCTATTTGATTTATAAAACATGGGATTTTCAATATCCCATGGGACAGGCAAAATCCCATGGGATCGACCATTATCCCATGGGATTTTGGTTAAATCCCATGGATTTTTTGGTCCCATGGGATAATTGTAGTCCCATGGGATATTTGTTGTCCCATGGGACAAAAAATCCCATGGGACTATAATTATCCCATGGGATTTTAATATCCCATGGGACACATTAAAATCCTATGGGATTCAAATTATAATTATATAGATATAAATTTATATTAATGTGTAATGTGTATGTTACAATATGTATTTTATTTGGTAGTAAATTGTTATAAGATGAATCTTTTAATTGAATATCTTTTTCTTTGGAAATGTTAATTCAACATATTGTTCTATAACTGTTCAAAACTAAACTTTTAAACAACAAAGCAGATAATGTAAGTATCAATATATGTTTATTTATGAATTATAGAATACTTTCTTGAAACACAATTATTTACCATTTGAAATCAATGAAAAACTCTATCATTAGGCTGCTATTTAAGTAAATCTATTTTTTCACAATATCCCTCCACACAAAACATTAATAGTTTCTTATCATCCAGCATTGTGTGATTGTATAGTCCACTTTTGGTCATTCAACACAGAACATTGACATTATTGTGGTTTCAATATCTTTTGGTTTTTAATAGAACTTCGATTCATTGACTGAGTGATGAAAATAATAACTGATCCAACTTTTGTCTTTGAATTTATTCTGGTCTTGTTTCTATGTTTTCTCCATCTATTTTAGGTGATGAACTTCAATCCTTCTGAAAAAGAACCAATAAAATCTGAAGTTATGTATTATACAAAATTGTTTGCATACATGTAGCAATAATATGATTTTCAATAAAAATAGCTATGCGGTATGGATTTTACTGATTTTTTAAAAGTTGTCCAGTGTCATCAGTTGCTAACCTCTTACATCCTTTGGTCTCTGATGGAGATTTGTCAAATTAGCAATATACCGCATCTTCCTATTCAAATACTATATAACAATCAATTAATTTATTCTTCTTTATAACATTTGGGTATTTTCTCAGGTTATATATATAATATATATATAAAGATCAATGTTAAAACTTTAGGAAATTATAATAACATTCCATTATTCACAAGAATTTGCAATATATTATACAAAACGCAGACAACAGAAACAATATTTCCTTAAGCTTTTGAAGTTCTGACAGAGTTCAATTTGTGTTTTATTTCAATGAAAAATACGTTGAACTCTTTGGACATATTGAAATTATAACATTGATACAAAAATTATATTGTTTTATCCTTATTTTTGTGTTGTTGGCTTGCTGTCTCATTTTATACACAGTTATACATACATCAATAATCTTCTTCTTTATTAAAGTAACTAGAGGCTCCAAGGAACCTGTGTCGCTCACCTGATATTTTTATTTACAATTGATGCATAAATCAATGCAACCGTTATACTTTTGCTTTAGTTTCAGAGATATAAGCCAAAACTGCATTTTACCCTATGTTCTATTTTTAGCCATGTCTGCCATGTTGGTTGGCAGGCAGGGTCATCGGACACATTTTTAAACTAAATACCCTAATGACGATTGTGACTAAGTTTGGTTAAATGGTTAAGTGTCTCAGTTGTTTCAGAGGAGAAGATTTTGTAAAGATTACAAAATTTACCAAAAATTGTTAAAATTGACTTTAAAGGGCAATAACTCTTTAAGGGTCAACTGACCATTTTGGTGATGTTGACTTACTTGTAGATCTTACTTTGCTGAACATTATTGCTGTTTACAGTTTATCTCTATCTATAATAATATTCAAGATAATAACCAAAACTGCAAAATTTCCTTAAAATTGCCAATTCAGGGTCCGCAACCCAACAACAGGTTGTCTGATTTGTCTAAAAATTTCAGGACAGATAGATCTTAACCTGATGAACATTTTTACAAATGTCAAATTTGCTCTTAATGCTTTAGTTTCAGAGATATAAGCCAAAAACTGCATTTTACCCTATGTTCTATTTTTAGCCATGTTGGTTGGCAGGCAGGGTCATCGGACACATTTTTAAACTAGATACCCTAATGATGATTGTGATTAAGTTTGGTTTAATTTGTCTCACTAGTTTCAGAGGTGAAGATTTTGTAAAGATAACAAAATTTACAAAAATTGTTAAAATTGACTTTAAAGGGCAATAACTCCTTAAGGGTCAATTGACCATTTTGGTCATGTCAACTTTTTTGTAGATCTTACTCTGCTGAACATAATTGCTGTGTACAGTTTCTCTCTATCTATAATAATATTCAAGATAATAACCAAAAACGGCAAAATTTCCTTAAAATTACCAATGCAGGGGCAGCAACCCAGCAACGGGTTGTCCGATTCATCTGAAAATTTCAGGGTAGATTGATCTTGACCTGATAAACAATTCTACCCCATGTCAGATTTGCTCTAAATGCTTTGGTTTTAGAGATATAAGCCAAAATCTACATTTTACCCCTATGTTCTATTTTTAGCCATGGCGGCCATCTTGGTTGGTTGGCTTGGTCACCGGGCACAATTTTTAAACTAGATACCCCAATGATGATTGTGGCCAAGTTTGGTTAAATTGGTCCAGTAGTTTCAGAGGAGAAGATTTTTGTAAAAGTTAACGACGGACGACGACGGACGGACGCCGGATGCCAAGTGATGAGAAAAGCTCACTTGGCCCTGTGGGCCAGGTGAGCTAAAAATGGGATATTTTTTTATTTTGATATCCCAAAACATTATAGTTCTATCGAATAACTTATTACCAAGTTCACAAACACCAACGTGTTTTATATTAATTTTAAGACATGTATAAATGTTCCAGACCATATCAGTATTTGGACCGTGACGTTAACATATAAGTATACTCTTATAGTCCAACCATATGCATATAGTCAGACCATTTGAGTATACTTGTACTGTCTAGTACCAGCTCGACCAAACATGTGTTTTATTTCAACTGCAATTAAACTTTTGTATTAATCTATTAAAGATTTCAGTTATGTTGATCTGTAATGTACATTTGTTTCTAATAAACTTGACCAACTTCTTAAAATTGGGCAGACTGTATGCAGACAGACCAGATACTCATATGTTCTGGAACATAAACATGATTAACAAGCATTTGACAGGATGTCTTGCTAAAATCCCATTAATATTAGTACTAAATTTTGCGTATATACATGTAAATCCACAAAATACTTACTGAAATTCATGGCGAACACTCACCAAAACTTAAAGAGGATACAATTTAGAGGAAGGACTGGACAGATGAATGCACAAACAGAGCATAAAACTTACCAAAAACAAGATGTTTTACATTTATCCTTCAGATGCAGGAAAATTGAAAAGTTTTTTCTTTCTCTGCCGTCCATGATATAAACTTTAAATTTATTCATGCAAAATATGGAAATCTGCAAAGGTAGGACCTTGAACCTCAGCTTATCCACATTTTGATTTTTGAACTGCATATTTGTTCTTTTCATCTTGCTGACAACCTAAACATAAAAAATGATAAAACATAATTCTAGATTAACTTTGTGTTTTATTTTGTTGGTACAAACAATTTTCCCAACTTAAAACGAAAACATCATCACAAAAAAGGAGGTCATACTAACCTCCAAATTTTAAACAAACCAAAATTATAACTGGATTAAGATCTTGTCATAAATTAATAGCATCGATACTCTTATTTTTGAAGACCATATATGTCTATTGCATACTTATATTCCTTTGTACAAGAGTATGCATATTAAGATTGATTCGAGGACTTTAATGTTAAATTAGCATGATTAATTTTACAGTTTCTCAGCTCCATGTGTACATTTTGAGAGAATCTTTCAATACTGTATATTCTGATATTCAGAACTTATTGTGAGGTTTTATTAATGCAACTGAGAGCTGTATCTCATTCTCATTTCTGATACATACTTATGAGCTGAAGACCAGTGCGAAATTTTCTCACTGCATTGAAGACCCATAGGTGACCTTCAGCCGTTGTCTCCTCTTTGGTTGGGTTGCTGTCTCTTTGACAAATTCCCATTTCATAACATGTATGCAGATTTTCTTAAATTACAATAATCAATCACGCAATTTCATCCATTATTGAAAATAAGCAAAAATAAATGCACACAAAATTTAACATTGTTATTAAAGGTTTTTTAAAATTCAAAACAGTTGCCTACACCGTTAATTTCCTTGTTTGATTTATTTCATATTTTTAAAGCCTTTATAGCTAGCTAGATGGTATGCCGGGTGGATCCAGCCATTTTATAAAGGGGTTCCAAACCCAAGACAAAGGGGTGTTCCAACTATATGTTCCCATTCAAATGCATTTGAAAAAGGGGGTTCAAGTTGAACTTCCAACCCTGGAATCCTCCCCTGGATCCGCCACTGGTAAGGCTTTTGCTCATAGTTGCATTCATATCATTACCTATACCTTACTTGTGCATCATTTCGTCTCTGATGGGGATAGGCCTACTGAAGAAGGTTCAACTTGCAATTTGCGGATTATAGGTCTATTTATCCAAAATGTAGAAGAAAGACATGCATAATAAAACCAAAATTATGTTCAAACAAGAAGTAATTGTAACAGGATGCTGTTACGAAGTCTCCCAAACAAATCTCACATAACTCGCCATTCCTATTGTCCCATATTCATTTGATTTGTTTTATTGTCTCATACAAGAATATATATGGTTTAGGGGTGGGGATCAGGGATCCGGAAATTTTTTCACCTAACCACTGGGGATCTCAACCATTTAAAAGTTTTTCAAACATGTGGGGTGGGGTGACCCCCATGGACTCTCCCTATATTTCATTTGATGTGTTTTATTGTTCCATACAAGAATATATATGGTTTAGGAGTGGGGATATTGACCGTTTACAAGTTTTCAAACAAGAGGGGGTGGGGTGACCCCTAGGGACTTCCTTTTATTTCATTTCATTTATTTTATTGTCCCTACAAGAATACATATGGTTTAGGGTGGGGATCTGGATCGTTCACAAGATAATAGCACATTCTCAAATTGAACGGGTGGGTTGACCCCAGGGACTTCCTTTAATTTCATTTGATTAGTTTTATTGTCCCATACAAGAATATATATGGTATAGGGGTGGAGATCTGGACTGTTAACATGATAATAGCACATTCTGAAATTGAACGGGTGGGGTGACCCCACGGACTTCCCTTTAATTTTAATTGATTTGTTTTATCGTCCCATTCAAGAATATGTATGGTTTAGGGTGGGATCTGGACTGTTTACAAGATAATAGCATATTCTCAAATTGGGTATTACCCCAGGGACTCACCCTATATTTCATGTGATTTGTTTTATTGTCCTATCATAATTTCTGAAGACTGCGTGTGTCTATCACTTACAGTTTACAAGTTATATTCATTTGAAAATTGTAGAAAATAAAATCCCATAGGGTTCTATAGTAAACCCCTCCCTTCTTTCTTCCCCCCAAAATACCCCTTAATAGACCCCCAATGCACAGCTAATTTACATTATTTTCCCTTGATTTACACTTTAGAATACAGGCATAAAGTTTTCAAGATAATACAACTGAAGCCCACAGTGGTGGATCCAGAAATTTTCATAAGTGGGGCCTACTGACTGCCTAAGAGGGGCCTGCTCCTGTCATGCTTCAGTAATTCCCTATATAATCAATCCATTTTTTCAAAAAGGGGCCCTGAACTCCTGATCAGCCCCCTTTCCTCATTTCAATCACCCTGATATAAATTTAATTTTATCACTTACAATAGGAATGGTTTAAATTCCCAATAATTCTAGTCGGTCAAATATATGAATAAATTGATTTAACCTTTATACCATTCATTAATATCAACATATTTCATTTTGATAAAAGAAGGGCAAAAGTTTTCTATGGGTAGAAATGGATAGTTAATGGGAAGCTGTGGCTGTGTTCAAAGTGCTGGGTTTTCATCACCCTCGTTGTTTGCGGACTAACGATTTAGGCCTGTGGTGGATAATAGTGTGCGTGCATTAATTTTTGTACCTTCTTAATCAATATTTTCAAATACTGACGACAAGTGTTGTAATGTATCAATGATCATCAATGTCTTATTTGAGGCCAACGTGCTATTTACATGTGCGATCGATAATGCAGGGAAGGAAACTTGTCAATTATGTTTATTTTAAGCCAAAATAAGATGATCCGCCGTAAAATTAACCTTGGGTAATCCTCAAATTGATGCAAGAGTGCTACCGGCCGACTACTAATACATGTCTTTGTCTCAAAATAACTCGGCAGCGTCAAATAACAGTTGAAGTAAGGATCGTCTCGGGGGTCTTCTTTCTTTAGCTATAATTTTAATAACTTACACTTTTTCCATTATTCTCTTTCTTTCACTATTCTTTATTCCTTTTTTCTTTGCCCGTTATTCTCTATTCTGTTAATTCACATCCCTACCCTCTTAAGTGGACTTTCGGTGGGTTTTTAGTTCTGGTATTACAGTGGCGGATTTACCGGGGGCGCACAGGGGGCACGTGCCCCCCAGTCGAGGTCACCAAAAAATTTTCTAACATAGTTTTATTGCTACTGTATCTGCTTATTTAGATATCTAGATCGAAAATCAAGACACAGCTTGATTTGACTTCTTAAACTGGTCGTTAATTAACCCCAGCTTCAACATGTGATTTATGACAACTTATCGATGGGTGTTAATTTGACAACTTTGTGTATATATAATGTCTATATCCAAAAGCATTTATGTAAACTACATGTACATGTACATGCTGATTGGAATTAATACGAACATATTTATTGGTTTCTAATACAATATTACAGGATCAAGATCGATTAACAAGTGAAATCTTCTGATCAGGAAAGAAATTACCAGCTATAAAATCGGTCTTAAAAGAATATGTAAAAATAGATGTTTAGTGTCAGGAATGTTAGTATCGATATGAGATATGTCTTTTTACCAAACACTCACATTGTATACGGTTTCTGGGAATGTGCCTGTCTCAGAACAGTCTTTTCGGATTTTATTAAACAACAAACGATTTTTTCCATGCATACAGCATTTTTATACGACCGCAAAATTAAAATTTTTTGGTCGTATATTGGTATCACGTCGTCGTCGTCCGAAGACAGATGGTTTCGGATAGAAACTTTAGTATAAGTAAATAGAAATCAATAAAATTTAAACACAAGGTTTATAACTACAAAAGGAAGGTTGGGATTGATTTTGGGGTTATGGTCCCAAAGGTTTAAGAATTAGGGGCCAAAAAGGGCCCAAATAAGCATTTTGCAGTTTCAGACAATAACTTGTGTTTAAGTGAATGAATCTCTGAAATTATACCACAAGTTTCCATACATATAAAAGTTTTTTTCCTCTTATTTTTTATGGAAACAAACACTTCCCCTCTGCAAAACGTGAATGGTCTGTGCCTTATATATAACCATTAATAAAATTATATTGTATCATAGAAAACCTACTTATATTTGAGATGAAGAACAACAATAAAAGCTTATTGTGTGTTTTTTGCTGTGCATGTGCTGATTTTGTGTCATGGATGGATACCCCATATCCTTTGTTTTCTATTATAGTACAGTAATATGTGTAGGTCTATATTTTTCTTGTTTTAATTACCATGTATGAGGGTATGAATAGGTTACCGTGAACTAGGGTATGAATGGTTTACCCTGAATGAGGGTATGAACGGGTTTTACAGATTAGAGAATAATGGTCAAAAGGTAAGGCTAGAAAAAATGGGCCCAAAATATACAAAACAGATTAAAGCTGTGATGAACTGTAAAGAATAGAGGACAATTGGCAACAAATAAAAGAGTAGAAAGAAACGGACCCCAAAATAATGAAAAGGTATAAAATGAAGACCCGACCCTGGTTTCATGGTGCCCCCCCCCAAGACATCGAGTTTCTGGATCCGCCCCTGTATTATGCGATAAGTCAATTTTCCATGCAGTTTCATGAAATAATGGTTTTATGCATATCAGCAAGGAATTGTATTTAAATATACAATTCCTTGATATCAGCCAAGATTGTGCGTGAAATTTTAATAAACAATTCAACACTACACGTTATGTGAATTTGATCAAAATCGATGAACATGAATTTGACAGCTAGTGCCCCTTTAACAGGTAAAATTCAATTAACAAATTCTGATCTACTGGCATTCAACACCAAATTACTTACTTGCTGTATATTGATAAACGTGATTGTATATTGTCAATACCACAGCATCGTGAATACGCCATGTGAGGTGTTGGCTATGTTATGGGGTCACCGGTGGCGGCTTCGAAACAGAGAAAAAATCAAGGTAAAAAAGTGTAGAATTTTGTTGTTGAAAATTTAAGTTGTAAATTCCTAAAAAAAGTACTTAATTCCGTTCAACTGCTAACATGTTAGTTCGATACGAAAATAGGATAAAAAGCATCCGGAAAATTTGTGATCAGTAATTATCATTCGAATATATGAAGAGCAATGGGTATAAAAAAAACTGAACAAGAAAAGTATTAGTAAACAGACAGAAAGTCGTTGAATTAATTATTTTACAATTGTTTAAATATATGAGAGAATGTTTTAGGCGAATTGTCTTTATTTACAGATAAATGTATTTTAGTTCGGGAAATGATTTATTCTTCTGGCGGCTTCAAATATTTTTTTATCAATAACTTATTACACAAGGAGACATTTTTGACTTTTGACAGCATGAACCCCAGTTA
Organism: Mytilus coruscus; assembly: GCA_017311375.1. Lineage (NCBI taxonomy): Eukaryota > Metazoa > Mollusca > Bivalvia > Mytilida > Mytilidae > Mytilus > Mytilus coruscus. Next base: position 40,500,298 of record CM029596.1, read on the forward strand.
ATTAGCAAACACAAATTAAGAAACAAAATCGTTTACAGTTAAATTTTATAGAAGGAAAAGGGGGGGTAAATAGACAAATTTTACTATACGCTCACATACTTCTAAAAAGATTTGCATATGTAAGCTGTCTATAGATAATGTTAAATTATTTCAGGAGTTTTGAAAAAAGAATATATACAGTTTAATTTTCGACGTCTACTGCTACAAAAAAATAGTGATTATTTTTATAGATTTGGTACTTCGATCAGTTTCGACTCAAAATTTCTTTTGGAATTGTTAGATGGCAAACTATTTAGGAGAAGATTGTATCTGTACTTTATGTAATTATGGTGATATTGGCGACGAGATTCATTATATGATAGCAAGGGCTTGTACAAATCCTTGATTATAGAATGTTCGGTAATATAAATAGACGAAAGTAGACAAACCCTAATTAAACGGGGTTTTGATCTCCAAGCTGGCCACATCGAATAAGATCTAAATTTCTAAACGTTTTAAATGAAATAACTTGAATTGAAAAATTTTCCAGCTGTGTGAAGGTTTTTATATTTCTAAACGTCTTCAATTATTACATACGAAAGAAAATTATTTAGCATATTCATATATTTTATAATTTTTCCAAGGAAACTTTTTTTTGGAAAAGTTTACTTCTATGTGTTTATAACCATCACCAGAGACATATTCTCTGCCTTCACCAATCAGTCCTAATCATTAAAGATCAATTAACCAAATTCAAATGATGATTGGTATTGAATATGATCATCGGCCATCCGTGACGTATCCCAAATACCGGCGCATGCCGATAGATAGATAGAATGATAGATAAAGATGGTTTGTATGGCAAGCCGTTGTGGAATTTATTCCTATTCATTAATATTAAAAATGATTTTTTAATATTACAAAATCATTTTTAATATTAATAAATCGAATTTTAATATTAAAAATGATTTTGTAATATTAAAATTCGATTTATTAATATTAAAAATGATTTTGTAATATTAAAATCATGTATTAATATTAAAAATCATTTTTAACATTAAATATTCAGTCTGATTTTTAATATTAATAAATGAATTTGTAATATTAATAATACGCTGATTTTTAATATTAAAAATCAACATCAATGTTACCTTAGCGTTTAATATAAGGCACACCAATCATTTGATTTTATCAGAGACATATAATAGATGTATTATATGTCTCAATACATGTATTATATGTCTCTGATTTTATCAAAACAAAATTACAAAATTATTAAATAAATTATCAATCGAATGTATACCCTCAACGCTCACTAAAACTTATATATACATGTCCTAAGTGACACCCAGGAGATCCTGAACGGTTTTAGACGTACCATTATTTTATATGCATATATTTGAAGCTGTTCTTAATTTTGTACATAATAGGTATATATATATATGTGTATCAGACCAAATGACTTCCCAATTAGCAGAGGCGGATTTAGGTTTTTCCCAGCCCCATCTTGGAAAAATTGGTAGACTATATAGGGAATCACTGAAGCATGACTGGAAGGGACCCCTCTAAGGCAGTCAATGGGTCCCCACTTATAAAAATTTCTGGATCAACCACTGCTTAGTTCTAGTTATCTTAGGTCCTAGTGTGAAATAAAGCCAATGGGAATTGGTCTTTTAAACAAATCTTCTCAAGGGTTGGTTCATGCAATTTTGAAATTATGTTTACTCAATGCGCAGTTACTGAAGTTTATATTTGCTACTTTTCTTCTTTATTTCATATAAATGATTTTTTTTTTTTTTTTTAAATTTGTGGTGTTGAAATAGGAATGGACACAGATACCTAAGCACATTTAACAAAAGAAATTTTGTGTAATGTCATCAATCTGTATTACGCGTAGACAGGATGTTCTCTAGAAAACTATACGTTATACACACCTGAGGGTACACGCACTGTCGTAATGGAAAATTACTGTATGTTATAATTACCTGTAATCAGCTTTGCAACAAATCAGTTGACTGACCATGTCATTACAGTTCAAAAGATTTTCCTCAAATCAAAATGGAATATCCATTTTATCTTTAAAATTTAAAACTTTAGAAATAGAAATAGAAAGAATTGAACAATTTAAAATCGTATTTTAACAAAGATCAAGGATTTGTATAGTGCATGAGAAGGATTAAGATATAATTTTACAACGATCCTAAGAAAATATGCAAACAAACGTTGAATCAAACCTACGCAGTTTTATATTATAAGACTGACACACATCAGTTTGCTAACTCAGTGTGCTGGGTGAGGTGCTGGAACTTGATATACATGTATCATTAAGTTATAGTTCTGTTAGGATTTGACTGCCTTTTACAGGGACTTTCTATTCTTACTGTTAACAGTTAGTAATAGACTTTTCCTGACTTAGAATGATTCTCTGCTCAGCAACTGGTGCGTAATTGGCATTTGATTCAAATATCTTGTAGCAGTAAAAACACAAATTAATGTATTTAACAGCTTTATTCAGGAGCACAGTCTGTTAATCGTAAATAACTTCGAGATTTATGTAAGTTTACTCTGCTGCTCGAGCTCTGCTAATCGATGTTCCAGTATTTCAGATTTATATTTATTCGTGAGGCCCTCGTCATTATTTATATTCACTCAAAGCACAGTCGCCTGGAGATTTAATAATCATAGCGAAAATTATAGCGAAAAAATAGCGACAAATGGGGGAAATAAAATATTTTTAGTAGCATTATTATTAAATCTTCAGGCGACTGTGCTCAATTAAGAGGTTCTCCGTTACTTGGAAAATCTTATCTGATTCAGGATCAATTCATCGGTTACACTCCCCTATCATCAGTGATTCTTTGTTTTTAAAAAGGTATTGTGTAAGTTTTGACTCTCAATTTGCATGATTAATAACAGATATCGACTCGCTACCCGGACTACTGCAAAAAACAATTATTCAGTTCACTGATTTAGATGGAAGGTAAAAGTACAGAAAGTCACAGGACAAAAAGTCAAAGGACATAAAGTCACAAATTTGATAGGACAAAACATCCATTTTAAAAGGGGTTCTCAACCCATTGTAAAGGGGGTTCAACTATATGTCCCCATTCAAATGCATTGATCGTCCAAAAAAAGGGGGTTCCAACCCCGAACCACCCTCTGGATCCGCCACTGCAAAAGTCACAGGACAAAAGTCACAAACAATTTGTTGACAATTGTTTGAATATATATGAAAAGATCTTGAAATATTTTCTTTTTATTACATATATTCATTTTAATTTAAGGAAATTGCTCATACATGTCATAAACCTTGATAAATGAAAATGTATTAGTTTTAATCATGCAAAGGATATATTTATTGGCAAATTGAAGCCATTTAAGTACCAAGCCACTTTGACATTTTGTTCTCATAACAATTATTTGATCATTATTGATATTTATTGAATACATTTCAATTACAAAGTTGCTTCATGTATAAAACTTCAAGAAAAATACAAGAAAAAGTGTTTTCTTGTTCAACATGTTCAAAGAAAAATAATCTCAAAACTTAATTGTGACTTTTGTCTGTGACTTTTGACCGTGACTTTTTGTCCTGTGACTTTCTGTCCTACATTCAGATTGAATAGGGGTTTGGTTGACCCGTCTCCTCTATCTGAGACTACCATCTCAGTGATGAGCTTTATGTTTTATGTATTGTGCTTGTCATATATGTATGTTGGATAAAAGCTCTACAGAGCTTATGTTGTATTGTTATATGTATAACCGACTTTAAATAAATCTTTTTGCTAGCCGTAACAACTAACAAGTAAGAATTAGGTTACTTCTTTTTGTAATACAAACAATTAAGACGTCTTGCAAGGTTTTTTTTTTACCATAACGGCGTCTCATAAAAAGTTGAAATAGCCATGCAAGACGTCATTATCATTTGAACTAATATTATGGCACATATTGTCGTACCACAGGATTTGTGTCAATTTTTCTGGTTTTCTATCCTCATGAACCCCAAAATACTAGTGATAAAATGTTAACTTACTTCTTAATTAAAGCCTATTATTAAGAAGGCAGAAGACCTGGACCATTCATACTTTGTATATACATGCCTTATGTTATGAAGTTTTCGTCTGTCATATGTTCATTGACCTTGAGTGACCTCATTTCATGGCTAAGTGACTGCATTGAAAAAAGTTAAGGTGTTTTAGTATCCTTAATTTCTATTATCATGATTATAATGAGTAATAGGATTCCTATTACTCATTATAAGAGAAATCAAGAATACTAAAAAATTTAAGGATAACTATATTTGATATGTGCATACCTTGCAAAGTCTTCATGTTCGCCAGACAGTTTTCACTTGGTTTGACCTTATTTCATGGATCAGTGAACAAGTTAAGCTTTTGTGGTCACGTCCATATCTCAGATACCATAAACAATGTGTCTACTATATTTACTTTTAATTATTGTATGGAATGATTGTAAGGTATGCATGTCCAACTGGCAAGTTTCATCTGACCTTGACCTCATTTTCATGGTTCAGTGGTTATTGTTAAGTTTTTGTGTTTTGGTCGGGTTTTCTAATATTGTATGCAACATGTCAAGTATATTCGTTGTATGAAAATTTTTAGGGATGTACATGTTGGTCTGACATGTTTTATTCAATCTTGACCTCATTTTATGGTTCATTGCTTGATGTTACCTTTTTGTTTTTTGGCCAGTTTTCTATTTTCTTATTTTCAAATTAGCAAAAGGTCATCTAGGTACATATGTCTGACTGAGAAGTTTCATCTTACTTTATTTTCATAGTACATTGGACAATATAAAAAGAAGATGGGATATGATTGGACAACTCTCCACAAGAGACCAAATGAAACAGAAATTAACAACTCAAGGTCACTGTAAAGCCTTCAACAATGAACAAAGCCCATGCTGCATAGTCAGCTATAAAAGGTCCAGAAATGACAATGTAAAACAATTCAAACGAGAAAACTAACGACCTAATTTATGTACAAAAAATGGAAAAACAGATATGTTACACATAAACAAACGACAATCACTGAATTATAGGCTCCTGACTTGGAACAGGCACATACATAACGAATGTGGCAGGGTATAAGGAACTATGAAAATGTTTAGTTTTGAGGTTTGGTCTATTTTCCGGATACTGTAAGCAATAAGGCCCCTTTATTTAGTGAATGGAATGATTGTAAGATGCACATATCTGTCTGCCATATTCTATATGACCTTGACCTCATTTTCATGGTTCATTGGTCAATGAAACACTGCATTGTTTTGTCAGTTTATCATATGCTTAAAGTTACAGGTAGATTATATTTGGTGGATATGTAACAATTGTAAGGTGTGCATGTCTGTCTGGCAGATTCATATAACCATGACCGCATTTTATGGTTCTTTGGTCAATGCTAAGTTTTCTTGGTTTTGTCATTTTATCAGATATTATAAGCATAGGTCTACTTGTTGTTGTACAGAATGACTGCAAGGTGTCATATAAGAATAAAAGATGTCTGTCTGCCAAGGTTAATTTTACTGTGACCTCATTTTCATAGAATAATGATAATATTAAACAGCAAGAATGATGAGCAAGTCGACATTATATACAAATGAGGCAAAATTTTCAGTTGCCTACTTATTATGTAATAGTAGTTATTTTTGTCATTAAATGATAATGTTTACCCTTTTATGTGTAGGGCAAGAACAGTAAAGATAAAGGGAAACTATAAACAGAAGAAATTATCAACAAAAATAGATTTACAGAGGTCAATAAAGCCTAAATGGTAAGTCCACTGTTATAAAAGTTTTTGCCCTTGAATAATGATTAAATATTTATTAAAATAAGATGTGGTATGATAAATGAGAAAACTATCCATCAGAGTTCAATTAAGTGGATGTTAGCATTGTAATTACTTATTAGAGGCCAATGATGACCTGTAAGTAATGAGAAAACCCATACCCTATACATGATATAGTAATCTATAAAAGACAACACTAACAACATTTGAAACAAAACATCTATTCAAACTTCAAATATACCAGACTAATTTATAAAAACAAAAAAATATGAAAAACAAAAATAACGGATATGAACCAACATCAACCACTGAACTATGTACAAGCTCCTGATATTGGACAGGCATAATATGGCTGGGTTGATATAAAATAAGAAGCAGTCTGATTTCCAATGAGACTTTTCTCCAATAGAGATCAAATGACATTTAACATGTGTTTAAGGAGGCTTGAGGGTATAAAATTTCAGAAAATATTGAAAAAAAATTTTTCATAACTAATTTTATTTATAACTTTATTAGTTGTTACTTTATCATATGGTACAAAATCATTCAAAACCATCTATTCGTTTTGGCCCCAGATGACTTTTAAAATGTATATATCATTGAAAAAGCTCCAAATTATCTCCCTTTGGTGCAAAATGCCATTTTTGACATTAGAATTGTAATATCTTTTTAACTCATCGGTGACCTATATTTTTATTATCATTTTCAAATAAGCTGTACTTAAACTAAACTATTGTAAAATTTAAGCGATTTCTGTAATTTAGTTCTTTTTATTTCGATATTACCTCTATTTCTCCTATTAGTTCAACAGAAAAAAGTACCTTTACAAAATGTATGCTTCTTTCAAGGCGGACTGTGAGCGTAAATGAACGGTGACCCGTTTTTTTTAATTTTATTTTTCTATTAAGTATAAGATAAAGTTCATTTATAGAAAAATATAGCAAAATCCTATATTAAGAAAAAATTTGATTTAGACCTGCGAGCCCCTTAATTTAACAAAATAGTTCACTGTACTGCCTTTGACAATGAGCAAATCCTATACCCGACAGTGGTTTTAATAACAGCACAACATTTGAACAAATTGTAAACATTTGTTGCAATGGGCTTAACTCAAAAGACTGCAACAAAGAACCAAACAACAACCGGTAATATGTAAATCATAGACACAAAGCACTGAAATAAGAGTACTAACAATGAATATTCAAATGAAAGTTTATCAAAATGTTCATAAACATGATAAAATAGCCATTTTATTGCTGTATTTCTCTTCACTGATAATTTTTGAGTTTTGTGTATTTGTAGGTCAGACATCTGGGTTTTCATGGTCATCATTCAACAGATCAATACTGAACAGAAAACTTAAAGTTGATATTTTTCCATAGTGCGACTTTTTATTAATTTGAAATGGAACGTGTTTTTCCTACATTTATTAGAAAGAGGAAATTTCAACATAATGACTTTAAACAAAAGGAGTCATATCATCACGATCATAGATGCACAAGAACTTGATCATGTAAATGCAACAATGTAATTATCAATTGAAAGAAGGAACGAATGAAAAAATATTAGTATGTTGTTGTCCAAATAAACTTGCTTTGTCTTCTCATTTAAATCGCTCCAACCAATAAAGATGTACGGAGGAAGATCTTTGAAGAACAGATTGAAAAATGTGTTGTCTAAGAATTGCAGGAATATTCTAGTGGATGAAATATTTTATTGACTTGACTCTTATATAGTGGACTGAATAATTGTACATAGCAAGCAGTGAAAAAGAAAACTAAAACTTTAACAGAAAAAGTGTTTATATTATAAATTTGCAAATATAAGGTTAATATTATGTACACCACAAAGGTATATAATTCAAATTGTTTGCATATTCATGTATTGCAATGAAACTATAACAAAGAAAACCTTACCTCATGAAAAGAGTAAACTTGTCAGTCAGAATATGAAATATTTTTTTCAGTTCTATTTTTCATAATAAAATAAACAAGACAAAGATTTCAAAACAATATTTTTCATTTATTTAGACATGTCATCATTTTGTTTCAGTGAAAGGACTTTACTCTTTGACCATAAATATTATTATGCATTCCAAATTGCAAAATAAGAATAATCTTTATTGTCATATAAACAAATAAAAAACATGTTTGTGACAAAATGAAAAAAATAAATATATATATATATAAAAATATAAAAACTCGTATACATTTAAAACTTTTTACTACCAAACAGCATTCATTGTAACATACACATTACTGTATATTTATATCTATAAATTTATAATTTGAATCCCATGGGATTTTATTTTGTCCCATGGGATATTAAAAATCCCATGGGATAATTATAGTCCCATGGGATTTTTTTTGTCCCATGGGACAACAAATATCCCATGGGACTACAATTATCCCATGGGACCAAAAAAAATCCCATGGGATTTAACCAAAATCCCATGGGATAATGGTCAATCCCATGGGATTTTGCCCTGTCCCATGGGATATTGAAAATCCCATGTTTTTATAAATCAAATAGCAAAATAAATATAATAGTAACAGTAGAAAACCAATGAAATTATTGAATCCCATGTAATTCCGCACATTTTGGTTATATACATGACACTGTAGCTCTTATTTGAGGCGGCGGATTTGCAAATGAGTGTTTTGCAAATTAAAAGTGTCCAGTGTTCTACTATCACACAGAGATTGGTCACTATCTATTTATCGGATTATCTGAGTCTCCGGTATCGTTAGCTACGTTATTTTAACGTAGTTTCGTATTTAACGGTAGTTTCGTATTCGACCGTAGCAGACGACATATATCACCTAATCACTGAGACTACTATAACAGTTTCCGATATTATTATTTTTCTTTTAAAAATAAATTAAAACAAAATTGAATTAATAAAAAAAAAGGAAAATAGTTTTTTATCTGTCAAAAATGGCGGTCGAATCCTTCTTGTCAATCATTGCGAGTCACGTGATCGACGACTTACAATTAATTACTATTTGACTGGTCAGTACGGGAAGTTACTAATCTCTATGTTATAGTAGTCTCAGATTATTATTTTCTCTTTCGCTGTCAAAAATGGCGGTTGAATCCTTCTTGTCAATCATTGCGAGTCACGTGCCGAGTCACGTGATCGACGACTTACAATTAATTACTATTTGACTGGTCAGTACGGGAAGTGACTAATCTCTATGTTATAGTAGTCTCAGAATGGATAGAGGAAGGAGAAAAACCAACAAATTATTTTTGTGGATTGGAGTCAAAAAATTTTATGAGTAAAATTATACCAAAAATTGAAAGAGATAATGGGGTAATACTTACTGATCAGAACAATATTTTAAAAGAAGTAAAACTTTTCTATGAAAATTTGTATCAGAAGAGAGATAACTCAAGTTCAGTAGCTGATCTGAAATAAGACCTTAAAAATGTAAATGTTCCAATACTTTCTAGTGATGAGAAGGAGAGCTTGGAGGGTAGAATCACAGTCAAAGTGGCTGGACAGGCATTAAAAAATATGAAAAATAATAAAACTCCTGGCTTTGATGGCTTTTCAATTGAATTTTTTAATTTTTTTTTTGAGAGATCTCCAGTTTTTTGTGGTTGAATCTCTTAATTATGGTTCAGAACAGGGAGAATTGTCAGTAACACAAAAACAAGGAATTATTACTTGTCTTCCAAAAGGAAATAAACCTCGTCATTTTTTGAAAAATTGGCGTCCTATTTCACTTTTAAACACTGCCTATAAAATTGGATCAGCAGTAATTGCAAACAGATTTAAGAGTGTCCTTGACAAACTTATTAATTTAGATCAGACTGGTTTTATTAGTGGGAGGTACATAGGAGAAAATATAAGGCCTTTATATGATATCATGTAATACACAGAAGACCATGAAATACCTGGACTCTTGTTGTTAATTGATTTTGAAAAAGCCTTTGATTCAATTTCTTGGGATTTCTTGCTAAATGTTTTAAAGTTCTTTAGTTTTGGGAATCAATTATCAACTGGATAAAAGCGTTTTATAATAATATCAAGTCTGCAGTGATACGGGGGGGGGGTAACCTTTCAGAATTTTTTAACACAGGTCGGGCTGTCGACAAGGCGATCCGCTTTCACCTATCTTTTCATCCTATGTGCTGAGATTCTTGCACTAAAGATTAGAGGAAATAAGGAAATTTTTGGTATTGAAGTTACTCAAGTTGAGCATAAGTTGTCACAGTTTGCTGATGACACTTCATTGATTTTAGATGGTAGTGAAAAATCTTTATATGAATCCTTATCTGAATTGGACTGGTTTGCAAAAATATCTGGTTTAAATATAAATTTTGCAAAAACACAAGTTATTTGGATTGGAAGTAAAAAGTATAGCAAGAAAATTTTATGTCCTGATGTAAACCTTTTATGGGGAGAGACAACTTTTAAATCACTTAGTATAAATTTTTGACTTAGAAAATATCGTCAACATCAACTATAATGATAAAATTACACAGATTAAGAACATAATAAAACAGTGGCTAAAAAGAAACCTTACAGTAATAGGTAGAATAACTGTGATAAAAACTCTTGTTTTACCTATTTTAAACCACCTTATTATTTCTTTGCCTAATCCTTCTGACAGTGTATTAATGTCAAAAAATAGTGAAAAATTAATGAATTTGAAAAAAATAGGCAGGACAGGAGTTTTGAGTAAAAAAAAGGCAGGATGAGACACTTGCAAAAAAAAAAAGTCAGGATGACAATTTAGGTAAAAAAAAGTCAGGATAAACTTTAAAAAAAAAAGGCATGACCGAATAGAGTGCAGAATAAAAAGGCAGGACAGATTTTACAACTAAAAAAAATGCAGAACAAAATTTTTCATTCTAGCCCCCATAAAAATCAAATGGTAGCTCCCTTAAAAATATTTGGAGGGAGGATTAAATATGATAGATATTTATAGTTTTACTATGGCACTCAAATCATCATGGATAAGAAGGATTTTTCAGAGAGATAATAAGTGGCAAAGTATTTTGATGTCTGATATTGATAAAAATAAACTTTTTAATTGTGGTATTCAGTATATCAAACAAGTTAGTTTATTAATCAAAAACAATTTTTGGAAAGATGTATTCAGAGCATGGGAAATGATTATTGATAAAGAGAGAAATATGGACTATGATTATTTTTTATCAAGTCCTATTTGGTCTAACAATATGATCAGAATTGGTAATAAACCTGTTTTTTATCAACATTGGTTTAATCATGGTTTACAATATGTAAATGATGTAATAGATGAACATGGATTTTTTATTTCATTAGAAATGTTACAGCAATATTATGATATCAATGTAAATTTTTTGAATTACATGAGTGTTATTTCTGCTATTAAAAAAGCAGCAAATAATTACAAAAAAGATACATATAAGTTATGTTGTCCATTTATTCCAGCTTGCTAACAAGTCTTTTTTTTTTAAAAAGTAGAAAAGGTTCTAAAGATATGTATAAAATACTCATTAATAACAATGTAACTCCAACAGGACAACTGAAGTGGGGTGAAATATTAGGCGAAGATCTCATTTGGAAACATATATTCAAACTACCTTTTACAGTCACTGTCAATACCAAACTACAGTGGCTTCAGTACAGAATCAACCACAGAATTCTTGCCACAAATGAATTTTTATGTAAAATCAAACTTATTGATAACCCTTTATGCACTTTTTGTAAATTAGAAGACGAAACTGTTGAACATATTCTGTGGAATTGTGAGATTATCCAAAATTTTCTACAAGATATTGATTATTGGTTTTTATCTGGTGGGGTAAGCCTGCCATTGAATAAGTTAAATTTTATTTTTGGAGATATATCAAAAATTCGAAAAGGTGACCCATATAATTTGATTTTTCTATACATGAAACAATATATATACAACAGTAGATGTTTTTTAAAATTAAAGATCTTTAACTCAGTGCCATTAAAGAAAAGCTAAAATATATGTACAATTTAGAAAAAATAATGGCAGTCAAAAATAAAAGACAAGATCACTTTGGTACCATGTGGAATGCATTTAAAGAATTATTTTGATAATTCATTTTGTCATTTATTTTTACAAATACTTATTGTCAAACATAACATAATATATTATTTAATCTTATAGCACAATTTATTAATATGTACTGAAATCTTACAGGATATTTTTAACCTCTTCCTTTTCATAAAATGATTTACCCTTCTCATGTGGTACATAGTACTGCATACACATTTAACTCTAATTTTCTTTTCTTTCCGTAATTTTATTCTCTTTTCATATATACATAAAATGAATTTTCAACAATGTTTACTGTTACAGATAAATAGATATTTAAATGTATTGCTAATATTACTGTATGTATGTTTGATGTGTTGTATTTGTTGTAATTCTTGAAAATAATAAAAATAAAAAATATATATATATATACTTTACAATCATTCCATAAACCAAATATAGTTCACTTATTCCTTATAGTATCTGAAAAACAGACCAAACAAGAATCAAATAACATGGACCAATGAACCATGAAAATAGATAAAGGTCAGATGATTACTGCCAGACAGACAAGTACACCTTACAAATATTCCATGCACCAAATATATGTTTCTAGTATCCGAGAAATAGACCAAAACACAAAAAGTTAACTTTGCCGGACCACTGAACCATGAAAATGAGTTCAAGGTTAGATGACACCTTCCAGCTGGACATGTACACCTAAAACTCGATCCATACAACCAAATATAGAAGACCTATTGCATATAGTATCTGAGATGTCGACTTAACCACGAAAACTCAACCTTGTTCAATGATCCATGAAATGAGGTTAAGGTCAAGTGAAAACTGTTTTACTTATTTTGTGCGCACAATATATTTAAACTGTGCGCAGAAACTATTATTGTGAGTGCACAATATTATATATATATATATATTTTTTCTTTATATGTACCTAGCGGGGCTCCGTAGACCTTTATTGACAGCAAGGATTTCAAATGATTGAAGAAAATTGAGATTAGCTTAATTGACACGGAAAGGTTGATAGATCTTATTTTACAACGTATTCATTCAGACCAATGGGATTGTTTAGAATATGATCCTGATATTGATAGAACTTATGTCGAACTAACATATTTATGATAGCCATAATTAGATCATTCTAATTAGGCCACACCAATTTGATTTGTAGTTCTTCGGACAAAAGCTCCAAAAAATATGGGGCGAGCGAGCGAAATTTTTTTGATTGTATTTTTTTCTTGAAAATGAGTTTTTATGAGTCGAGTGCTCTACAAGTGATGCGAGCGGTATATTTTTTTTTTTAAATTGTGCGATTTAGAATTGATGTACATGTTAAAACTGGGTTACTTCATAGAAAAAGGAGAAGAAACATGCTCTGATGCATATAATTTGATGGATTGGCGCCTGAACCATACCCAACTTTCTTGTCTCGCTGTGGTTTAGTTAATTTTGATTATTTCGTCAAATAAGCTTTGTCTGCGTGAATTTTCATTAAAATTCATACATGTGTATATATTAAGGAAACATAGCAGATGCAGTTTAACAAGAGGAATTATGTTAGTTAAGTAAACATGGTAAATGACATATGTTGAATAAATTTAAATATGTGTATGTATCCAAAAAAATGCCCGTGAAAAATATTAAATATTTGTTGATATAGTTGTTTTCATTATATCAATATATGGTAATAATTGTTTATTGGCTGCTTGATGTCCACTTGGAACTATTTATCCATACTAAGGATCAACATAATGAGTGAGGTGAATATTTCAACAGCATCATGAGTAAGATAGTTATATTGCTATGCATGTAGATCTCAATGTATTAAAATATTCCCTTAAAATACCTGTCACCACATTCACATGCATTATTCTGACAGCAAAATATTCTTTCCTTTTGTTCCTAAAAGCTGCAATGCATTTTAAACTCTTTATCTTGACTAGAAGTGGTTGAACCAATTACACATCCCTAATTATTATGAGCATGCCAATCACAATACCACCACTTTGGTCTCGAAAGTTGGAACTCTTAAATTTTCCCTTAAAAAGAGTTCTGCTTACCAATAGACTAACAAGGGGATATGGGGTTTCATCAAAATAAGATGAATCTGTGATTTTTTAAAATTCATGGGAATTTAATATTAATTTCATCCAAGACAGATAGGTCTATAAGCATTGTAGATAAATTTGTACAAAACAGCAGCCGATGTTTCAAAATTCCACCTAGCAATTTTGAACAATATAAACAGTCATTCTTTGTAAGAACAATTTTTTATTGGAATAGACTACCAAACAATCTCGTGTGTGCCAAGACAATTGAGAGCTTTAAAACTTCGCCAGCGCCTCTCTTCCGTTGCCATTGATGCCATATCCTGGCCCTGCAACGTACTTATTCAGATTCAGGACTATGTATGTTGAAACAATGATCAACAAATGATGAAACAAATAGATGCGCTGCTTCGTCGCTTCTGGTGCCAACGGACGGCCTTGGAATTATATAAATCGGGTATCAATTTGTTCATTTTTTATTTATCTCTTCATTTATGTAAGTTTCACCTACCTGCCACCCTTTATTTTCTCATATTCAGACAGTTTTCACAGTGACCCATCGATTCAGACATTTTTACTTTTATTTTCAAATAGACGTCAAGTTACGAGAGATTTCGCGACCTCGAGACTCAAATATGCAAATATTTATACTTTTTACACCTCCTTTATAGGAGATCGATATTTAACATATAGTAGCCAACCACGATTTTTCACCTCCTTTACAGGAGATCGGTATTAAGCATTTAGTGCTTACCACGATAACATTCGGAAGCTCTCGGATATTTACATTGCTTGCATCGTAAATGAGCGAGGTGTTAGATTATATATTCATATTGACCTAGGGTCATATGCATACATCATTTCCCATCGTCCATTGTGCCTTACTTTTTTCTCGTGATCACATGACAATCTTTCAAAATGAAAGTTAAAATGCCAGAATCGGTGGGTCACTGTGAAAACTGTCTAAATATGAGAAAATAAAGGGTGGCAGGTAGGTGAAACTTACATAAATGAAGAGATAAATGAAAAATAAACAAATTGATACCCGATTTATATAATTCCAAGGCCGTCCGTTGGGACCAGAAGCGACGAAGCAGCGCATCTATTTTGGACGGGCAAATATCCACTTTTTGGTATGGGACGAGCTCTGACGTCCCACGGCCCCAGCTTGTCTGGAAAAACAGCCGTTGGACGTCAGAGTAATCTCGGACTATAACGATCATTGATGTGATCGTGGTCATCTAAAGACAGATTTTTAATATTTGTGTCCTAGAACAGGTCTTCATAGATAAAACGAGATGCATTTCGGATAACTGTGTGTTCAGTAACTACTTGTCCACGGCATGAGCTGACACAACTACATGTTGGCATCCCGATTTTTGACCTTTTATTTACAATTCGATTTATCGTGCGTTTGAATCGATTGGAGCAATATATGCTCATAAAAATGTCTATGTGAAAAAAAAAAATTCAAGGAGAAACTAAATTTGGAGCGGCATGCGGCCCAAAAATTTGCGGAAGCGGTAATTAATTTTTTTATTGAAAAGTCAATTTCTCAAAACCAGGAGCGGGAAAATCCAAAGAACTATTAATCAGATTGGTGTGGCCTTATCACAATTTGTCACCATGATCTATTATTTTGATATATCAAAATCTCTTTAAAGCGAAATAATTACAATAAAAGTGCAATAAATTGAAATAATTATTACAGAGCTAGAGGCTTTAATTGTACACGTGGCGGTATAAACAACCCTGCAATTATTTGTCCAACATTTTAATCTGCATTTGTATGTCTTCATTCCTTGTGATGTAAATCTAGAATAGTGGTTCGGACGCATCAACTCTATAACGGGATTTTCATATAGTAAAGCATTTACTTTTCATCAAAATCATTGAGTTTATTTTCTTTGTATGGTCCTTATCTTTAATTTATTCATGTAGCTTTTTATTACCTAGGTAAAAAGGGTTCAAATCGAGATTAACACCAGAAATACCAACTTCTTTATTCAAGTTCTATATTGGTGCGTTTTTTTATGTCCCACCTATATATATACACGATAGTAGAGGGACATTATGTTTTTCGGTCTGTGCGTCCGTTCTTTCGTTCGTTCGTTCATTCGTCCGTCCATTCTTTCGTCCGTTCGTCCGTCTGTCCCGCTTCAGGTTAAAGTACTTGGTCAAGGTAGTTTTTGATGAAGTTGAAGTCCAATCAACTTGAAACTTAGTACATATGTTCCCTATGATATGATCTTTCTTATTTTAATGCCAAATTAGAGTTTTGACCCCAATTTCACGGTCCACTGTACATAGATATGAAAGTGCGAGTGGGGCATCCGTGTACTATGGACACATTATTGTTTCAATTGTCTTCGGTCTTGATGCATATATTTCTGTGAAAAGTTTCGTTTCAATCAATTGAATTATTTTTGCAGCTGTATTTCTTACACTTTTTTTTATAAAAAGGATGTCTGAAACCCTAAAACATAGTCAAACAAACAACTTTAGGTGCACAAAGGCATTATATGTTTAGATTCTGAAAAGTTTCAATAATACCTAAACAGATGTTTAGGAGGAGTTGAAGCTACAAAATTGATACCCCAGATGGAAAAAAGTCCGTGATTTTCTAAGGGAGACCCGTAAATAATAAGGATAAAAAACAAAGTAAGATGTGAATAATTTGCTATATGGTGAAAATTTTGATAAAGTGTCATTAAATTCCAATAAGGAGTTTAGGAGAAGAAGCGGATATATAAGTGTATTGTTGTATGCGGATATGACAAAAGTAATTGTTATGCAAAATTTAATTTGAAAAATTATTCGGATGGAGAAATAAAGAAAAATAAAGTCATCATAGAAACCAGGATTAAAATTTTGTACGCCAGACGTGAGTTTTGTCTACACAAGAATCATCAGTGACGCTCGAAAAGGTTAAAAAGGCTAAATAAAGTACGAAGTTGAAGTGCATTGAGGACAACAAAATTCCGAAAGATTTTGCCAAACACAGCTAATTTTAATACGGTAATGATATTCCCAAGGTAGAAATCCTTAGTATTTCAGTGGTATAGAAATACAAAATATACAAAATGAACGCATCTTCTTTTTTATAGCAACTTAGCTTATCTGAAATAATGCAGCCACAGATGTATGCCAGGTGAATTTCTATGAATTATGCAAATTTTTATGCATCATAGGTCTTTGATATTTGCTACTTTAATCTCTAGTAAAACAGCATAAAATAAAACATGGATTCACAGGACCATGACTTTTTTTATTCATTACCAGTACAAGAATATCAGGACATATCGTTTTGCCAATTTGACGACTTTTGCAATAGAAAATAGGATCAAATAGATGTCACATATTTAGGGAAAAACATAAAAGACAGTAGTGAAAATTAATCCGCAGAGAATCATTATGGTTGTTTTATTGCCGTTCTTATACAACGTTAACAAACCAAGAAGCATAGAATCAATACTCACGATCACCGATCCGGACCAAATCACAAGTACAGCAATTCTCTCTAGTGACAGCATAAATAACATTGACATACTAGTAGATGTTATACTTTATTTTAGTGGTAATAGATTAAAAGATAATCACCTTCTCAACCAATCCAATAAAGAAAAAAGGTTCTGTGTTAACAACAAGGACTGCTTTATATATAAGGACTTTGATTTGAAAGCAGTTTAATAGAATTGAGAATGGAAACGGGGAATGCGTCAAAGAGACAACAACCCGACCAAAGAGCAGAAAACAGCCCAAGGCCACCAATGGGTCTTCAACACAGCGAGAAAATCCCGCACCCGGAGGCGGGCTTCAACTGGCCCCTAAACAATAATGTTTACTAGTTCAGCGAAAATGGACGTCGCATTAAACTCCGAAACATATAAACAAACCAAAATTACAAAAAAGCATGCAAGACTAACAAAGGTAAGAGGTTCCTGACTTGGGACAGGCGCAAAAATGCGACGGGGTTAAATATGTTTTGTGAGATCTCAACCCTCCGCTATACCTCTATCCAATGTGGAATAAACAAACACACAGCAACACGCACAGTAAAATTCAGTTTAAAACAAGTCCGAGTCCGATGTTAAAACAGGTAACAGAAGAAACTAAGCAAAATGACAATAATAAACACAAATGACACGACAAACGTCATGATTTTGGTTTCCAAGGCAGCATGCCTACACAAGATATAATAACCATGGTATAAAAGTTCGCTTATCAACAGGCTGCATTCTGTATACAGAGTATTCTATTGACGTCTCACGTTTTCTAACTCAGTTCAAACTGATATGTCTACAAAAAATCCGACAAAATCTAAAATTTTACAATCTTAAGATATGGTTCCGTATAAATTGTTATATGCTAAATTTATTCTTAAGTCATTTCGATAACCATTACATACCAAAATGAAATTTTGCCATATTTCATTAGTACTAAGGGTAGATGCCATTTGTAAAAAAACAACAACATAATAAATAATGAAATGACATGCGACTCAAGAACCACTTGATTAAACATTTACCTGCTTTTAAGTACAGTTTCACAATTTATGAACAGATAATTTATCATAACTATGTTTCATATAAATTCCCCGAATACCAACTGACTGACTGAATGGAGGATTACACCGTGTGCGTGTGGGACTAAAGTCCACAAGAGGATTACACCGTGTGGGACTAAAGTCCACAAGCAGCAGTACCAGATCGCAATTATACTGTAATATACAGGTTTGATTCTAATGTTAGTGCTGTTTGTTTACAGTAACAAAGTGAACATGATTTCAGTGATTTACGATAACTACAGTGAAATAGCATGGTGAATATCATTTCATCATCACTTGATTAACCATAAGGGAATATCTATGACACTGATCATTAATTGGAACATCCAATCATTGTTCATGATACATTTATGAATTGGTTTGTCCTTTCACATAATAAAGCTAGTGAAATGTATTCATCAGATATTAATATCGATGAAAATTCAAAATAGATTTCTAAAAGAGTTAATTCCAATACCTCCCGGTCATTATCCCACACTATTTGCACATAAAAGAAATTACTAATAATATAAATATCGTTATAGATATAGTTACATTAATAATAGAAGCAAGGTAACATTAATTCAATACTGGAGTCGTGTGCGTGTTTTGTTATCACAAAGCAAATAAGCCAGAATGCGTAGGTGTTTTGTTTCACGAATTGCAACCATGGTCACTTGTTATCCAGCATCCAAAAATCTCAAACGAAAACACGTGTAAATATTTTGCGTTTTTAAGGATTGAACTCTTTGAGTGAGGTTTATTTTGAAGCTTTTTTATTCTTTTATTACTAGCACCACTATACCTACGCATCACAGTTTACTCTCTTCTCAACACCTAGTATTAATTGAAAAACTGAAGTAAAATGAAGACTTTCGGAGATAAAAAAAAAAAAAAAAAAAGGGCTAAGAGTGACGGAGCGGATATTATAATTAGCAACCAGTCTCGTTATACAGACAAATAAATTTGTAATTATTGTGAAAAATACAGGAGCCCTAAGGACGCTCTAAAAGCATAATGCCAGCAGATATATAAAATGCAGCTGTTGTGTGAACCAGCAGAAATTATGTCAAGTACTGTTTAACTAGTAGGTAAAAAATCTATGCAGATTGTATACCCCAAACTTTGCGAATGGTAATTAATCTTGTATAGCTATTTATTTCGAAGAATCTTGTTTACTGAAAATTACGAAAATCTCTAATAATTTGGAGAAATTGATATAAATTTATAAATGCATAGTTGACAGGTGTAAAATAGAATGGCTGTAAACATTTATGACTTTTCTATTGTCCCTTGGTATCTTCTCTACCCTTTTTTTCGAAATCTTCATCTTTATAGGCAATATTTAAAATTCTGCAAACGTTTCTAAATCTTATAGCAAGTTCGATGTAAAACATAATAGACTTCCATAATAAATAAGGCATCTCTACGTGTAAAATAATAAGATTAATATCTGACGAACAGAAAGTAAGTAATGATTATATACCTTGACAGACATTATAACCTTTCAGTTTTCACATTTTACCGGTTATATTGTGGATTATTGTAATCAGAGATAAGGAGAACCTAATAATCGTGCCTTTGCACGATAAAAGAATCTTTTTATAATCACCATAACACCTTTAATCAAAATTCATCACGCATAGCCAAAATTACATTTTCATCAAATACCCATTACCAGAAGCATATCTTGGTATTATTACATTATTAATTGAGGATCAGACTTCAACATTTTGGTTTATTGTCCAGTCTGTCAAATTCGTGAATTGCCAGTGAATGAAAAATGAATGAAAAATAACAATTTATCTGTATCTGTCATTGTTCTGAAAAAAAAAGAAAATATGGAAAACCGAAAAATGATCGATCGTCCTGAACATGCATGAAATATGTGCCACTTGATGTTAAGCAACCTACAATGAATGAATGTAGATGATTGGTCATTGCTTGGCTGGATGTTAAGCAACCTACAATGAATGAATGTAGATGATTGGTCATTGCTTGGCTGGATGTTAAGCAACCTACAATGAATGAATGTAGATGATTGGTCATTGCTTGGCTGGATGTTAAGCAACCTACAATGAATGAATGTAGATGATTGGTCATTGCTTGGCTGGATGTTAAGCAACCTACAATGAATGAATGTAGATGATTGGTCATTGCTTGGCTGGATGTTAAGCAACCTTCAATGAATGAATGTAGATGATTGGTCATTGCTTGGCTGGATGTTAAGCAACCTTCAATGAATGAATGTAGATGATTGGTCATTGCTTGGCTGGATGTTAAGCAACCTACAATGAATGAATGTAGATGATTGGTCATTGCTTGGCTGGATGTTAAGCAACCTTCAATGAATGAATGTAGATGATTGGTCATTGCTTGGCTGGATGTTAAGCAACCTTCAATGAATGAATGTAGATGATTGGTCATTGTTTGGCTGGATGTTAAGCAACCTACAATGAATGAATGTAGATGATTGGTCATTGCTTGGCTGGATGTTAAGCAACCTTCAATGAATGAATGTAGATGATTGGTCATTGCTTGGCTGGATGTTAAGCAACCTTCAATGAATGAATGTAGATGATTGGTCATTGCTTGGCTGGATGTTAAGCAACCTACAATGAATGAATGTAGATGATTGGTCATTGCTTGGCTGGATGTTAAGCAACCTACAATGAATGGATGTAGATGATTGGTCATTGCTTGGCTGGATGTTAAGCAACCTACAATGAATGAATGTAGATGATTGGTCATTGCTTGGCTGGATGTTAAGCAACCTACAATGAATGAATGTAGATGATTGGTCATTGCTTGGCTGGATGTTAAGCAACCTTCAATGAATGAATGTAGATGATTGGTCATTGCTTGGCTGGATGTTAAGCAACCTACAATGAATGAATGTAGATGATTGGTCATTGCTTGGCTGGATGTTAAGCAACCTACAATGAATGAATGTAGATGATTGGTCATTGCTTGGCTGGATGTTAAGCAACCTACAATGAATGAATGTAGATGATTGGTCATTGCTTGGCTGGATGTTAAGCAACCTACAATGAATGAATGTAGATGATTGGTCATTGCTTGGCTGGATGTTAAGCAACCTACAATGAATGAATGTAGATGATTGGTCATTGCTTGGCTGGATGTTAAGCAACCTACAATGAATGAATGTAGATGATTGGTCATTGCTTGGCTGGATGTTAAGCAACCTACAATGAATGAATGTAGATGATTGGTCATTGCTTGGTACAAAGAATTTTAGCACAATCAAATTGTGCGATACCAATACTAATTTAAATCCTTTTATGATATTATCTAACCTATAGTTCTGATAATACCGTAAACAATATACCATATATATTTGCAATTTGATTGTACATCTGTTAAAACGTCCACCTTTCTATTAATTCTAACTAACATGTATGTTGACACCGTCGCTGTCGATTACAAGGTGTAAGCCGATGTATGAATAGGACCCAGTTGTATTTGTGTTATCCTTTCAAATTTTAAGTTCAATGAGATAGCGGCAGTCAAAATAGCTACATCTTGTTATAAACATGGAATTATTCCGTCAAAAACATCAACTATATAGCGGAACGTGAAGGTAAAGGATAATGCTGTCGTGTGTTCATTCTTTTTAAGAAGCCATGATTTATCTTTCTTATACGATTTTAAATGGGTCGTCGACATTGTTGTACTTATTGTTTCTATCTGTCTGTAAAGTTAGACAAAGAGGTAAAAGAAACCAAGGACAGTGACAAATAGAAAAACAACTGCCTTCCAGACACTACACAGAAAACCAATGACTAAGTAAAACGACACCCCATAAAATAAAAACAAAAAAACAAAAAACAAAAAACAAAAAACAAAAAAATAAATCAAAAACAGAATCAATAACAAAATAAACAAATTAAGAGTGATCTCGGAAATGGTAAGCAAATCTTGCTCCTGGTGGTGTTATTCAAGTAAAGTAAAAATTAGTCACAATCGGTGATTTCATAATCTATGAAAAATGGAAGGATTGTGGCTTCTTCAATTAGAACATATTCACGGTCCTCTGTGACACAGATGTCCATAATGATAAACCAAATTATAAAGCTGTTCTTAAACTTCAACTTTACAAATAGGAACCATTGGTCCAATAGCTTTCTCGTATCAAGGAATTCATGACATGAAATACTAGGTCTGGAATGTTGCTACATATATAAAGTTGAAAGTTAACATGTAACTAGTAAGCTGAAATCATCTCTTTTGTCTCAAAAAACTCTCATTGTCAATTTATAGATGCAAGTCAGGATATGGAGGAAACTATAATTTGCCTTAATTAAAAAGTGAATTATAACCATGGTATTTAAAGTTCAAAAGTATAGCTGTATTTAACATAGTCACCAAAATTTCTTCTTTTCATCTGAGAAGATCATGAATGAAGTCGGTCTCATATAGATACAACAAGTCAGTGGGAAAAAGAGAAGCGAAAGTTACCAACGGCACATGCAAATGCATAAGTCAAAAATAAACTGACAACGCCATGGCAAAAAAAGCGAAAAAGACCTAAAGACAGACAACAGTATACAAAACATCGACATGGAATATCGTATCAACTGGGAGATATATACCCCATATGCAGTCACTGCTGGAATGAGGTGTACAGTTCGTATTCATGGGAATGCCGATTGTCTATAAAAAACATGTCTTTCAATTACAGCAGAAATTATGTTTCATTCAGTGTGGTTTTTTTCTTACAAATACTGATTTATTCCATGAAACACTAGCTCCGGAATGTTGCTATATAAAAATGTAAAGTTCACACTAGTAAGCTGAAACTATCTCTTTTGTGTCAACAAAGTTTTAACCCTCATTGTCAATTTCTAGATGCAAGTCAGGATAGGAGGGAAACTTTAAGTTAATTGCATCAATGGCATCCTTTACTTTATTTAAAATTCGATAGTATAGCTGCGTTTAACATGGTCACCAAAAGTTCTTCTTTGTATTTGTCCTGAGAAGATCATGTATGAAGTCGGTCTCGCATGGATAAGGCACAAAGTCGGTAAGAACAGAACAGTTCGTTGTCATTGGAATGCCGATTGTCTATTCAGTACGTCCTTCAAACATTAATGAATGTTCAGACCAATCGCCCCTTGTTTTTGAAGTTGGTATCAAAACTGTTACAAAAGACAATTTGCCTAAAGTATCCAGCTTTATAAAATGGGACAAAGATAACGGGGAAGAATATAAAATAAAGTTGAATTTACACAAGAATATTATGACGAAGACTGTTGAAAATTTGCAACAAGTTGGTGATGCAAACTCGGCAGTAAAATCATTAACAGATATTATATATGATTGTGCTTTTGAGGTGTTCGGTAGTTCAAGGTTAACTCATGAAAAGGAATTTTATTCGACAGTAAAAGATAATTAGTGGTTCAACAAAAAATGTAAATTAGAGAATATTCATTTTAATTCAGTTCGTAATACTTTTCAACGTAATGGAAATGAAGCAAACAAACAATTATATATTTAGACACGAACAAAATAGACCAAGACTAAACGTTCTGCAAAATTTCAATACAAAAAGTCGAAAGGTATTGAATTGTGTAAACTAGCAAAAACGGAGCCAAGAACATTTTGGTAAAAAAATCAGACGAAAAAGTAAATTATCGTGTAAAGTTGATGCGGATAGTATGTACAAACATTTTAAAGCCGTTTTAGGTGGTGACCAAAAGGAAATATCGTCAGAAATTAAAAATTTATTGAAAGATCCGAGTATGAACAATTTATATATTGATGAACTGGACTGCGCTATCACAGATTTGAAAATTAAAGACGCAATTAACCACCTTCGAATGGGTATAAGTGCTGGATTCGATAAAATTATTGGAGAAATGTTCGTCTGATTCCGAGATTTTGTGCCTATTCTACTGACACTTTTTAACTTTTTGTACGATAATGGTTATTTGAACAAACGTCTAATAACAAGGGCTGAAGAGAGTGAAAAGCTATTAGCTACCTAATTTGGATTTCGACTGCAAAAATCAACCATTGGTGCAATTTTCGTGCTACATGGTATTATTTCCCATACTTTACAAAATAAAGAAAAACTATTCTGTGCATTTGTTGATTGTTGCAAAGCATTTGACAATACAGACAGACGAATATCATGGTATAAGCTTTATAATTCTGGAATAAGCAGCAAAACGATTAATATGATAAAATCGGTATATGCAGCTGTATGCCTCCGTGTGAAATCTGAAGGAGAATTTTCTGAAGTGTTTGAAAATATTACTGGCGTAAAGCAAGGGCAACCTTTATCACTTTTTCTTTTTATATTTTTCATCAATGACATTGCTGAGGCGCTTGAAACAAATAACAACGACGACTACGTTAGTGTAAATGGTATTTTGATTCGTCTGCTACTTTTTGCTGACGATACAGTTTTATTCGGTAAAACACCAGCGGCACTACAGCTACTTCTTGATAAACTTCAAAAATATTGTTAAAAATGGAACATTAAAGTGAATAAAGATAAAACTGAAATAATTGTATTCCGTAATGGATGGCAACAAGTTAATCATAGTTGGTATTACGACAAACACGAGCTTAATGTTGTGAACTCTTTTGTTTACCTAGGGAATCTATTTCACTTCAATCGAAAAATTCAGCAAACCCAAAAGAGATCATCCCAACAAGGTAATAAAGCACTTTCGTCACTCTTTAATTCATTTAAAATGTTATATATATCAACTCAACAGAATTGTGAAATGTTCGATAGCCTTGTTGGGTCGATCTTGAGCTATGGTTCTGAGATATGGGGTTTTCATCATGCCAAAGACATTGAATTGGTTTATAGTAAACTTTGTAGATTTGTACTTAAAGTTGGTAAAAATTCACCTATGTGTGCTGTTTTTGGCGAACTTGGTCATTTACCAATGCATATTATTAGAAAACAAAGAATACTTAAATATTGGTTAAAAAAAAATGTTACCAAGAAACCTATTGTATATTTGATGTATATAAAATGTTAGTTGATGATGACGAGAATGATAAATCAAACTGGGCGTCAAATGTTCATACCTTGTTAATTGATCATGGTTATAATTTTTTATGGTATAATCAAGAAAATGTAATGTTTTCATATGATGTTTTGAAAATACGCCTGTTTGACCAGTTCATAGTGAAAAATTAGATGTTTAAAAAATGTTTAAAACTGACTTTTGTTTGGAAAAATATTTACTTCTTGATGTAAATGTTAGACTCTTAACACAACTTAGATGTGGTTCACTAAAACTCAACATCGAAACTGGAAGATATAACAACGTATACCTCGTACTGAAAGATTATGTCAATGTTGCAATATGAAAACTGTTGAAGAAGAATATCATTTTGTAATGATCTGTCCAGCCTATAGACATTTGCGGCTAAGCTTTTTGCCTAAATTTGTTTGTTCTTGGCCTAATATATCAAAATGTGTATCACTTACTCAAACATGTTCAAAACTTTAGGGTATAAACTTTGTTGTTTGTTAAATGAAAATTGGAAACTACGATCACAATTGATGAAGTAGTTTGTACGGTATTAATTGTATTATATTTTTTGCTTTCTGTTTTCATTGATATTTTGTCGCTTACTATATTATATATGATATTAATGCTATAGCATTTTCTTTTATGCTGATTGCAACAAACTTATTACAAACGTAACACATATGTTGAATATAAAAAATGAGGCATCTTTATGATGTCATTTTTAGAGAAAGGTATGTTTCAGTTAGACCTTTTTTTTTCTTAAATGTATGATTTATTCCTTCCAAAAACAAGATTTTCGTATCTGCGTTGGCCCTCTTGTTATGAAACAAGGTCGGGCTTATTCAGTCTATGGAAAGTTTGAATCGAGAAAACCGTTTCTTATGTGGAGTCGCGATATTTTTTAATATGAAATTGTAAATATGCAGACACTCCATGAGGAAAATGCAGTAGGAGTGACTGGCCGACATAGACGAACAGCTATTGAGAAAATGGGCCAAGCAGCAGAGAAAGCGTCTTGCTGGATATGGATGAAGAGAGACAGTAGTAGCTGGAAACCCACCACCAATGCGCAGTGATTGATCACCACAGTGGACCCCCATCCTGAGAGTGTACCGAGCTAGGGGTCGAAACACATGATGACGGATGGCATCGGCTGAGGACATTGATGGTGTTTGTAATTCCACCAGTAATGTATGTAAGTAACACGCGAGAAACAGAAGTGTTTTATGTATTACCATTAATCAAAAGAGCGTGAAATCGATTATAACCAGCCTTTCAAGGTTGATTTTAAGGGGAAAAGTCAAGTGGACCAGTCAAACGAACAACAAAGTTATATTTTTTTATGGCCATATACGCTGTTAAACTTTCATTTCAACATAAATCAAAATTAAGTCAACCCTTTTTGATTTGTGATAAGGCCACACCAATTTGATTAATAGTTCTTTGGATTTTCCCGCTCCTGTTTTGGAGAAATTAACTTTTCAATAAAAAAAAAATAATTACCGCTTCCGCCAATTTTTGGGCCGATTGCCGCTCCAAAATTAGTTTATCCTTGACATTTTTTTTTCTCTTAGACGTTTTTCTTGCTCCGATCGATTCAAACGCACGTGTAATAAACCGATTTGTAAATAAAAGGTCAAAAATCGGGATGCCAACATGAATTTGTAACAGATCATTGCCGAGGACAAGTAGTTATTAAACACACAGTTATTTGAAATGCATTTCGTTTTACCTATGAAGACCTGTTCTAGGAGACAAAAATAAAAAAAAAATCTTTCGTTAGATGACCACAATCACATCAGTACTTGTTAGAACCATTGTCATCCCCGATCATTGTTTCAACAGACTTAGTCCGAGATTACTCTGACGTCCAACGGCTGTTTTGCCAGACAAAATGGGGCGCTGTTGTCCCACGGCCCCAGTTTGTCTGGCAAAACAGCCGTTGGAAGTCAGAGTAATCTCGAACTACAACAGACATAGATAGAGCTATCTATCTTGGATGAAATTAATGTTAAATTCCCATGAATTTTTAAAAAATGACAGATTTATCTTATTTTGATGAAAACCCCATATCCCCTTGTTAGTATATTGACATGCAATCAGAACTCTTTTGTAAGGGAAAATTTAAGAGTTCCAACGTTCGAGACCAAAGTGGTGGTATTGGGATTGGCATGCAAATAATAATTATGGATGTGTTATTGGTGCAACCACTTCCAGTTTGAAATACATCGCAGGTTTCAGGGGCAAAATGAAAAAGTATTTTGCTAATTCAGAATAATGCATGTGAATGTGGTTAAAGGTATTTTAAGGTAATGTTTTAATACATTGGGATCTACATGCATAGAAATATAACTATCTTATTTAGAATGTTGTCGAAATATTCACCTCACTCATTATGTTGATCCTATTATGGATAAATAGTTCCAACTGGATGTCAAGCAGCCAATAAACAATCATTACCATAACAATGAAAACAACTATATCAAAAGATATTTAATACTTTTCAAGGGCATTTTTTGGAATACATACACATATTTTAATACTATTCAACACATTTCATTTACCTAACTAACATAATTCCTCTTGCTAAACTGCATCTGCTATGCTTCCTTAATATATACACGTGTATGAATTTAAATGAAAATTCACGCAGTCAAATATAAAAAAGAAAATGTGGTATGATTGCCAATGAGACAACTCTCCACAAGAGACCAAATGACACACAAATTAAAAATTATAGGTCACCGTACGGCCTTCAACAATGAGCAAAGCCCATACCGCATAGTCAGCTATAAAAGCTTATTTGACGAAAATAATCAAAATTATACTAAACCAAAGCAAACCAGAAAGTTGGGTATGGTACAGACTGTACTACAGGCACAAATACATCAAATTATATGCATAAGAGCATGTTTTTCCTCCTTTTTCTTTGAAGTAACCCAGTTTCAACATGTACATAAAATTCTTAATCGCACAATTTAAAAAAAAATTATACCGCTCGCTCCACTTGTAGAGCACCCGCCGGCATTTTTTATGGAGATTATACGACCTCGCCCTGGAACGATGGTTCATTGACTGCGAAAGTTTTGCATTGCTTACATTTAAAGTTTGTGATTAGGTTAGGCCACACCAATTTGATTTGTAGTTCTTCGGACGCGAAATTTTTTTGATTGTATTTTTTTTCTTGAAAATGAGTTTTTATGAGGCGAGTGCTCTACAAGTGATGCGAGCGGTATATATTTTTTTTAAATTGTGCGATTTAGAATTTATGTACATGTTAAAACTGGGTTACTTCATAGAAAAAGGAGTAGAAACATGCTCTGATGCATATAATTTGATGGATTGGCGCCTGAACCATACCCAACTTTCTTGTCTCGCTGTGGTTTAGTTAATTTTGATTATTTCGTCAAATAAGCTTTGTCTGCGTGAATTTTCATTAAAATTCATACATGTGTATATATTAAGGAAGCATAGCAGATGCAGTTTAACAAGAGGAATTATGTTAGTTAAATAAACATGGTAAATGACATATGTTGAATAAAATTTAAATATGTGTATGTATCCAAAAAAATGCCCCTGAAAAATATTAAATATTTGTTGATATAGTTGTTTTCATTATATCAATATATGGTAATAATTGTTTATTGGCTGCTTGATGTCCACTTGGAACTATTTATCCATACTAAGGATCAACATAATGAGTGAGGTGAATATTTCAACAGCATCATGAGTAAGATAGTTATATTGCTATGCATGTAGATCTCAATGTATTAAAATATTCCCTTAAAATACCTGTCACCACATTCACATGCATTATTCTGACAGCAAAATACTCTTTCCTTTTGTTCCTAAAAGCTGCAATGCATTTTAAACTCTTTATCTTGAATAGAAGTGGTTGAACCAATTACACATCCCGAATTATTATGAGCATGCCAATCACAATACCACCACTTTGGTCTCGAAAGTTGGAACTCTTAAATTTTCCCTTAAAAAGAGTTCTGCTTACCAATAGACTAACAAGGGAATATGGGGTTTCATCAAAATAAGATGAATCTGTGATTTTTTTAAAATTCATGGGAATTTAATATTAATTTCATCCAAGATAGATAGGTCTATAAAACAACAAGCATTGTAGATAAATTTGTACAAAACAGCAGCCGATGTTTCAAAATTCCACCTAGCAATTTTGAACAATATAAACAGTCATTCTTTGTAAGAACAATTTTTTATTGGAATAGACTACCAAACAATCTCGTGTGTGCCAAGACAATTGAGAGCTTTAAAACTTCGCCAGCGCCTCTCTTCCGTTGCCATTGATGCCATATCCTGGCCCTGCAACGTACTTATTCAGATTCAGGACTATGTATGTTGAAACAATGATCGGGGATGACGATGGTTCTAACGATCATTGATGTGATCGTGGTCATCTAAAGACAGATTTTTAATATTTGTCTCCTAGAACAGGTCTTCATAGATAAAACGAGATGCATTTCGGATAACTGTGTGTTCAGTAACTACTTGTCCACGGCATGAGCTGACACAACTACATGTTGGCATCCCGATTTTTGACCTTTTATTTACAATTCGATTTATCACACATGCGTTTGGATCGATTGGAGCAATATATGCTCATAAAAACGTCTATGTGAAAAAAAAAATTTCAAGGAGAAACTAAATGCGGCCCAAAAAGATGCGGAAGCGGTAATTAATTTCTTTTATTGAAAAGTCAATTTCTCAAAAACAGGAGCGGGAAAATCGAAAGAACTATTAATTAGATTGGTGTGGCCTTAGTTTAAGACGAACCATTAACAATAGGTCAGTTATATTTGTTACGCAGTTGTAACAGCATTATCATGTCTAATTTCCCGGAAATTATTTCACTCTGCAACTTCAGTCATGTTTCATTGACTTTGAATGTTTTGCATAGTCTTCATGATTAAGTATTGTCATTTTAATTTCAACAATCGATTTGACTATTCAAATTACATATAGACATGACAGACGATACATATATTTGTGCCAACACTTTATTATTTTAGACTGACACTAGCCAGATATTTTTTTTTTTCAGCGGAAGTTTTCAAGTCGGTAAATACTGTGCAATATTGATTGGAAAACCCAAAATCGATCGACGCACAGGGGATATTGAAGTTTAGTTAAAATATATTTTATTTGCAAAAGTAACAAAAAGGGATTGGAGACAAGTTATAACAACATTAGTGACGTCCTCTCCCTATAAAAATATAAACACAAAATAAATTAGATAAAGACGAAAAACATAATAGGGATGCATGTAGTATATACAAACTACAAACAAAAACAAAAATACAAAATACAAAATTAAATGGAATATTATAGAGGACTTTTGTGGGATACAGTCAGTAATATATTCAAGAAATTTATTTGAAAATTTTTTATAATTTTGATCCATACTATTTTCCTCATTAACTATCGATTCCCAATCAATATAGCAATGAGCTCGTTACATTTGTCAAAATCCGGATTTCGATAGTCCCAAATCATTCTTTTATAAGTAGTATTATTTTTTGACCTAGTGAGATTATTCAAGAATATAATAGTTCCATCATGATCACTGTACGTACGATCTATTTGTATTACATGGGAATCGTAGACATCATATGAATCTGATACTAAAACAGGATGAAATGGTGTCATCCTGGTTTGCCCACTTTTAATTGCAGGTTTATAAAAACATAGGGTGTTTTGTTGTTTTAACAATTATAGTTTATTTCTGAATTAAAGTCATATTTTTTACCTTTATTTTACCTGTTAAATTTTATAAAAGATACTTAATTCTGCAATTAAATCAAGGAAAGAGTGCAAAATATTTTATATTTTTTAGCTGGAAAATGTATTGAATTTGTCAAATATGAAAATTCGGATATTAAATCAGGAAAAAGTGCAAAAATAGTTTAGATATTGTATATTTTCAGCAGGAAAATGTATTGAATTTGTCAAATATAAAAAAATAGACAAAAATTTATACAAAAATGTTTATTATTTTGACAATATATCAACAAATTATTTTAATTGTTGGTACATTCTGAAAAACAAATATGTAAAAAGTAAAATAATGAAACTTAAGATTAAAATAAGTGTCATTTAAATGTCTTTTTATTTATTCACCTTATTTTTTAAAAATTTTAATGAATACACTGTTCTGAAATTTAATATAAAAAATATCCAATTAATTCTAACAATTAAAATATAAATGCAACTGTTCAGTAGCCAAGCTTTCCAAATGACGCAATTTTAACAGTAATCTGCATCTAAGCTAGCATTTTCTTCTTTAAAAATTTATGGTTCTATGTTCCCACTAGTGTATGCTATACTACCGTGAAAAGACGAGGTCATCTATTCACGCTTCTTCAGTCACATACGTTACATCGCTCAACTACATCAGTTACAACTTCAACCAGAAACAGTATTTATTGATTACAAGACAGCAACCAACAACGCAGCACGGACAGTGTTCCCAGGGGTAACCGTGAAAGGCTGTTTCTTCCACTTTACCCAGTGTATTGCGTGAAAGGCATTGAAATGTGGACTACAGTCATACTATAAAGAAAATGGAGATATCACTCGACTTATACGACGAGCCGCAGTATTACCTCTTGTTCCACCCCACCTTGTTGAAGATGTTTGGCTTACAACTTTAGAAGACATTGGTGGAGCCGACTTTGTGAAATATTGTAATTTGTGACATTGTGAATATAATGTTTTGTGACTTTTGAAATATATATAAAAGATTTTCCATCATTATACATATAGTACCCCAAATTACTTATTTTACCATAGTGTTTTATTTGTTTCCTTATGCAATGCATGTATAAATTTGATTCATATATTATATATATTATGTTTGCAATAAAAGAAGACTTGTATTGGTGTATTTATATCATGAAAATCATTCAGAAACTTTATTATTAAGACACTTTTATAAATGAATGTCATTGTCTTGTCATTAGATGTACATTTATTTAAATGAATCGATTAAATTGATATTAATTTATTGAGAGAAGAAATATTTTTGATTTATGTATTATTTATCTATACAAATGAAAATGGAACTACACAATGAAAAATATCTGAATATATAGAAAACACTGATAAACTACTAAGTTGGAACAGACTATACAATTGTATGCTCATTAAACCTTTTGTCTTTTTTGTTTTCTTTACTAATAGCTAATTGGTATAATTAAAAGTGGGCAAACCAGGAGTAAACCGATCTAACAAGGACTGGCGTGTGTCACAAAATCTGGTTGGTTCGTTTATAACATTTTTTAGTCCATTTAGTCTCATAATGTCCATTATTTTATGTGAATAATCTGTAAGAAAATCTACATTTATATCACCAGTTATAACAACATTTGGAGAACAGCTCAATGCATTTTCTATGTATTCATGGAATTAATCCCAAAAAGTATTATTGTTAGAAGGTTGTCGGTATACAACACAAAGGAGCAATGTATGTGAAGGGAAGTTAATTTCAAGCCATAACGCTTCATTATCAAAATCAAAATCTGGCCTTGGTTTGGCTTGAATAAATTTATAATTCCTCCGCCTGGGCTATTGCGATCTTTTCTATAAGGATCTTTATTATAACCCTCAATGATAATATCTTCATTTTTTATATTTTCATCAAGATGCGTTTCAGTTAAACAAATCACATCAGTTTCGTTACTAATACTTTCAACATAGTCTACTTTATTACGCATACTTCTAATGTTTAGGTGAAAAATTGAGAAAATGCCACATAAAGGACCGGGATTAACTTCTACATCATTACTTAGCATAATCAATAATAATATCACAAATGTTAACATTGGTTTCAGTAAAAATAGATCAAGATATACAGAATTACATACCGACGCAAAACATTTACATTTCATAAGCAAGAACAGTTCATATAAATAGGTGTGTCTATTTCTTAAATACAACATTTTTCTACAGAATACTGAATTTTTACAGTAGAATTGACCTATCGACGAGCGATAAGCTTGAAGATCATTATCCATTGTCAAATACAAATATGGTTAAGCAAGAAAACGATAGGTCAAGCAATACACTTAACTATATCTAAACCCTCTTTCATCACTCCAGTCAAAAACAGAACAGAACATATGTACAATAATTTAGGTTGTGGAGGTAAATGTACAGGCTGCGTTATAAAAAAATAGTTGTTGAATAAACTTTAATAAAAAACAGAGAAAGCAAATGAATGCGTGTTTCTCGTTTCTCGTTTTTTATATAGACTAGACCGTTGGTTTTACCGTTTGAATGGTTTTACACTAGTACTTTTGGGGCCCTTTATAGCTTGTTGTTCGGTGTGAGCCAAGGCTCCGTGTTGAAGGCCGTACATTGACCTATAATGGTTTACTTTTATAAATTGTTATTTGGATGGAGAGTTGTCTCATTGGCACTCACACCACATCTTCCTATATCTATTGATACATCTGATTTTTTTTCCAAATGTAGAGAATAAGAAAAAAAAAGACCAAACCAAACAAACAAGTTTTTGTACGATTTTACAAAGCGCGAGAAAAAATAAAGAACAATACCACATACTAAATATTCTAATTATTCTAAATGAAAGATAATGACAAAAGTATGGTTGAAGCTTTTAGTTTAGAATTTAATGTTCATATTTTTTTTAAAACTCAACAATATGTTAATCGAGTGAACCTTTATGACGGTCACACCTTACACACTTGAACAATTTTGGTAAATAAACAGTTACACGTGGCAAGTATTTTTGATTGATTATTGAAGAATATGTTCATTTATTTCGTTAAAGGTAGGTTGCATTATTGTTATTGTTTTTTTTTTTTGAGATAAAATAATACTTGACAAAGATAATTTTTGTCTTATTGTGTATATGTGTACAATTGAATATTAATATGATAATAATAAGAGGTTATTTCAGAACTTATTCAAACAAGATGAAGTGGTAATAGCCATTCTAGTTTTCATATTTTTATAAGTTACCCAGTCTTAAGATTTTCAACATCTTGAAAGGACTTGATAAGAATTTTGTCGGAGCCCCGGATTTCTTCTTTGTAAATACTCTACCATCAAAAGTCCAAAAGAGTGAATCTTATTTTTTTTTTTTTAAGTTGGTTGAGCCTTTTGATGAGTTCCTGTCTGTCTCTGGTAAGATCTGTTATGAATATGTGAGCCGATATTGAACATCGTGTCTACTTCTTTATAAGCGTATTATTGGTTTATTGTGTACTTACATCGCCTTTACGGAATTTTAGTGATATTTTGCTTGTACCATCGAACCTGTCACGAATAATTGTCGATGTTTCTACTTTGTTCGTAGATTTTGTGCAATATTATCGTATTTTATTCATATGAAAAAAGTATCGCATTTCTATTAGAAGAATATCGCATTGGAAAAGCTTTCATAATTAAAGCATATCGCTATTTAATAGAAAAACCTCGCACTCATATGTGAAAATATAGAATTATTATCTCTTTACAAGTGATTATGGCGTAGAATGCAATCGATTAAGTTCAATGGCCATTCCACTGTCTTTGGTACATCATTGTCAAAGTATTTGGACACCTCAAAATTATAGATCGTGCAAATAGGTTTCGATTTAATGCAAATGTATATTTACTCGTATAAAAACAAAAATACTTGGGATAAAATGTTCAAAATACGTGGCAAGTTGTATATACGTTTGTCCTGTTGAATACGTCTATGTTTTAAAAAGAATGACCAAGTACTCTCTGATGAATTTTCTTTTATTCCTTCAAATGTCAGCATTCGTCTGAGATTTCCCCACAATGCATCTCGTTTACAAAAGAAAATATCGCTACTCCACATAAGAAACGGTT
This sequence comes from Mytilus coruscus, assembly GCA_017311375.1. Lineage (NCBI taxonomy): Eukaryota > Metazoa > Mollusca > Bivalvia > Mytilida > Mytilidae > Mytilus > Mytilus coruscus. Next base: position 40,535,587 of record CM029596.1, read on the forward strand.
TTCTCGATTCGCATTTTCCATGGACTGTTATACTTTCAATGTTTCTTTACGTTCAAAATGAGGAATTATTATACTATAGTGTAAAACGTAGATGATTGTAATAATTATATACGAGGAAAAAGTCTTAGGTTGTATTTACTTTATTTTTTTAGATTCACTTCGTCCCTAGAGTAAGTAGTTTCGCAGTAGCTCAGTAGCTATCAAGTCCAGTTATGATTGCTAACAAAATAGATTTTAATCAACCTGAAAGAGCTTTCGTAGAGCATTTGGTAGACAAAGCAATGTAACGTTAAATGTAAGGACACTTACGTATTTAGGGTATTCAGTACATGGAAGGAAAATCCACTTATTCATCTTCGGTTGAAATTCCAATGCAGTCGGGAATTCAAATGATTTAGTTATATGTCAGAAAGAGAGGTACTTGATAATAGTTTCTCTGACAGAGATCTTCACATCGCCCGCGAGTGACTCTAAAGCGCGATTTTCATTGCTGATTGAATAAAAGTTAGTAGATCTTAGTATTTAAGAAAGAGACTCGCTAATCATTTTGCAGATCAAAAAAATAAAACGATGTTTGTAAGGACTCTTGTGTCATTCGCCTTTCTGGTTGTGTAAATAAAGGTTCATTTGTGGTAGAAATGTCAACGGAAAACAAACACATGACACTCGAAGATGTCCTCATTAGCCATTGCTATTTTGTATACTTTGGGTTTCAAAATGAATTATTTTAACACCCTTTCCTTAGAGAAAAACATGTTTTGGACCTTGTTTACGAAGATGGCAGAAAAACCTTTCATGGACTTCAAACGAGATGTATTTATCGATATGAGGGTCTTTGAATACAGATATGACAGTTGAATGATCCTTTGAAGACCCGCTAAGACTAATATTGTGCATCAATGGCCCAACAATTTAATTCCAGTTGGAAAAATTGTTTGATTCTTTTTTCTTACGAGTTTACCCTAATTTGGAACAGTTCTCGACAGAATTCAGCAAAGTTAAAAATATATGTTTTCAAGTTTATGGATTAAGCCTCATTGTAGTTTATGGATTAAGCCTCATTGTAGTTTATGGATTAAGCCTCATTGTAGTTTATGGATTAAGCCTCATTGTAGTTTATGGACTAAGTCTCATTGTAGTTTATGGATTAAGCCTCATTGTAGTTTATGGAGTAAGCCTCATTGTAGTTTATGGAGTAAGCCTCATTGTAGTTTATGGATTAAGCCTCATTGTAGTTTATGGACTAAGTCTCATTGTAGTTTATGGATTAAGCCTCATTGTAGTTTATGGAGTAAGCCTCATTGTAGTTTATGGATTAAGCCTCATTGTAGTTTATGGATTAGGCCTCATTGTAGTTTATGGATTAAGCCTCATTGTAGTTTATGGACTAAGTCTCATTGTAGTTTATGGAGTAAGCCTCATTGTAGTTTATGGAGTAAGCCTCATTGTAGTTTATGGATTAAGCCTCATTGTAGTTTATGGATTAAGTTTATGGATTAAGCCTCATTGTAGTTTATGGATTAGGCCTCATTGTAGTTTATGGATTAAGCCTCATTGTAGTTTATGGAGTAAGCCTCATTGTAGTTTATGGAGTAAGTCTCATTGGAGTTTATGGAGTAAGCCTCATTGTAGTTTTGTAGTTTATGGATTAAGCCTCATTGTAGTTTATGGATTAAGCCTCATTGTAGTTTATGGATTAAGCCTCATTGTATTGTTTGTCCTTTGTCACTGATTACAATTACAAATGTACCAAAGTGAGAAAAAAAAAAACGAATTTCAACGAATTGACGAATTTTATATTGCCCTTTCACATTGTAGACAATCAGGCTAATAAGAACAAGAATTTATTTACAGGTGTCTTTTTTAAAAAGAAAAACTAACATTCTTTCATTGATATTATCTTGCATTTTGAGAGTCAGTCATAGCGAAGATCACTTAAAAAATGATACCGAAAAGTTGGCCTTTATACAAGTCGATGTCTTAGGTAGAAAACCTAAGTTTTCAACATTTTATAAACAGTAAATTTACATAAAATGAACAAATAAATGACATGTCATGTCAACACAAAAGTGCTAACTACTGGATTGGTGAAACATCCACCAGCAGGGAGATCGATCCAGTGATTGACGCGCGTTTTGTCTACATAAAACAGTGGCGCTAGATCAGACCAACGGTTTTAAATTTCATTTGGTCCCTTAGGGCGTGGCCCACTTGAGCTCCAAAAAGCAACAAAAAAAAATCAATTGTTCTCAAATCCTCTTACACAATTGGAGATCGGATCATGAATATTGGGGTGTTATTGGCACAATAGGAGTTGCCTGTATCGAAGAATTCGGATTTCTTATATTTGCCAGGAGTACAGATTTATTGGAGAAATGCATTTTTTGGTTATCCAGGAACTTGTGCAATCTGTTTAGTTATTATGTATAGCACGTTTAAACTTAAATCACAAGTCTCATTATCAATGCAAATTTGACAAATGGTGTTTGAATTTTCATGCAACTCCGGGCATGACTCAAGGTGGTCTAACAGCAAAAAAAAAAAAACATATCTTAAACAATTTGTGATAGGTTCATGCAAATTGGTATGTAATCATCAATACGACTATTACAAATACGGAATCAAATAGTGTTTGCATACTGTTTCGATGACACAGAATTGGAATTATTATAAATTCCAGAAAATTAAATCCATATTCTATACAAAGTGTAGAAAAATATTCATTATTATTAATTAAGCAGCCATTCAAAATCTACCTTTTCCATTGAATTCAAAAATTAGAAATTTCTATAGATAAATGTTTACCACATAAACATATGCTTTTGTTTAATCAACCTGAAAGAGCTTTCGTAGAGCATTTGGTAGACAAAGCAATGTAACGTTAAATGTAAGGACACTTACGTATTTAGGGTATTCAGTACATGGAAGGAAAATCCACTTATTCATCTTCGGTTGAAATTCCAATGCAGTCGGAATTCAAATGATTTAGTTATATGTCAGAAAGAGAGGTACTTGATAATAGTTTCTCTGACAGAGATCTTCACATCGCCCGCGAGTGACTCTAAAGCGCGATTTTCATTGCTGATTGAATAAAAGTTAGTAGATCTTAGTATTTAAGAAAGAGACTCGCTAATCATTTTGCAGATCAAAAAAATAAAACGATGTTTGTAAGGACTCTTGTGTCATTCGCCTTTCTGGTTGTGTAAATAAAGGTTCATTTGTGGTAGAAATGTCAACGGAAAACAAACACATGACACTCGAAGATGTCCTCATTAGCCATTGCTATTTTGTATACTTTGGGTTTCAAAATGAATTATTTTAACACCCTTTCCTTAGAGAAAAACATGTTTTGGACCTTGTTTACGAAGATGGCAGAAAAACCTTTCATGGACTTCAAACGAGATGTATTTATCGATATGAGGGTCTTTGAATACAGATATGACAGTTGAATGATCCTTTGAAGACCCGCTAAGACTAATATTGTGCATCAATGGCCCAACAATTTAATTCCAGTTGGAAAAATGTTTGATTCTTTTTTCTTACGAGTTTACCCTAATTTGGAACAGTTCTCGACAGAATTCAGCAAAGTTAAAAATATATGTTTTCAAGTTTATGGATTAAGCCTCATTGTAGTTTATGGATTAAGCCTCATTGTAGTTTATGGATTAAGCCTCATTGTAGTTTATGGATTAAGCCTCATTGTAGTTTATGGACTAAGTCTCATTGTAGTTTATGGATTAAGCCTCATTGTAGTTTATGGAGTAAGCCTCATTGTAGTTTATGGAGTAAGCCTCATTGTAGTTTATGGATTAAGCCTCATTGTAGTTTATGGACTAAGTCTCATTGTAGTTTATGGATTAAGCCTCATTGTAGTTTATGGAGTAAGCCTCATTGTAGTTTATGGATTAAGCCTCATTGTAGTTTATGGATTAGGCCTCATTGTAGTTTATGGATTAAGCCTCATTGTAGTTTATGGACTAAGTCTCATTGTAGTTTATGGAGTAAGCCTCATTGTAGTTTATGGAGTAAGCCTCATTGTAGTTTATGGAGTAAGCCTCATTGTAGTTTATGGATTAAGTTTATGGATTAAGCCTCATTGTAGTTTATGGATTAGGCCTCATTGTAGTTTATGGATTAAGCCTCATTGTAGTTTATGGAGTAAGCCTCATTGTAGTTTATGGAGTAAGTCTCATTGTAGTTTATGGAGTAAGCCTCATTGTAGTTTATGGAGTAAGTCTCATTGGAGTTTATGGAGTAAGCCTCATTGTAGTTTTGTAGTTTATGGATTAAGCCTCATTGTAGTTTATGGATTAAGCCTCATTGTATTGTTTGTCCTTTGTCACTGATTACAATTACAAATGTACCAAAGTGAGAAAAAAACGAATTTCAACGAATTGACGAATTTTATATTGCCCTTTCACATTGTAGACAATCAGGCTAATAAGAACAAGAATTTATTTACAGGTGTCTTTTTTAAAAAGAAAAACTAACATTCTTTCATTGATATTATCTTGCATTTTGAGAGTCAGTCATAGCGAAGATCACTTAAAAAATGATACCGAAAAGTTGGCCTTTATACAAGTCGATGTCTTAGGTAGAAAACCTAAGTTTTTCAACATTTTATAAACAGTAAATTTACATAAAATGAACAAATAAATGACATGTCATGTCAACACAAAAGTGCTAACTATTGGATTGGTGAAACATCCACCAGCAGGGAGATCGATCCAGTGATTGACGCGCGTTTTGTCTACATAAAACAGTGGCGCTAGATCAGACCAACGGTTTTAAATTTCATTTGGTCCCTTAGGGCGTGGCCCACTTGAGCTTCAAAAAGCAACAAAAAAAAATCAATTGTTCTCAAATCCTCTTACACAATTGGAGATCGGATCATGAATATTGGGGTGTTATTGGCACAATAGGAGTTGCCTGTATCGAAGAATTCGGATTTCTTATATTTGCCAGGAGTACAGATTTATTGCAGAAATGCATTTTTTGGTTATCCAGGAACTTGTGCAATCTGTTTAGTTATTATGTATAGCACGTTTAAACTTAAATCACAAGTCTCATTATCAATGCAAATTTGACAAATGGTGTTTGAATTTTCATGCAACTCCGGGCATGACTCCAAGGTGGTCTAACAGCAAAAAAAAAACATATCTTAAACAATTTGTGATAGGTTCATGCAAATTGGTATGTAATCATCAATACGACTATTACAAATACGGAATCAAATAGTGTTTGCATACTGTTTCGATGACACAGAATTGGAATTATTATAAATTCCAGAAAATTAAATCCATATTCTATACAAAGTGTAGAAAAAATATTCATTATTATTAATTAAGCAGCCATTCAAAATCTACCTTTTCCATTGAATTCAAAAATTAGAAATTTCTATAGATAAATGTTTACCACATAAACATATGCTTTTTGTTTACTGTAATATAACGCTGATATTTGTAGTAAACAGGAACTGCTACCCATTGTTCTACTTTGATTATTCGTCAAGAATTAAAATAAAACAAGAATGTGCCCATAGTACACGGATGCCCCACTCGCACTTTCATATTCTATGTTCAGTGGACCGTGAAATTGGGGTCAAAGCTCAAATTTGGCATTAAAATTAGAACGATCATATCATAGGGAACATGTGTACTAAGTTTCAAGTTGATTGGACTTCAACTTCATCAAAAACTACTTTGACCAAAAACTTTAACTTGAAGCGGGACAGACCGACGAACGGACGGACGAACGAACGGACGGACGGACGGACGCACAGACCGAAAAACATAATGCCCCTCTTCTATCGTAGGTGGGGCCTAAAAATTAACACCACTATGGAAAATGAATTGTAAATAATTGCACTCTTGATACATTATGTATGAAGTAAAGTAACTAAGAAAATACTGTTCATTGTTAGTTTCAATTAAACTTCAGCATGGATGATTTCAGAAATATCATACAAAAATGTAACGTGTAATCTATTTCTATTGATAAAAAATCATGTCTACTGCTTATAAGCAAAAATATGAAAAATGGGAAAATGTCAAAGATAAAATAAATATTAATTATATCTAAAAATATGATTAAAACAATCATTAGTCATGCTCATGATAAAAACAGATATGTCTGTAACAATATTTATAGTAAAGTAAATCTTTGCAACCTTGAATATTTCTATCCTGTTATTGGAATCCAATGTTTTATTCCTGAAATATTACGAACTTTGAATATTCATTGATTGTGACTTTTGACAATCAATATAGATGTGATTTATCATATTCTTGTAGTTATGAAAGGAGGTAAACTTACATAACATTGGTATCTAACGACACATTAATGTCAATCAAAATATATAGAAGTAAATCATACGACGGTCTTCAAAAATGGACAGTCGCTCAAACTGTAGGACAAGCTCAAATGCCATTAAGTTTTTGGTTTTAATTAGTTTCCGATTAAGTCAATATGGATCATGAAAGAATGTTTGAATTTTATTACAGCGGGTTAAGAGATATAATGCGACATTGTATATACATTTATAAGAATGCTATCTTTACCACATAAGGGGTTTTCAGCTTTCCGATTGTGTATTCCCCGTCTATTTCTATGTAGCAACATTCCAGCTGCGTCTGCATATGGATATATATCTCCCAGTTGATAAGATATTCCTGGGCTTGCGTTTCCTATCATTATTTACTTGATAAAAGGCTGATGCTAATAAGAAAGTTATTTAACCAACGGTTCCGTGTGGTAGAATGGAAGTAATCCCTACGAAAATTAGACGGACGCCACCACGAGTTGGTTGGCCGTTTGGGAATATCTGTGTTTCAGATGACTATATATCTGTTCCAATTAAAACCACAATCCCGTCTTTTCCCCTCAATCTTGATATCAGCGAGTGAGAATCGTTACAAAATATAAACTTACCATAGAGAAGTAGAATCTGCTTACCCTTAAGGATCACCTGAGATCACCCTAAGTTTTTTATTGAGTTCTTCTTGCTCAGTCTTTTCTATGGAATGTTTGATGAACTTGTGTGTCTTTTCATCGTCTTTCGTGTTTTGTCATGGCGTATCATTTTCTTTCGACCGACTAAGAGTTTTCAATGTCCCATTATTACATATCTTCCGCCTATTTTTTTTATCCAATCTAAATTAGTAATAATTATATTTGAACATTTGTATAGTCCTATTTCTCAAATTTTAAATTTATCTTAGACGAGTATACAGGCGATTTCACAAAGTCTAGAGAAATACCAAATTCATTATAACTCATCCTAATAAAATAACAATTACATGAATAAAAAAAAAGAAAAATTCAGTGATTCTAGTATAAGATTTGTGATTAAGACAGTCTTTTTTCAAAGAATGGTTGTGCAATTTTAAAACAAGATATTTCTACGTTTGTTTTTCCTTCCTTTACAAGAAATCGCATGACAAGAGAACAAAATGGTGGACTAGTTTTTTTTTAAATTGTTGTTGTTCATGGAAAAACATGGATATCGCTTATCATATTGTTTATTTAATTGACTTACATATCAATTGCTTGATTTTACTACCAGTTATAAAACTAAAGAGATTATTTCAAAAGCCTTGCATTTTATTGTTCCAATTAGATATACGTTACTTTAGATCTTAGATACTTTTCAAGGGCCACTAGCTGATTGAACAGAAACTTCTTACCCTTTCGGAGCCTTGGTTGAAGGGGTTCGTTCTGTTCAATATTTAGTTATATTTAACACGTATATTTATTTGTTTCTTATTTTTTTTGCCATATTGTTGTCTGTCTTTCAGCGACTTTTTACTGGTATGTGTCTTTGTTTTACCATCGATGGACCAATACCTTTTTAATTGACTAGACTCAACTGACTGTCATTGCTACGACTCTGCGATCATGACTGTAACATTAATTTTATTATTCTTAAATATTTCTATACTTTTAAAAACAAATACTTCAGTGTTTTTATTGCTCAGGTTTACAAATGCGTGAAATTTGTGTTATTTTCATTTATTATATAACCTGCGTTTCTAAACTGAGACGGATCAATGATAGATACCCTTTCATACATTTTATGCCATTTAATTATAAAAATTCACATATAACACCATAAAATCCTGTTATTATTTCTTTGGACTACATCTGATATTTTCTTTACTTACAGTATACCTATGGCGATACTGGGGTATCGCATGTTTTGTCATATTTGGATCACTAGAACTTGACTGTTCATGAAGGTCACTAGAACTTCTAAGAGATGATTCTAAATATGGAACATTATATATAATATTTGAGCTTTTAGAAGTAGTGTTTAAAGTTGATATCGCTGCTGCATTATGTAGTTTCATATTTGTTTCACTGCTTGCCCTTTTCATGTTATTTGTATATATTCTGTCATGGATTTTATGTACATAGTCTTGATGACTAGAAAGAAATTTGAAGCCATTTGTATTTTCCGGACTGGAATCATGGTCAAAAACTGAAATTTGAATACCACAATCTGATGTGTTTACAGCAATGTTATCGTCTGAATTTGATGTCACTCGAGCCATTCGTGTCAGTCGCTTCCGTGAAGAATTAGCTTTGTTAGATTCATGAATACTCGAATGGTTTCTCATGTTATGATTTTTGTCAGGTGATGTCTCAATATGACTGACATGTCCATTTCCAGTTGTCATTTGTTGACTAGATTTGTCGTCGTTTAATAGAGGTTCAGTTTCAAAGCTCTCCTCTTTTACTTTGTTCAGAGCAGAATGATTGGAGTAAGACATTTCCATTGAATGAAGAGTCGTTTCAGAAGGCGAAGGAAGAAAAACATCGTCTTGCATTTTAGAAAAAGATGGATCGCGTCTCATTGATATGATTTTTCCATTTTTGATCATGATGATAGAACCATCTCTCCTGATGAGAGAACTACCTTTTGCTGTTTTTGAAGTGAGTTGGCGAATTAATTTATGAGAAGAAAGAGTTGTTGGTGACGTCACACTAGTTCTGCCTAACCGTAACGAATGAACAGACTCGTCTGAGTTTCGTCTGGAACCATGACGCGACCCCCGAAATGAGGCATGAATCATCGTAGACAGTCTTCTGAGAGGCCCCGGGGAGCTGTCATGAAGTGTATCTGAAATATAAATGGTTAGTTGTGAGATAAAAAACAAATACGATATATGTAAATCAGATCAGCCACACGAATACAATAAAAAATACAGTGTTTTATCATTCAAGCAATTAAAATTGCTACCACCTTTTAAATTTGATAAACATATGCAGTATTCACGGAAAAAGCATATATAGAGTACAGTTTAACTTTCAAGCAAAATCGTTAAATAAAAATATTGAAAATTTCAGAAATTCAGAAAGTTGAACATCTACGAAAAGTTAATAAATATCTACCAAGATTTAACTACAATAAAAAACTGAGAATGCATAATAAAATAATTATCCACAACAAAGGCATGCATAGAATGGCTGGTTAATTAAATAAATGAGTTTGAAAAACTAATGCATTACAAAAAAGCACGTAATTTATAATAGGTATTAGTTAAACTCACATTTACAATATGGAAAACATGCAAATATTATAAAATCACATTTTAGAATTAATTTCATTACAAATTCTTATTTAATACATTTATTCTATATATATATACAAGATTCGTCTAAGAATAATAAGAAGCAAAACAACTGTCGATATGAGAATCGGTATGCTCCAGACAGTACAATATAATTTGCGAGATTGCATACAGATAATCCTAGACGAGACTACCTACCATTCAAACAACTGCCTATATAGTATGAAGTCAAACAAGTCACTGACAGAAATTGATCCAGTTGGAGAATGAGTTTCTATAGTTTGAGGAATATATGTATATATGTATATATATATAGCTAGCCTAAAAAAATTGTATCGAGGAGAAGGAGGAGGAGGTTGAGAATGATACTGGTATACCTCTGAACATAAAACGGTATCCGTTTATTTCGTCATATAATACTTCAATGTTATCTGTATAGGAAATAATTTAATTTACACATAGTGTCAAGTTTAAAAAATATACAAAATGATTTAGAATAAACAAAATTAATATTCAATTATTGACATTATAAATACATTTTCAGGGATTTTGGGATCGGCATTAAAAAAATATGAAGGATTGGATACACTATAGCTATTGCCAAACAGCAAATGACGAAATCACAAAAAATATTCACAAAACATTTAACATACATGTATAAGATTCAAGAATGGAGCAACATGAACCAAACACAAAAAAGGTGTGAACTTATGCACCCCAGAATTTAAATATATGCCTGCTCCACTAGTGGCATTAACTGCTAAAGTACAAAATAATACAGCTGACCAATTTTAATGTCGGCATGATTTTTAAAAAAGTACTATAAGATACCATGCTTATAATTTAATACGATAAACGCGAATTTTGTCATCAGTGGCGCTGTATTCAAATCAGTTGGAAGGTGACACGAATTGCGAAGTTTAAGAAAGAAATCCAAAATCTTGTACACAATCTTTCTAAGTCGGTGAATGCTGTGCCTAAGTTGGTTTATAAGCATGAAATAAGTTCCTACTCGAATATATCCATTTATATGCATGTACGTACATATTGCATCATGACAGAATGATCTGAGAATAATTTCAGTTTCATTGAACACAAGTTAATACATATCAAAACAGATCAGACATCGCTATTGTTATTTATAAAGGCATATATTGTTTTATACAAAAAATAAAATGTGTACACAGAACTCTAATTAATCATAAGAACATTCATCAATAAACTGTTGACACAGAGATATGTCTCGCCTGTCGGCATAAAATTCAGAAAAAGGCAATCTGATGGACAGCAACATGCTTTACTAATTCAGTCGCTGGACCATATTCTAGTAGACAGGGCCTTAAAATAATCGTCAAACTGATATGTACTAGTGCAACTTTATACAAAATATCATTGATCTATCACAAGTAGTTCTTATCAAACTGACTGAAGCAGAAAACTTAACATTGAAAATTGCTTATTAATTCAAAGTCACTGGACCATGACCTAGGGGGCAAGCCTCGAAATAGTCGTGAAACTGATACGAATTGATAGTAATGCAACTTCATACAAACTATCATTGATCTATCACAAGTAGATCCTATCAAACTAACTTAAGCAGAAAACTTAACATTGAAAATTGCTAATTAATTCAAAGTCACTGGACCATGTCCTAAGGGGTAGGGCCTCAAAATAGTCATCAACCTGATATGTACCGATATTAATGCAACTTTATATTAAATATCAATGACCTATCACAAGTAATTCCTATCAATCTAACTTAAGCAGAAAACTTAACAATTGTTGATGCCGCAGCCGCCGCCGGAAAAGCAATCCCTATGTCTCGCTTTCCGTGACTTTCGTTGCAGGCGAGACAATAAAACCACCCGTCAAGCGTATTACTGGTATACATTTCATCATGTTTAAAATGTCGCAAGTAACATATAAACTCAAACAATTTTGATACAGTTCAAATAATTCTTTTCACCAATATAAACGGTCTCTCAATTGTAAGAGTTGATATTTTCTTACCAAACAATTCGTACTGAATTAGCACTTTGTAGTTAACAGCAACCACGATGATGTGTATGTAAACGCCATGATATAAAATTTAATTGCACCAGGAACACACTGTTAACTATTATAGCTTGCAAACAATATTACTGGCAACTTTCCTACCAACTTTTTTTAAAAACAAAAAACTTACTATCACAAAATACACAATCTAAAAGTGATTATAAATGATATACATTGGTTATTGACAATATACATGTTACTACGTATAAATAAACATATTGGTATGAGCTACTGGTAATGGGCACCAATTTGATTTGATTTTTTAAATTTTGTAATTGCAATAAAACGTGCATTAATCACACGGGGGTCCATTGCACAAATTTTTAACATACATCCATTTCATCGAAAGGCATGAGGGAAACTAAATCATGCAAGTTTCAAAAATTTTAAATGTAGTATTCAACAGATCACATTAAATTTCTGATTTTAGTCATATACGTTTAGGTTTGGGGGAGGTTAGAGGTAAATATGTTGTGTTCACTATACAATCTTTTATAAAATAAAAAAAAACTAAGGAGATGTGGTAGGATTTGCCTGCTCGTAGTACTTGTAAATAGAACAGTTGACGAGACGCACCGAAACGTCTGAATATACAATTTGTACTTCACGACATAAACTGACGAACAATTCTAAAGCTTACAGATTCATATAGCGAACACACTCTTTGTACACCGTGAACTTCTGGAAAAATTATCATGCGACTTATACATACACACAAGCATTTTGGGAATTTTCTCTTGTGGATCATCTGAAGGAAAAACATCAAGTTCAAAGTAAATTATCCAAACTCAACAAAAACTAAAACAATTACACAAAACAGTTCATTTGCTTCATTGCTAGTATATATATATGTTATAAAAAATAGCAGTGTCAATGATGTCACCATTACGGAGTTATTAAAACATGTGAGCATTTCACCTCTCCCACTTTACAATGTATGTCCCATAACCCAAACTTCATAGGAACAAAAAGGAACTTTCTTCTATTATCCATGATATTTTCTCCAAAACTTTGCTGTTAGAACTTCTCTTCGTATACACGTGAAGCTGCTATAATGTAATACTTTAAATTTGAAATGTTTTGTAAAAAAAAAATGCACGAATGGATATACATGTATCTATAACAAAAATAATTTCAATTAAATAAACAATAAGTCGCTCTACCTCCAATAAAGTTGGGTTTTGGTTAAGAATTTCGTTCTTATTAATTTTAAAATAGACTGTACACTTGAAAAAAAAATATTTGAAAACTCTGTGAAAGAAAGATTTCGTTTAAAAAAAGGCCTTATTAAAAACTAAATTTAGTAGAAATTAGCACGATTTCCATTGTATTCCTGTATTTATACTGCAAATTTTCTTCAGTATACAATAGAAATGTTGTGTTATGAGAATAAGTATTTGATATATTTATCAAACGCTAGCAAAAATCAACATAAAAATTCATTAACAAATATGTATTCGATTAAAAAATGGCAGTTGCTATTTGTCCGGTTAGCCGGACGAATAGTACCAGGACTATTTGTCCGGCCAATACAATGCGCATGTCACTATTTTGTGTGCGTGTAATATTATCTTCAGTAGCACCAGGGATAGCAAATATATATATGGACATTTAAAATCAATGTCAGGGGCGTTTCTAGGATATTTGAAAGGGGCGTAGAATCAAATCTTTCGCCGAGCGGAGCGAGTGAAAATTTTGGACTTTTTGCTAAAACATAAAATAATTGTGAAATGCACTAATGTAACGGTTCCTGACTTGGAGCATGTATATTTTATAGTTTTTCTTGTTTTTTAAAAGGGGGCGTACGCCCATTACGCCCTCACCTGTACCCGCCCTGAATGTTTTGTGATCTTTATTGTTAGGGCCCATTCTAGTAATTGAAATTGTTGTTATCTTGAAACTAGTATAAACCGTAGTCCAATGTGGATAACGAATAATTAGAATTCTGAAAAAAATCATGTATATTCCATATTTATTAATTCATCTATGGCTTTACATTGTAAGAAGGAGAAGAAATTACTTGTTTAACAAAATCGGGTCGTGTTTGACTGCATTTTAGGTTAACGTAAAGATTTTGTCTAGCTGAAAAAGGTACAAAATTATTAATGTTGAAGCTGTCAAAGAGAATAATAGACCCTTGACATAAAGTTATCCATATTTTGAGTGAGATGTGGGAAATTTTTCTTTAATGCCCCCAAAAAAAAAAATAAAGTAAACAACACTGTAAAAATCTTATTCAGAAATTCCAAGTGCCGGGGATTTTATCTTATTTAGGTGAGGATCGGGGTGATACGGTGTGCTCCTTTTCACAAATTCCTCTTTTCTTTATTTTCCAGATCCCACCCACAGGGTTTGTTACAATTTGCTGGGTTCGTATGGATAGTAAACCCAGCAAATTGTAACAAACCCTGTATCCTATCAGTTGTCCCCTATATTTCATACCCACTTTTTATAATGCTATATCCAACATCCCACTTTTTGTAACCTAAACATCCCACCATATCCCACTTCGAGGGCTACTTTCAAGATTCATTTTCGGAATATAATTAAATTTTATTAAGTTAGACATGCCATTGTAAAGGCCTTTATCAACTACTCGGCTTTGAAAATCTTTTCCACCATTTATACAGCTGTAGCGAGACGAAAACTTGCTATAATTCACCGATCAATTACCTTTTATTTCCCATTTTCCTTGTGATTTCAATAATTTTTTAGTCCCTATAAGATTATATCATTCTTTGAAGTTCATACTATCATATTCTATTGTCAAATTCTGAAAACTGAAAATTTATCACAAATATTGATATCGCAGTTTTCAGTCATGATCTTAAAATTGAAAATCAGTGATCGAATTATACGCGCCACCCTGGTGCTACTGAAGATAATATTACACGCACTTCCGTACGCACATAAAATGACATGCGCATTGCAATGGCCGGACAAATAGCCACTCCGTTAAAAAATATATTTGCATTTTTTTTACTATAATCAACAACTTGAGCATAAATGCAATCTAGTCTATACGAAATGCCAACTACAAGTTATCAGGAAGATATAAACAAACTTTTCTAGCACCGAATCGATATTGCTGTTGGTGGATTGCTTATACCTGAGGGTATCACCAGTTCTTGTTTACCAGACGCACACATATTTGTTATAAGGTAATTAACATTGTTTTAATGAATATAAAATAAGGAGACGACCCAACAGAGTCTCAATGCACTGGATTCAAGCACATATAGGTATTCAATAATGATCATAACCCATGCCGTATATTCAACTATAAAAGGCCCAGGCATGCCAAATATGAAACAATTCAAACGATAAAAACCATTGGTCTGATTTACGACAAAACAATAAACGAAAAAACAAATACTGCAGACAGCAAATAATAGCAACCACTGAAGTACAGGCTCCTGATTTGGGACAGGCACATATATAATGTGGAGCGTTTAAACATGTTTGTAAGCCATTCTTTAAGTCACCATGATAAATTTATTTTGACCAGAATAACTAAGCAACAGTGACGCTCGACTGCGCGATTTGTCATTTTAAGTAAAGACAATCACCAATGATATGTGATTGTCGTGTATCATAAACCATTCATAGAATAAAACAACTAGGTAGTTTCAAAAAGATTAATGGATCGGTCGGATATCTATATAGTGATAACATTTTACTGTCACTGGAAAACGGAGAAAGTTGGGGAAGAGTCATCAATTTAGCCTAATAACAGAAAAAATCTGCAAAGAGTTGTTACAAAGGTTCTTTTACGTGCTGTTGTCACACGCTTTCATGTCGGTACAAAAACCATACATGTAACATGATAAATTTTCAAACAGACCTGAATGGTATTTATATATTCCGATCAGCCAATATGTACCGATTATCAGGTTGCCTGTATATTGATATTGTAAAATATCAGCTGCGAGTCACAATATGAAGCTTTTTGTCGAGTGGGCGCAGCGAACGAGTTCAAAAGACTTCATATTGTGTCGTGCAGCTGATATTTTACAATATAGATATGATGAAAATCTGATAACCGATTAATCTGATTGTATTTGTGTATTTTGCATGATAGAAACAAGCGTTTTGCTTTGTTTCACCAGCAAACCAGATGATGACTTGATAAGTTTGGGTCTCAACGTCGGTTCATTCATCATGACGTTGGTGATATGTCCGGGTCAAAGTTATTTAGCCTAGGTTAACGTATTTGACGTCACAAAGCCGTGATATACAATATATGAAACGCTGAGCAGAGTGATACAGAAAGTGGGAACCAAAAAGTAAGATATTCCTTTATACAAGGTACATTTGAGGTGTTACTATAAATAGAAAATAATTTTGAGATTTAATCTACATCTATATAGGTTATGAGGACTAAAATAGTTCTGAAATGGTTTTTGAAGACTTCCGCCGTCTAATAGACAAATCGAGATTGCTAGACATAATCCTAACAATGTTAATTTGATTGAACCATTTTTAATGACTTTGCAAGCATGGTTCTTGGATTGAACCATTTTAAATGACTTGGCAAGAATGTTTCTTGGATAATTGATTTTCAAACTTACATCTTATGTGAGCAGACAGTGGAACAGCTTTTACATTGGGTCTAATGGGATAGGAATTAAGCTATTTTTTTCCTTCAAAAAACTTCTCAAGGGTGTTTTGTTTCAAATTATAGACGATGATCGTTTTTCCGCTGCGTAACATTGTTTAACAAAATGAGCGTAGAAATATGAATAAACGTCCTGCATAGAAGCTTGATGAAGGATACAGCTCATAATCAATTAAAATGATTATAAATAATGAAATATTCGATTCTGGTAAAGTTTAACATGCACTCCTTTGAAATAATCATGTATCGTCTAAAATGTAACAACGTTGTACTCCGCGTCGGGGAAAACATTTTAGTGTCATTTACACCTTCAGTATGTGCAATAGTTGTTTTTATTGTAAACTGTTGCCAGCAAAATCTTTTCAAGATGGATAAAAGCTTTGATCTCCTTTCTTCTTTAATCATTTTTACATCAAGTCCCGTGTTACAGTAATGATATAATGTAGGCTAGATATAAATAAGTTAGTAATGCGCCTGTGTTTGAGCAGTACATGTATTAAAGAGTGCAGCTCACTTGCATTAAAAAGTTAGATTCAGTTATAAATTGTTGTTGAACGGATATAGGATAAATGTTCAAGTGCATTCCAAACTTATGAAAAATCAGTCGCCTATCAACATGCACGAAATATGCCTAGCTGTATTACGCGTAATTGGTGAATAAAACACTCTTATAACATAGCCATGATTTTATTATCATAAGCATATATTAATAAAAATAAATGTCCATAATTCCATATGTCGTATTCTTTTGTATATTTATTTACAACTATGTATATTAATTCGACCTGTTGATACTATTTTAATACTTTTTGTTATTTTATATTAATATGGATCTTGTCTGTATACCAGCTTTGATTATTTGGAATATCTACTAATTTTCACTTCTTCATACTACATTTGTATGAACATCAAGATTATTCTCCTTTAATCTGTACAGGAAGTTTTATTGTTGATATTTACCCTTATGTATCTAGTGTTAAATTAGGTATTTATATGACAGACCTTTCTTGGTATTCCTAATTATTGGAAAATTTTATATAGACAGAAAAAGTATACCTAAAACGACAAAGTTATTTTTCATTTACCTGTATATATTATGAAAACCGGTTTTTCAAAAGTGATTATTTTCTATCGCGGTGGTGTCTTGCCATGGCTTTATTTGGACTTGTTTGTTTGCTTTTGGCCTTGAATGTTTGTCCCTAATATTTTATTAACTATGTATTTACTTTCAGGTATCACAGATCAATTTATTCGTTCATAGTGTGTTAATTTACGTTTTGATTGAGTTAAGCCTTCCAATTGATGTTTTATCGTGTGTTTTCTATGTTGTGATGTTATACTATTGTTTCAGAAAAAGGAGAAGGTTTGGTACCATTAAAACGTTTAATCCCGCTGCAAATGTTTGCACCTGTCCTAAGTCAGGAATCTGATGTACAGTAGTTGTCGTTTGTTTATGTAATTTATACGTGTTTCTCGTTTCTCGTTTTTATATAGACTAGACCGTTGGTTTTACCGTTTGAAGGGTTTTACACTAGTACTTTTGGGGCCCTTTATAGCTTGTTGTTCGGTGTGAGCCAAGGTTCCGTGTTGAAGGCCATACATTGACCTATAATGGTTTACTTTTATAAATTGTTATTTGGATGGAGAGTTGTCTCATTGGCACTCACACCACATCTTCCTATATCTATATAAAAGTGTTTCATTTCCCGTTATATTGCCCTATATTCACGCAATTTAGAAATGACTAAACATTCAACCTTTTAGGTTGATGATGATACATAAAGATAAAAAAATATATAAAAGGTTGAATTGTTGTCCGATGTAATAAGTATTTCCCTGTGTACAGATTATAGGGCTGCTAGGATTTTGAAGATAATCTCATATCAAAGCCTTCTAAGGAAAGGTGTAATTTCAATGTTTTCATAATTTGAATGTTTTACAAAAAAAACAAATTAATTGCTGCTCAAATTTATTAATAGAAACTAGCGGTATTGTTTGTAAAAAAAAAATGACAAATACTTCTCTCCAACCCCTTCACTTCCCTCCCTTCCTATGTCGTGATACGAGCCTCGGTCACACCTTAAAGCCTCGGTCACACCTTAACGGATAGCTCGAACGGATGCCTAACGGATAACTTTTTTCAATGCGTTCATGTCCGTTAGACGTCCGTTCTTATCCGTTAGACGTCCGTCCATATCCGTTGCATGTCCGTTTAGCGTACGTTTTATCCGTCGACGTCCGTTCTGTCCGGTGGAAATTTTGAGCATGTTCAAAACTTTGAACGGACGTCCAACGGATGAAATATCCGTTGAACGTCCGGTAGGCGTCCGTTTTGTACGGTACTCGTCCGTTTCGTTTCCGTTTTGTATCCGTTACGTGTCCGTTATACATCCGTTGGAGGTCTGGAAGATAAATTCACCAACGGACTTCTACCGGACGTTTAACGGATAAAACGGATGTTGAACGAATGAGAAACGGACTTTTACCGGACGTATAACGGATAAAACGGATGATGAACGGATCTGAAACGGATAAATGCCAATTGAAAATTTCGCGTCAGAAATGCCAATTATTGGTATGTCAGATTTCTTAAGGTTCATGAATTCTTATTATTCATAATCGATCTTAGAGTAAGGGCACGTCTTCACAATCAAGCAGCTCTTATTCAGGCCAGACACTGCCCTTTGGCGGCATTTTGAAGAACAAACCAAAACCAGTTACATAGAAACATTTTGAATATTTATGCGATTTACATGTATTATTATTGTCGCCTTTAATTTTTCCGTATATCTTGTTCATCCGTTTTATCCGATACGCTTCCGTTAGGTGTCCGTTTTATGCGGTACTCGTCCGTTGGATGTACGTTCGACATCCGTTCTGTCCGGTACGTTTCCGTTTCTCGTACGTTGCATATCCGGTGTGTGTCCGTTATGCATTCGTTACACGTCCGTTTTATTCGGTCAGTACATCAACGGACTCCCAACGGATAACAATTCTGTCAACGGACAACTTTTATTTTCATCCGTTAGGCGTCCGTTCGTGCTATCCGGTAAGGTGTGACCGAGGCTTAAACCCATAAACAATCCGTTGATTATAAAGACATAGGAAAGGTTCGTATCATCAATTAATTTGTTTGATTAGCCAAGATTATGAAGTTGAAACAATTCAACGTCAGATTTCAAAATGACCAACGTAACGAACCACTAAGAATGAACAATGAAACAATGAACACCATAATGGTGATAATTAATAGAGCATATAATGAAGGTCAGTGCGGTTTATTTTGGCGGGAGTTTCTTTTTAAATGAATATATATAAGTTACATGATTGTGATTGATTGATTGTTGGTTGCTTAACGTCCAGTGGTACATGATTATGACTTATGATCTTAACAAGAATAACTCAAATGTAAAAGTCAACAAAATGTTTAGTAAAAGAAGTGTAAACTGTAGATTAAAGTAAGCTACTTTTTTTGAAACACTCTAATAATATCATTAACACTTCTTTTATGCAATTCGTATGTCAATAGGTCACTTAGTATCTGATATCTGAACTTAATGGAAGTAAATAGAGCGTAAAATATGGATAAGAGAGAATATCTTTTGTATGCTCTTCAAGCTGTAACTTTATTCACGTTCATGCTATTATCATATAATATTAGGTAATTAAAGAAAATAAAGCGAAAAATATAGACAAGAGTGATCTTTTGTGGGAGGTTGATATACCCTCCAATATGCATTCGTACACAAAAGTCAATTAGTATCTGAGATTTAACACGCATGTAACCCATTCTGGAGTCAACGAAGTGTAAGATTTATTTAAGCGAGAGGTTGTTCATACATGGATGAATTTTAGTTAAACTGGTAGAAAATGGAAAGATCTCGAGAGATATAATTCGAACGGACAAACAGACATTTCTGTATCCATCGCTTTGCATTGTGAATGGCGGGGGAATTCATTTCAATAATATTACAAAAGTGAAGGTTCGTAGGCAGATGTGCAATTTCACGCCAAGCTGGACTCAAATAATATTTTGAAAATGTTCAAAACTAAGAACTTAACTGTAGACTAGACTTATGATTTTCTACAAAAACCTTTCAGGCTTCGGAAACGGAAGTACAGTACTAGTTAAAAGAATCAGTCGGATGTCAATGATGTATTTGTGTATTACTTGTTGTGTTGGTTTTCTTTTTATTGAAAAAGCTAATGGAATGACAAACTTCAAGTGATAATTCATACAGCGATAACTTTAGACAATAAAAGAACACTTGACATGTATACATACTTCAATAAAAATGCTCATTATAGTCCTCAGCACAGTAAATGTATTATCATGCTTTATTATACTGTTACATAATGATCAATAACATTGCAGGAGTATCTTCTGTATATGTAGAGTCAATTAAGTCTGCTAGCTTTACTGGTCATTTACCTTTAACCTCGAAAAGAGCACCTATTTATTGTCTCTCAATATTCTTTCAATACAAGACATATTAATTTATAATTTCTGTTCAATGAGTCTATCAATGAAAACACTTTAAAAATGTTAAAAGAAGGTCCATTAATTGACAAACTTTCAATATCATTTAGAACTATTATTTTGCATCTTACTAGAATTTTCCATTTGAACAAATGAAATGATTTCGGCAAAATTTGTCAACAGCGCCACCTCCGACTGCAAAATGTTTAGGTGGCAGTGTTAATTCACCCATACCGTATAGTCTACTATAAAAGGCCACTATATGAAAAATGTGAATCAATTCAAACGAGAAAACTAACGGCATACTTTATAACAATATAACTTACGAGAAACAAATATGACAGAAATGAACCAAAGACAACCACTGAATCACAGGCTCTTCACTTGGGATAGGCACATAAAGAAAGTGGAGAAATAAACATGTTTGTTAGCGCTCAACCCTTCCCTAACCTGGATATTGGTGTAACAGCACAACATAAGAACACACTGTAAAATCAGTTGCAAATGGCTTAACTTAATGGATCGGTACGGGTTAAGCACAAAACATATTGGCTTCAATTCATGGTGTGTATCAAAAGATTGCCGGCGCACATAGATACAAGAATTCTCTCTATATATACACAGTTATTGATGTATTAAAAAAATAGAAATAAAAAAAGGAAAATATGTTTTTAAGCAATTATATCGTATCTTGTCATTTAGCTCTCTCGTAAATATAAATATTTTACACCTTTGTCTTCAAGGAGTTTTCGTTCTCAACGTTCTTGAAAATATTTAATCCAGTAAACGCAATTCGAATATAGCAAATGAAACTTGTGCATAACTTATAATAATCAATTAAATTTTAGGACATTTCTGAATGACAATGTCTGAAATATTCCATACATAAATGTATGTGAAGTTAACTTTAAAAACCACATTTGTTTAGCCGTTTCGAATACTGAAGTTTGAGTCCCGAGGGGCTAGGATGAAAAATTTTGTCCTGCTTTTTTTTAGTTGTAATCTCTGTCCTGTCTTTTTATTTTTTACTCTATTCGGTCCTGCCTTTTTTTTACTAGTTTATCCTGAATTTTTTTACACAAATTGTCATCCTGCCTTTTTTTACCAAGTTGCTCATCTTGCCTTTTTTTTACTCAAAACTCCTGTCCTGCTTATTTTTTCAAATTTCATCCTAGCCCCCATAAAAATCAAATGGTAGCTCCCTAATTAACAAACGAGGCATATTTCCCTAGATTGCAATGTCTCGTTGGCTCATTCATGTCTCTGTGCTCATTTTAAAGAAGAGACTTACATTTCAATCATATGAAAAAAAAGTTTATGAAAGCAATCAACTACAGATTGATGAAAGAAAACGACAATAAAAAGAAAATACATCAACATTGTTTTGCTTTGAAACTGATGGGTATTCATTCTCATGATGTTTTTAAATTTATGTTTGTATTACAAGTTTCAAATTGTTATACAAAATAAAACGAAGGAGATATGGGATGATTGCTAATAAAACAACTATTCAACCATAGATGTAATACCCATAGATGAAGCTCAACCCTGACTTCAAAGGTTATATGTGCGTTGTAATGGCTTTCACACTTATCTGATAATGATATGAACCAGTTGGTCATTGAGATGCCGATTGACAATCTAGACAATAGAAAACTGACAATTAAAAGCTACTTAGCAGTTGAACATGCTAAAAATCAGAAAGAAACAAAGTCAAAATATATATTTTATATTGACTTGATTATGAAAAATAATATTCTTCTAGATAAAACAATAAAACAAATTATTCTCGAAAAGGAAACAATTTTGAAATGTGGATATCTTTCATTTTTAGCTAGAACTAATGTTTTCATCATATTTACATTTTAGATTTTATATCTTATATCACAATTTAACCTTATTTTAACAATGTACATGCTAACTATTATAAACAAGTTTATTGAAAATATAATTGATAGAAAATATGGAACAACATGAACAAGTTGAATATATGCTACATAATATTTATTTTCCATGTCTTTCATGTTTTGTTAGTACACTAATTTAGTAAAACTCTTTACTTAGGAATATACACATTTCATAAACATCATGAACGAAATTATTGTAATTATTATAATTTAGCCATTAACGTATAAAATATTACATCTATGATTAAGTAACTAACTTATTCTGAAAAATATAAATATAAAATGATTTAAAAGACAATCTCTCTTCTAAAAAGTAGAAAAACTGATGAAATAAAGAAAAGAATGTACTTTGTTATTATTTTTCCCAAATTCGACGCAATTCGACACTTTAATGAAACATATCAAATTAAAGGTGTATTTTAGAAGTTCAACAACGTGCTATTCCATTTTCAGGAACTAACAGGAACATAGTTTTATAAAATATAAAGATACAAGCCTAAAAAACATTTTTGAATTTAGTTCAATATTTCCATTGTAAAATGCGCAATTTCTGACCGATTTCATCCATTTTTCACCATTCTATTTGTCTGTCCAGTGCGCTAAAATAGACATACTCTAACAACAGAAGGGACATAACTCGAGAAGACATTTAAGAAAATCT
The DNA here is from genome assembly GCA_017311375.1 of Mytilus coruscus. Taxonomy (NCBI): domain Eukaryota; kingdom Metazoa; phylum Mollusca; class Bivalvia; order Mytilida; family Mytilidae; genus Mytilus; species Mytilus coruscus. The sequence continues at coordinate 40,558,880 of CM029596.1, forward strand.
ATTATGCTGTACTGGTCAATACAGATCAACAGATAAGAGATGTGGCTAAAGTTACTTGATTGAGGACAACACACATAAAACATCAAAGACAGTCAATTTGGTCATGGTTCTTTTATCTAACAATAGAGAACAGTAGGAACTTTTGACGAGCTTTATCTATGGGTATTACATGTATGGGTATTACATCTATGATTCAACTGAGTCCAAATGAAGCGGATTTAAGCAACAAAAGGTCAGTGTACAGCCTTCAACAATAAGCCAAACCCATACCATATATTCAGTTATTAAAGGCACCGAACTTACAAAACGTCATTACAAGTTTTGTTTTTCTTCCGTTGTTTCAATAAAAGAGAAAACAAAACTTTCCTAAATTAATTGTATCATAAAATGTTCTTATTGGTTTTCACTTACTTTCAATCTATTTATTGATAACACTTTCAGTTTATCCTTCAAAGAGGTAGGGTCAATTTAGCCTGGATTTATTTCACACAAGCGCCAGTTAAAAAACCTTCTGATCTTGACTAAAATTCACAGTATAACTGATTTATGTGAGGACTTCAGGGTTCTCAAAACATCATGGCGTATTTCTTAATTAGTTATTAAAGATAGAATGTGACAAATTCAGAGTAATTATCGCAAAAATGAATAAAAAAGGCTTTCTAACCCAAAAGCAATATTGTATTGGAAGTAAAACTATAATGGTTTGTTTTTCAGATACGCATCAATACGTATTTGTTAAGGATGTTCTTCGATGAAAAACTTTACAAAAACATGTAGAATTAACTATTTGTATCAGAATAACATTTCAATTTTATGAAAATATGTAAAAGTGAGGCTCTTTAATATTCAAATTCCAATAAGATTTAACAATTTTCGATTTTTGACCTTAGGAGTGACAGAAATTCAGAATAAAATTGGTACCACCCCTAAGACTGTATGATAGTGACACTTGATCTTTAAAAATATCACCATCCCCCAAAGACTATATATACAACGTCAGCTCAAACGTATGTTATAATTCTATTTTAATACAGTAAGGCAAGCTTGGTGATGAGAGATCGATCGAAAAGGCGTATATTTATTGTCAGTACAAATATATATCATTAGTACAAGTAAAATTTTGTTTATTGCTTTAAGAAAAGAAAAAAAAACAACAGGTTAATTACAGCTTTCGCAACTTCGGAAAGCATCTGCAAGAAACAGAGTTAATTATAGTTGCATATTTTTTTTAGCTTAGCACAACCTCCAAAAGATAATAATTTTATACATGTAATGCACGTTATGTTAACACCAAAAAAAATAAGAAATTAAATTTCATTTAGATTTAATAAAATTAACCACATGTTTTCAAGTTAAATCGGTAATGATCACAAAAAACTACAGAAACTAAACTATTATAATATAGTTAGCTTTAGCTTAAACAAGATACATTAATGATTCACACAACTAATCACCATTTATTATAAAGCACTTGATATAATTGTCTTTATCACTATCAGAAAATTCCAATAAACTATATATCTCGACTTTTCAGTTGCTTATTATGTCTGATAATCGCAAAATTATGCAATAATGTTGAAAGAATTTATAGAAATAAAAATCATTATAATGATAAAGTGTGATCAACTGATAAAACAATTTACCAGTTAAAATTTGGCAAAGCAAACATCTCTACATAACCAAAAATACATGACATAAATCATTGTTAAGGTTCTTTACTACTGAGAATGGTCTCCAATAAGTCACTTAACTAATTGGAATGGTCTCAACAAGGATGATTTTGCTTAGAAAAAACCCAAAAGTTATAAGAATGCTTTTGCTCTAAAAAAAAAAACAAATTAAAGTCATAAGTTAGTCTTGGAGAATATGATTAATTGTCTAGTTGTTGTTGGCTTTGAACTAGCTTCCAGAAACTGAGAGTAAAAGTGCTCTTAGATCAGTCAAGCCATTTCCAAGTTGATTTTTACAGTTTGTTCTGATGTTGGGCTATTACACCACTGTACCAAGTTAGGGAAAGTTGAGCACCCACAAACATTTTCCACCCTGCAAGTTTTAATACGTGCCATATACGTACCTATCCAAAGTGAGGAGCCTGTAATTCAGTGGTTGTCGTTGGTTGCTCTCGGCAATTTTTGTTTATCGTTTATTGCTTCAACATAAATAAGGCAGTTGCTATTTTCGTTTGAATTGTTTCACATTTTATCATATCTTGCCTTTTATAGCTGACTATGCTGTAGAGGTTTTAATTATTGTGCAAGGTCGTATGGTGACATAAAGTTGTTCAAATCTAAGTGAATTAGACTACGGTGGACAGTTACCTCATTGGCAAAACTTCTTTTCCAATTTATAAAATAAGGAGATGTAGGTTAATATCACATCTCCTTATTTCATAAAGTGGAAAAGATGATTTTGTTTCATGAAAGGACATAACTCCTGAATGACAAAACTCGTCTTGTTGATTTTTATGTCCCATACTTAGTGCAAAATATATGCATATGATTTTGATCACAGCAAACTAAAGAGTGGTCGTCGCGAAACCTTATGTTTTGATTAGTTGGATTTTCGAGAGACATTACACCTATGTATAATAAACAGCTACACCGATGTGTTTGACATATTCTGAAAAAAAAATCATGGATATCTACCATAAGACGTTAAGCAAACAACAACCAATCAATCAATCTGTATTTTATTGATAACACAGATGTGTTAAAATCGAAATTAACCTGCATTTTAAGGTAAATTGAGTTTTACCAAATGACAAAGATATGATCGACTCGAGCTACTGTTACATTTGCATCACCAGGTAGACCGGCAGATTGATCGACATAAAACAGCAGCGACTGTCCACTCTTCTGATTATTTGTGGGTGGGGAGTTAATGCATTCATCGAGAGAAACGGAGCAGTGCCAGCATATGGATTACACTGTTTGTTTCAGTTGTAATACTTGTATTCTGATGATATACTTCATCGCCAAATAAAACATAAGTATAAACAAGCCAGAAATACTTGCTTATTTTTTACTTTGCATGTCAAATCTATGTATATATGCATTGAAGGACTTCTAGAACAATAATGATCGGAAAGAAAATAAAAAGATTGATTTTCGACTTTTTGGTGTAATTGTTTAGAATGAAGATTGAATCATACCACGCCTTCTAATTTTATACTGAACCTGAAATAAAAGCAGGGTTAAATCACCATTCATCTTTTACCGAGGACACAACCCCACTCCTATTTGCCCCCAACTGAACTGGCTCCCCCCTTTTAATCTGTGGTATTTAAATATATGCTTAGATGGAGGAAATGAAGTTAATGCTAAAGAAAATCAATTTTGGTTCTTTCCGCCATTTATTTACAATACTGATGGTTTAATGAAATTTACAATATTCAATTGCAATTCCACGCAAATCTACAATTACCTAAATTGTTTTATATAACTGACATCAAAGTAAATAATGACAGATCTGCAATACCAATTATCCTGAATTATTGACTGTAATTCTCTAATTAATGTTTGTTTCCTCTAACTAGTAGCATGCATGAAATAATTCAATTTAGTTTAATTTTGAAGAAAACTTATCAAAGAAGAATGAACTTATTAGTCATGATTCTCAATCTATATGTAACGAACGTTTCTCTACTAATCTTCAAAATGCAAAATATTTTATAAACAGATATATGATATGAATAATTGGATATTTGGCGTATACGCCAATGTGACAAAGCAAAGGATATCTATGGTTCAATATACAGTCACAACTGATGTCTGGTAGTTTATTTGCTTTTTTGGTGAGTTCTGTTACCATATGGAATTCAATGACCATAAAAAATATAGTTACACTCAGATGAGTCAAAAGACTATTTTATTGAGAAAGAAATTTTCTATTTGATCATGCAATTATTTTATGATGTCGTATACAGAGTAGGATTCGTCATAGGACAAAAAAAGACTCAAAGGAACAAAGCGGATCTAAAACTATTAAATAAAATAGTCACTATCACTATGAAATACAAATAATTTATTCAAGTTCAATGGATTGTCAAGTTATATTTCTTTTATCAATTCAGTGATTTATTTGTAAAAGATAACGCTTTCCCCCCACTCAAAGCTAAAAGATGGCTGTCTTAGGTTTTATGCATTCCTAATTTTATCTAGTCTACTACAACTATCTTGCAAAACATTGAATGGTCTTACAACTTTGTGACAATTTTAATTACACACAATGTATCGTGTAGAATCTACTTTTGATGCTATACATGCTTCCCATTCATTTCCTCGTTCCACTAGATTTCTACTCAAACACATCTCACCGATTATTAACACTGAAAGTTTCCACACAAATGCAGTCTTATGTTCACTGGGTAACCCTTTATATTTGATTTAAACATGCTTCTACTTAGCTATAATTGTTAAATATCCTAGGACAAGTCAAAAACTTTCATAGAAAGATTGTCATGCCAGTATTTACCCTAGTCAAGGTCCAGAAAATTTTCGATTCCGTATTTCTTTATTTATCTCTGGTGTTGGTCTTCTTGTTCTGATATTAATTGTACCTAATGGACCTTCAAAAGATACACAACTTTATTGTTCATCCTTTTAATGACACCCCCATTCGACCATAACGTGAAATATCACTAGCTTATTTAATGCAAAGTCTAATATTCAGAGCTGTTGTGTAATAAAAATGCATTTGTCATCAGCATGTATGCTCAGTGACTATTTCAATCAATAATAAACACATCTAGAACATCTTTCCAGAGAGTTTACGTGTATTGTTCAAATGGAAAAACTGCAATTTACATATAATATAAATAGAATACGGACAATTGGGACTATTATGTACTTCTTTCTATTCATCAACGGAAAATTTCCAATATATGAGCATGGCTTTGTTGAAAACTAATTAAAAGCTGCAAAGTCGCACGATGGATAACAAAACATGTATAACATAGAATTCCCTGTAGCCTAGTACATAGACTTTCCGAAGAAGGATGTTGGAGATAATTTAATCTACCAGACAATTTATAAGAAACTACATAATTTATAAGTCTTTTTCCAAAGCAGATATTCTACTGAGATAAAATTACAATCCATCTTTATCATGCAGTCTCAGTGTGTTGTGCAAACTAAACGATGGAACCCCTGTTTTAGGTGGAGTTGTAATGTGTATGCAATTTCTTATCTGTTCGGCCGACTAAAAGTTCGCAGTTAAGGAACATTCGTTTGATTTTAATTGAATGAATTCCGAATAAATTCTCCTTCCGATAAAAATGGAAGGTTTTCCTTATAAAAAAGACAAAATTAAAGTTCAATTCTACTCTGCCTATACATGTCTTTTTTGGATCTATTCTGATTTAGTCTTATTGACGTATACTTTAATAAATCTTCGGTTATTTTCGTTAATGTTGCATACTTATATATCAAAGATTTTAAAACGAATCCTGACACTACACATGATACATATATAACATTATATAAAGCTCAAAATTTAACCTTTCTGACAATAAGCATTAAACATATCAATGATCAACAAAACCCCACCAGTAATGATAACTTGCACCACAGAAAATCATCAGTAATAATAACTTCCACCACAGAAAATCGATCCCTTTTATGACACAGGTTTGTTATAATTATCCACTTCTTAATCTTTAGTTATTAACATGTTTTCATTCAGAAAACATTGCAATAATGTTCCAGAAATAAACCCAAGTTCAGATTTCTGAATTGTAATATATTTAACAAATTGTTGTTGGTGTTGTTGTTGTTGTTGTTGTTGTTGTTGTGTTGTGTTGTGTTGTGTTTTTTTTTTTTTTTTTTTTTTTGGGGGGGGAGAGCGGAAATAATGACAGGTGATAGCTTTGTCAATTTCGAAAGCGCCGAATGTACTAAATTTCAACCATTACTCATACTAATATTACCTCTATGATAAATTTGAAAGTCCATATAGTTCATGTTTGACAATGAAAAGTTAAAACTTATCTTTGAAGTGACATATGGAGTTTTTAATAAAACCCCTAAAATACCTGGTAAAATCTATCTACAAAATACGTCAATTTTAGTTGCCTTACAATATGTCACCAACTATGCCAGTTTCAACTGGTGAACTAACGAAAGGCAATGCCGTTACACGTTTGACACGTTGTTTGTAAAAACAAAAGTCACGAAAAGTGGTATAAATCATGTCAGATTTTTAAAAGGTCAGCAAAACAAGAAATGTTTACTGGAAACATAAATAAGAATCACTTATTTCCAAAAGATTTAACACAGAAATCAAACTTAACCTTTGTCAATAAATTTTAAACATGAATAAAGGTCAAAGTTAGTTACTTGTATGGGACACTACAGTGCTCCTCCAGATGCATATATGCACAAATTTAAGTTATTGGAGATCACGTAGTTTCTTAAGGCCTACTGTTGCATTTAAACATACTAGTAATCTAGGTCAATAGAACTGAAATGTAGGTCATCGTGATCAACTTTAAAATAAAGAGCAAAAAGTTGAGAAAATTTGTCAAAGATCTAATGATCAATCTAGTCAAAACAGTAAAACAAAAGAAAAAAGATCCAAAATATGTGTACATAGGATACCATTTTCTGCTCATACTATCAAATTTCAATGTTCAATTAACCGCGAAATCTGGGTCAAAACCCTAATTTGGCATCTATTCTAAAAAGTTTACATCTTAATGAACATATGTACAAGTTTCAAGTTGATATGACTGTAACTGTACGGCTACTACCTTAACCATAACTGTTTAACTGAAACATGACGGACGAACTAACACACAGACCTGAAAATATAATGACTCTACTGCCGGAGACGGGAGATAAACAAAACAATCATGCTTACTGAGTTACATGTACTGTTTTGATTCATATTTATCTATGATCTATTTTGGTTGGGTTTTTTTTTCAGAAAAATTAGAGAGTTCAAATGGGCTTTACCGACTAGGAAAACGTAACAATATATACGAATTACAGGGTAAATGAACTAGGAGTAGTTTATTACATAATTTGCACTTACATTGTACAGATATTGGTTCTTTTAAGAATATGAATAAAACGGAAATGAAGTACAGTATGCGTAAATAAGAAAACAACCCAACGACTCACAAAAACCCCGTAGACTTATAGAGATCAGCAACAACAGACAAGCAGTATGTCAAGCTCTAAAACGTCCATAATCTAGAAAAGTTGAAAAAAAAATTAGACGGACTATAAAAAAGATCTTACATAAAAACGAAACATTGAGAAACTAGACATCTGTCACTGACTTGGCACAGGCATACAAAACCAAACTACATCTTATTGTATAGTCACCCAAAGGATGACGGGTAATAGAAATATGGTAATCCCTGACCATCCCGCCCGACAGTAAAATACTTGCTAAAGTGGAACGTCCATTTGACTGTGCGGAGTGTATATACACGGAGTCACGTCCGGGGTCATAACGAGGGACGTTTAATTCGGATGTCTTTCGTAAGGCGTCGGAGTTCCGCGTTCTGTGCATGTTAAAGAGGCTTACCAACATTATCTTATAGGAGAATAAGAGGGTATATGATTGAAACCTTCAAAACAATCAATGGCTACTATGACAAAGAAGTAAGCTCATTTTTAAAAATGGCAGATGATTCTCAACAAAGATATAGTAGCAGGACAAACAATAACAAAGTCATTCACCAAAGATTCCAATCTAATATCCGTAAACACTCATTCTCTGTTAGAATTGCTAAAACCTGGAACAAACTACCAGATAAAATAACAAAGGCCCTATCCATTAATGCCTTTAAAAACCGACTAGATAAGTATTGGTCTGACGAAGAGCTATATTATAATGACTATAGAACAGAAATATCCGGAAGTCACGGACAAAATAGTACTAGAAAAAACTTAAATTACGAGTCTGGTGAAGAGGAACCTTAAGGGATCCTGTACTGGAAATCAACTATAAGTAACTATAAGTAAGTAAAGAACCAGCTTTCTGATGGGTCAGTATACCTGTGCAGGTAGCATGTTTGTATCTCCCCTTTCCAACATACTCTCATTTTCAAATTGCAGCACATTTCTCGCCCTTTTGAAGATAGTTGGCAAATAAAATATGTTTTAATTAAACTTCCCGCCCTTCATCCCGGTCGACAGACCTTGCAGGCCCTACCTATTTTATTAATAATTAATTTGTTCTGTTCCTGAATATGAATGAAATAATTGCCACTGGGCGTTAAACAAGCACCAATCAATCAATCAATATTATTATTAAATAGTTATAGTTCTTTGTTAGGGATTTATCTTAATTATTTCATCGTTCCTTTCCTGTTGTGATTTATTGCATTAATTGTTGAGGCCATGTCTCTAAATATAATTTCCATTATATCAGAAAATTGATTGAAAATTCATCAGTCCATAGTAATTGTTGTCAGATTTCCGATATGGTTAGCAATGGGTTGGTTATGAAATGGAATATTACAATCAACAGGCGTTCATTATCTATTCCATAAAGGATTTTCGTGATTCCAAGCACGATTTCTCCATTCGAAGCTTCTTCAACGTGAACGGAATAATGTTACACAAATTAGACGAAGAAATTCCTAATTACAGCCAAATGATATCTTCATCTTTGTTTCCCCATGAATAACTTAAAGAATTTATCTGGAACTACTGACCAGTAATTGTATATATTATTTACTTGGAGTAGATAGAACACATATCTATTCACATTTTATTGATTGATTGTTATTGTTTAACGCCACTTTCAGCATACTTGGCTATACCATGGCGGTCAGATTTTATTGGTGGAGGAAGCCAGAGTATCCGAAAAGAACCGCCTACCTACGACAGAGAAAATGGCAACCAGAGTCAATAAATATATGAGTCGATCTCACAACCCCAGTATTGACAGGCTAGTAAAATTTAAAAGGCAGAGTTAACCTCCCCAGTAATAAAACTAAAGAGTCAAAGTAAACCTCCTCAGTGATAAAAAAAGGCAAAATTTAAGAGACAAATAAAACTCCCAACGGATAACATTTTGAAAAGGTAAAATTTTAGAGACAAATAAACTGCCCCAGTGATAAATTTAAAAAGATAAAAATTTAAGAGATTGGGACCCCCGGGCTAATTTTAATCCTTCCTGAACCTACTCCTTAAAGAAACAGAGTAAACCTCCCAAGTGAAAAATTTAAAAAGATTAAATTCCCCGGGCTAATTTTAACCTCCTAAACCTACTCCTTAAAGAAACAGAGTAAACCTCCCAAGAGTTAAAAATTAAAAGGTAATATTTACGAGGCAGAGTGGTAAAAATCTTCCGACATGTTCTTGTCCCAAGTCAGAAACATCATCAATAGCTGTCTTTATATTTAATTGTATCTTAATAATTATTTTCCTTAAGGAATTGGTGTAAACTTTGATAGTCTCTTTTTAATTTATTCACAATTTTCTAGACTCAGGGAGATTTAGAGCTTGACATCCTGTATAGACTTTATCTATTGTTGAAGCCTGTAAGTTGACTTCTTCGTGTGTTTTCGGCTGCTTTTTGTATGTATTTTGCTTGCTGTCTCATTAATGTATACACACATCTCTTGTTTATTCACACAAGAAGTGGACTTTCTTTGATTATTAAACGCTCGTTTCTCTGGAATACACACAGTATTACCACCATATGTTTTAGTCCATTATTTTTTAACATAAAATACATGTTTTTTTCTTTCTTTCCGGATATATTAACAAAATTCAAGACAAGAAAGGAAATAACAACAATATGCATAAGGTAGGTCACAAAACATGTTTTACACTCAATAAAATCATAATAATACTACACACATATCTAAGCATAACTTAAACCAATACTATCACAATTCCGGCAAACAAAAATGGTAACAAGTAAGACTATGCGCATGACACATACTCTGAACATACAACGTAAATACCTCATACTCTCCATTAATATGAGACTTATCTGGTCTTCTGATGTAATGTCTCGTTACAGGGGCTTGAGATAGATTTGCTGAACAGAAAGGATTTGTTAGTTAACAATCATAGACATTTTAAGTTCATTTTTTAATCGTGTGTAACTTTCAAGGAAGTTTGCCCTTATATGTACTTATTTGCATTTTACTGACCAGGTCATAGGAAATATATACTTATTAAAATTTCTATTCATATGCATTTATATTCTATTATCACAATTTTTTTTTTAAATTGTCCGAAATCTCAATCAATGGTTCGTATCTGTTATGTTAAGAAATTATAAATGTTCCTGCAAGTATTTCGAAGAGGGGTCGTTGTAAACAATCATGAACATGTACATTGTTTTCTCGAAACCATATCCTTTAAAAATCGTATTTCAGTATTTACAGAAATAATGAAATGATAATATCTTCAAAGCACTTCTTAATATAATGAGCATGTAACAAGAAAACAGAGCGTACGCATAAAACAAGAGTATATTTGAATATTCATTTGTTTTAGACATGCTTTATTGGCCTGTAATTGATAACAAAAGCAGGAAAGCCATTGACCTCCAATATGATCATTTTTTATTTTTTCATCACAGACAATTGAAATTACACTTTGTATGCCTGCAAACCATATTACAGTTTTCCAATGCTGCATGTATTTGTTCTCTGTACAGTCGATTTAATTTTCTATTACTTTTCAAAACACATCAAATATTTGAACAGGAATGTAGGAGAAAGTGCAAATATTACCGAATGACCTGGTCTTCATAATTATGATTCAAACTCGTAATGTACTGAAACAAAGGCGGTAAAGCAGTAACAGGTCAAAGTGGACGGTACACAACTCTCTAACAAATACATTTTATTAATAATTCTATAATAATATTTTAATATCTTATATTTCTTAAAATTCTTTGTCATATTTTTACTATCTTGCTTTTCGTGTGACATGCAAACTTCCGTCATAACCTGATATATAGTAATACGCAAGCAATGATAACAGTAAATTAAGGCAATCACTTCTAATGACAGAATGTTTTCAAAATATGAAAATCGGCTATTAACATCGACATTTGGCTTTAGGCAATTTTTTTTTATTATGCTTGTTAATATATACATGTAATAGGAGGAGGGGAGGTATGACCAAGCAAGATACTTCATTTAATGAATCAAATGTATTATTGTATAAAGTAGGTGTTGAAAAGTACTTAAAAATTTGCTTAAATCCACTTAAAATATGGACTAGTCGGGAAATTACTGCTTACACAATGATAACCTTATACATTTATGAAGTATGTTATCAAACAGTAGTTAAAAAATATTTATCGTTTATAGAAAATAAAGCCTATAAACACAACTATAAAATGGTGCCTAATGTATACTAGGATTCAGTATTTCCCTTTAACTTACAATCATTTGAGTCACTACAATATACCGCTTTTAAGGTTACTTTAAAACTGACCTGCAAAGATTATGAACCTTCGTACACATATGCTACATGAACCACTAAAAAATGATTAATTATAAAGCATGTATGTTTTTCCTGTTATATATATATGTTCAAACATTTGAATGCAAACTATGCAATAATGCTTTATTCTTTTTAGAATCTAGACAGAAAGAATTATAACGTACTCAGCCTTACCAGACTAGTACTAGTATGACAAAACTCATCTAATCAGACAGCTAAAAAATGAAACCACATCAAAGATATGTTAACTGCATTTTCTGCTAAGGAGAGTGAAAATAATTCCAAAATTAAAAAGGTGTCAAAAAGGTCAATTTAACTGAAACTAATAAATATAAATGAGATTTATAAAAAAAATAGTAGTAGCAAAAAACTTGCATGAAGCAAGAAACTGTTTCCCTTCTCCCCCCAAAAAAAAAAAAAAAGAGAAAAGAATATGTGTCCATAGATCATGCCCCACTCGCACTATCCCATTTCTGCGTTCAGAGAAACAGCGAATTCTTCGTCATGACCCTCATATGGCATATATTCTAATATATTCACATAATAATGAGCACGTGTACTAAGTTTCAAGTGGATGTGACCACTAACTTCATGGTATTTCACCTCAAACCAGAAAATTTAAACTGATAAATGCCTGTGGGACGAACGGATGGACAGACGAACGGACGGACGGACGAACGGACAGACAGACGCTCAGACCGGAAAACTTAAAGTCCCCTTTATATCGTTGTCAGGGCTTTCAAACGTTGAAAGAATGGCACAAAAAAAACCTACTAAACGCATTTCACATTTTTAACGTTCAGTTTTAAAAACTTAAAAATGGCAAAGTTAATCGTAGACGACGCACGTGTTCTTGAATTGTATAAAAGTTAACAGTTAAAGCCACTAAATAAAAAGAAATTTTTAGAGATGAATATATACATGGTATAAGCAACAGACGACTGGAAGCTATATGAATGGAGTATACGAAATCAAAAGATTCTATTCAAGTGTTTTTTACATTTGTCTAAATTGAGCTTTACAATTTGAAACTTGTTTCTTGTTGGCTTCTTAATAAAATACAGGAAAGAAATCAACGAGTCGAGTTAACATGGTTATACAATAAAGTATTGATAAATTGTGATACATCTGAAACAAATAAACAATTATCTCAAGTTTGCTTTAAGTGCATTCCCGTGTTTTTAAATACGGCTACTTAGCACAAATGTGAAGTGATCAACAACATATAAGGGACTTACCATCAGACACGACATAGGATGGTTCCTGACACAATATCTCCTTGTACCCCTCTCGAAAGGACGGACTACGCCAAGCATATATAATAGGATTACAGGCGGAATTCATATAGCCAAAACAGTAGGCCTGTTGAAAAGATTAGAAAAGATTAAGTATTGCAATATATAGCATTTATATAAACATAATCACATGCAATTCAAAACTTTCAAAACCAAAGGACTAGGATTTAAATAGCTATTATTAGGTCGCTGTACACAGTTTTCAACAATGAGCAAAACCTATACCGTTTGGTAATCTATTTTAAAAGGCTCAAATGAACAAATGTGAAACAATTCAAACGAGTAAACCAACTGCTAAAACAAGCAAAGTAAAAAACAAATATGGCAACAGCAAACAACAACAACCATCGAATTACAGTCTCCTGTTTTGGGAATTGCATATAAAGAATGTGTCGGGGTTAAACGTGTTTGCGAGCGCTCGATCCTCCTAAGAATCTGGTACAGCGGTGTCACTGCACAGCATCAGAACTAACTGTATTATACCTCAATTGGAAAGGACTTGACTTATCAGTTTATATATTGTTTAGTTGACTGACTGATTGGTTAGTTATAATCGCTTACTGTTTAATTGATCAAGTAACCAGATAGATATCCCTTTCAAAATAATGAAGTAAAGCAATGTATACGAAATGTATTGTGCTCCATGTTGACCAGACTTAATCATCCTGACTGTCAAAGGGCCATTAGCTGTCAAATTCATGTGCTCACCGATTTGACTAAAATTCTCATATTTGATTTATTCATACTAAAACGTACGGTATAACCAAATTACAAAAGTCTAAATTAAACAATTAACAATGCATCATGCAGATGCGGATCCAGGATTTTTGCTAAGGGGTCCCAAACTAGATAAAGTATGGAGTGGAACAGGTAAAAGACTGGATTAACCATAAATGTAGCTGCATAAGGGGGACCGAGCACCCCGTCCCTCTTAAATCCGCCTCTGGTATGGACTCGATAATATGCATAAGCATTTCGTGTGTGTTTTTAGTCTAGACACCATCTTATTAACCATCGAGTTGACCTCCGAAGACTGCCGACGGTCATATTACCCGATATAAACATAAATATAAATATAAATAGATAGCAAGCACGTACAATTAATTTTTTCTAGGTCCGTTTGATTTCATATTATACGTTAAAAATATGTTAATCGTCGTTTTTACCTGTATACGAATGATTTTTTTGTGGATCTAATCAGTCAACCAAATGGTTCACCTTTGTTTCACTTCCAATCTTGACATTCTTTTCCTTTAAATCGCTGAACACACCTAGTACATGCGTAACCTATCTCTAGCATAGGGGTTAGATTGAAGGTTACATTAATACGGATTCAACTAGGTTAAATTAATGACATGCAAGTCAATAATATATAAGCGATGTTTTTGAGCTTATTTTAAGGCCACACTGACTGCTTATAACGAAATATTACTTCAAAATTCCGCTTTTATTAATTTTGAAACCAAAAAAATCGTATTTTAAATTTGTGTTCAAATCGTAGCTAATGCCCCCTAAAAGAAATGTAGTATCATGACCCGTTTCTGTCACAAAGACAATGCTCGGTTGCCAGAATAACACTTCTCAGTCCGAAATATGAGACAAAAACGTGTCTTCAAAAGTTATCAGAAAGATAAAGCGGCCGATGGTCAACTCGTGAAAATGATCAAAAATTAAAATGATACCAATAATAGAAAAGCATGGACAACTGTATATGAACATAAACGAGTGAAAAATGACTTGAAAAAAATCCTTCCTGTAACTTTTCGGATCGCAAAAGAATATGCGGCAAATGACAAAACAACAACCGGCACACCATCTAAACAGAAAGAGCCCAAATTATCAACCCCCCTCCCCACAAAAAAAATGATAAGAATTTTTAAAAAATCATAAATTTCAACAACAAAAAAATTTAAAATCAAAAACAAAACAGAACAACATAAAAACACGAACACACAAATAAAGATTCTTTAGGAATAACCTAACAAATAAAGCCAATCCTTTTGTACCACAGCCCTTAGTTGATTTTAAACCAATTTACTATACAAATCAATAGATGCGGCATAGATAATTTAGTGTTGTCTTACACATCTAAATTGTTTTACAATGTAATATTTATGAATGAAATTACATGTAATTCTTTACAAACAATGGTGAAAAAATGAAACCAATTAAAGTCCACTAGTATAACAGTTATGTTTAGACTTGAAATTATCCTTTCACAGATTACTGTAGAAAAATTTATCTGTTACAATTGTAAAACTTCAATTATGTAATGTATCCATTTGGGAGGGGTTTTGATGATTTATCAAACGTTTTGTAAATACAATATGTAATTAAATAGAAGAAGACACTAAAGGGGCAATCAATAACAAGTGAAGAAACACCGACAACACTATGGCTAAAATAAGTAATAAAAAGAAAAAGAAAAACAAGTCTATAAATCTTACTTTGAACAATATAAATAAAACAAAAACCGGGGAAACGTATGTGCTCCCTCAAAGTAAATAGTTCCTGCTACACTGGTTGCACCCGTCATGTTATACGTTGATGAAAAATTATGGTGGTATATGTAAATATAAAATATAGTAAAACGGTATTTACTGAATGAAAAAAATTGTTAAATAGAAAAGAGTTGGAGTTGTAACAATCGAATCACACAACTCTAGATAAGGTGGGGTCAAGGGTCAGGTCCAGTAATAAGTGTCAAGTAATAAACATAATTAACATGGAAAAACTGGTTATAATGTTAATAACTGTAATAGTGATCAGCAGGGAAACCGAATACATTGTTATGATTAACAAATTTACAATGGCTACCTAAGAACAAATTAAGTGATTATTTCAGTCACTTCTCATCGCCGGGTAGTTCTTAAGTTAAGTAAGATACCAATAAGCAGTATGATTTTCTCGCTGCGTTGAAGACCCATTGGTGGCCTTCGGCTGTTGTCTGCTCTTTGGTCGGGTTGTTGTCTCTCTGACATATTCCCCATTTCCATTCTCAATTTTATAGTGGAACATTTAAGAGATATAAATATCATTTCTTGTGGAATTAGGGTGTCATTGTTCAACTGGCAAATTGCGGTAATCTGACAGAGATATTCCCTTACTGTCGATCACCAAATCAGGAACTGCCGAAAAGATGACTTCAACTTCAGCGTTAAAAACCCCCGGTTTAATAGCTTTCATTTAAAAGGGCAACCCAATCTGCAATATCATTATCAACTTGATCAAGGAAATCCTGAAAGAAATTCAAGCCCTGGATTATCGTATAAAATGGCATATGCAAGTGATGCTGGAATGTTATTACACGATGTACATAAAATGAAAAATTCACTATGGGAAACTTTAAAACGTTGTATGTTTAGAATTGTACACCCAGTGAAATTTGTTCTTTCTCCATTTGAGAT
This sequence comes from Mytilus coruscus, assembly GCA_017311375.1. Classification (NCBI taxonomy): domain Eukaryota; kingdom Metazoa; phylum Mollusca; class Bivalvia; order Mytilida; family Mytilidae; genus Mytilus; species Mytilus coruscus. The sequence continues at coordinate 40,575,011 of CM029596.1, forward strand.
ATAACAAAACGCTAGGCTTGCTTAGTGGTTACATATTTGAGAGTTTAATTGTAAAAGACGGGAGACATGCACTAGTTAGCCTTTACATCTCACAGTTCAATGAACGTTACATTTTCTTACCTAAACCTCCTTTACAGCAAATAAAGATTTCACAAATTGTTTCAAACTTACTTTTTCAAATAAATATGGAGATAGATTATTGTTTTATGATTCCATTTGTAGAAATATAATAAAACGTGGTATTTTTCATTTTTCATTTTACATAGATATTATATCATTGCATACGTTGCTGTATCAGATCTATCTCCAAGTGCAGCCAACAATATAACAGTGAAGTACGGATTGATTTCATATTAGTATGCTTTCATTTGTGGCCATTCTGTGATGCGATATTTTGTATTATTGTTTCGTTTGTACCTGAGCTTTTGTTCTCTATTATATCGTTATTAGTTATTATAAAGTTAACTGTTTTTCTTGTAATGATTTTTCTAGTAAGTTCTTTTAAGTACCGTTGGTTCTTCGTGTTAATGGCAGATCTTGGTTATTCACAACTTTTTTTCTACTCGGGGCGATTTAGAGCTTGATATATGGTAGAGTCAACAGTCTAGACGTATTTGTCTTTCCTGTGTGATGCAGTAGTTAAATCTGCTTTTTTATATTGTTTTATAACTAATACTTTGATGCCGAACTTCGAGTTTGTTTTTTCTGTTAATATCCACAAGTTTCACCAGAGGCGGACGCTTTAATATCCTTCAAAAGTGATAACATGACAAAATTGACGATGAATTTGTGCTGTTCACAATTAAATTTCAAACAACGAATCACTGAAAACAAGCCAGTTTATAATCAAAGACTACATTTTGACGAAAAAAGTTATCAATCAACTGAGATCAGTGTCTGTGGATATTCATATATTGCTGGTTTTGAATTGTACGTTGTTATATTCTAAATGTGCTGTCAGACGATATATCTTTTTTTAATGTGCAAAATCTTAAAAAGTGGCACTTTTCCAATATGAAGTTTGTTGCTGACTGTGTTCGAAAATTAAGAAGAATTTAATCGTCTTTGTGGTTGATTATGTATCTGTCTGTGAGCCTGACTGTTGTCACATTTCAGTCAATCACTTAGGTTCCATGCTAGAAATGACATTATGCATGTGAATTTAAGATTTAAGTGCACAACCCACCCAATTAGAAATACGAATTTCCTATAAAAAAACAAAAACAAAAAAACAAAGCAGAAAATACTTAAGGTGCAGAAAAGCCCGTTGGGGTTGCTGACAAGACAAATTGATGATTGGAGATAAAAGGGAAGAACATTACAAACAAATGGAACTTATTGTGTTCTATAAATAACGCATATCAAAACAATACATACGTAAAGTATGAATCAATAGATACTTTCATTTTACAAAAATTAGAGTTTTTCATTTAAAGAAATGTAGATAAAATAACTTTACTTACAATAGCATTGGCATATCTTGGTATTGTTGACTTGTCTCGTACGAATGCTGCGTAGTTAGAGTAAACACAGTACGGTATCCAACATAATACAAAGCAGGAAAGGACAATTAATAATGTAATGGTTACTCTCCTCTGTTGACTAAAAATCATATTGCGGTCTAGTGCTGTATTCTCATCTAATCTCTGCATGTGCTGCTTTATCTCTGCAAACATGCGGACATAGCACCCAATCATCAGAAAAAGCGGAAGAAATATATTAGATGCTTGAATTATGAAATGGAAAGTAAGTGATTTTGTAGAATATGTCGGATATTTAGGTCCACATTGCATCGTTCCTTCTTTATATTTTGATGTACTCAGAATGAATGTTGTGAGTGATGCACATACAATAGCCCATCCCCATGCAGCACCAATCATAATTAAGATTTTACATTTTGTTATTTGGGTAAGCGGGCGAGTGATAGATAAATACTTGTGTATACTTATATACATTAAGGTTTGTATAGATGTTATAAGAAATGCTGCGTTGCAAAAACTATTTATAAAACATAGAATATCACCAAAAATCCAATCTTTCGCTATCAATGTTGTCAGAGAAAACGGTGCTAATAAAACTCCCACTAAAAAATCTGCAATGGCTAAATTCACTAAAAACATGTTAGTTCTAGTCCGCATGCCTCTATGGCGTATAACAACTGCTATGACCATGAGATTGCCAAAAATAGCAAACACCATTGAAATAGATATCCATGTCCCGAAAATAGCTGTTTCTAGAAGGGAAAAATGCTTTCGTGATAAATTTCCTAATGCTGTTGAATTTCCGATTTCTTCGTATGAAAAAAACGGTGAAAGAATTTTACTTGCGGTGGTTTTATTCCATACATTTGCCATTGAAAATCTGAATTGTATGTATAAACCTTCGGCTTTAAAATCTAAAACTGTTTGATTTTTTAAAACACTAGTGCACTATTCTTTTAAAATATCTAAAAATATCAATAAAATGTCTTACGTCTTTCAGAAATTATTTTCTCACCCAACCATTCGCTGCTAATCACTCCGTCATGATAAAATATATTGGCTCCACGTTTACACTTGTATCTATATTTCCAACATTTTGTGTTTGTAAACTTATGCTCAAAATAATCGAATTTACACTCATTAATGATTTCTCATATTTTGTAGAAACGGTGATAGCTTCATCCTATGTTAGCTACACCGACCTTTACTGACTGAACGAGCTGTATCAACTGCGTGTTTTAATTATGGCGTTCTTTATGTAGTTGCTGAAAGAGATAAATTAATATTTATAAACCAGAACAAGCAAATAACCCTGAATTTTTCTATTACATATATTCATTAACTTTTTAATTACTTAAAAGAAAAAGCAAATACACAACAGATGTGATTGTGGTCTCATTTCAATACAACTTTACGGTTCTAAACGAAAGTTCACAAATAACTTTTACCAGATTCAGAGTATCTTTTATCGATGATATCTTTTCATAATTTTGATTAAACCGAATATGATCTCCAGAGACTCCCAATTAAATACATATTCCTGGCATCGATATCAGTGGTGTATTTACTATATCAATATATGGTAGTGCAATTAAAGGGGAATTAATCGATCGCCATTAGGGTTAAATTGTTTGCTGAAAAAATTAAGACGTGTATTATGCGGCATATGGTTAATTTGGTACTTTACAGCATATATATATATAAGATCTCTTCCTTACATAACACAGATGCACGAACTCTCCATTACAACATGCACTCTCTTGTTGTAAAGGCTTAAGCCCTGATATTCCCTTACGATCACCAAGGGTATCATCAGCTCAGTAGTCAATACCTCGGTACCGACAAGATTTATAACAAACTTTTCATAAACTGTCTGTTAACTTTAGAAATTAAAAAATTATTAACAAACTAAAGTTTCAACTCCTTCAGGCAAAGCTGACCTTAGATGGTTTTGGCTATTATTTTTAAGTTCTTTTTGGTCATATAGCTCTTCAACTGTTTTGCTTTTTCTTACACCCTTGACTTTCAAATATCCGGCTTTGAGCGTTCCTAATTGATATAAATCCAAAAAAGTGCGTCGGACGTATTAATTCATAAAATGTTGTTTCCATTTTATACAACATAGAGGCCATATTGTATGAATCGACGAGTATTACATTCATGTTGTAAGTAAGTGGAACAAGAGGCTCCCATGAACCGGAACAAATCACCTAGCAAAATAACATTTTGATTTTTTTCGGAGGATCAATTTTGTTTTCTGGAAATAAAATAATTTAGTTTATTTACAGCTTTCGAGTCCTTTTAAGCGAAATCCGGGGCAAGACCAATATTTTGTTTATTTTATTCAGTGCAAGGATCACATATTTAATCACGTAAAAATGAAATACTGTCATCTTCATTTTATTGCAACAGAAGAAATACACCGCTAAATCATAATTTAAAATCAGGTCACAGGGCTGCAATTTCGGATAATCAATCATGGCTCGCCATGATTTTTTTTTTTTTGCGTTATCCAATCAAAATGATTATTACAACCATTGCTGCACTAGAAAGGGTAATTATTACAATATCAACCACCAATGAAATAATATTTATTTCTCAAATTGCTTGTTCGTCAATTTTAATGTTTAGATTTTCAGAATCCATATCAATCATTGTTTACAAAAAGATCTTAAATATCCTAAATGGATATTAAGCATCTTAAGATCCAAACATTTATACCCAAGTCATATTTCATCATATCTACTACAGTTTTTAAACTGTATGTTATATTTCAGTGATGGCGGTCATGTTGGTTTTTAAACACCGGAATATAATCACAAAATAAAACTTGCAAAATCAAGGATAATTTATGTCCAGTTTAGTATACATTGGAAAAATAGTTTCAGAAGTAAATATATGTTTAATGCGACTTTGGATTGTTGGCAGAGATTTAGATCATACATGTGCTAGATATCCTGAGGATCATTCAGGCCATGTTTGGTAGAAATTTCTAAAGTGGTTTTAGAACAAAGGTTGCATAACGAAAAAGGCTGACAACGACAAACCCAAAGTGATGACAATAACTGGCAAGACCTGTTTTGGGTCGGATGAGCTAATACGGATGGCTAATAAAAGCGTAAAACGGTAGAAAAATTCGGGTTTAAGAACAAACCGATAAACGCGAGTTTGAAAAGGCCGTTTGTGAAGAGAGGAAGTCGAAAGAACAGAATAGATACGTACCCATTCATGATTACATTAAATTTATTGATCAGGAGGGGTTAACAAGATCAGTGTACTTTTTTCAAAACACCAAACAATTATATATAACTCGCATATAAAATTCCTAAACTCTTATAAAAGAAAAACATGATAGGTATCTTGCTCGTCTAAATAAAAGTTCAAATCTTACCTGAATACATGTACATGTAAGGTGACAACATTTCCTATCCAGGTAACTTAAGTATATTAGTATTGTAAATAATAGATAAATATTTACAAAGTGTTTTCCTTTGTACTTAACGTTTATTTAACACACATGAAATCAACATGAGGTATGGTGACCAATCATTCCATCTAGTACATGGTCATCTTTACCGACACAGCTTATCTTTACAAAGTTAATCCCAATTTCAAAAAAAAACGGATGTAAATGTATTTTTGATATGTTGAAACAAATGATCGTATATATTAGTAATCAATGAATTTCCTTAATAACGTAAGTGTCCACTTGAATAAACTGTACTTTAAAAGCAAAAATGTAAACGGATAGACTGTTTCAATTGATTGATAACAATACAAATGCTTCATCAAAAAGAGCACCGCGTGCCCTTGCAAGCTCGCATAGTTTAAATTGCTTTTTCCTTTTGTAGAAAATTGTTTTTTTTTTTCAACCTACATGCATAACCCTTGCTGCAATATACTTCGATATTGTTAGTATGTATAACAGGTCTAAAAAGACTCATAATGTCGTTAAATCTTATTGAGTTCACCAGGGGCCTCGATTATTGATGTCGGAAATAACTGGATATCATCTTCTCCTCACAGTAATATCGTATATAAATTTAGATGAAGATTGGCCGAAGGAATGTGTGTATTGTGTTTAGGTTACTTGAAGCCTTGGTCTTATCTAGTCTCTTGGTCATTGAATCTTAAAATAATGGAATCTAGGAATCCTTTTACTAATGCGAGTACGTTTACCAACTTTGATAAACGGTCAATGTTCAAAAGATTGACTGACTTCTGACCTCTTACTAAGAAAAACATTATGGGCCATTCTTTCCTTCTATTGGTAAAGCTTGCTGTAAGCCCAGACGGTAGCACTAAAAGTCCGATTGGGTTGACGGGGTTTTCACCGAAACCCTTGACCTCACCATGACCTGTGTGACCTTCGACCACAATAAACAAACAACAAAAAAATGGCACGCGTTGTCGTGCTAAGCATACCGTGACCACTCGTAAATCAGCGTCGGAAAAAAGGATGTAAGTGTTTGATAGTTCCGAAAATGTTCAGCAGTTCACGGGAAAGCGTCGAAATTATTTGTTTAATTTAAACATATTGAAAAATTCAAATTATCGGCAAATAGGAAAAAAGGTGTCTGGACAAAAACACAATACAACTCATCACTGTTAAGCTGCTGACCAAATATGATTTGATTTTACTCAGTAGTTCCTGAAAAAAGTATTACGAAAATATTTGTTATCATTTAGTATATTGAAAAATTCAAATTTTTGGCAAACAGGTGGTAGGAATCTGACATATCCGTAAAGTGCTCTCACATCACAACGCGTCACTGTGATGCTGCAGCACAAATATGGAGTAATTCTGTTCAGGATTTTTCTGAGAAAAGTGCGACGAAATAATTTATTGTAAGAACGGACTGACGGATGGACGGTCGAGTTGACTGCAATTTGACCGGGGGTAATTGTAGATGTCATCCACTTATCGCGTTGCATTCATTATGTAAAACAAGCTTGATTTAGACTTATAAATGTTTTTGGTATGTATATCTGGTTTAAAACGTTGTGGTAACCCATAGACTGGTTGACAAAAAGTGCAATTTCACGGACGGACATTATCATTACTGTGCACAAGTTCTTTGATTGGGGAATATGATCGTTATATACTACTGAAAGAAAGTTTTGCAACACTTCCATTGGGATTAATGGAGGTCAAACTTTGAGGGCTCATATATTTGATGAAAATGCTTAAAATGGCAACAGCATTCCTATTTTAAAGGATCATGAATTGATAAAATTATAAGAAAACTGAAAAAATAATGTTTCTGTTAATATGTACAAGTAATCAATTCAGATTGACCACTTCGTCAATTTAAGCAAAAAAAATGTAAAATTGTGACTTTCAATTTTTACCCCTTCCCTCAAAGTTTGCGAACAGTCTGAAATTTGACTAAAATAACATTCTTCTTTTTCAAAATTAAAATTTCATTATAAGAAAAGAGGTAAATATTTCCTGAATTTATGTAACTTCAAGGTTTAAAATCCAAAAGATTGACAAAACCGACATAACCGGGAATTTGAATATTGCAAAGTCTAATGAACATAAAGAAAATATTCAAAATTTTTAAACAGCACGGACACAAAATTGTTTTCTATTATGTATACATTATTGTTACAACTGTCTAGGACTAAAACTTTCTATTATGTATACATTATTGTTACAACTGTCTAGGACTAAAACTTTCTATTATGTATACATTATTGTTACAACTGTCTAGGACTAAAACTTTCTATTATGTATACATTATTGTTACAACTGTCTAGGACTAAAACTTTCTATTATGTATACATTATTGTTACAACTGTCTAGGACTAAAACTTTCTATTATGTATACATTATTGTTGCAACTGTCTAGGACTAAAACTTTCTATTATGTATACATTATTGTTGCAACTGTCTAGGACTAAAACTTTCTATTATGTATACATTATTGTTGCAACTGTCTAGGACTAAAACTTTCTATTATGTATACATTATTGTTGCAACTGTCTAGGACTAAAACTTTCTATTATGTATACATTATTGTTGCAACTGTCTAGGACTAAAACTTTCTATTATGTATACATTATTGTTGCAACTGTCTAGGACTAAAACTTTCTATTATGTATACATTATTGTTACAACTGTCTAGGACTAAAACTTTCTATTATGTATACATTATTGTTGCAACTGTCTAGGACTAAAACTTTCTATTATGTATACATTATTGTTACAACTGTCTAGGACTAAAACTTTCTATTATGTATACATTATTGTTGCAACTGTCTAGGACTAAAACTTTCTATTATGTATACATTATTGTTACAACTGTCTAGGACTAAAACTTTCTATTATGTATACATTATTGTTGCAACTGTCTAGGACTAAAACTTTCTATTATGTATACATTATTGTTGCAACTGTCTAGGACTAAAACTTTCTATTATGTATACATTATTGTTGCAACTGTCTAGGACTAAAACTTTCTATTATGTATACATTATTGTTGCAACTGTCTAGGACTAAAACTTTCTATTATGTATACATTATTGTTGTAACTATCTAGGACTAAAACTTTCTATTCTGTGTGGCTTAAGCATACAGAAAATATCTAAAAACAGTGCGGCCTTTCTTTCGTGTGGATTTAACATACTGTGAGAACAACTGGCTCAAAATTACAGTTAGAACCTCTTGTAGGACCAGTTCATTTAAACTTTGATTTCAAATGTAAACAACTGTTTTAAAACATTAAATTATAGAATTTATACTTTGAAAACTATTTCAATATTCTGGAAGACAATTTGAAAGATATGTTCACCCTCTGTAAGTTTAGAATGGTCAATCATAAGCTTCCAATTAAACATTGAAGATTGTCTTATATTCAAGAAGAAAACAGGACTAGATACATGAGTTTTGTATTAGTTTTTATTGGCTTTGAATAAGCTTTGAGTAACTGCGAGTACTCTCAGATCTGTACTTTGTGTCTTTTGTGTTTTTGTTGGTTGTTTTTGTGCTTTGTATCAACATATTATTTTAGTTTTATCTTATGTTGTGTTTTTACACCACTGCCCCAGGTTAGTGTGAGGGTTGAGCTTCGGCTACATGTTTAACACCGCCTCATTCTATATGTGCCTGTCCTAAGTCCGGAGTCTGTAATTCAGCGGTTGTCGTTTATCATATTTGCTTTTTGGTAAATGTTTTGTATAGTTTGTTCCTGTGTTATGATGTTGCAACACTGCCCCAGGTTAGTGGAAGGGTTGGGCGCCCGCTAACATGTTTTATCCTGCTACATTCTGTATGTTCCTATTCCAAGTCACGACCTGTAAATGAGTGGTTGCCGTTTGTTGCTGTATCTTAGATTTGTTTTTCGTTTATAATTTTGTTCATAGAGTAGGCCGTTAGTTATTTTCGTTTATTGTTTTGTACATAGCGGCTGTTAGTTTTTTTGTTTGAATTGTTTTACATTTGTCATTTCGGGGTCTGTTATAGCTTGCAATGCGATATGAGTTTTGATCATTTTTGAAGGTCATATAGTGACCTACAGTTGCTAACTTCTACGTCATTTGGTCTCTGGTTGAGAGTTGTCTCATTGGCAATCATACCACAACTTTTTTTTTTTTTTTTTTTGGTCAACTGAGCAATACTAATAACATTGAAGACGAATATTACTTCCTTCTTGGATGTCATTTTTTTTTCTGCTGATAGGCAAGGGAAGGTAATTCAAAGGGCGCTTTTTTTTCCAGCTGGTACGGACGCCGTACATTTTCTGTAAATTTTTTAAACCTTATTTTACATGTTAATATTTTCCTGGAAATCGTTTGTATATATCATATGAATATTTATCGCGAATTCTGTGATTGTGTTTGTCTGAGGAATCCTATCATTTACAGCGAAGTCTTTGTGTTTTGTTGACTTCCATGTACTATGTAATTATGGTGTCATGATCATTTTTAGTTTGTGAGCTAGCCTCCATAAATCTACTATACTTTAATGTAACAGATGATAAAAAAACCACTTCAAATACACAGAGCACGTTAAGGAAGGCCTAATGGTCGGAAGTTTTGTCTCTACCCACTGTTTGCTTTTGGATCTCATTTTTTTCCCTCTCAAATTTATCTTCTCAGATTTCCATGGGAGTTGTGTTTATATTTTGGTGTAAAACATGTTCACCCACTTTATACAATGAATAACCTTTAATTATGTACGGTTCACGTGAAAAGTTTTAATTCAGACGTTTGGTGTCAATATAACCCTTGGAATTCAACAGGACATCTGAACAAAGATTTAGATCTAAATATAGAAAATTTCTCTTACCTTTTCCTTTTAGTCCTAAATTCCAAATAGTTATGCAACCGCAGAACATTTACAATGCACCTGTAACAAAATATTTCAGAATTAACCTTCAAAGCCTCAATGTGAACATCTCAAGAAAGAAAGTTTTTTGGCAAGAATTTCTTAAGATAACAACTTGTTCTATAAAACAAACTGAAATCATATCCTTGGGGATTTTATCGGATTTTGTATTTAATTGGCGTGAATATGAATAAATACTGAAATGAAACTTTAAATATGATGTACACAGCATCTCGGTTCCTGCCTCATTTACTATTATATGATAAACAATTACATAAACTGTTCTAACATCTGCAGTGAGAAATGAGACAGCGTGAATTTTGTGAGGCTATCTGCAGGTTTATAGCAGACACTACAAACATTGTGAGAAGGCAGACATATTTTCACCTAATTTACACAATGTTTAAACAAGAAAACATATTTTCCATGTGCAAAATTTTGATTAATTTTTAAGGTGCTAACGAGTCAAACACTTACATGTTATAAGTACGAATACTTTGATATGAAGAGGAAATACCGAACACACAGCACCAAAAAGGGAATCAAAAATCGAAAATGAAGATTATAATTAACAAACGAACAAATCAAAAGGAACGAAGAAATGTTATGGATGGATGGCTGTTTAACGTCCAGCGGCAAATTAAATGCACATTCAAGACGAGAACATGTTAATGCAAAATGACTATTTTCCCTGCTTTGTACTATACCGACACGCTGAGCCATAAGCGAGGCGAAGACGCTACCACGAGACCAACGAGATGGTGAAATTGATTGTAAACGAACACCACTCAGTGCATGTATATCTTATTTCGTTTATTTTTCGATACAATGATTTATCTGAAATTATATTTCATTTCCATAGAAAAAGGTTTACTTCATGCAACTGTCACTTACATTTTTTAAGATTTTGTTTAAAAAACTTATCTCACTTAACAAAACAAAACGTTATTATCATAATTACAAATCAACATCACACATTCTACAATCAACGGTCGGATTGGCCTTTTTAAATACAAGGAACAACTGTCTTTAAGTTTTAACTGTCTGCAAGAGAGGCAACTAAGTGATTGACGCACATGTAAAACGACAGAACAAGCACAACTTTATATCACTGAACGATACCAGATAGTAAAACGACAGAACAAGCACAAGTCTATATAACTGAACGATACCAGAAAGTAAACGACAGAACAAGCACAACTCTATATCACTGAACGATACCAGAAAGTAAAATGACAGAACAAGCACAACTCTATATCACTGAACGATACCAGAAAGTAAAACGACAGAACAAGCACAACTCCATATAACTAGACGATACCAGAAAGTAAAATGACAGAACAAGCACAACTCTATATCACTGAACGATACCAGAAAGTAAACGACAGAACAAGCACAACTCTATATCACTGAACGATACCAGAAAGTAAAATGACAGAACAAGCACAACTCTATATCACTGAACGATACCAGAAAGTAAAATGACAGAACAAGCACAACTCTATATCACTGAACGATACCAGAAAGTAAAACGACAGAACAAGCACAACTCTATATCACTGAACGATACCAGAAAGTAAAACGACAGAACAAGCACAACTCTATATCACTGAACGAATACCAGAAAGTAAAACGACAGAACAAGCAAAACTCTATATCAATGAACGAATACCAGAAAGTAAAACGACAGAACAAGCACAACTCTATATAACTAGACGATACCAGAAAGTAAAACGACAGAACAAGCACAACTCCATATAACTAGACGATACCAGAAAGTAAAATGACAGAACAAGCACAACTCTATATCACTGAACGAATACCAGAAAGTAAAACGACAGAACAAGCAAAACTCTATATCACTGAACGAATACCAGAAAGTAAAACGACAGAACAAGCACAACTCTATATCACTGAACGATACCAGAAAGTAAAACGACAGAACAAGCAAAACTCTATATAACTAGACGATACCAGAAAGTAAAACAACAAAACAAGCACAACTCTATATACTTAGACGATACCAGAAAGTAAAATGACAGAACAAGCACAACTGTATATCGATGAACGATACCAGAAAGTAAACGACAGAACAAGCACAACTCTATATCACTGAACGATACCAGAAAGTAAAATGACAGAACAAGCACAACTCTATATCACTGAACGATACCAGAAAGTAAAACGACAGAACAAGCACAACTCCATATAACTAGACGATACCAGAAAGTAAAATGACAGAACAAGCACAACTCTATATCACTGAACGATACCAGAAAGTAAACGACAGAACAAGCACAACTCTATATCACTGAACGATACCAGAAAGTAAAATGACAGAACAAGCACAACTCTATATCACTGAACGATACCAGAAAGTAAAATGACAGAACAAGCACAACTCTATATCACTGAACGATACCAGAAAGTAAAACGACAGAACAAGCACAACTCTATATCACTGAACGATACCAGAAAGTAAAACGACAGAACAAGCACAACTCTATATCACTGAACGAATACCAGAAAGTAAAACGACAGAACAAGCAAAACTCTATATCACTGAACGAATACCAGAAAGTAAAATGACAGAACAAGCACAACTCTATATAACTAGACGATACCAGAAAGTAAAATGACAGAACAAGCACAACTCTATGTCACTGAACGAATACCAGAAAGTAAAATGACAGAACAAGCAAAACTCTATATAACTAGACGATACCAGAAAGTAAAACGACAGAACAAGCACAACTCTATATAACTAGACGATACCAGAAAGTAAAATGACAGAACAAGCACAACTCTATATCACTGAACGAATACCAGAAAGTAAAACTACAGAACAAGCAAAACTCTATATCACTGAACGAATACCAGAAAGTAAAACGACAGAACAAGCACAACTCTATATAACTAGACGATACCAGAAAGTAAAATGACAGAACAAGCCCAACACTATATCACTGAACGAATACCAGAAAGTAAAACGACAGAACAAGCACAACTCTATATAACTAGACGATACCAGAAAGTAAAATGACAGAACAAGCACAACTCTATATCACTGAACGAATACCAGAAAGTAAAACTACAGAACAAGCAAAACTCTATATCACTGAACGAATACCAGAAAGTAAAACGACAGAACAAGCAAAACTCTATATATCTAGACGATACCAGAAAGTAAAACGACAAAACAAGCACAACTCTATATAACTAGACGATACCAGAAAGTAAAATGACAGAACAAGCACAACTCTATATCGATGAACGATACCAGAAAGTAAAATGACAGAACAAGCACAACACTATATCACTGAACGAATACCAGAAAGTAAAACGACAGAACAAGCACAAGTCTATATAACTAGAGGATACCAGAAAGTAAAATGACAGAACAAGCACAACTCTATATCACTGAACGATAACAGAAAGTAAAATGACAGAACAAGCACAACTCTATATAACTAGACGATACCAGAAAGTAAAATGACAGAACAAGCACAACACTATATCACTGAACGAATACCAGAAAGTAAAACGACAGAACAAGCACAACTCTATATAACTAGACCATACCAGAAAGTAAAATGACAGAACAAGCACAACTCTATATCACTGAACGAATACCAGAAAGTAAAACTACAGAACAAGCAAAACTCTATATCACTGAACGAATACCAGAAAGTAAAACGACAGAACAAGCACAACTCTATATAACTAGACGATACCAGAAAGTAAAATGACAGAACAAGCACAACTCTATATCACTGAACGAATACCAGAAAGTAAAACTACAGAACAAGCAAAACTCTATATCACTGAACGAAACGACAGAACAAGCACAACTCTATATAACTAGACGATACCAGAAAGTAAAATGACAGAACAAGCACAACTCTATATAACTAGACGATATCAGAAAGTAAAATGACAGAACAAGCACAACTCTATATCACTGAATGATACCAGAAAGTAAAACGACAGAACAAGCACAACTCTATATCACTGAACGATACCAGAAAGTAAACGACAGAACAAGCACAACTCTATATAACTAGACGATACCAGAAAGTAAAATGACAGAACAAGCACAACTCTATATAACTAGACGATACCAGAAAGTAAAATGACAGAACAAGCACAACTCTATATCACTGAATGATACCAGAAAGCAAAACGACAAAACAAGCACAACTCTATATAACTAGACGATACCAGAAAGTAAAACGACAGAACAAGCATTGCTCTATATAACTAGACGATACCAGAAAGTAAAATGACAGAACAAGAACAACTCTATATCACTGAATGAATACCAGAAAGTAAAACGACAGAACAAGCACAACTCTATATAACTAGACGATACCAGAAAGTAAAACGACAGAACAAGCACAACACTATATCACTGAACGATACCAGAAAGTAAAACGACAGAACAAGCACAACTCTATATACTAGACGATATCAGTAAGTAAAACGACAGAACAAGCAAAACTCTATATAACTAGACGATACCAGAAAGTAAAATGACAGAACAAGCACAACTCTATATAACTAGACGATACCAGAAAGTAAAATGACAGAACAAGCACAACTCTATATCACTGAACGAATACCAGAAAGTAAAACGACAGAACAAGCACAACTCTATATCACTGAACGATACCAGAAAACAAAACGACAGAACAAGCAAATCTATATAACTAGACGATACCAGAAAGTAAAACGACAGAACAAGCACAACTCTATATCACTGAACAAATACCTGAAAGTAAAACGACAGAACAAGCACAACTCTATATAACTAGACGATATCAGAAAGTAAAACGACAGAACAAGCAAAACTCTATATAACTAGACGATACCAGAAAGTAAAATGACAGAACAAGCACAACTCTATATAACTAGACGATACCAGAAAGTAAAACGACAGAACAAGCACAACTCTATATAACTAGACGATACCAGAAAGTAAAATGACAGAACAAGCACAACTCTATATAACTAGACGATACCAGAAAGTAAAATGACAGAACAAGCACAACTCCATATAACTAGACGATACCAGAAAGTAAAATGACAGAACAAGCACAACTCTATATCACTGAACGATACCAGAAAGTAAAACGACAGAACAAGCACAACGCTATATCACTGAACAAATACCAGAAAGTAAAACGACAGAACAAGCATTGCTCTATATAACTAGACGATACCAGAAAGTAAAATGACAGAACAAGCACAACTCTATATCACTGAACGAATACCAGAAAGTAAAACGACAGAACAAGCACAACTCTATATCAATGAACGATACCAGAAAGTAAAATGACAGAACAAGCACAACTCTATATCACTGAACGATACCAGAAAGTAAAACGACAGAACAAGCACAACTCTATATCACTGAACGATACCAGAAAGTAAAACGACAGAACAAGGAAATCTATATAACTAGACGATACCAGAAAGTAAAATGACAGAACAAGCACAACTCTATATCACTGAACGAATACCAGAAAGTAAAACGACAGAAAAAGCACAACTCTATATCACTGAACGAATACCAGAAAGTAAAACGACAGAACAAGCAAAACTCTATATCACTGAACAAATACCAGAAAGTAAAACGACAGAACAAGCATTGCTCTATATAACTAGACGATACCAGAAAGTAAAATGACAGAACAAGCACAACTCTATATCACTGAACGAATATCAGAAAGTAAAACGACAGAACAAGCACAACTCTATATCAATGAACGATACCAGAAAGTAAAATGACAGAACAAGCACAACTCTATATCACTGAAGGATACCAGAAAGTAAAACGACAGAACAAGCACAACCCTATATCACTGAACGATACCAGAAAGTAAAACGACAGAACAAGGAAATCTATATAACTAGACGATACCAGAAAGTAAAATGACAGAACAAGCACAACTCTATATCACTGAACGAATACCAGAAAGTAAAATGACAGAACAAGCACAACTCTATATCACTGAACGAATACCAGAAAGTAAAACGACAGAACAAGCAAAACTCTATATCACTGAACGAATACCAGAAAGTAAAACGACAGAACAAGCACAACTCTATATCACTGAACGATACCAGAAAGTAAAACGACAGAACAAGCAAAACTCTATATATCTAGACGATACCAGAAAGTAAAACGACAAAACAAGCACAACTCTATATAACTAGACGATACCAGAAAGTAAAATGACAGAACAAGCACAACTCTATATCGATGAACGATACCAGAAAGTAAAATGACAGAACAAGCACAACACTATATCACTGAACGAATACCAGAAAGTAAAACGACAGAACAAGCACAAGTCTATATAACTAGAGGATACCAGAAAGTAAAATGACAGAACAAGCACAACTCTATATCACTGAACGATAACAGAAAGTAAAATGACAGAACAAGCACAACTCTATATAACTAGACGATACCAGAAAGTAAAATGACAGAACAAGCACAACACTATATCACTGAACGAATACCAGAAAGTAAAACGACAGAACAAGCACAACTCTATATAACTAGACCATACCAGAAAGTAAAATGACAGAACAAGCACAACTCTATATCACTGAACGAATACCAGAAAGTAAAACTACAGAACAAGCAAAACTCTATATCACTGAACGAATACCAGAAAGTAAAACGACAGAACAAGCACAACTCTATATAACTAGACGATACCAGAAAGTAAAATGACAGAACAAGCACAACTCTATATCACTGAACGAATACCAGAAAGTAAAACTACAGAACAAGCAAAACTCTATATCACTGAACGAATACCAGAAAGTAAAACGACAGAACAAGCACAACTCTATATAACTAGACGATACCAGAAAGTAAAATGACAGAACAAGCACAACTCTATATAACTAGACGATATCAGAAAGTAAAATGACAGAACAAGCACAACTCTATATAACTAGACGATATCAGAAAGTAAAATGACAGAACAAGCACAACTCTATATCACTGAATGATACCAGAAAGCAAAACGACAGAACAAGCACAATTCTATATAACTAGACGATACCAGAAAGTAAAACGACAGAACAAGCATTGCTCTATATAACTAGACGATACCAGAAAGTAAAATGACAGAACAAGAACAACTCTATATCACTGAATGAATACCAGAAAGTAAAACGACAGAACAAGCACAACTCTATATAACTAGACGATACCAGAAAGTAAAACGACAGAACAAGCACAACACTATATCACTGAACGATACCAGAAAGTAAAACGACAGAACAAGCACAACTCTATATACTAGACGATATCAGTAAGTAAAACGACAGAACAAGCAAAACTCTATATAACTAGACGATACCAGAAAGTAAAATGACAGAACAAGCACAACTCTATATAACTAGACGATACCAGAAAGTAAAATGACAGAACAAGCACAACTCTATATCACTGAACGAATACCAGAAAGTAAAACGACAGAACAAGCACAACTCTATATCACTGAACGATACCAGAAAACAAAACGACAGAACAAGCAAATCTATATAACTAGACGATACCAGAAAGTAAAACGACAGAACAAGCACAACTCTATATCACTGAACAAATACCAGAAAGTAAAACGACAGAACAAGCACAACTCTATATCACTGAACGATACCAGAAAGTAAAACGACAGAACAAGCACAACGCTATATCACTGAACAAATACCAGAAAGTAAAACGACAGAACAAGCATTGCTCTATATAACTAGACGATACCAGAAAGTAAAATGACAGAACAAGCCCAACACTATATCACTGAACGAATACCAGAAAGTAAAACGACAGAACAAGCACAACTCTATATAACTAGACCATACCAGAAAGTAAAATGACAGAACAAGCACAACTCTATATCACTGAACGAATACCAGAAAGTAAAACTACAGAACAAGCAAAACTCTATATCACTGAACGAATACCAGAAAGTAAAACGACAGAACAAGCACAACTCTATATAACTAGACGATACCAGAAGGTAAAATGACAGAACAAGCACAACTCTATATCACTGAACGAATACCAGAAAGTAAAACTACAGAACAAGCAAAACTCTATATCACTGAACGAATACCAGAAAGTAAAACGACAGAACAAGCACAACTCTATATAACTAGACGATACCAGAAAGTAAAATGACAGAACAAGCACAACTCTATATAACTAGACGATATCAGAAAGTAAAATGACAGAACAAGCACAACTCTATATCACTGAATGATACCAGAAAGTAAAACGACAGAACAAGCACAACTCTATATCACTGAACGATACCAGAAAGTAAACGACAGAACAAGCACAACTCTATATAACTAGACGATACCAGAAAGTAAAATGACAGAACAAGCACAACTCTATATAACTAGACGATATCAGAAAGTAAAATGACAGAACAAGCACAACTCTATATCACTGAATGATACCAGAAAGCAAAACGACAGAACAAGCACAACTCTATATAACTAGACGATAACAGAAAGTAAAACGACAGAAGAAGCATTGCTCTATATAACTAGACGATACCAGAAAGTAAAATGACAGAACAAGAACAACTCTATATAACTAGACGATACCAGAAAGTAAAATGACAGAACAAGCACAACTCTATATCACTGAACGAATACCAGAAAGTAAAACGACAGAACAAGCACAACTCTATATAACTAGACGATACCAGAAAGTAAAACGACAGAACAAGCACAACACTATATCACTGAACGATACCAGAAAGTAAACCGACAGAACAAGCAAAACTATATATACTAGACGATATCAGTAAGTAAAACGACAGAACAAGCAAAACTCTATATAACTAGACGATACCAGAAAGTAAAATGACAGAACAAGCACAACTCTATATAACTAGACGATACCAGAAAGTAAAATGACAGAACAAGCACAACTCTATATCACTGAACGAATACCAGAAAGTAAAACGACAGAAAAGCACAACTCTATATCACTGAACGATACCAGAAAACAAAACGACAGAACAAGCAAATCTATATAACTAGACGATACCAGAAAGTAAAACGACAGAACAAGCACAACTCTATATCACTGAACAAATACCAGAAAGTAAAACGACAGAACAAGCACAACTCTATATAACTAGACGATATCAGAAAGTAAAACGACAGAACAAGCAAAACTCTATATAACTAGACGATACCAGAAAGTAAATTGACAGAACAAGCACAACTCTATATAACTAGACGATACCAGAAAGTAAAACGACAGAACAAGCACAACTCTATATAACTAGACGATACCAGAAAGTAAAATGACAGAACAAGCACAACTCTATATAACTAGACGATACCAGAAAGTAAAATGACAGAACAAGCACAACTCCATATAACTAGACGATACCAGAAAGTAAAATGACAGAACAAGCACAACTCTATATCACTGAACGATACCAGAAAGTAAAACGACAGAACAAGCACAACGCTATATCACTGAACAAATACCAGAAAGTAAAACGACAGAACAAGCATTGCTCTATATAACTAGACGATACCAGAAAGTAAAATGACAGAACAAGCACAACTCTATATCACTGAACGAATACCAGAAAGTAAAACGACAGAACAAGCACAACTCTATATCAATGAACGATACCAGAAAGTAAAATGACAGAACAAGCACAACTCTATATCACTGAACGATACCAGAAAGTAAAACGACAGAACAAGCACAACTCTATATCACTGAACGATACCAGAAAGTAAAACGACAGAACAAGGAAATCTATATAACTAGACGATACCAGAAAGTAAAATGACAGAACAAGCACAACTCTATATCACTGAACGAATACCAGAAAGTAAAACTACAGAACAAGCAAAACTCTATATCACTGAACGAATACCAGAAAGTAAAACGACAGAACAAGCACAACTCTATATCACTGAACGATACCAGAAAGTAAAATGACAGAACAAGCAAAACTCTATATCACTGAACGAATACCAGAAAGTAAAACGACAGAACAAGCACAACTCTATATCACTGAACGAATACCAGAAAGTAAAACGACAGAACAAGCACAACTCTATATCAATGAACGATACCAGAAAGTAAAACGACAGAACAATGAAATCTATATAACTAGACGATACCAGAAAGTAAAACGACAGAACAAGGACAACTCTATATCACTGAACGATACCAGAAAACAAAACGACAGAACAAGCAAATCTATATAACTAGACGATACCAGAAAGTAAAACGACAGAACAAGCACAACTCTATATCACTGAACAAATACCAGAAAGTAAAACGACAGAACAAGCACAACTCTATATAACTAGACGATACCAGAAAGTAAAACGACAGAACAAGCACAACTCTATATCACTGAACGAATACCAGAAAGTAAAACGACAGAACAAGCACAACTCTATATAACTAGACGATATCAGAAAGTAAAACGATAGAACAAGCAAAACTCTATATAACTAGACGATACCAGAAAGTAAAACGACAGAACAAGCACAACTCTATATAACTAGACGATACCAGAAAGTAAAATGACAGAACAAGCACAACTCTATATCACTGAACGATACCAGAAAGTAAAACGACAGAACAAGCACAACTCTATATCACTGAACGATACCAGAAAGTAAAACGACAGAACAAGGAAATCTATATAACTAGACGATACCAGAAAGTAAAATGACAGAACAAGCACAACTCTATATCACTGAACGAATACCAGAAAGTAAAACGACAGAACAAGCAAAACTCTATATCACTGAACGAATACCAGAAAGTAAAACGACAGAAAAAGCACAACTCTATATCACTGAACGATACCAGAAAGTAAAATGACAGAACAAGCAAAACTCTATATCACTGAACGAATACCAGAAAGTAAAACGACAGAACAAGCACAACTCTATATCACTGAACGATACCAGAAAACAAAACGACAGAACAAGGAAATCTATATAACTAGACGATACCAGAAAGTAAAATGACAGAACAAGCACAACTCTATATCACTGAACGAATACCAGAAAGTAAAACGACAGAACAAGCACAACTCTATATCAATGAACGATACCAGAAAGTAAAACGACAGAACAAGGAAATCTATATAACTAGACGATACCAGAAAGTAAAACGACAGAACAAGCACAACTCTATATCACTGAACGATACCAGAAAACAAAACGACAGAACAAGCAAATCTATATAACTAGACGATACCAGAAAGTAAAACGACAGAACAAGCACAACTCTATATCACTGAACAAATACCAGAAAATAAAACGACAGAACAAGCACAACTCTATATAACTAGACGATACCAGAAAGTAAAACGACAGAACAAGCACAACTCTATATCACTGAACGAATACCAGAAAGTAAAACGACAGAACAAGCACAACTCTATATAACTAGACGATATCAGAAAGTAAAACGACAGAACAAGCAAAACTCTATATAACTAGACGATACCAGAAAGTAAAATGACAGAACAAGCACAACTCTATATAACTAGACGATACCAGAAAGTAAAACGACAGAACAAGCAAAACTCTATATAACTAGACGATACCAGAAAGTAAAATGACAGAACAAGCACAACTCTATATAACTAGACGATACCAGAAAGTAAAACGACAGAACAAGCACAATTCTATATAACTAGACGATACCAGAAAGTAAAACGACAGAACAAGCAAAACTCTATATAACTAGACGATACCAGAAAGTAAAACGACAGAACAAGCAAAACTCTATATAACTAGACGAAACCAGAAAGTAAAATGACAGAACAAGCACAACTCTATATCAATGAACGAATACCAGAAAGTAAAACGACAGAACAAGCACAATTCTATATAACTAGACGATACCAGAAAGTAAAACGACAGAACAAGCAAAACTCTATATAACTAGACGATACCAGAAAGTAAAACGACAGAACAAGCAAAACTCTATATAACTAGACGATACCAGAAAGTAAAATGACAGAACAAGCACAACTCTATATCAATGAACGAATATCAGAAAGTAAAACGACAGAACAAGCACAATTCTATATCACTGAACGATACCAGAAAACAAAACGACAGAACAAGCAACTCTATATAACTAGACGATACCAGAAAGTAAAACGACAGAACAAGCACAACTCTATATAACTAGACGATACCAGAAAGTAAAATGACAGAACAAGCACAACTCTATATCACTGAACGAATACCAGAAAGTAAAACGACAGAACAAGCAAAACTCTATATAACTAGACGATACCAGAAAGTTAAATGACAGAACAAGCACAACTCTATATCACTGAACGAATACCAGAAAGTAAAACGACAGAACAAGCACAACTCTATATCACTGAACGAATACTAGAAAGTAAAACGACAGAACAAGCAAAACTCTATATCACTGAACGATACCAGAAAGTAAAATGACAGAACAAGCAAAACTCTATATCACTGAACGATACCAGAAAGTAAAATGACAGAACAAGCACAACTCTATATCACTGAACGAATACCAGAAAGTAAAATGACAGAAGAAGCACAACTCTATATAACTAGACGATACCAGAAAGTAAAACGACAGAACAAGCACAACTCTATATCACTGAACAAATACCAGAAAGTAAAACGACAGAACAAGCACAACTCTATATAACTAGACGATACCAGAAAGTAAAATGACAGAACAAGCACAACTCTATATAACTAGACGATACCAGAAAGTAAAATGACAGAACAAGCACAACTCTATATCAATGAACGATACCAGAAAGTAAAATGACAGAACAAGCACAACTCTATATCAATGAACGATACCAGAAAGTAAAATGACAGAACAAGCACAACTCTATATCAATGAACGATACCAGAAAGTAAAACGACAGAACAAGCACAACTCTATATCACTGAACGATACCAGAAAGTAAAATGACAGAACAAGCACAACTCTATATCACTGAACGAGACCAAAAAGAAACTTCAGGTCATGAACCACATCTAATATCATGTTTGGAATCCTAGCTTTTAAATCTCAGAAATCTTCAGCTTGAATAAAAGAGGTCTGTTCTTATCAAATATTATTATAACCCGTCTGTACTTTTTGTGTTTGCACTGTTTACTTTTTACCTAACATAATGTTAACATTCTTTGAATTATATTCTAAATATTTTTATTAACCTGAGACCACCACAATCTGTTAAAAATCTAAAAATGTCATGGAAAATTTAAAAGTTTTGATATTTATGTAAAACAATTTTTAATCAATTGATTGACTCATATTACAATAAAATGCTCCGCAGGGCGCAGCTTGATACGACCGCAGAGGTCGAACCCTGAATAGTTGGGGCAAGTATGGACACAACATTCAAGCTTGATACAGCTCTGAATTTGGATTGTGATTAAATATTTGACACAGCATAGGTTTCTGACACAGAATGAATGTGGTCTAAGAACTTAAAAATTTTAAACTGGACATTCACCTATTATGGTCCAATATCCAAAATCTAAATACATGGTTAGATTCAGCATATCAAAGAACTCCAAGAGTTCAATTTTGATGAAATCAAACAAAGTTTAATTTTGGACCCTTTTGACCTCAATGTGGACAAAGTTGATAACGGGGCCAAAAATCAAAAATCTAAGTACATGGTTAGATTTAGCATATCAAAGAACCCCATATATTCAATTTTGTTGAAATCAAACAAAGTTTAATTTTGGACCCCGATTTGGACCAACTTGAAAACTGGGCCCATAATCAAAAATCTAAATACATGTTTAGATTCAGCATATCAAAGAACCCTAAGAATTCAATTTTGTTAAAATCAAACTAAGTTTAATTTTGGACCCTTTGGACCTTAATGTAGACCAATTTGAAAACCGGACCAAAAATAAGAATCTAAATACACGGTTAGATTCGGCATATCAAAGAACCCCAATAATTCAATTTTGGATGAAATCAAACAAAGTTTAATTTGGACCCTTAATGTAGACCAATTTGACCTCAATGTTGACAAAGTTGATAACAAAGGGGCCCAAAATCAAAAATCTAAATACATGGTTAGATTCAGCATATCCAAGAACCCCATATATTCAATTTTGTTGAAATCAAACAAAGTTTAATTTTGGACCCCGATTTGGACCAACTTGAAAACTGGGCCCATAATCAAAAATCTAAATACATGTTTAGATTCAGCATATCAAAGAACCCTAAGAATTCAATTTTTGTTAAAATCAAACTAAGTTTAATTTTGGACCCTTTGGACCTTAATGTAGACCAATTTGAAAACGGGACCAAAAATTAAGAATCTAAATACACGGTTAGATTCGGCATATCAAAGAACCCCAATAATTCAATATTTGATGAAATCAAACAAAGTTTAATTTTGGACCCTTTGGACCTCAATGTGGACCAATTTTGAAACGGGGCCCAAAATCCAAAAACTTAATACACGGTTAGATTCAGCATATTAAAGAACCCCAAGAGTTCAAGAATAAAACCCCATTGAAATTGGTCAAGAAATAAGCAATTTATACAAAGTATCTTCTTTTGCACAATACTGTGCAATTGAATATTTCTTGCAATTGCGCAATACTGTGCAATTGAATATTTCTTGCTATTGCGCAATACTGTACAATTAATGATTTCTTGCTATTGCGCAATATTGTGCTATTGGATATTTCTTGCTATTGCGCAATACTGTGCAATTGAAGATTTCTTGCTATTGCGCAATACTGTGCAATTGAAGATTTCTTGCTATTGCGCAATACTGTGCAATTGAAAATTTCTTGCTATTGCACAATACTTATTATATAATAATTTACACATCCTGTTTGGTGTGTATCTCCTGCCATATCATTATTATTTGCTTTTAAATATAAATCAGAAATAACGAACTTAAAATGGAAAATTTTAAAGAAAAAAACAGGAAAAAAGGAAAAAGAAAAAATCCCCCCCCTAATTTTTTGAACCTCCTTATGATTCATCACCCCCAAACTCAATCCCAGCCTTCCCTTTGAGGTATGATACCTTGCAGTACAATTTCAGAGAGATCCATACACTTGAACACAAGTTATTGTCTGGAAACTAGAAAAATGCTTATTTTTGGCCCCTTTTTGGCCCCTAATTCCTAAATGTTTCAGGCAATTACCCCCAAACTCAATTCCAGCTTTCCCTTTGTGATATGGAACCTTGTAGTACAATTTCAGAAAGATCCATACACTTACACACAAGTTATTGTCATGAAACTAGAAAATGCTTGTTTTTGCCCTTTTTGGCCCCTAATTCCTAAAATTTTGAGGCAATTACCCCAAAAATCAATCCCAGCATTCCCTTTGTGATATGGAACCTTGTGGTACAAAGTCAGAGATCCATACACTAACACACAAGTTATGTCTGGAAGTTACAAAATGCTTATTTTGGCCCCTTTGGCCCCTAATTCCTTAACTGTTGGTACCATAACCCCCAAAATCAATCCCAACCTTCCTTTTGTGATATTGAACCTTATGGTAAAATTTCATAGAGATCCATTCACTTAAACTAAAGTTAGAGTGCGAAAACCAATGCGTCTTCGGACGACGACGACGACGCCGGACGACGACGACGACGCCAACGTCATACCAATATACGACCGCAAAATTTTTTTGCGGTCGTATAAAAAGTAATGGATATTGTTTACCATGTTAACACAAATCGCCTGATCATAAAACTTAACATTGAACAATGTAGTTACATACTTCAGATTCATTGGGTATGACTACAGACCTAATTTCTCAGAATTTTCTTTAAAAAAATAGATATTCAAACACAAATTACATCTTTATAAATACAAGTTTTCTATCATAAATTATTCTTCATAAATACATATAGTTTCAACAAAAGTCTGTTTTGTTTTTTGAAATCGTTTTATGAGTTTGATATCAATTGAAAACTAAGATAAAATATTCCTATTGCCGAAAAAAATCTGTACTTTCGAAAATATATAAACACCATTTCTTACAACCTATATGTACTTCTATTGAGGATACAATAATTTAGTAAGTAGATGACGATTTAATCATTAGTAATATCGAACATTAAAATTTATTATTTTTGTTGCAGATCTTAAATGAAAGATGACCGCCTACTAAAGTAAACCAAAGTTTAACAAACTACCAAATTTGAAATTCATGATGATAGCTTATACTTGAAACTTAAAAAATTGGGGGTATATACATTGTACATGCATGCATGGTTAAAGATTTGATGGTCCTATTAAAATACATAAACACCACTTCGTTAAAGAAACCTGTCTCACATAAGACATGGTGGATGATAATAAGATACGAATGTGGCTACCTGAAAACAAAAAAACAAAATGCTGCCGCCACGAGAAATGGTTGAACACATCCCATTCCAAAGAAACCGAATACTGTAATGGGGAACAGGGCATCGTATATAATACTGTGCGCAACTGAAAAACAGTAGTGCTAACACTATACAATACTTCACATATCAATCGTATTCTGAAAGTAACCTTGTCATTAAACAAACTTTTAACAACAAAGGTGGCATGTTGTAAGGCAATCCAACATTCATCATTTTCCAATGGCAGACCTATTGACCCTTTTTCCCCGACCTTCATCCCAGTCGACCTTCTTAGTAGAACCTACCTATTGTTTTGATTGTTAATTCGTTCTCGTCCTCAATATGCTTGTAACATTTGCAACTAGACGTTAAGCAAGCACCAATCAATCAGTTAATCATAACAACGCCGTCAACTACACGTATACACTGTATTTTTAAGTTGTGTAAAAAAAGACTTTCTGCAGAATCGTAGCACTATAAACAAATCAGTTCACTGATTTCACCACTGTTTGTGTACAGTGGTTTTTGTGCATTAAAAACTTAGGAGAGGGTGTTGTTTTAACATGATTAGAATTTACATTTAATTAAAAACCTATCGACAGCAAGAGAAAAAAAAATCATACTTCAAATCTATTGGCATAAAGGAGATGGAAGGGTTTTTTTTCTGTTTTGAGAAACGTTTACAAAAAATGGACTTTGAAAATGCATTCTCTTATGGTTTTGAAAACATTTGTGAAAACTTAGCGGGGTGATTTATTAAAATTTGAAAAATATTTAGATCTTTTTTTAAAAAGGATAACATTAATCGGTCACAAACTTACTTTTGCTATTCAAATTTCTCTGGTCGTTTTAATCCGAACGACCAATCGCTTAACTCGACACATCCAAAATATTTTAAGATTAGTGGGGTTGCAGGGCTGGATTTATCTTATTGTTAATATGAGGTATATATAGTACAAATAATTAATACTCTTTAATCTATACAAAATGTACTTATAACATTATGAGTTTGGTCAGTATATTGCAGGAACACATAATCCAACACGACTGATTCATGTTATAAACGTATTATTAAAAAACAATAATGGTAGTATATATATAGCTTCAGACACTGCATCAAGTGCGATACGATATTTCTCCACTCGAGACAGTTATTTTTGAATTTAAAACTTCTAAGTCATGACAATGGACCATATGAAAAATTATACATAATATCAGCATATCTTATTGTCTTACATGCAATACTTGTATATAAAAATATAATTAATCTTTCGACACACAACCCAGATTTTTCATGATTCTCAAATGGTCTAATAATTTAATGCCGTCCCTGAGGTACCTTGGATATACAATTTGGTCCTAGTTTCTCCGTCTAAGGGAGTTCGTTTGACTATGTGGGATGTATAAATACACAGCCTCGTCCAGTCGGATTGCTTGCTGCACATCTAATGGTAATTATTTCATTCATATTCAGGACGAGAACAAATTAACAATAGATCAGATAACTTCTTAATTGTGCGTCGACCGGGATTAAGGGCGGGAAATTCGGACTGAAACTGAAAATGAGGGTATGTTTGGTAGGGACAGAAATTTTGCATTGAAACAGGCCACCAGGCGATCGAAATGGGTCGCGAAAGAAGTCATCATGATGTGAATTCAGTAGTATTTCAATACCAATGCCATTAGCATGTAACTTTTTCCCATGCAATCAAAGCAATTAAATCAATAACAAAGATTCAAGAGCAGGGGAGGTTTTTCTTGGACACGGAAGACATGTCAGGATGCTCTTCGGCGGTTTTCTTAGACCTTATCGCTAGTTGGGAATATGTGTCAATTGAATCAGTGACGTCATAAAACACAATTATACAACAATATATTTAGCACAGTAGCCTCAGAAATATGCCCTGTGATATCAAAATTTGACGGGAATTTCTTTGATGTCCAGTGCTGGTGAACAAATAGCGTAGGTGTATTCATTTGTCTGTTTGGTTTCATTCAGAACTTGTCTTAACTCGGGACTATGTAGAGCTTGGCCATCAGGACTACATTCTATGGTGAATCGTTTGTGACCTCTCCTCAATTTTTTTTTTGTTGGTAAACGTTGATGTCTTATTGATGTCTCCCCCCTCTTTATTCATGTAACAAAATGTTTAGATAAAATTATTGTGTATATAGTCTGATAGCTGTGTATTGCCTTCAATTTATGATGTCCATATAATAGTTGGCATCAGTATTAAATAGTAATGAAATAAATTAATAGAGTAATAAAGCAGCGAATGGAACAACAACCTCATTTTGAATCTTAACTGTATACGGATGTACAGCACTTGATTATAACAGTAGCAGGTGCTTTATTTTATTTGATTAACACAGAAACACTTTCTAAAGCATACAGAAAATAACCCGATTGAATTCTCGGCTATATGATTTGTTTATTTTCTCCTATATTGTCCATCATAAATAACAGTATTAGACAGTGAACAGAAATGTGTTTACTTTGGTGAATAATTAGATATAGGAAGATTAGATATAAAACCTATTTTATTTTATCATGATTAAAAAAATAGTATTATTCGAAAAAGGTAACCGTTTTATAGTTTCATTTGCCAGAGTACAAGGGTAAGAACACCAGGTTGATATTTTATATTTGATATTGTGAGTAAACAACTAAAATGTAGGTCACAAACTTACTTCACATTAATGAAGTGTAAATAAACGTGATACAAATATCTACTTTTTTTTATAGGAAGCTGATATTATCCCCTATATATACGTCATCCTTAAATACAGCTATATAATTGACAATTAACAACTCAATATCTGACCTTTAACGTAAAACCCTAATTTAAAGCAACGAACGGTTAAATGTAAGTCAATGGTTTGGTAGGGTGTTTGCTTTACCTGTCAAACCTATGCTATAGGGACCTGTCAAACTTGCAGTGAGGTGAGTGTTTTGCGCCGTGCCATCACTGGAACTTTATTAAGAACAGCAATAGAAGCGTATTCCTTTACTCTGTGTTTTGCAAAGTTATTTTGTTTGTAATGAATTGATACAACACATCCCTTTTTCCAGGATACATTCTTGTCCCAATTTATATGAGCGTACTATAAGATGTTAGAGGATACAACATTAAAAGTGATGCAAACTTGTGTTCTCCCTAGATGTATATCATTCATAAATCGTTCACTACAACTAGTGTTAGATTCTATTATAATCTAAAACAAAAAAATTAAAACAATAAACAATTGATTTCTTAATGCAAACAAAAAAATACATTAACCATTTTGACTCAGGAATATTAATATGGTTGTTCGAAAATATTTAGAATATTGCAACCAATATTAAGATACCAAAGTACAAATATAGTGTCATCAGTTACTGCTTCCACGATTAAATTGATGTAAATTGCAATCCTTAATCAAGTTTTCATGTTGAAGATGTCGACAATATTACAATGGAAGAAATTTTTATTGACATGAATGAAGAGTTTGATGCTTAAAATTTATTGTTAGAAATTAAGCACAAGAACGAACTAAAGAATGTATGGTAAAGTTTATTGTTTCAATAAACAGGCCACACGGTTGTCTATAATTGCTATATCTACTTCATTTGAACTTTTGGTGAATAGTTGTCTCATTGGTAATCATACCACATCTCCTTATTTTTATGTAAAAAGTAATTATTAATTATATGTTCCAATTCGGTTATAGGTTGCTGTTTGCACTCATACTCCTTGCTTAAAATTCCAATGTATTCTTGTACGTGTTTAACTGACAATGTACCGGTATGTATATATTTTATATGGAAGGAGAGGATATACGTAACAATACCTACTACATGATTAATTACAATAAAACCTTAGTATAATAATAAACTGGCCAATATGTCATGTTGACAACAGTTCATTATATATATATATATGAGCAATAACAATACAAAATTGGGGAATTCTAAAATGAATTTTCAAATAATTTGTTGCCGATATGATTCATACTTTTATTACTATGAATGTATTTGTTTATTTGATTATGTTTTGTGGATGGAAAAAGGGGGGAGGGGGGGGTAGAAAATGTAGCAATCAGTTACCATTTTCAATTGGAATATTCACACTTGAGTTTTATTATTACAAATCAGTCTCGTGTGCAGTTTGTACATTAAATTTCCGCACATCAAAAACATCAATATCAAACTTAACAGAAGCGTGAACAGATTCTGGGTTTAAATTCTGTAATAAAATATAAAATTAAAAAAACATAGACATTTAAACAAATTAATAACATGTGTACTTCGTAACCACAAAAACAAAACTAAAATTACGTACCTTACTTAAGATATTTTCTTCAAATCTTTGCCTATGTTTACACATGATAGTATTTGTTAGTGCTAACTTCCGTTATTTTGTGTAGCTGGTACACATAATTTAAAATGAATTCACACGTTTCTACCTTTGTAAACATTTTTATGTAATATCACTCAGGTGAGGGTTCATTTAAAACATATGTCTGACGGAGTGGGGTGTAAGACGTTTATATCTGGTTTCTTTAGTAATGCTCCGCGCGTTATCATGTCTGTTTAAAATTTAACTAAACAAACATAGATTCTTTTTATTTTCTGACATGAAAATCCTGATTAACAAATTAAACCATTCAAACAACTTATATAGTTCATCAGCACTTTTCTTCTGACTATCAAGATCAAGTACAACTAGTACATTTTATTATATACATATTTTTTACATAAGTTGAATTCCACATCTAGTGAACTCATTGCACAAGATCATATTTTCTGACAATTACGTCTTTACACTAAATCAATTAACCGTGTACTGAGGGTATTTAAGTCTTAGATTCATCATTTTTCTATTGGTTGTTATTGGTTTT
Organism: Mytilus coruscus; assembly: GCA_017311375.1. Taxonomy (NCBI): domain Eukaryota; kingdom Metazoa; phylum Mollusca; class Bivalvia; order Mytilida; family Mytilidae; genus Mytilus; species Mytilus coruscus. Next base: position 40,606,122 of record CM029596.1, read on the forward strand.
CAACAAGCTTTCAGTAACTACAAGAACTCTCAGATCGGTACTTTGTGTCTTAAGTCTTTTTGTGAGTTTTTAAAGTGCTTTGTTTCGATATGATGAGGCAAACCGTTTTTTCAGCTGATTTTTTATTAGCTGATCTTAAGTTGTGCTGTTTATCCACTGTCCTAGGTTAAGGTTGGGGGAGACCAACAAAACATATATTTGACCTCGCCTCGTTCTGTATATGCTGTTCCAAGGAGCCTGTAATTCAGTCGTTTGTTGCTGTATTTCATATTTGTTTTTCGTGTATTGTTTTGTACATTGTCAGGTTTTTGTTTTCTCATTTGAATTGTTTCGCATTAGTCATTTCGGGGCCATTACAGCTTACTGTGCAGTATGGGTTTATCTCATTGTGAAAGGCCGTACGTTAATATTTGCTAACTTCTACATTGTACGTCATTTGGTCTCTGGTGGAAAATTGTCTTATTTTGTGCAGTAAAGTAAAGTATATAATGTTATGGATTTTTTATGTCACAGATGACCACGGATATGTCCCAATTGTCGTAATTAAAATCCCGTCTTGTTTTCCTTCTGACATCGCCGAATGCGACGCATCGCCTAATTTTTACTTGCTATGATCAACACGATGGCTGCCAATAGTGGAACAGGATCTGGTTGTCCTTCCGGATATCCTGAGATCACTCCGTTTGTGGAGGGATTCGTGTTGCTCAGTTTTTTAGTTTTCTGTGGAGTGTTTTGCATACAGTTGTTTGTCTTTTTTGTCGGTTTTATTTATCGTCATGGTATTGTCTGTTTTTCTTCGACTTATTACTTTTGATTTTCTCCCTGGTATCTACTGTCTCTATTTCTATCATGTATGATATTAGATATTGAATGCTGTTGCAATACAAATTTACAGTAAATTTACGTACAAATAATACGTTTGATGTTTGATTCAAAATTTGACTGCATTTTATGTAAACTACATTGATAGCTACCGAGCTGTATAAATAAATATAAATCATTTGTTATCATATAACTTTAAATTATATGAGTAGAAACACGCACATTGAATTGTATGGAAACACATACGTAATAAAGAAAGAATATATTCAAATAAATAACTAGAAAATAAAATATATTAGCATCATTGTTCTAACGTTTTCATCCTTCACAGGACTTTTCCAAGATGTTGAAAAGTCCCTTGAAGGATGAAAACGTTAGAACAATGATGCTAATATTTTATTTTCTACTTACCTGATTTTTGTTTTTTTATGAATATACGAATCTGTACACGACTTGATTTGATTTTGTTAATATATATATATATATATATATATATATATATATATATATATATATATATGTGAGAAAGTAACACCTCCCGAAACGAAAGTTGATTTTAATCAGCTATAGTTAGAGGAGGGGATATAAAGGAAGTTGCGCAATGCTAGGTGGTGTTGCCGTAGAAGTGAGAAGTAAAAGTGCAGGTTCCAGTCCCGGTCGGGGAGGTAAACTAGTAAACTATTTTCTCTAACATTGTCAGGTTGATTTTCTAGGCACTTTATATATATATATATATATATATATATATAACCAGTCTAAAAGGGTACAACATCACCAAAAATGACAATAAACGAACAAATGTAACTATAAATATTTCGGATAACAGATATCCTTCATCAATATGAGCACGATGTAAAATGAATCAGATCAAACTATTCTGATTATTAAACTAAAGCAATCTTGATTTCTATACAATAAAAAAGTGAAACAGTTTTACCTGAACATCATATGTAGAGACGCTAATAAATTTTAAAATTTCCAAAAACGACTCAAAGACATGCCTAAAATGAAAATAGTAATTAGAGATATAAACTGGCACAACTCTAAAATTCCAAAGTGACGTCAGTTAAGATTTTACAACAACTGTGTGTAAATTCATTCCCAAAAACAGCACTGATCGATATAAGCTGGTAAAAATATGTCAAACAGAGGCTGCGTATTTATCATCCCAAATAAATAGCAGTTTTATAATGATAAGAAAATATAATAGTAAAATTTGGCTAAGGTTAAATAATTGACGTGGATGCGTACTTGTACATCCCTCCCAAATGAAAAGAACCCTGGTATTTAAACTAGTAAAATTCCAAAAGAATCCTTAAAACTGTAAGAGTCAAGTAAGGAAGCCGGAGTAACTGGAAACAAATGATGTCAGGAAAATGAGTGATGGTAGGAAAATGAGTGACTCATTCTATGTTTTTCATTTATGCCCTCTGGGGAAACTGTCCTTAGCTTTCTTATCCAAAACCTTTCCTGAGCAAGTCTTTCGGCCCTTGACCAACCCTCGTTGTGGTCTATGATTGTGATTAAGGTTTTGAGATCAGCTTGGCGTGCCCAGGTGATCTCAAATGACGACTTACGGGAGGTCGGGCTTGCAGGTGTAGTCACTTCGATGACCATTCATGCGTTTGTTGAATGGCTGTTCTGTCTCGCCAATATACTGCATGCCACATCGACACTGAAGAAGGTATACAACATTCTGTGTTTTGCAAGTTACATTACAAAATATAGTGTACACAGACCCAGTGGAGTGGCAAGTAAATGTTTGAGTATTGTGTATTTGTTGGCAAGTCAGACATCGTCTGTTACCACACGACTTGCACCATCCTGCAGTTGAACAGCTTTTATTAGAGGAGACGTCAGCTCTCACAAATAAGTCTTTGAGACTTGCTGGTCTCCGAAAAGCTAAGACAGGAGGATTGGGAAAGATCTTGGACAATTGTGGGTGCTTGGCAATAGTTTGCCAATTGGCACGGATCAAACGTGAAAGGTTAGTAAAGGCAGGATTGTATGTTAAAACAAACGGAACTATTTTGCTGCGCCTCTTCTGTTTGTACTGTAATAGGTCATTGCGACTGTTGTTATTAGCACGCGCAAACCCCTTATCTATGTCCAATTTCTTATAACCTCGTTTGGTCAAAAACCGCGAAGTTCCTGTAACTGTTTAGTGACAGCCTCCTCAGAGGAGCAAATCCGCTTTACTCTGAGAGCTTGACTGTACAGGATACTTTTTGTACAGTGTTTGGGGTGACAGCTTTGGGAGAAAGGTACTGATGTTTATCTGTAGGTTTACAGTAGAGATCTGTTGATATGACACCGTCCTTAATAGATGTAGTAGTGTCTAAGAAAGATATTTTGGAGTCGGAAATTTCATATGTAAATTTAATTGACTGGTGTGCGTTGTTTGCATGTCTGATAAAATCATCCAATTTTGTTGGGATTCAATCCATTTCATGTCAACATCATCGATGAAACGGAACCAAGACAGAGGTTTGGATAAAGATGTTGAAATAATTTCTTTCTCTAATTTTCCCATGAAAATATTGGCGTATGACGGTGCCATTTTCGTATATATATATATATATATATATATATATATATCACCGGAGACAATATTGTTTTTCAGCACACTACGTAAAATATGAGTATTCATACAAAGCGTTTTATTAAGTTCAGGAACCCACATGACACCCAAACCTTTTATATGCAAGGTGGTTAAAAGTTGTGAAATGCTGTTTATGAATGTATATTACTATTTCTGAGATATCTACATGATCCATCAATCAGAAATGCATGTTCCAAGTACAGTGAACCTTTCACAAAGATTATAAAGAAGCACTTTATGACATAGGTTAACCAATGCATGGTACAGACTGACTTATTGTCTAATCAAGGTTAATTATTAGTACGTTACTCTAAACAATCATTGATTTTATTGATCGATAGATACGGTCATTTCCATTGTTTATAGACATTGATATAAAGAGGAATTGCGATTACAATCAGCAATCTCTATTTGGAGTACAATATATCGTAAAGGAAATTTTAAGCATGTTTCCGACTAATGTTTATTTTCATATTTGATACTTTAATTGATGTTTGCTTGAGACATAATGGACCATATTACACTGAGGTTATAGAACGATTTACAATAAATAGAACTTCACTATAGAAAACAAGTAATTCTAACAGTTATCAGCATATGTAGGTTGTAAATACAGTGTAAAACAAAAGTTACCCGATGTAACAACTTAAATATTCTAATCATTCGCGACGAATATTTTTCATGTGTCGTCGATAAAAAATGAAAAGGGTTTCATTCCTGGTAAGATAAACTTTTGAATTAATGCTCATAATAGAACATTGGTTTTAATTTTGGTTTGTTCCGCCATTTAAAGCTTGCATCAGTCACTATGTTATTGTAACTATGTCCATGCCATTAAGAGTTTTCCAATTAATGAAGTGACAATTCAATATCCCGATGAATATGCCAAAACACACTCATAAAGTGCAAATATACATATAAACAACAGACAAATTACTACATCATAAACCTTGTACAATATAAACATTCATAAATGCAGGGAGCGATATCTATTTCAAACAACACCAACCTTAACTAAGAGTGATATATGATCTGGAAGGGAAATAACTGACCAACTTGAAGTAAAGTACTCCGAACTGTGAACGATACCTGCTCTGACGTATTGACAAACAGATAAAGCATGAACTTTTAGCCCTTTTATCAAAAAAAGTAACCGCATTGTTTGCAAACTTCATTGATTGTTGTATGAATACTTTCAATAATATGACTTGAAACAAACGAATGAAAACTCTTCTATGTTTCACATTTTGTCATGGTCGGGGCATTTTATAACTTTCTTTACGGTTTGGAATTTCTTCATTGTTGAAGGCCATAAAATGACCTATAATGGATGTTTACATCCTTGTCCTTTTGGTCTCTGGGGGGTAGTTTTCTCATTGGCAATCATACTACATCGCCTTACAAGTTAAAATGAGAGTGATATGTGCTTATATACTAGTATAGATATATTATTCTGAAAAAAATCTTTGTTGATGGTCTTGAAAGGGAAATTACTGGGAGTTATATATGCTCTGAAAGGGAGAGAATTAGGAATTATGTATACTTTGGAATGAAAGAACTGGGGGAATATATACTTTAGAAGGGACAGAAATGGGAGCCACATGTGCTTATGATTGAAAGACTTGGGATTGATATATGCTATTGAAAGGAAAGAACAGGAAGCGCTATATCATCATGTTGTAGAAGGAGAGAATTGGGAGTGATATTTGCTCTCGAAGGGAAAGAACAGGAAGCGCTATATCATAATGTTGTAGAATGAGAGAATTGGGAGTGATATTTGCTCTTGAAAGGAAAGGACGGGAAGCGCTATATCATAATGTTATAGAAGGAGAGAATTGGCATTGATATTTGCTCTTGAAAGGAAAGAACAGGAAGCGCTATATCATAATGTTGTAGAAGGAGAGAATAGGGAGTGATATTTGCTCTTGAAAGGAAAGAACAGGAAGCGCTATATCATAATGTTGTTGGAGAGAATTGGGAGTGATATTTGCTCTTGAAAGGAAAGAAAAGGAAGCGCTATATCATAATGTTATAGAAGGAGAGAATTGGGAGTGATATTTGCTCTTGAAAGGAAAGAACAGGAAGCGCTATATCATAATGTTGTAGAAGGAGAGAATAGGGAGTGATATTTGCTCTTGAAAGGAAAGAACAGGAAGCGCTATATCATAATGTTGTTGGAGAGAATAGGGAGTGATATTTGCTCTTGAAAGGAAAGAACAGGAAGCGCTATATCATAATGTTGTTGGAGAGAATTGGGAGTGATATTGGCTCTTGAAAGGAAAGAACAGGAAGCGCTATATCATAATGTTGTAGAAGGAGAGAATTGGGAGTGATATTTGCTCTTGAAAGGAAAGAACAGGAAGCGCTATATCATAATGTTGTAGAAGGAGAGAATTGGGAGTGATATTTGCTCTTGAAGAGAAAGAACAGGAAGCGCTATATCATAATGTTGTAGAAGGAGAGAATTGGGAGTGATATTTGCTCTTGAAAGGAAAGAACAGGAAGCGCTATATCATACTGTTGTAGAAGGAGAGAATTGGGAGTGATATTTGCTCTTGAAAGGAAAGAACAGGAAGCGCTATATCATAATGTTGTAGAAGGAGAGAATTGGGAGTGATATTTGCTCTTGAAAGGAAAGAACAGGAAGCGCTATATCATAATGTTGTAGAAGGAGAGAATTGTGAGTGATATTTGCTCTTGAAAGGAAAGAACAGGAAGCGCTATATCATAATGTTGTAGAAGGAGAGAATTGGGAGTGATATTTGCTCTTGAAAGGAAAGAACAGGAAGCGCTATATCATAATGTTGTAGAAGGAGAGAATTGGGAGTGATATTTGCTCTTGAAAGGAAAGAACAGGAAGCGCTATATCATAATGTTGTAGAAGGAGAGAATTGGGAGTGATATATGCTCTTGAAAGGAAAGAACAGGAAGCGCTATATCATCATGTTGTAGAAGGAGAGAATTGGGAGTGATATTTACTCTTGAAAGGAAAGAACAGGAAGCGCTATATCATAATGTTGTAGAAGGAGAGAATTGGGAGTGATATTTGCTCTTGAAAGGAAAGAACAGGAAGCGCTATATCATAATGTTGTAGAAGGAGAGAATTGGGATTGATATTTGCTCCCGAAAGGAAAGAACAGGAAGCGCTATATCACAATAGTGATATTTACTCATGATGGGTGAGCAAAACCTGATTCGCAAGTATTAATAATCGCAGTGCCAAGTTGTAATTAAACGTTGTTGTTTTTGTTTTCTTTTTTAAAAAATCATGTTTAGATTTAACACACATTTTTACGTACAATGCAGAAAGTATATAATAAGAGCCATTATCATACACAAGCCTTCAAAAAATCAGTCAATTGTATTCATAAATGATTAGGACGACATACTCTGGACCCTATAATGCAGGGTCCGTGTAACACTTACCAATTCAAAATTACAAAAAGTTTTTAAATTTTAGTTTTTTTGATTTTTGATCAAAGTTTTAAAATATCAAAATTCAAAATTTTTTTTTTTTAAATTTTGAAAATTTCACCAAATAATTAAAATTTTAAAATTATAAACTTCGTTTAAAAATTTAATAGTTTCGATATTTAAGCAAACTTTAAAAATACTAAACTGAATGTACAGTTTTGATCATTTCGCTTTTTTGATTTTTTATTAAAATATTTGAAAGGGGGGAAGGACTAAAAAGTGGATACTTGTTACAAGTGCGAAACGGAGTAAGAATGGAAGGAAACGAAATGAAATTTACCAAAACAAATCAAAACGAAAACAATATTTTCTGAAAAACTAAATGTAATAAAAATTATAAAACAAGAGACTAACTTGGGACCTACCGAATTACTTATTACCGGGTTTGTAATAACATGAGCAACAAGACAGGTGCTACATGTGGAGCAGGATCTGCTTACCCTTTCGGAGCACATGAGATCACCCCTAGTTTTTGGTGGGGTTCGTGTTGCTCAGTCTTTAGTTTTCAATGTTGTGTTTTGTGTACTATTGTTTGTCTATTGGTCTTTTTCTTTTTTAGCCATGGTGTTCAACGGTCTGTTTATTTTCGACTTATGAGTTTGACTGTCCCTCTATTATCTTTCGCCCCTCTTTTGTTTGATATACAGGGTGAAAATGAGAAATATGTTTTTTTTTAAGTCGAAAAAAATAATTAGTAACACCTGATTTTGACACACTTTGATTCTCTAACTAAATGAAAAATATACAGAAATTACTTGCCGACTTTGTGATTACTGCTATTTCTAAATAGCGAATAAAAGGAAACGGGATATTCGATTTTTGAAATAAGGGATAGTTCCGTATTTGTTATTTGCACTTTTGTAAGTTATCGTGCGACAATCAACTTTGAGTAAAATACAAATACGCAGCCATGTCCAGTCAGAATTGGGCGTGTAGAGAGAGTGCCACGCTCTCTGCACGTTACGAACCGTTACAACAACTCTTAGAGTGGTTCGTTGATTGCAGAATTTCTGTCCCTATCTAATATACCCTCATTTTCCAGTAGTGATTTAAATTTGCCGACCTACATCCTGAACGGACTCTATTACAGGACCTACCTACTGTATTTATTGTTAATTTGTTATCGTCCTGAACATGCATTAAATATTTGCCACTGGCAACCAACAATCAATCATTTAAAATAGGCCGTTGATATATAAATTTTCCCTTAGATGGATTGTGCTATTTTAATGTCCCTTTTGGCCATACACCTCTTCAATTGTTTCGGTTCTTATATTTACTTGGCTTCCAATGCTTTTGTTACTGTTATCTTATTTATTGCGGGGAGTTTCTCTTTTAAATTATTTTTTTTTCTGATTTTTCACTGCTATTCCTTAGTTTTCTTATCCTTATTTTTAAAACTCATGAGTTCGACTCTGTAATATGTATCAATCATTTTATTATTGACTGTAAATACAAAGTTAGCATGAGATGGAATTAAAAAGACTATGAATGTACTCGGTGCATGCTAAAGACCATTTTAACAAAGCACTCAGAGAATTCTTATATATCGTAATACTGCAAGGTTATTGTAAAATATTTTCAGTACAGAAAATTAACATTTAATCGAAAAAGGTTAAATTTGATCAATATTGAAATATATGTTGTGACTTCGTGGGAATATATAATACATGTATTGTTCTTCACTATAGTTAACAGTTGGCATCTAGAAGAAAGAAATAAAAAAACCCACAGTTTTGATGCAAAGAATGTCTTCTTTCGTATTCACATTTTCTTTAAAAAAAAAAACCCGGCCCATTTGTTAAAAGAATAGGACGTTTTAAAATTTGCTCTCGAAAAACCAGGACAATGTAAAATGCTGAATTTTATGTGGAATTCAAGGACATTTTTTTTGCCTTAAATATGTATAGTATTTAGAATAAGTTTGACAGTCATGAATTAAACCATTATACTTGCGAAACAGCAAAGGAGGGGGGGACAAAACAAAACAATAGCAAACGAAACGAAACGAAACTAAATGAACATGTTTAATTACCAATCAAGGTAAAAAATAAAACAAGAGGCAGACGGGCATCAAAGCGGAGAAAATTGAATAAAACAAATAAATATTTCTAAAGAGCGGAGACTTAATTATAAAAAGAAAGAAACACTTTGATTATGGTCATTCTTAAGTAGGAATAAAAAGAACAAAGAGAGTTGAATCATTTTTAACTGCAAAAACAATATTTAAGGAAGAGGTTTATTTCTTTAAACAAATCGGACATCATATGATATATCAGTTTCCTGAAATTTTCACCGTACTTTTCAAACTATTTAAAAAAAATCACAATTCCCGAACCTTTTTCAAACTCCATCAAACAGGTTTACTTTATCTACAATAAAAAATCTCTAACAGAAGCTAAGCATTTTAGATAATTTATTAAAAACTATTTGGTTATCACAATCAATCAAAAGATAACAGCGAATTTCGAATTTATTGGTCGTAATGGACAAAAGGAATTCTAAATTGGATAGTCTACTCCCATTTAACAATTGTGTTTGTTCTACACTTTTGCCCAAACGTCACTTGCTTGATAAAACGCCCATCAATTTAGGAGAACAGTGAAAACTGACCAACTTGCAGTAAGTCGAATAACACGATAAGATTGAGTATGTAAATATGTATCGTTTTTATATAGATTAGACCGTTGGTTTTCCCGTTTGAATGGTTTTACACTAGTAATTTTTGGGGCCCTTTATAGCTTACTGTTCGGTGTGAGCCTAGACTCCGTGTTGAAGACCGTACTTTGACCTATAATGGTTTACTTTTATAAATTTTGACTTGGATGGAGAGTTGTCTCATAGGCACTCATACCACATCTTCTTATATCTATGTTAAGCAAAACTGATTCAACCAATTTTTTTTGTATATAAGTATCTGCTTTGCACTGCTTATCCGCTATACATGCTGTCTAAGATTTGGACCAATTATTAGAAGCTAGGAGCCAGGATAATGCTAAGAGGTAGACCATTTATATAAAACTTTTATACCACATAAATATATCATAATATGAGGAAGGCGCTACCTTAAATGCCAGCTATATACCTAGACTATGTCCTATATATTGATTGATTGTTGGTTGCTTAACGTCTAGTGGCAAATATTTCATGCATGTGCAGGACGAATGTCCTGCATCATACATATAGTTTTTGTCTAAAATAAAATAATAAGTTCAGATGAAAAATGTTTAGGGAACAATCATTGAACTTCAAAAGGCAGGAGGGGGTATGGTAATTTTCTAGTCCAAATCATGCAAATAATTATGACGTCTTGAAAGGCTATTATATTTTTTTTCTTTGACACGTCGCAGGAAGGCGTCAAAGCAAACATTTAAAATAGGCTTCCTAGACAACATAAGTTTCTGGACTAGTATTTTTCTTATAGAAATATTCTGATTCCCAAATTGATGAAAAAAAAAATATTCTGTTCAAGCAGAGGACAAAAAAAATATTCTGAATCCAGATTTTCCCCATACCTTCTAGTGTTATATTTTGACTAAATGATTTTGATTGATAGCATTGAAGCGCTTCGCGTGTAAAAAATCTGACTCAAACAAAAAACCATACCGCCCCCCTTTGAAACTAAATGGTTGCTCCCTTATTGTTTTCTGCTGAAAATTAATTTATTGGAGATTTATATTAATGACAATGCTTACATTCATTATCTTGTGCCATTTTCATATCAATTTTTCTTTCTTTGCAAATTTTACAAAATTTAAAACAATAAGACATTTGTTTAATTTCAAAAACTATGAATACTGTTATACAATCCACAACTTTATTAAATTATTTTTTTGTTGATTTTCATGGATGCTATTTAAAATTTGAGGGGAGAACACTGCTCAGCAGTATAAATGTATTCCTGATCATCTTCTGTTTGTGGGTTTCTACATCAATTTAATGTATACATGTATATACTAATTCAGAGTCAGTTTTAAATCATTTCTTGCATTTTGTTTTATTAGCTTACTTTTCAAGTTTTTAAACGACGGCAAACTAAAATTGAGAATGGGGAATAATGTCAAAAATTTGCTTTCGAGTAATGCTATCATGTTGTTGTTGTCCGAAGACACATTTGGTTTCCGGACAATAACTTTAGTGAATAGAAAATGAAAGGATATGGAGTAAATGTACATGGGACAAAATCGCACACAATACATAGAAAACAGAAAATTATCAATGAACAGGGCTTTTATTCCTGTTCTTCATCTTGACAGTTGACGTAGGGTCTTCAACAATGAACAAATCATTCATACCCTACAACAAGGTCAAGACGACCCCTAGCGTCGACTTAAGCGGTACTATTGATAAAAATAAAGTAATTTTGAAAGACATTTGAATCTCTATGACAATGTATGAAATTGTACCAGAAGGTTCAATACACAATTTTTAAGGAAGGTTAGATTGATTTTGGGGGTTATGGTACCAACTGTTTAGAAGTCAGTGGTCAAAAACAACATTTTTGGGTTGTTTTTTCGATAATTTTTGCAACAAATACTGATATGGCAGGAGATACACATGAAATAGGGTGTGTAAATTATTTTATCGGTAATTTGTGCATTTTTCCTTTGATGTGTACTTTTTTGATAATGTCGACGTCAGTATCAGTGGACTGGCCATGATAATGAAATTATATTGGGTCAGTTAGCAATTGATATGCACGAGTGCACCGCAAAAGGATCTTTTTTCCTTTAATTCACAAAATTGCACATGATTTTTTTCACAGAAACCCACGAGTTATTTCGTGAATGAAACACTTGTCATTGTTTGAAACTTTTGGTAATTAAAATTTAGTTCAGCCTTTTTGAACGATTTACTGATTGTGTGAAAATTTGAACAGAAAATGTACTAAAAATGTGATAAAATTGCATTATCTGCAGAATTATTGATAGCTTTCCTTACAATACTATTCATAAGGACATATAACTAACATATCGTCCATGCTATTCCGATCTGAGTTTTTATTCATACATAGCATGCATAGTCTGGCATGGCTGGTGCTGTTCCGAATCCAAGTTGTCTTCTTTTTCTGCATGATTCTTGAGAAGTATTTGTTTGACCTGGTCAGTCACTATAAAGTTTTACAATTCATATTTAGACGCAACACATAAATAGTGACCAAAAAGGTACCGCTTTCACATTCATGACATGAGAGAATCTAGAAAAAAAATTAAAATGTACACATTTTCAACATTTTTGTGGGACGATCATATAAAATTAAGGAGATATGTAGTTGTAGACTGCTGCTTAATAAAAAATGTTCGGGTTCACCCGATACCTATTTTCAAATAAGTCCTTATTTAAGTTTGAAGGGTCAAAAATTAAAATATGTTTGATTTCAACTGACATAATCACCCTGTATAACCCCGATACAGATGAATCTGGACGTTGACGCGTTCGAATCGAACACACCGTGTACCACTGAGTTCAGACAGTAAAAAATTAATACTTTTAAAGAAAATCCAATATCTATTCTTCGGATATTTTGTTCCAATATATTCTTTGCCATAATACTCATTACTTACTAAAAGGTTTTTCAAATATGTGACATTTTTATACACAAACATAAAAAAACGCACGACGATATCAATGATAAAACGTGCTTGGTATTTTTAAATATTCAAAACTTAATGTTTCTCGTGCCTCATAGTTTTTAAAACATACATTTCTGAAAATTTCATAGTTTAAGATTAACAAACTTATAAAGATCGTAGATTTATGTTGTATCTAGAAACAAACAAAAAACAGGTTTTAAAGTGGCTTTATTTTCATGTTGTGTACGCTTCGTTGTCTTAAACTTTTTTTAACTGTACGCTTCGTTGCGACAATAATGCATTTGTCAATGAATTTTGCATGTATCAACTATTTTGACTAAGTTAACAGATAAAAATTTACAATAAAATACAGAAAAGGGGTCGCCGATGCCATCCCGAATACCTTTATAAGAAAATGATTTGTGACGGTTTTTGTCAACGAACTGTACAGTGATTATTTAAAAACGCACAACGAACTCGACACATTTGGTGGAACGAACAATACAGTAAGACAAAACTTATTAAGTATGATAGTGCGTTTATTCTAAGTTCTAGAGAACATTTGAAATCACGTCTTAACTTAACGTATAGTTATTTATTATTGCTTAAGGTATTAATACGCAAAGGTGTATGCACAAAAAGATATTCAGCATTGTTTATCGCATAAAACGTATGAAATTGCAACATGTCTGTGCGTTTTGCATCTAGCAGTTTTATCAAAAGGTCTATGCAATATCTAAAACTTACAACAACTGTATAATTGAATAAATAAACCACCATGCACATTGACATATTTATATATATTCAAATTAGTTATAGAGAGGCATTCGAAATTGTTGTCATCCCAAATGTTGTCCTGATTATCGCTTCGAAAGCGTCAACGTCCGGATTCATTTGTATCGGGGTTATACGGGGTGTCATATTTGGTGTTTTTTATATGCTAAATTTACATCTGCTGTTGTATCAGGCTCTGCTTGGCGAAGCATTTTATTGCTTTTTGGTTTGTAATTTTTATTTTGGTCATGAAAGTTCATTTGTAGTTGTGAAGTTGCTATAACATGAGGGTTCCCAAATTGCACCTATTTTGACAGTTTTTCACCAATGTTTTTTTTTTTTAACCAGACAATAGTTTCCATTTTGAATTCCACCTACATTTGTCGGTGAGCTACAGGAATAACCGTGATCAGTCAACAGTATAACCAACTTCATTATCATATCACTGTAACTCGATATGGGGAATTCTGTAGCAGATGAATAAGTAGTCATGGTCAACCAGAGCACCGGATAATTTTTACTACCTCCGGCTACGTTTCTCCCGAAATTTATTACTTGCAAAGGGTTTTCTGTGTTCCCATGGCTGGACGGAACTTTTACACAATAAATGTTATCATTAATTATGATATTGTGACTTTTAAATGAAGTACCTGTGGTTATTTAGGAAATTTGTCACTGATAATGAAAAGTTGAAGCAGACGATGAAACAACATGGCGTAAGATGTTGTTGTCCAAACTCCGGTTATTTCCGTGGTACAATAAAATTTAAATAAACTACACAAGTTACTAACATTTCTAAATTCTTGTTTTTGTAAACAAATAAAAATTCATTTCGTATTTAACATCGAATTTGTTCCGTTCTGTCCTGTTTTTCAAGATCGCGTAAAAACGAGAATCTGACAGCCATTAAAAATATAAGGGTTAAACTAATGTCCTGACAATGTCCTGACGGATATTCCAATGCTAATTTCATTTTCATTATGGGAAGAATTTACTTTATATTTGGAACCAGGCAAGATGACAATATTAATTTAATAAATGAGTTAGAAAACTTGACCTAATCAACTTCGAAAAATAAATAAAAATAATCGTACGAGATTTAACGAGAGTGACGAAACTTTTCTGATGGGTCGTGTAGAGAGAGTTATCGTTCTTTGTTCCAAAACGATGACTCTACCATAAGTGCCAGCTAAAGCTGGCATATAAACATTTCAGTCTGAATATCCATGTAATAGTTGTCGCTGTACATAAAGTGTCATTCTATCCACATGAGCTGTGGGCATTTTGATTAATGGGTGCCCTCAGTTTTTACTTACATGAGCAACACCATGCAATGTTAATGTTAATGATAATGAAATATTTGTTTGTGTTGTCATAAGTTTGTGTATTCGATGTTTTCTCTCTCTTGGAGTGGCTTGCAGATACTTAGCCTGTTGCCCAGTCCAATTTAATATATTTTGAAAAGAACAACACATTTTCAAACAAAACCGCAATTTAAATGTTATAATGTTTTACAAGTTCACATTACCGATACACATTTTAGAAAGTTGAAGTGACCAATTTTAATGGTAAATTATGTTGGTTGATTTTGTCATATATACCTTTCCTTTGTTGATTTAGCATAATTTTGGTCGTTAGTTGTCTTATTTTATTATGTCATGTAAAACTATAGGTAAAGATTTTGTGTTTTGAGTGATGTTAAATACGATCAGATCGATTAACTGCTATTTTGATTTAACCTTTTTCGATTTAATGTAAATTTTCTGTACTGAAAATATTTTACAATAAACTTGCAGTATTAAGATTTATAAGAATTCTCTGGGTGCTTTTTAAAACGGTCGATACCTGTATCTTGGCATTGCACAAGGTCATGTTTCGCTCTGACTGTTTATTACGTCTTTACACTAAATCCATTGGATGTTGGATGTGTACTGATTGATAATTTAGTCTTAGATGCATGATTTTTTTTTTGCGTGAACCCCTGAGGGTTCACGCATATATATTAGTTAGAAATATAGTCTTTGGAGGAATATTCGGAAGCTAAATTATTGTTCATTCGGAACACCTATTCATATTATCTGTATTAGCTTCCTGCAATTAAGAGCACCTCCATACGGTGTATCTAAGATATTTAAAACATGGCAATAAAGAATTTTCACAGATCGCTAATTCACTTATCTGATATATGATAATAAAAATCTATAGATCCTTTTCAAACATGTATATTTATTGTAAAACTACATCTTATCCATTGCAAGGGTTTACTGACTTCTAAAACTTACAACAACTGTATAATTGAATAAATAAACCACCATGCACATTGACATATTTATATATATTCAAATTAGTTTTAGAGAGGCATTCGAAATTGTTGTCATCCCAAATGTTGTCCTGATTATCGCTTCGAAAGCGTCAACGTCCGGATTCATTTGTATCGGGGTTATACGGGGTGTCATATTTGGTGTTTTTTATATGCTAAATTTACATCTGCTGTTGTATCAGGCTCTGCTTGGCGAAGCATTTTATTGCTTTTTGGTTTGTAATTTTTATTTTGGTCATGAAAGTTCATTTGTAGTTGTGAAGTTGCTATAACATGAGGGTTCCCAAATTGCACCTATTTTGACAGTTTTTCACCAATGTTTTTTTTTTTTTAACCAGACAATAGTTTCCATTTTGAATTCCACCTACATTTGTCGGTGAGCTACAGGAATAACCGTGATCAGTCAACAGTATAACCAACTTCATTATCATATCACTGTAACTCGATATGGGGAATTCTGTAGCAGATGAATAAGTAGTCATGGTCAACCAGAGCACCGGATAATTTTTACTACCTCCGGCTACGTTTCTCCCGAAATTTATTACTTGCAAAGGGTTTTTCTGTGTTCCCATGGCTGGACGGAACTTTTACACAATAAATGTTATCATTAATTATGATATTGTGACTTTTAAATGAAGTACCTGTGGTTATTTAGGAAATTTGTCACTGATAATGAAAAGTTGAAGCAGACGATGAAACAACATGGCGTAAGATGTTGTTGTCCAAACTCCGGTTATTTCCGTGGTACAATAAAATTTAAATAAACTACACAAGTTACTAACATTTCTAAATTCTTGTTTTTGTAAACAAATAAAAATTCATTTCGTATTTAACATCGAATTTGTTCCGTTCTGTCCTGTTTTTCAAGATCGCGTAAAAACGAGAATCTGACAGCCATTAAAAATATAAGGGTTAAACTAATGTCCTGACAATGTCCTGACGGATATTCCAATGCTAATTTCATTTTCATTATGGGAAGAATTTACTTTATATTTGGAACCAGGCAAGATGACAATATTAATTTAATAAATATAAGGAAAAAAATTTTAAAAAATATTTTAAAGAGTTAGAAAACTTGACCTAATCAACTTCGAAAAATAAATAAAAATAATCGTACGAGATTTAACGAGAGTGACGAAACTTTTCTGATGGGTCGTGTAGAGAGAGTTATCGTTCTTTGTTCCAAAACGATGACTCTACCATAAGTGCCAGCTAAAGCTGGCATATAAACATTTCAGTCTGAATATCCATGTAATAGTTGTCGCTGTACATAAAGTGTCATTCTATCCACATGAGCTGTGGGCATTTTGATTAATGGGTGCCCTCAGTTTTTACTTACATGAGCAACACCATGCAATGTTAATGTTAATGATAATGAAATATTTGTTTGTGTTGTCATAAGTTTGTGTATTCGATGTTTTCTCTCTCTTGGAGTGGCTTGCAGATACTTAGCCTGTTGCCCAGTCCAATTTAATATATTTTGAAAAAGAACAACACATTTTCAAACAAAACCGCAATTTAAATGTTATAATGTTTTACAAGTTCACATTACCGATACACATTTTAGAAAGTTGAAGTGACCAATTTTAATGGTAAATTATGTTGGTTGATTTTTGTCATATATACCTTTCCTTTGTTGATTTAGCATAATTTTGGTCGTTAGTTGTCTTATTTTATTATGTCATGTAAAACTATAGGTAAAGATTTTGTGTTTTTGAGTGATGTTAAATACGATCAGATCGATTAACTGCTATTTTGATTTAACCTTTTTCGATTTAATGTAAATTTTCTGTACTGAAAATATTTTACAATAAACTTGCAGTATTAAGATTTATAAGAATTCTCTGGGTGCTTTTTAAAACGGTCGATACCTGTATCTTGGCATTGCACAAGGTCATGTTTCGCTCTGACTGTTTATTACGTCTTTACACTAAATCCATTGGATGTTGGATGTGTACTGATTGATAATTTAGTCTTAGATGCATGATTTTTTTTTTGCGTGAACCCCTGAGGGTTCACGCATATATATTAGTTAGAAATATAGTCTTTGGAGGAATATTCGGAAGCTAAATTATTGTTCATTCGGAACACCTATTCATATTATCTGTATTAGCTTCCTGCAATTAAGAGCACCTCCATACGGTGTATCTAAGATATTTAAAACATGGCAATAAAGAATTTTCACAGATCGCTAATTCACTTATCTGATATATGATAATAAACAATCTATAGATCCTTTTCAAACATGTATATTTATTGTAAAACTACATCTTATCCATTGCAAGGGTTTACTGACTTGAGCAAAGTTGACAGTTGTACCCTTTGATAAACAAGTGAAAGTTAAATGGTCAAGATTTAATTATAACGACCTATAGTATCAAACATCTGTGTCTAGATATTCACAAAGAGATATTTTAAAATAGTGCTGTGGTTTCTACATAATGAATTATAGTGGGCTTTGGGCTTTGATTTGTAACAATAAAATCATTATGCACACTTGTCATTTTGACAAATCAGATAAAAAAAAATCTGTTTCAAATGAAAATAAAACAAGTAAAATAAAGACTGTTCGTTAATATACAACTTTTACTGTTTCCTTTTTACAGTATTCTCTATCAATTAAGTTATCTTGTAAGTTAATTAGATGTTTATTTAATTCATTGATGTCACTATTATTTCAGTGAGCGCTGCAGAAAGTCTTAACTCGTTCAAGAGACTACTGCATGCACATTAAATTTCAAGTCCCATGTTTTTTTTTGCGCCATGTATAAATGTTATGTACAGCACAAATTATTTCCTTTCTGTTAAAATTATTTTTGGACTTGTTAAGAATGCAAGCAAGCGCACACCAAACAGTGACAGGATAGTCAACCAAATGAAGGTGGTCACTTAGTGGTAGAAGTAGAAATTTCTTATATTATTCACACACTGTAATGCTCTTAAATTTATGTGTGTTTTGGATGTGCACTAGTGATTGGTAAATATTGATACGTTTCTGTGTTTTTAATATATGTCACTTAACATCAAGAATTCCATTATTATGGAATCGTTCACTTTGTACACTTCGGTATCTAAATAGAGGGTGGTAAAGGGAGGGTCTGAACACGGTAACACGTGAAATAACAAATCGCAAAAACGTTGCACGAAAAAAAAAACACTCTGGAAAAACGAAGCCAAGGAATAAAATCGTAAATTAAGGAAAAAAGTATCAAAAGATATTACTCAGCCGTTCTTGGAGATCATGCAGTCATTATAAATGTACATGGCTACCCTGCATGGTGTCATCTTTTAGCGTCCGTTAGTTGCATCCGATTTATCAAAGTAATACAATAGGCTATTAATAAATATCTTGGGACCAGTTAATTAGTTTATAATTTAAAACAATATTTGGGCTGACTTTGAATTAGTCCCGGTTTACTTTTTAATCAAATGGGAACAAGCACGAGACACTAAGAGTACCGACACGAAACACGGAAAATAATTAAGAGAAAACACAAAGCATGCACATCGAACCAAATACGAGAAAACGAGAAATAAAACGTCGAAACACGGAAACACGTGAAATAAAAAGGCCGAAAACGTTGCAAGAAAATAACCTTTTACCACCCTCTAAATAGGCCATACTAGATGTCGACACCTCATATTATATGGTCAATTTCGTTTGCAAGGTTAAAGAAATTTTCAACTTGCTCTAATTTGCCTGCGAAGACCATAAAACCGTCACCCCTTTTGACAGTGTAATTTGATGTTTTCTCTCCATTGGAACTTATCTAAGATTTTAATGTATAGGACAGTCAGATGCATATCTGTGCATGTTGGTGACAATATACCACCATGGGCGCTCCTATAAAGTGTTTGTATAACAGTCCATTAAACTCAAATTCATTGTTTCTAAGAATTAATTTAACAAATGCAGTTAAATCTATTTTGTTGAGAATCATTATATTCTCTTGTGTGTCAATAAATTTTAATGCATTGATAACAGTTTCTTCTAAATTATCAATGACCCTATTTGTGTACATTGACGTACATCATAGGCAATAAAAATGCATACTTGTTTACCTCGTGTGACTCTATTTTATTAATGAAATTTTTTGTATCTTGAATGTAAAAAGTTATGCCTCTTCAATAATTGAATGTTGGATGTGTACGGATTGATAATTTAGTCTTAGATGCATGATTTTTTTTAATTAGTTGTTAGTGGCTTTGAACTAGCTGTCAGTAACTGCGAGTACTCTCAGATCTGTACTTAGTGTAAGACATAAGACATAAGACATAAAGCTTTATTTAGAGTCGATATAAACATTGCAAGCATAAACATAAGCTCTGAAGAGCTTTTAAAACCGACATAACAACAAGTAAAACAAAACATACATATCAAGTCATGCACACAAAATTAAACATATAAAGCAAGAGTTCATATCAGTATATAAACATGCAGCACAAAAGTTCTTTAAGCATCTTACAAGTTAAGCACACACTGATACATGCAATTATGAGATAAAAACACAAAAGCAAAAATAAAATGGTTTGCACATAAAAAAGCACATTAAAAGCACAAATTAATAAGTAAGTTACTAAAATTAGCACAAAGCAGCAGAAGCACTATATTAAAGATAACAAAATAAATTTGCCATGCTGAAAATAAAGCATTAAACCAAAAATAATGAACAGAAATTAACTGGTTTTGCAGGCAAAACATTGGCATGAGCTGCCAGACCAAGAATTTATCAAGTTCTTGAATTGATTTAAAGATGATTGCTTACGTAGCTCATCTGGCAGCTCATTCCAAAGCTTAGCACCCGCATACCTTAAAGATTGTAGGCCATATGCAGTTGTTCTTACATGTGGTAGATCGGCTGTATTCTGGTATCTGAAAGAGTAAGTGTTTTCCTTTAAGTGTATTAAATCATGGAGATATACAGGACAATCTTTATTAATAATTTTGAAAACTTCAATAGCCAATGATCGCATTCTTCTTATTTTTAAAGATGGTAATTTTGATTTGCAGAGTAGATCTTCATAACTTGCTGAATAGTCTTCATAGATAAACCTTAGTGCCTTTCTCTATCTTTTTTGTATTAACCTCCCCACAAAAGTGCCAAACTAGTGGGCAGTAATTAAAGTTGGACATTATGAAAGAATAATAAATTGTTAATTTTCCGAGTTTAGTCAGGTGTTTACCTATTCTTTTTAATACATTTAATTGTTTGGATGCTTTTTTACATATTATAGAGACATGTTCATTGAAATTTAGTTTAAAATCTATTGTTACACCTAGAAGTTTAACGTTATCTTCACATTCTATTTCATTACCTTCTAATTTAAATTTTAGGTTTTTGTCTTTAGTTTTTTTACCTACAGCTATTGCTTGAAGTGTCTATTTGTTGTTGGGATATACAAGTACCCGGCCACGTCCACTCTGTGTAGTATTTCTGTTTGTATCCATCTGATGAGTTAAGCCTTTTTCAACTGATTTTTATAGTTCGTTCTTATGTTGTACTGTTACACCACTGTCCCAGGTTAGGGGGAGGGTTGGGATTCCACTAACATGTTTATCCCCGCCACATTCTGTATGTATGTGCCTGTCCCAAGTCAGGAGTCTGTAATTCAATGGTTGTCGTTTGTTGATGTGTTACATATTTGTTTTTCGTTCATTTTTGTACATAAATTAGGCCGTTAGTTTTCTCCTTTGAATTGTTTTACATTTGTCATTTCGGATCCTTTTATAGCTGACTATGCGGTATTGGCTTTGCTCATTGTTGAAGGCCGTACGGTGACCTATAGTTGTTAATTTCTGTGTCATTTGGTCTCTTGTGGAGAGTTGTCTCATTGGCAATCATACCATATCTTCTTTTTTATATTTATAATTAGATCAAGTAAGTATCTCTCGCGGGAGAGTTACACTTATTGATGATTGGTCGTTAACGAACATTAATGTGTCCTGCTAGCTGACCAGTTCGCAATGCCTCATTACTTATTTCTAGATTAATTTTATGAATTTTTGGAAGAAGGTACATGTGTCCTCAATGTTTTGAATTATTATTATTCTTTGAGAAATCATACGTAGGGGAACACTTCTCTCAACATGCCAAAATTGTAATGATTTCCAATAAAAAGAAAATATTATCCTCCACACACATGGCCAAGATAACACTGATATATAATGTCTTATTCAGTTGAATTGATAATTAGAATCAAAAAGTTCTAAGGTTCACGTATTGTCTTTTTTTTTTAAAAAGCAACTTGTATTAGTTGTTAGTGGCTTTGAACTAGCTGTCAGTAACTGCTGCGAGTACTCTCAGATCTGTGCTTGGTGTCTCTTTATTGCTGGGATGTACAAGTACCCGGCCACGTCCACCCTGTGTTTTATTAGGTGTATTTCTATTTGTATCCTTCTGATGAGTTAAGCCTTTTTAAACTGATTTTTATAGTTCGTTCTTATGTTGTACTGTTACACCACTGTCCCAGGTTAGGGGGAGGGTTGAGATCCCGCTAACATGTTTAACCCCGACACATTCTGTATGTATGTGCCTATCCCAAGTCAGGAGCCTGTAATTCAATGGTTGTCGTTTGTTGATGTGTTACGTATTTGTTTTTCGTTCATTTTTTGTACATAAATTAGGCCGTTAGTTTTCTCGTTTGAATTGTTTTACATTTGTCATTTCGGGTCCTTTCATAGCTGACTATGCGGTATTGGCTTTGCTCGTTGTTGAAGGCCGTACGGTGACCTATAGTTGTTAATTTCTGTGTCATTTGGTCTCTTGTAGAGAGTTGTCTCATTGGCAATCATACCACATCTTCTTTTGTATATTTATAATTAGATCAAGTAAGTATCTCTCGCGGGAGAGTTACACTTATTGATGATTGGTCGTTAACGAACATTAATGTGTCCTGCTAGCTGACCAGTTCGCAATGCCTCATTACTTATTTCTAGATTAATTTTATGAATTTTTGGAAGAAGGTACATGTGTCCTCCATGTTTTGAATTATTATTATTCTTTGAGAAATCATACGTAGGGGGAATCTTTTTTTTTTCTTTCCTTGCTTTATATTTAACACTTCTCTCAACATGCCAAATTGTAATGATTTACAATAAAAAGAAAATATTATCCTCCACACACATGGCCAAGATAGCACTGATATATAATTTCTTATCCAGTGGAATTAATAATTAGAATAAAAAAGTTCTAAGGTTCACGTATTGTCTTTTTTTGTTTTTGTTTAAAGCAACTTGTATTAGTTGTTAGTGGCTTTGAACTAGCTGCCAGTAACTGCTGTGAGTACTCTCAGATCTGTACTTGGTGTCTCTTTTTTGCTGGGATGTACAAGTACCCGACCACGTCCACTCTGTGTTTTTGTTAGATGTATTTCTATTTGTATCCATCTGATGAGTTAAGCCTTTTTAAACTGATTTTTATAGTTCGTTCTTATGTTGTATTTATAAACCACTGTCCCAAGTTAGGGGGAGGGTTGGGATGCCACTAACATGTTTAACCCCGCCACATTCTGTATGTATGTGCCTGTCCCAAGTCAGGATCCTGTAATTCAGTGGTTGTCGTTTGTTGATGTGTTACATATTTGTTTTTCGTTCATTTTTTTGTACATAAATTAGGCCGTTAGTTTTCTCGTTTGAATGTCATTTCGGAGCCTGTTATAGCTGACTATGCGGTATGGGATTTGCTCATGGTTGAAGGCCGTATGGCGACTTATAGTTGTTAATTTCTGAGTCATTTGGTCTCTTGTGAAGAGTTGTCTCATTGGCAATCATACAACATCTTCTTTTTTATATTTAGAACCGAGTACAGGGGACTCATAATCTTTTCAATTCTATCTCATGCTACCTTTGTTTTTACAGTCAATGATATTTTATGATTGATAAATATTACAGTGGTAAACTGAGTTTTAAAAAAGGTGAACAAAATGGAATAGCAGTGAAAAATCAGAAAAATTTAATATAAACACAAATATTCTACTGAAAGAGAACTCCCTGCAAAAAAATGAAATTACAGAAACAGAAACTTTAATCCGCCCATGTACTGTTTCCCCATTGACAATAACATTTGAATTGAATGGAATATCCAAGAAAAAAATAAAACAACACTTGACTGCATGCGTCCGAAGCGCTTTTCTGTATTTACCTACATCCGTAACACTCAAAGCTGAACATTTGAAAGCCAAGTATATATTAGAACCGAAACAATTGAAGAGATGTATGGCTAAAAGGGGCATTAAAAATAGCAAAATCCATCTAAGTTCAACTTTACCTGAGGGAGTTGAAACCTAGGATTCTTTATAATTTATATATAAATGGCCTTAAATGATTGATTATTAGTTGCTAAACGTCCAGTTGCAAATATTTCATGCATGTTCAGGACGATAACAAATTAACAATAAATACAATAGTAGGTCTTGTAATAGAGTCCGTTAAGGGTGAAGGTCGGCAAAATTTAGGTCGCCACTGGAAAATGAGGATATTTTGGATAGGGACAGACATTTTGACTTGCAACAGGCAACCAACGAGTTGTTACAGGGGTTCTTAACGTGCAGAGAGCGTGGCACTCTCTCTACACGCCCCATTCTGACTGGACGTAGCTGCGTACTTGTACTTTGCTCAAAGCTGATTGTCGTAAGATAACTTAAAAATGCGCAAATAATAAATACGGAACTATCCCTTAATACAACAATCAAATATCCCGTTTCCTTTTATTCGCTTTTTAAAAACAGAGGCGGATTTAGGGGGCAGGGGCCCGCCCACCCGGCCCGCCCACCCGGGACCGGCCCACCCCTAATGGAGATACATATATGATAAATGCATATACTTTTCACAAGCATCAGTCCAAACGTTGGGTAACTAGGCCACCACTTTTTCAAATTCCTGGATATGTACCTGAAAAATGTACCATTATTGAAGCCCCTCGTGGAAGTATCCATGTCAAATATACAGATATATACTATTTATAACCACATTAAGAAGAGTAATCACAAATTGCCAAGTAATTTCTGTATATTGTTCATTTTTTTTTTGAGAGTCAACGTGTGTCAAAATCAGGTCTTATTAATTAATTTGTTCGACTTAAAGAAACATATTTCTCATTTTCACACTGTAGTTCAAACAATTTCGCCTCTTGTTTTATTTTATATTATATTTAGTTTAAGATAATATTGTTTTCGTTTCGATTTGTTTTGGTAAATTTCATTTCGTTTCCTTCTATTCTTATTCCGTTTCGCACTTGTAACAGGTATCCACTTTTTAGTCCTTTCCCCCTTTCCTATATTTTAATCAAAAATAAAAAAATTCAAACTTTCACAAAGCGAAATGATCAAAACTGTACGTTCAGTTTATTTTTTAAAGTTTGCTAAAATATCTTAACTATTAAATTTTTAAACGAAGTTTATAATTTGAAATTTTAATTATTTGGTGAAATTTACAAAATTTAAAAAAGAAATAAAAAAATTGGAATTTTGATATTTTAAAACTTTGATCAAAAATTCAAAAAACTAAAATTTGAAAACTTTTCGAAATTTTGAATTGATAAGTGTTACACGGACCGTGCAGAAATGTCATGTTTTAACATATGGAAAGTGACAAATTAGACCTAAATTGAACGCTTTGTTAATATTTTTTGAAAAAAGATATGAGCCAAGGTCTTATACCGAACAATATTATAGAAAATGCGAAAGTGTTTTGTGTCTCTTGAACTGTTCTAGGATAGAACTATCAGAATCTGTTCTACGGTAGAAAATTGTCAGAATATGTTTTAGAGTAGAACAGTTCTAGTCGTTTAGAAAGTCATGGGCAGTTAACTTTACTGGATTTTTTCCTTAGCCTGGGATCCTCGCCCATCATCCTCTTCGCGTCACTTAGATCAGGTATGGAAGATTCCTCGAGATAGCTTAGATAAAAGCATTAACTTAAAAACAAATATCTTTATAGTTTTACAGTAATTATTATCAAAAATGATATATTCCCTTTCGAATGACAATTAAACAGTCCAAGGGGCAATTTAGGATGTTTATTACATGTTACATATGTGGTTAAATATTGTTATAAAGATATAATAAGATCATACCAAATTTGAAAATTCATAAAACCAGAGAAATATACACATGTAAAACAATATACATTGCATTATATGTCTCTGATAAAACCAATAAACAAAAAAGAACAAATCAGTAAAAACAAAATTAAATAATATCAATTTAAATCAATGAAACAATACTTAATAAGTTATAAAGCTGTCCAAAATTTTTCTAAAGGCAAAACTAAGAACTATCATGATCTGTTCTATGGCAGTTCTGTCAGAATTGGTTTTGAGAGTAGAACATTCCAAATCTGTTCTAGGGTAGAACTGCCCGAAAGCTGTTAAGGGTAAAATGTGTCAGAAACTGTTCTAAAGATACCAGGAGAACTGTACGTACTAGAGACTGTTCTAAAGATACCAGAAGAACAGTACATTCTAGGGACTGTTCTAGAGATAACAGAAGAACAGTACGTACAAGGGACTGTTCTAGAGGTACCAGAAGAACAGTACGTACTAGGGACTGTTCTAGAGATAACAGAAGAACAGTACATACAAGGGACTGTTCTAGAGATACCAGAAGAACTGTACGTACTAGAGACTGTTCTAAAGATACCAGAAGAACTGTACGTACTAGAGACTGTTCTAGAGACTGTTTTAGAGATACCAGAAGAACTGTACGTACTAGGGACTGTTCTAACGATACCAGAAGAACTGTACGTACTATAGAGACTGTTCTAACGATACAAGAAGAACTGTACGTACTAGAGACTGTTCTAACGATACCAGAAGAACAGTACGTATACTAGGGACTGTTCTAAAGATACCAGAAGAACAGTACGTACTAGAGACTGTTCTAAAGCAGTTCTACTGCTTTAAAGAGAGGTAAGAACTGATCCCAACTGTATGGTTGCTTACATCAACGTCATTTGGACTTTAGTGGATAGTTGTCACGTCGGCAATCATATATTTGTGTACCACATCTCCTCATTTTAATATTAATTCCGAGAGTCTTTGTGTACCTGTCCCTTGTCAGGAGCTGGTAATCCAGTGGTTGTCGGTATTGTTGTCTGTCGTGATTGTTTTTGTTTATTGTTGAAGTAATAGTAATCAGATCGTTGGTTTTTCTCGTTTATTGAATTGTCTCAAAATTTGTCACTCGGGGCTACTACATGCATATGGAATGGCTTTTGCTCATTTTTGAAAACCACACTGTGATAAAGGGCGTTGTCTTAATATTAAACTAGAAAAAAGAATATGCAAACTCTGAAATGAGAAAATAGAAGAGAAAATGCATTTTCTTTCTACCTTTTGATTAATGTTAGAAGTCCTTTTCTTGGCAAAATATTAAGTCAAAATAAAAATAGTTCACAAGTTGATAACAAATCTCTTTTCATTTGGTTAAGAGATAACTATTGGCGCGACGTTAAAGCGTTCGAATTCCCGCAAAACGTCACTTTCGGTGGGACGTCATGCGTGTAATTTTCCGTAATAAAAAAAACGCTTCCAAGAACGGTATTTAGTATTTAACGATGCTCCAACTTATGTTTCCTAGACACGTAAACTTCTATGCCTTTAAGATTATTGCTTTTCATTCTAACATTTTGATATATAAAATCATAAGAAATTAAACACTTATTACTGTTTCTGCTGTTCCTCGTCTTGAAGCTTCTGTGAGGTCTTGAACAATGAAGTGAACAAAATATCCTATAGTGAGCAATCTCGAGACGACTGACCCTTTTGGTGTTAACATAATGCATGCTAATTATCATTTTTATCATCATTCATTCCTGATCAAATTTTGATTTGGGTCCGATTTTCTGACAGCGCACAAAAATAGTTTTACGGCGCATTTTAGTAACAAGCAAAGTCAATATCAATTTGTGTCAAATTTCATATCGAAAGTTCAGATAGTGCAGTTTTAACCATTGTAATTCCACATCAACACTTGAAAAGAAGTGAATTTCCTCACGGAACATTTTATTCCATTTATTTATTTCAAATATGAGAGGACACAATAATAATAGTATGCCGCAATTATTAGCGATGATACAACTTTTAAAATAATATATAGTAATCTACTAACAAAATTACGCTATAAGTATTCCGATTTTAATCAAAACTTAAAAAAAAAAAAAACACATGAAATACTGATTATTACGAGGAGAATGTATGCCAATATAATGGCACAAAACCAAAAGAGGTAGGGCCAGTTTTCCATAAATTTTTTATACACTGATAGTCTTTTTTTAAAGGTTTTTAAATCTGTTTAAAAATCATCACAGCTATACTTTGAAGTTTCTACAACATTATATGGTATTTCTGAACATTTATTAATTATAAATGCTTTATGTGACTTTCTTTAAAATTGTAATTTTGGACGGTATATGTTGAATATTTGGGAAATGAATAGAAAGGACACAAAAACCAAAACTATATTTATGACGGATGCATAAAAAAAAAAGTATAGGTAACGTCCCGTTTTTCAGATATAAATTGAATCATTTTTGCCAGATCAAAAATTATAAAATATTTCAAAATTATTGTAAAGTTTTCTTGAACTGTAATCATTCACCCGAATAACGGTTTTATTTTAAAATATGAATAAATGTGAAATTATTAAAAGCGATTCAAATGTGAATAAAAGAATGTTTTAGGGTATGTCAATGAAACAGCAGCCCACCAACCAAAACAAAAAACATGAAGAGGTCAACATATGGTCTTCAACAATACACGAGTGTGTACAGTTCCGACATCTCTAGCTCTAAATTGCCGCGAGTCTTTAAATTAAGCCGTAAAAAATTTCAACAGTCCGCAATAACTATACCTGAGATGTTTCTCACTTGGAACATGAACAGAATGAAAGAGAGTTATTTATGATACACATTTTTTTTATTTAAAAAAAAATATTATTTTAAGCTAGCCCTTTATAAGCAATATATAAATACTTGGAAAATGTCGCCGATAACCTTGCAGGGATGATTGGCGGATGACGTCGAACACTGGTTCTCCGTTAAAGTGCCCATTTTATGACGCTAATTTGTCACACCGTAACAAAGCAAAACCAGAGACATACATGTCTCTGGCAAAACTAACGACTTCGAGTTATATACCCGTAGCTGGTTATACTTTTATCTGAGATTTTTATATTTCTTAATTATCTATATTTATATTTTTTATTAAGTTTAGTACATATTACACAACGACAATGATCGTACCGGCCGTCGAAATGTGTTCTTCGTAATCATGTAATTTCCGTTAAAGGATAAAAGACTAAGCAGGACAAAATATTTAGCACAATAGAGAGTGTGATATGAGTTAAATTTAATTATAAGGTTACCATAAATAATTTTGTTTATAACAATGGTCATTTATTCCAAATCATATCAGTCTGAAAAACTAAACAAAGTTGAAACTGCAGAGATTTGTTAAGCATGTAATCTCCTTGGAATGGTCTATTCTAAACAAAAACATATTTTGATAATAAATTCTACATCCAACAGATCAATATCGATGTCAACATTTAATTTTAGTACAACTTCTATCTTCAGATACACGTATTATGTTTCATAAATGACGAAATCATCGAAATGTAACCTCCGTGGAATGTAATCTCCGTTGACGTTTTAGTAAAGAGTGCTTTCTATTACGTCCGCACTTCTATCAAGTACGGCATGCCAAATAAACATTTTAGATAATTATTACGGAAGGCGAATATATAATACTTGCAGATCAATAACATACATTGTAATTCAGACGAATTAGAAGACACCATGTCACAATTTTAATTATTCAATTGTTTAAGTGTAACAGAAATGCTTTTTTCTCAGATCTAGAAAAAAAAAACCGAACCGGATGTTTTTATATCAATATTAATGCAAGTAAATAATTCTAATCCGTTTTGAATATTCAAGATATTGCACAGGGAGAGAAACTTTTAAATACTTTTTCATTAAAATGAAATTACGATGTCGGCTGAGAGAGCATGGTATATATTGTCCGTTACATTTATTAACAGCGCCTTGTACAAATATTCTTTTTGAAAATAAAAACAGAACAAACAAAACTATCCGTCACAAGATATATGACGGTCTAGATTCGGGGAGGGGGTCTACATTTCTGTATTCTGTAATTCTTTTGACCGTTTTTCTGTTCAGTACGAAATATGCAAATTCTGTAAAATTCTTGTGTTCAGATCCTGCATATGAAAATTTCCTGTTATATCATAATTTTGACATGATAGATCTTTTTGTGTGTATCAACGGCATATGTATGACAAAACTACCCCGTACGCCCCCTTTTTTTAAGCTGTTACAGTACTGGACATATGATACCATTTATCAATTTTGATTAATATCTGATTAAAACCAAACGGGGGATCTATTTCAATTTCTTCGGAATAATTTGAATATCTGGGATATCTGGGATAATAAGCAGAAGTTAAGATGACATTAGGTATATTTGATCATATTATTAATTCGTATATTTTAACTAATCTGATTCGTTCAGGGATAGTCACGTGTTAAACTATATTTTCGAAGGTAGATAGAAAACGGCGGATAGCAAAAAGCATATTGCACGGTTATTTTTAGAATAACTAAAAACCGATATACTTTGTGACGTCATGTAATGAATTACATGATATTGTTAAAAGTTTTGAAAAAAAAATATATTTATGATCGATTATTTAAAGAAAAAAATCTTCAAATACATAAGAGGTATCAAAAAAAAAAACATAAAAAATAAAAGAAATAACAACTTATATGGCTTATATGTTGTTATTGTCTATGGGACAGTATGATACCTATAGAATTCCAACAAAATCAAATGATCGAATATATAACACTGACGATTTTGATACAAATATGGTCGGAAATTAATAATATAACAATTATAGCCTTTGTTTGAGGTCAATACAGGATATATCGACCCAAAGAAGTATATCAACTCGGACTTCGTCCTCAGTCAATATACTTCTTTCAGGTCAATATATCCTTGTATCGACCTCATACAAAGGCTATATTTGTATAATATTTGGTTGTTGATATGAGGTAATATTACTGAGAAGCTGAATATGTATAACAGATACAGTACCGGTAGTTAACCGACAGTAAGAGAAATCTGAAATCTGAAATCTGAAAGAATAAAAATTCGATCACCAGAACTAGATTTTATCCTTGATAGCCCAACTGTCCAACAAAATATAAAAACATTGCCTATAACATATATAAATCAATTGTTTTGGAGAATATTAAAACATATTTAACATTTATTTGTTCTGAAAAAAAATTGTTATACCCCCAAAAAATCAAAGACAATGTCATCCGTCCTCAAGCATCAGTCTGAAGACTTAGGAGTTATGCCGGCGAAAGAGACGTTTGATTCTGCAATCCTTTCAATTCAGGCCTTCAATTGTCCATTTATAAATTTTGAAATTATAAAGAAACTAAGGTTTCAACTCCATCGGGGAAAGTTGATCTTCGACTGATTTGTCTATATTTGTATGTCTTTTTGGTAATATAGCTCTTCAACTCTTTCTGTTCTTTTACATCCTTGGCTTTCAAATATTCGGAAAATATGCAGACCGACATGCTGAGTCGATTTTTAAGCGTACTAGTTCACAAGAAAACAGTCCACAGGAAGATGTATCACCCTAATTTTTTTCGTGTTGAAGAGAAAACAAGACTTATATAATAATGCAGACATGGCTGAATATATTTAAATTCAACTCACTAGAAAAACGCACTTTTAAATTCATATGAACTAATAAAGATAACAAAACATCGTTAAAGCAATATTTTTTGGTATTGAAAATCACACTATCAGATAACGACGTCATAGGAACTAAAATGACGTTAAATGTATTTTTTTACCCTTTTTCATCAAACTGTCTCGATCATAACAAATTAACGGTAGCATATTACATGCTGAAATTTATTTGGTGGATAGAAGATACTATGATGATGTTCCATGTTCTTTATTTATAAGTTTTGCTGCAATTTATATTTTATCATTTTTTACTCGTACGTTGGGCGCTTTAACGGAGAACTAGTGCGAAATTGTCAGCCAGCGACGTCGTGCATTTTCTCGCTAACGTTGTTACCAAGGTTACCAAAGGGGCACGCAACCGGTTTTAGGATAAATCGCGATTTATCTTCGAATCCAGCACGGTGACATATATTTTTATTTACTATTTCGAGAAAGCATGACAAAAGACAGTTAATGTAATAGAATGAGAAAAATGACATTTTAAGAACCTTTCGATTTCCACATTTTAAGGTAAAAAAATATCCAACTTTGAGCATCTTATCCGTAATTTTAAGCATGGCTTGAAGAATTAACTAGTCATTTTTATCGGGATTTATTTTCCCTTGTTTTCACTTATCACAGCTTCAGATTGAATCCAATCTTGTCAATTTATGACGAAGAATATCTACTCCAAAATGTTTATACCTTTGCTCAACTTTTTTACTAAAGTGCAAAAATCCCCAATTTTCAGCCTCAATTTTCTCGAAAACAAGCACGGTGACCTATGTTTTATTTGGTGATTTCTTTTATAACTCGTCCAGGACTACAACATATTTCAAAATTATAAAAATGACAATATAATGTGAAACTGTATCGGATGCCCTTAACGGGAAATAAAGATAAAGATATTTTGACAATTATACTTTGTCATTTATTAGAGGTTTTAAATGAAATCGGAAATAAAATATTAAATTAGATCATCTTTTGTCATGTTTGTATAGAGTTATAGATAAATGTGATCATATATGCATACATTATTTACAATTAATTAATAATGATAATACATTTGGGTGTGCTGTCCAGTATAAAAAGGGTCCAGAGTAACAAACAATGGGTCACATATATTTTTATTATTACAAAAAACTTATTTAATTTATTCGGCGGAAAGCAAAGAATCAATCAATCAATCTTTTACTTTAATATTAGATGTTAATATATATGTATATCTTTATTCTGTCAAACATTTGCGATTACAATGGTATACAGACACTACGTGACATCATACATGAATACACAGAGCAAAATATGTACACTATTTACAGTTATACTGATTGTATTTAGCCAGGAGAGCACACATGGGAATTTATATATCTAATGAAGGTACACAACAAATTATTTTCATTTACCTGTGTTTAAAGTAATTGCAAATGGCTGAAATTTTTGTTCAAGCATATTGTTTTTCTTAAATTGTTTAACATTTCACAGCGGTATAACATGTTACTTTAATTATTCTTCCCTTAGTTTATTTATTTTGTATTTACATTGTATCATAGATCAAGTTTATTTGTTCAGTGTATGTTCACTGGTGTTAATATATCTTTTGATTGAGTTAAGCCATTTCAATTGATATTTTATAGTGTGTCTTTCTATGTTGTGATGTTACACTATTGTTTCAAATAAGGGTGAAGGTTT
This sequence comes from Mytilus coruscus, assembly GCA_017311375.1. Lineage (NCBI taxonomy): Eukaryota > Metazoa > Mollusca > Bivalvia > Mytilida > Mytilidae > Mytilus > Mytilus coruscus. The sequence goes on from CM029596.1 coordinate 40,639,149, forward strand.
GGTACCATTAAAACGTTTAAACCCGCTGCAATTGTTTGCACCTGTCCTAAGTCAGGAATCTGATGTTCAGTAGTTGTCGTTTGTTGATGTGGTTCATAAGTGTTTCTTGTTTATCGTTTTTTATATAGATTAGACCGTTGGTTTCCCGTTTGAATGGTTTTACACTAGTAATTTTTGGGGCCCTTTATAGAAAAAAGTAAAATCACAAAAATACTGAACTCCGAGGAAAATTCAAAAAGGAAAGTCCTCAATCAAATGGCGAAATCAAAAGTTCAAACCCATCAAACGAATTGATAACAACTGTCATATTCCTGACTTGGTACAGGCATTTTCTTATGTAAAAAATGGTGGATTGAACCTGGTTTTATAGCTAGCCAAACCTCTCACTTGTATGACAGTCGCATCAAATTCCATTATATTGACAAAGATGCGTGAACAAAACAAACAGACACAATAGGTAAAAATGTCAAAAATAGGGTTACAGCAGTCAACATTGTGTTATCATCTTAATCACTATAAAAACAAACAAATGTAACGAAGAAGCACAAAAGGCATACATCAAATTTAACATCCTCATTATGCTTATATTATACGATTTTATTTATCTATGTAAAATCCACCTATAAAGGATGGAAGGTTTTAAGTACTTTCTTACTGTTCGGTGTGAGCCAAGGCTCCGTGTTGAAGACCGTACTTTGACCTATAATGGTTTACTTTTATAAATTTTGACTTGGATGGAGAGTTGTCTCATTGGCACTCATACCACATCTTCTTATATCTATACACAGCTTTCTCAATTTAGATTTTTTTGTTAGATTCATAAGCTCCTTAAACATCAATATATTTGGGCGAGATACATACAGGTTCTACCACTGCATCGAGTGTGATACAATATTTATCCACTCGAGACAGTCAAATTTTCAAATTTAAAGCGCGAGGCTCGCCAGCACTTTAAATATTTAAAATTTAACTGTTGAGAGTGGATAAATATCGTATTGCCCGAGATATGGTGGTGGAATCGGTTTCTCTAATGATTTTTAGACGATATGCAGACAAACTTAATCCTTTGTTTCGAATAATCTGCAAAAAGATGTGTTCTTTATATGTGACGTCATCAGGCATGGTCGCCTTTTTTTTCATGATATCACAATAGGAATTTCAGAGAAAATAAGAAAACTTGACATATGGAAAAATCAAAGGTACTTTCTTCAAATGATTTGCACCACGTGACTTTGTCCCTTTTGATCAAATTACCTCCCTTAGCTTAAGATTGAAACTATAATTTATTTTAGATTTGCGGATAATCACGTCCTATTCCGTCATGTATCTAAAACTAATGTATCTTTAAAAACTTCCTTTGGCGGATATTTACAAAAATGCTGTGTAATTCTAAGGGAAAATGCTTAAAATTTGACTTTTTACGAAATGGGAAGGTTGAAATCATCATGTTTTTAAAAGAATTTGGCCGAAAACTTAAGAAAGCAGGTAAGTTAAAAGTTATTTAACTTTAAAATTCTACCTATAAGGTGTTTCCCTATATGCGAACAAATCATGAACAATATCTTCTTGCATATGTATTTCTGTTTTGAATCTTCCTATTTTACGATTTCCGTCATTTTATATGATCTTATATAGCAATTATACTACGACTACGCTTCCGATTTTTAAACTAAAAAGGCCGAAAGATTTCAGAGTAGACAATGTCCATTTGTACACGGACAGAAGCCTAAAACATGTACAATTCACCTATATGCGAACAAATTGTTCATTCGAGATAGGTATTGGCATATTGGCATTTTTATTTAAGGGGCTTATATAATCCTATTGTAATGGCTGCCGTTATGATAAGGCAAAATGGCCGCTATGCAAATTAGCAAATTACCCTAAATTTTGCTATATGACGTCATAATAGAATTTTGTTCAATGAAGAACTGAGATGAAACGAACCACACGTTTATTAAATATAGATTCCACCACTGCAACAAGTGTGTTACGATATTTCTCCACTCGAGACAGTTAAATTTTAATATTTAAAGCTTTTTAAATAATTAAAATTTAACTGTTGAGAGTGGAGAAATATCGTAATACACGAGTTATAGTGGTGGAATCTGTTTCTCTAATGATTTTTATCCTTCCTTTTCAAGATTTACATAAAGTTGCGTTCTTTATATGTGACGTCATCAGCCATGGTCGCCTCTTTTCATGACGTCACAATAGGAAATTCAGAAGAAACCAAGAAAATTTGACGTCATAATTAAATTTCGACCAATCATTTGCCGAGAATAGATAATTCCCTAGTGAGGAGATATATTTTTCTCACACCAATCAAGAAATGTGAAAATAGCACAAACATTAGAGAAATAAAAATATTCAACAGGTCAGGAAAAGGATAAATCGGGTAAGAATTAGAGAAAAAGTATGTTCATCAATATATGTGTTTCTTTTTACTGACTTATCTTTACACTTCATAATATAATGAAACTCATCTCCAAGATCTTTTAAATACACAATTTACAAGTTCGTCGATCTCTCTGAATATTTGTCCATCTCCCTATCTCAATAGGTAATTTATGGTTGATGGTTCTAAATTTGCATAAAGTGTAAAAGAGGGACGAAAGATACCAGAGGGACAGTCAAACTCATAGATCGAAAACAAACTGACAACGCCATGGCCAAAAATAAAAAGACAAACAGACAAATAATAGTACAGATGACACAACATAGAATTTGTAAATATCGCGAAATTCTAAAATATCTTAATAGTTCTGAAGGCCAATAGTATCCTTAAAAAATCGATAATTTAATGTCTTCGAACATGCTTGCACATTTGAAAACCATGTTTGTTGAAACTGATCTTGTAGTGATCTTCTGATGGTATTCTTTAACCAAATGCCACTTATACATGTTTGAGATAACCACACAAAAGATAATCAATTAAAAAAAAAACTAGTTATGTTATACCTTGTTTAAAATTGAAATGGAAACGGGGATTGTGTTAAAGAGACAACAACCCGACCAAAGAGTAGAAAACAGCCCATGGCCACCAATGGGTCTTCAACACAGCGAAAAAATCCCGCATCCGGAGACGGGCTTCAGCTGGCCCCTAAACAAAAATGTGTACTAGTTCAGAGAATCTATTGTTATATAATGTTTGAAACTGTTATGATTGCCAATTATTCTGCTCATTTTGGGCGCCGTGATTGGCAAATAAAGTATCTATTTATTTATTTGTTATTTTTATTTGTGTTATTTTGTTCATCTTGATCCTTTAATTTTTAATGGATGATTGTCTCATGCATCTGCTTATTTTTATATCTTGAAGCAACATATATGTTTGGTGAGAACTTGACTCATATCTTATATCAATGCAATAACACAAAGTGAGACTTTTTTGGCATTTGTTTATAGTTTTTCATTAAAATTCAAAAATATTTCAAAATGTTATATGACACTGTCGCAGACATATTTCATATGAATACCTGATGGATGTCATTTGCTAGATTTATAACGCATGCTGTGTATAATTTGGAGTTTAGTATGACGTCCATTATCACTGAACTAGTATATATATTTGTTTAGGGGCCAGCTTAAGGACGCCTCCGGGTGCGGGAATTTCTCGCTGTATTGAAGACCTATTGGTGACCTTCTGTTGTTGTCTGTTCTGTGGTCGGGTTGTTGTCTCTTTGACACATTCCCCATTTCCATTCTCAATTTTATTAAATTAAATTCAAGGCGTGAACAAGTGACCTTAAGATACTAACCCTATTGTGCATCATTCTTCTGGAATAATTATCATGTATTGTCTTGTCTCATTTCTTAACATGATTAAATAGAAATGTTAGAGTAAAGAGGGAGTTTTTATAAGAACGTGTTCAGAGTAAAACATGTTTAGGAATAAGCGATTCTGTAAGACTTTAAGCAGAACACCCTTTTCTCTGTCAAATTCTATCCAGCATCCAAACGTTAAGTTGTTGTCCAGATTGAATAAACAGCATGTTTGGCTTTCCTATGATTTACAAATTATCTTGGAGACACTACTTATACGTTTTAAAAGGGTTTTACAATAATGCAAGTACAATATTTTCTTTGGTTGGTGATTGCTTAACATCGCATCAGGGCCAAAGGCTATACGCGGCGCGGACAATATTTTGAATTTGCTATATATAAACTCATCATAGATACGAGGATTGAAATTTAGTATTTGCGCCAGACACGCGTTTCGTCTACAAAAGACTCATCAATGACGCTCGAATCAAAAAATGTTAAAAGGCCATATAAAATTCCTAAACTTTTTCGTATCTTAAAAATAAAACTGTATTTCTCGAAATAAAGGCATTTGAAACTCGTACAATTCTGTGAAATAAAAATTGCCTGTATCACACTTATGCCGGCCTTAAGTTTCGACACGCGTTGGGCGTACTCAATTTTAAAACTGCGAGCTAAGATGAATTTATTTACAACCACTGTGTTGATGCCACTGCTTGTGGAGGTTTCCTCCTGGAGGGTATCAAAAGCCAAGTATTCAACACTTCTGTGTTCACATGAATTATCATTGGTGTAGTCATACTTATAAATAAACAGTTGACATGACTTAGAATTTTTCAAAATACTAAGGATTCTCTACCCCAGGAATAGACCTTTCAGGATTTTGAGTCCTCAATGCTCTTAAACTTCGAACCTGATTTGGCCTTTTTAACTTTTTTGATTCGAGCTTCACTGATGAGTCTTTTGTAGACGAAACGCGCGTCTGGCGTACACAATTTGAATCCTGGTATCTATGATGAGTTTACTTACAACCACTGGGTCGATGCCATTACTGTAGGAGGTTTTCTCTCCGAGAGTATCATCAGCCAGGTAGTCAGCACTAAGTCTTCTATGTTGATATGAGTTTATTGGATTTACATGTTATTTATTTTAGGTGGAAAGGACCACTGAGAACTTCTGTAATTTGCATATACATTGTATACATCTGTCTTGTCCATCTGCTATTGGAGAGGATTGGTATGGACACTGTGCCTGTTATCCAATCCATTTGATATGATTATCAATAAAATATTTGAAATTGTAAAATTAAATTTGCTTCTCAGGATTACTAGAATAACCCAAGAATTCGAATATGGAAAACTTAGACTGAATATTCAACACATCAATTCGCGAATAAGTGAATTATTAGTGTTGTTCTCTCGCTATAGTGTCGATATTTGAAATCTTGGATTATAAAAATAAGAAGATGTGGTATGATTGTCAGTGAGAAAACTCTCCACAAGAGACCAAATGACACAGAAATTAACAACTAAAGGTCACCGTACGGCCTTCAACAATGAGTAAAAGCCATACCCAACATTAGTTATTATTCTTATCTAAATGACTTTTAACAAAATTACGCATCAGAAGTAAAAGACTGCAAATCGTTGAAGATAATTGTTATATTTCTTTTATCCCAGTGCAAAGACTGTTGCATCGGGAACATTAGAAAATGACTCTTCTAATGATAAAGGTTGTACAATCAATAGTTTCCGAACGTCAGTAATCACAAAAGTTATTACAAAATTATCTGCTAAGCTAGGTATACTTGCACATTTTATAATTCGTACTCAAGGATTGATTTCGTGATAACGAATCTGAGGAATCATTTATTGTAATTCGTGAACACGGATTAAATTCATTACCACAGTTTGATATGATCATGATTTTACGTGATAACGGATTAATTCGTTATCATGAATCTAAAAAATCGTGTTAACGGATAAAAATCGTTATCACGAATTGTATGTTCTCTATTTTTCGCTGATTTGAAAGATCAGAACCTGGTTTCTTGGGACACTTAATATTAATTCACGACAAATAGTTGTCTCATTGGCAATCATATCACATCTCCCTTTTCTGACGCTGTCAGTATAATTTCGGTTTGTGACCCATTTATAAAGGACGCTTCACTATGGTAACGACATGCATGATGTCACAAATCTTTACTCTGATTGGACGAACTAACGGAATTGAACAAAAACCAACATAAAAGGATATATGTTACAATAAAAGGAAAACATTACGGACATAAAATCAAACTTGAAAAATATTATCCAGATAAATAAAAATAAATTCAGGTGAAGAAGGTGTCATTTTATCACCACTGTCAAATTGTTTGGATTTTGTAGGCTTAGCCTTTAATACATGAGAAGGTAAATATCACTGACAAGTTCATTAGATCTACCAGGTCAATTAAGCTATTAATAGCTCAGTCCTATAAATCATATCTTATTGACTAAAACTTCCAAGGCGTAATAATAATCTCAAAGAGTACAAAATATTATGCTTGAAATAAAGAATGTCAAAATACATATATCGCAAATTCAATTACTTGTCAAAAGCTGTATTAGATCATCTCTCTTTGGCGTCCGTCCGTCCCCGATAAACACACCGACATAGGTTGTATCTCTAATTGTTAAAGTTGTTCTAATTGATATGTCTTCACGGATCTAAACTGTATCAAGTTTGTTATTCATTGATTGTAACCTACTAATATCTTATGTGTATGTCTATTTCACAGCTATAGGTACTTCTTTATCTCTGAAAAATACCTATATATACATTTAGTTAAGTACCATGCAGTATAATTTTAATTCTTTAGAGAAAAGCGCATGTACTCAACTTTCAAAATCGTCAGCCTTTTGCCGTCAAATTGTGTGCAATTTTTTTTTAACTATGATTTAAAAAACCTGATAAAGATTCATGGTTTGTTTTAAACTGTATGCTCACATCTGAATGCGTCAGATATCTTTTTTAAAGAAAGAACTTGTTTATATTTTAAGTATGTCAAAGATTCCTCACTTCTGCTATGTCAATCTGAAAATATGATAGTTTATGTTATGTTCTTGTCATTGTTATTTCCTTTCCTGCTGAATGCGACTTCTGATTCGTGAGAAGGTGCATACATATAAAGATATGCCTTTTCTCACTTGGTATGTGTTTCATTTGATTCTGTTGATTTTCACTGTTGATTTTTCATAAGTTATGTTTGAGACGAAAAGGTTGCTTAGTCCGATTCCTTAAGTGCAGTTAGGATCCAAACTAAAAAGTATATGCAAGCTTTCTATAAGATGAAGCATTAGATTTTCACGTTTGGTCTTTTTTTTTTTTTTTTGCATTGCGTATGTTTTTTTTAAAATTCATTTCAGTTTTACTATTTTATCAATAAAAAGCGAATTCTAAAAAGATTTATGTTTCATATTATCCAAACAAAAACTTTTGTCTTGAAAGACATTAATGGAGTTATCATCTTTAACAGTTCACGTAGAGTTAACCTGGCTCTTCCTTGGAAAATCGTTAACAGTGACGATTACTTATCATTTAATGAATTGTTAATCTTCAGGAAAAACCTTTCATTACTTCATGGAATTTTAGACTTCTTTGCTAATCAGAGCAATTGTTTAGCATCACAATATCTCTATGAGTAATCAATTTTTCCATGCCCTGTAGCTGAACTGTTTCAGCACTTATCAAAGTTCATGCCAATCAACATACAGACTATATAGATAAATTTTAGACGACAACATCCTAATTCGTGGTTTAAGTGTTAATCTTTTAAAGATACATTAATTACTCCTACTATAAAATCACCAGAGAAGCATATGTCAAGTATTTCCGATACACAAACAAATCTTTGAAAACGCATACAATTACGGAAGCGTATTAGCGCCACACATTTTTTTTTTATAATTTTCTTCCTATCTTTGCGTTACAACGCAAACCTTTGCGATATAACGCAAACCTTTGCGATATAACGCAAACCTTTGCGTTACAACGCAAACCTTTGCGTTGTAACGCAAACTTTTGCGAAATAACGCAAACATTTGCGTTTTAACGCAAACCTTTTGCGTTGTAACGCAAACCTTTGCGTTTAACGCAAACTTTTGCGAAATAACGCAAACATTTGCGTTTTAACGCAAACCTTTGCGTTATAACGCAAACATTTAACGCAAACTTTTGCGTTATAAAGCAAACATTTGCGAAATAACGCAAACCTTTGCGTTACAACGCAAACATTTGCGAAATAACGCAAACCTTTTGCGTTATAACGCAAACATTTGCGTTATAACGCAAACCTTTGCGAAATAACGCAAACCTTTGCGTTAAAACGCAAACATCTTGATTTCAATTATTCATTAAGTTTTGTATATATGCCCGTCTGTCATTAAATTTCTGTTGTGATTTAGTTAGGAAAAGAACCATAAATACATGTACAAGGCAAAGTCATTATAATAAATATGCATAGGAATCAGAAAAGTATATAATTTAACAAGAAAATAGATATGTTATAGGCATATTTTATTTGAAAGGCCAACATTTTTAGAATTTTGATTCAGTAGATAAGAGCAAAAATAATGTCATACAATTGTAAAACTGTCAAGGCAAATAGACAAAATGATCTTTGTGCTGTAAAATGAACTATTAAGAAAGATTTTTTTTTAATTTTCATGTAAGAAATCGTTTTTAAATCTCAGAATATGATAAAGATTCTTTGATAAAAGTCATGAAATTTTCAATCTAGAGTGGTAACTTGGTAGCAATTTAAATGGAGAGAACATAATTTTATTAATAAAACATCTTCATTTTATTCATTTATTGCAAAAGGGTAGTTAGCCAACTTTACACAATCCTCAAACGAGAGCTTACTTTGGAAGTATATTTATATTCGGCTATAGCTATATTAGCAGGGTTGGTTTTTTTTCTTCGGTATAACTTTAATTTACTCAATTTTCATTGTAATATATGTACATGTATTATGATGTATATCATTTTGGGGGCACTTTATAGCTTGATGCTCGATGTGAGCCAATGCTCCGTGTTGAAGACCGTACTTTGAACTATAATGGTTTACTTTTACAAATTATGACTTAGATGGAGAGTTTTCTCATCGGCACTCATACCACATCTTCTTATATCTATTATCCTTCTCATTATTAGTTAAATAGTAAAGCATTTTACTTTGCAATGAGTACAAAAAGATAAATTTTAATATATGCAGCCTCCTCCATTAATAACTGCTGCTTCCTTTGAATCTTAAATAAAAAATAAGATGAAACAAATGTTTGCGTTATATCGCAAAGGTTTGCGTTATAACGCAAAGGTTTTCGTTATTTCGCAAATGTTTGCGTTGTAACGCAAAGGTTTGCGTTATATCGCAAAGGTTTGCGTTATAACGCAAAAGGTTTGCGTTATAACGCAAAGGTTTGCGTTATATCGCAAAGGTTTGCGTTATAACGCAAAGGTTTGCGTTGTAACGCAAAGGTTTGCGTTATATCGCAAAAGTTTGCGTTACAACGCAAAGGTTTGCGTTATATCGCAAAGGTTTGCGTTGTAACGCAAAGGTTTGCGTTGTAACGCAAAGATAGGAAGAAAAATAAAAAAAAAATGTGTGGCGCTAATACGCTTCCGTATTACAATAACCAACACCTCTAAGAATTATAATTTTTTTTACTTTTCCTTTGAAAAATTGGTTAGTCTTTCCTTGTCATGGTTATCAGTGTGTACCATCAAAGTGTTTCACAATTTGTCAAAAAATTCATCGGTTATGTAATGACATGTAAAGACATTTAAAGCCACTGGTATAAAGTTACGGTATTCCCTCGATTTCGGGTATTGACAATACATGAGCAGCAATACTTACCCAGTTGAAATAATATAAAGGTTTTGATACTGAATTCAGTGCACACAACACGTGTTTCCGACAAAAGTTTCAACACGTACCATCGAAACCAAGAGTTTTGGCAGGAAAATTCCTCAGATGTTTGAGAACATGAAAGACAGAAGGGCCTACTAAACAGAACAGTTTTAAAACACGGCATCTCATAAAATAATGTTTATTTCTTTCTGTATATATGCTTTTAAAATTGCCATATTGCAAGTTAAAATTCAAAAATATCAACGATTTTGTACAAGTGGCTTGAAATAAATCGTTAAGGAAAAGATCGTGAAGTATTATGTATATATATTCCATATATTTTCTTTTGTTTCAATTCTATCTTTGCTTTGTTAGTCATATTTAAAAATGTTTCCTCTATCATTGATCCCTTTAATGTTTAATGAAATCGCCCATGTGTATTTGTTTAAATCATGTCAACCCTTCAGCTCAAGTACTGGTGACTGATTCGTATTATAGTCATCCAAAGTTTTTTAAAAAGAAACGTGTAGCTAAAAGTTCTAGTCCTCCAATACGATGCTCCTACACAAAGGTAACTTTGAAAATATCAACTGGATTCAAATAAAAAAAAAGTAGAATCAAATGAATTTTCCATGGGAGAGGAGCCAAACAATATCGATAACCAAAATATGGTGATTCTGAGGTCCCCACAAGACAATAAAAGACGCCCATACGGTAATACCAAGATTGCTAAAGTTAATAATATTATTTTTTTGTTTTATTCTAACTAATTTGATTCGTTCAGGAAGAGTCACATGTTCAAATGTTTTTATTTTAAATTTTGACTGAAAATTGCAGATAGAAAATGAAATTTTTAAATATCTAAACATTGAAATCTAAAAACATAAGTACATTGAGATGCAACCGTAACAACCAATCAAAAGAATATCTGCTCTATTTCCAGCGTATTGACAATAATAAAAGCCTTTATATGAGGTCGATACGAGGATATATTTGTCCTCAGTCGATATACTTCTTTCATGTCGATAAATCCTCTGGACAAGTGAGGGATTGAATCATGTTACATATCTGTAGTGCAAGCCAACAGACAAACACCAATATCTTTCCTTTGACGGATGTCATCCTTAAAACTGTACTACAGGCATTAGCTATATCCAAGATGTCAGAACGAATTAGTTCACCAGTTACCTGCAATCGAGGTCTTATCTTCAGTTATTAGTCTTTAACATCAGACGAAAATATTGATAAAAAGTATCTACAAACATGTAACTGTTCAAGTTTGCTGTATATCTATCATCAATTTGGCCATATCGTCGCTGGTGATGTGGATATCATCAAAGTCCAAGACGTTACGAAATTCTATTTGAAGCTACCATCATATCACCCTCCGTCTATAACAATTTGAAGGCCTATCGAAATAAAATTTTTGACTTCATTTTTGAGTATTGTATGAAGAGGTGCAAATAGAAAATGTTAATGAACCCGCTTTCAATAGTTTCAACAATAAAGTTATAAACTTTGTTGACAAACGCTTAAATTACTATGAAGAGACTGAAAATCAAAAGATCTGTGTATCTCGAATAAGACCTAACCGAAAGGATTAAAGATCTTTATCTAGAATAAGACATAACCTAAAGGATTAAAATGCTTAAGTACCAGCTGATAAGGCAGCAAGCAATATTGTGTATAACATCGACGTCTTACGTGAAAAAAAATCAAAAGTCAAAGATCAGAAAAAGCGTGAAGTCTGAATTATAGTCTCCGATTATGTATTGGTTAACTAAACCACACACAACTAATAATAGTCTCTTGGATTAATTTGCACTTCTCAGAAGTGAAATTTCGGTACACCATTTTATTGAGTAATGTTATTCAAATTGGTGAAAATGTCTGTCATGGTACAGGTAATACATGCACAAAATATTTTTTTTTCCTCACCTGGATTTGGCGCTACAGGTAAAAAAGTAGTAATAATCCTTTAGGATGTTATTTAATTAAATTATCAATCCCGCTTTACATCGGTTTCTAGCAAGTGTACTACTACCACTATATTATCGGTTCTTTTGACAACTGCAGTTACTTACATTGAAAATCTTATTATTTTTTAAAGAAATAAAGTCTTCGAAACGTAGGTTTCAATTATATTTGGAGTATAAAAACTCTGTTGAAGTCTTAAACACTCAGTTATATTGACAAGGTAGTTAACTCTGTGGATAGTTATGATTTTCTACCATATACTAGTACGATACTCTTCTACACACTATCATCAAAGATAAACTTTGTAAAGTACTTGAATTGGTACGGAAGCGTATTAGCGCCACACATTTTTTTTTCCCTATCTTTGCGTTATAACGCAAACATTTGCGTTAGAACGCAAACCTTTGCGTTATAACGCAAACCTTTGCGTTATAACGCAAACATTTGCGATATAACGCAAACATTTTGCGTTATAACGCAAACATTTGGGTTATAACGCAAACCTTTGCGATATAACGCAAACCTTTGCGTTATAACGCAAACCTTTGCGTTATAACGCAAACATTTGCGTTGTAACGCAAACCTTTTGCGTTACAACGCAAACCTTTGCGTTATAACGCAAACATTTGCGATATAACGCAAACATTTTGCGTTATAACGCAAACATTTGCGTTATAACGCAAACATTTTGATTTCAATTATTCATTAAGTTTTGTATATGCCCGTCTGTCATTAAACTTCTGTTGTGATTTAGTTAAGAAAAGAACCATAAATACAAGGAAAAGTCATTATAATAAATATGCATAGGAATCAGAAAAGTATATAATTTAACAAGAAAATAGATATGTTATAGGCATATTTTATTTGAAAGGCCAACATTTTTAAAATTTTGATGAAGTAGATAAGAGCAAAATAATGTCATACAATTGTAAAACTGTCAAGGCAAATAGACAAAATGATCTTTCTGCTGTAAAATGAATAATTAAGAAAGATTTTTTTTTTTAATTTTGATGTAAGAAATCTTTTTTAAATCTCAGAATATGATAAAGATTCTTTGATAAAAAGTCATGAAATTTTCAATCTAGAGTGGTAACTTGGTAGCAATTTAAATGGAGAGAACATAATTTTATTAATAAAACATCTTCATTTTATTCATTTATTACAAAAGGGTAGTTAACCAACCTTACACAATCCTCAAAGGAGAGCTTACTTTGGAAGTATATTTATATTCGGCTATAGCTATATTAGCAGAGTTGTTTTTTTTTTTCTTTCTTCGGTATAACTTTAATTTACTCAATTTTCATTGTAATATATGTATATTTATTATCATGTATATCATTTTGGGGCATTTTATAGCTTAATGGTTGGTGTGAGCCAATGCTCCGTGTTGAAGACCGCACTTTGAACTATAATGGTTTACTTTTACAAATTATGACTTAGATGGAGAGTTTTCTCATCGGCACTCATACCACATATTCTCATATCTATTATCCTGCTCATTATTAGTTAAATAGTAAAGCATGTTACTTTGCAATGAGTACAAAGAAGATAAATTTTAATATATATAGCCTCCTCCATTAATAACTGCTGCTTCCTTTGAATCTTAAATAAGAAATAAGATAAAACAAATGTTTGCGTTATTTCGTAAAGGTTTGCGTTATATCGCAAATGTTTGCGTTAAAACGCAAAGGTTTGCGTTATAACGCAAAGGTTTGCGTTATAACGCAAAGGTTTGCGTTATATCGCAAAGGTTTGCGTTCTAACGCAAATGTTTGCGTTATAACGCAAAGATAGGGAAAAAAAAAATGTGTGGCGCTAATACGCTTCCGTAAATTGGTCTTTCCTAAGTCATATTTTTTTAAACATTGTTCCTGGACATGCACAGACACGCTTGAGGTTTTAAAGTTCTTGCTTGATAATATTTTTGTTTTTTTTATTTATGGCATGATATGTAGATAGTAACATTATCGGAATTCATAGGGAACCAACTGCGCTTACCTAATTGCTAATATTTTTCACAAAGCGGAATGTTTATGCGCACGTTAAACTGGTATGTATTTTTTTTTAGACGTTGCGCACGGTATCGGTGCTTCTTTGAAAAAATGCGTTAGATAGCGGGTTAATCCAATTCACGCTCTTTTCCTACACAATATATATCCATGATCAGTATATCATTCGAAAGGAAATAAACCACAGAAATCAATAAAATAGATGAATTTGTGCTATGTATATTATGTAAAGAACAACTTTGCTCATTTCGACGGCTATAACGTCATTTTAAAGGTGTCCCGCTGTTACAATTATGTTTTGTGTGCGTCTTTGAAATCACAATGCGGACTCGTTAGTAGGTTAAATGAGATAACAATTTACAATAGTATTGTATACAATTGATGAAAAATAGCGTTATAAACGTTTTTAACTGTGAGTGAAAGAAGATTGTTAGAAGCGTTGAGCTTAGGAAGAGAAAAAAATGTCCCATTCAGCTGCTCAGCTCCTATAAAAACTTTCTGCCTCCACTATTACAAGATATAACAGATGAAAGTGGCTTTTAATAATATCAGAAAATGTATACATGTCCTAAAGAAGCTTTATGAAGTCATCACTATATAACTGCAGTCTTACTTTCAAAACATCGTCAGTTTTCCCCATGTCCAATAAAATGTCCTGATGGATAAAATGACGCATAGAATAACCCAGAGGCTATTTATTTAACGAAATTTTATTTGATCCCCAATTTTGAACACCCTTTAACCGATATGAACTGAAAATACATTTCCTTTCTTCTAAAATGATGTGATATATATTTTTGTTTGAGCTGCAGGTATAAAATACGAAACGAACTTAGATGTCCAATAACATGTCCCCATAACTGTAATTTGACGTTCACGTCATGATAACGCTAAACTATATATTTTTTTGCATATTTGGCATTCAATTAATTTCATGAAATTATCTGATCTATATTAAATAAAGTTCTTGTTTGAATATGCATCAAAGTAGATCTACGTTGTATAAATAATTCAAATATGACGAAATATCTAACTCGGATGCTTGACAAAGACCAGGCTCCGAGGCAAAAAATGTGAGACAAGTTCACATACGATCACAGTCTCACTTTTAGAAAAAGAATATACAGTAAAAATGAAAATGCATTCAAAATTCAAAATGAGCTCACATTATTGTTTTCCCTTAGCCAGATTATAAACGACTCAAACCCAAGCTATACACCCTGACCTTAATTCATAGCGTTGCAATTAAAGAATCGGAACTATATATGTGAATCAATTTTTCTAGCAAGTTTGCAGAGCCGGGATTTTGTGTCCGTACATGTATTCTTAGCTCCATGTTGTAGTATAAATATATAAATGTTTACTGTGAGTAGAACAATCTCTTATCATCTACCTAGCAACATATGTATGAAAAAGAAGGTCACAGTGTTACTTCTAGAAGTAATGTGTGGCATAATGGAGTTGTCTCGAATCTCCAACAGAATTTACTGCTACATAGGCATTCGATGGACGAGTATTAAAATGTTAATTGAAACTTGTCTTTTACATTAATTTGAGTGTTAGGGTAATAGTTGTCCGATAAATATGATGGATTGCACGCAACTATGTATGTATCAGGTCCAGTGTAATAATTTAAAGACACTCCCAAGTACATTTTAACCTATTTTAAGCTCCCTTTAGAAAAAAGTCACCATGCACTCTACCCCATATCTTCGAAAAAAAAATCTATCCATATTTCTTGAAAGCGTATATTTTGTGGGAAATATATCATTGTTTGCATGCATAACCAATTTACAGAAAAACTAAAGAAAGAATATTAAATACAATAAATATACTGCATTGAACACGCTGTATGTGTAACAAATTGACACCATAGTTTCCTTTTTTACCACTAAATCAACTACAAAATGTCTGCTGTGTGTATCGGCGGTTCTCTCTGAGCACTTCGGCTTCCTTCAACAATAAAAATTGACCGCCACGAAATAGCCAATCGTGCTGAATTTGGCGTTATCACAAATAAATCAGTCAACCAATCTGTTGTGTGGAAAAGTTCATTTTTGTGTATAGTAGATTTATTTTTTCTCTTCGCAAAACGTCACAAAAATGGCTGGAACATTGCTTTTTATACTTGTTAAAAAATCAAAAACACTCAAAACCGAAACCCGAAACCCGTAACTTGATAACTCGTTTGAAAACGGTCTAAAATGTCAAAGAAAATTTAGTGTTAACCAATACCCAGTTATATTTTAAAATTGGAAGCACTAAAAAAACAATTCATAGTATAAAACGTACATGAAATGCACTCCTAGTCCATAGTACTTCCTTTCAGAAAACATTGATCCATGTATATTTACGAAAGCAGCTACTTAAATAATATATATTTTGTCACAACAAAATGACTGTATTTTTTAAAATCGCTTTCACTCTGCTGTTGGTCAAATATCAGTTGATGTACCTTTATTTGGGTCTATATAAAAAGGGGTAGAGTTTTTCATACTTTGCCAAAATGCTTTGATTTCAAAACATAGTAAAAAGTATGGAACGCAGACCTTTTTAGAGCTTTAAAAGTTTGTGAAAATGTTCAGATTTTGTAAGGATTATACACGGAAATGTAAATTCATGCGAATATAAAGAAAACTAAAAGATAGAGTTTTAAAAATATATATATATATATATAGAGACAGCTCTTATAATGTGCTCTCCGAAAAAAAAAAAAAAAAAAAAAATAAAACAAAACGGAATCCCATTCTCGTTTTCTTACTTCATTACAAAATAGATAAATGTATTGTAAATTCCTTTATAAAATAAATTATAAACATTCTGGATTATTTGCCTGATAAAACAATCATGATTTTAAAATTTTAATCAATGAAACCTTTTTTTTAAATGAAAAAGATGTAACCATAAGATAAGCTCATTATTTATTCTTTTTTAATGAAAATTTCACAAATTAATTTCATTTATTCATCATTTAATCTTGCTAACAATAATAGTACAAATTTTAAATCGATTATTTGTAGCTTTCTGCAATAAAAAAATGATAATTTAGACCCCGTTCTACCTTCAAATATTGAAAATCAACAATGGCAGCACAAGAACACGTATTTCTATTTCAAACGTGATGCATATTCCATAAAGTTTTTCCTAAGGGATTTATCAAAAAATATTGCTTATTTTAAACAATTTCCACAAAATCGTTATTGATGTCAAAATCGTGAACTAATACGCATATGATGATGATTCTTCTAGTTAAACCGATAATATATGAAATATGAATTATAACACTAGTATAAGCGACTTTTATTTTTAGAAAAAAAAATGAATACAACGGACCTCTTATGAATAAAGTGGAGATAAAATGAGATTATGAAAAGAAAAATATCAGGCTATCGTCTATCAACATCTTTCAAATAATCAAATTAAGAAGCATTTGAATATTAGCTAAATTTTAAAAAGACAAATTGAGGAGAGAAAATACCAACATCAACAACGTGACAAAAGAAACTAATAATAGAAGGGTAGAAACAGAAACAAGAAACAAAGTTTTAACAATTTTACTAGCCAAGATTGAAGAAGTCTTGCGGCACAAAGAACATAACTTAATTTTTAGAAAAAGAAGAAACTGATAATACAGATATATATGCTCATAATATTTTGGAAGCACACTCTTCATAAGAGAAAAACGGTAGTGTCAGTTTTTCCCTACGTTTGTTTCGCTCATTGCATCAAAATCAGTTTTGAAGTTTCAAAACATTCTGGATTTTGAAAATGAAAGACGCTAAATAATATACAAAAGAGATGTTAAATCTTCTCACATACAAATGATTCAAAACGTCAAATTGTTATTCAGTGCTAAACATTGCTGTTGGGGGCAATTTTTCACGAGTGTTTTAAATATTTTTTAATTCTATGGAAATTTGGATATCAATGTTTGCATTTATTAATGCCAACCCCGGCATGGAAAAATGAAAATACATAATGAAGCGACTACGAAAATCTCTGCAAAATGAAGACTTCTTAAAAGAATGTAAATTCTACGGTAACTTTAAGTGGCATTTTCACATAAGTAAAAAGCTTGTATGCTTGAAACGTTCTTTGAAACAACGTCAACATCCTTGTTTTATTGGGACGTCGTGTAACGCTCAGTGGTACCAATACCGTGCGCAACGTCTTAGTGTTAACGTTGGTGGTTGGTGAGATCTATTGTGGTGTCCAATATTGTTGGTGATACCTTACCTATTATTGTTTCGCCTAACATCATCCAGTTGCAGCGACAAAAATGAATCACTTCTGTCGTCTTCCGTCGTCGTCGTCCGAATCACACTTTTAATCCACAACTCTTTGAAAACTGCTTGAAAGAATTCAACCATACTTGCACAGATTTTTCTACATTACATCAAGCTGTGCACCAGATATTCTAAGTTTTAATATGGGTGATTTTCTGGGTTTCCTTTACAAAAACATGGGCTTAGTCATTTCTATTTATATCAATTTATTATTCCGCAACTCTTTCAAAACGGCTTAACAGAATTCAACCAAACTTGCATATGTATATAGGAACAGGAGATGTAGTTTTTTTTGTCTGAGTGATTTATTGGCTTTTCTTTACCAAAACACGGATTTCTGCTTGTATCATTTGGGAATACGATAGGCGACACAATTTTCCATGGAAGACTTAACCATTTTTCTTTTATGAATTATGATATGTAGTCACGGGTTATCCGTGAAATTGGAAAGGAAATAAAGTGGTGTTGATGATTGATTTGGTATGTGGTACTGTGTGGTATTTTAGGCGATTCTATTTCAATGTAATATCCAAGATATTCACTTACTGTAAACCCAAAATTTTAAAGACCGAGCTATTCTGTCTTCTGGATTAGGCTCATTGTCAACAGCTTAACTGAGTATTAGTTTGTTCTATTATACTGTTACAAGTAATCATAACTTCCTATGAGCGTTCTACGGGTTCCTGATAAATCTAGAAAAGCGCTTCGGACGTACACAAGCAATAAAGTGTTATTTTCTTTTACTAGAACTGGGTCGATACCACTGCGGTTGGACTGTTAATCCTAGAGAGTATCATCAAATCAGTAGTCAGTGCTTCGGTAATAACATGATTTTTAACAAACTTTTCCTAATTTCTCCATTGATAAATTCAAAAAGTATAAAGAAACTAAGGTTCTAACTACCTCAAGCAATGTTGAACTCAAATAAATGTGGCTATTTTTAGTGTCTCCTTTGGTCATATAGCTCTTTACGGTAGCTTTCAAATGTTTGGGTTTGAGGTGCCTGGTAAAAATCCATAAAAGTGCTTTGGACACACGAAATTAATTAAGTGTCATTTTCATTTCCTACACTCTTATGTAAGATTCTGTACTTTGGTGTAGAGCAACACTAAATAAAAGTAAGTTAAAAAATATTAAATAATAAATATAAAACTCAACAAATATTTCAGATTATTAATATTCTTCCTTCATCGGTATCATTTTCCCGTTGTAAAATGGCGAATTATTCATTCGTATATAAACATTGGTGGGTGGGTACATTTATATATTTGTAGCCATGTCCGAATCAAAACCTTAGCTGTTATATAATTTTCTTCGTTTTACTATCTATTCAATGGCCTTCTTCAGACTTCATATGTTTCATTATCGAATGAGCAATTCGTAATGCTTACCTAGTACATTTTAGCTTACTAGAAAAGTTAATAAAGGAAACACTTTGCACAATACCGGTGGCTTTTCTATTTTTAAATAAATGAAAGTAACACTTTATAAATCTGGACAGTCTAAAGCGCTTTTCTTGATTAACATTCATCCGGAACGCTCAAACCACAAAATCTCAAAGTTAAAGATTTACGAGTATTTGAACACGCGAGGGGCTATATAACTAAAAGAAAGCCAAATCCATCAAAGGTCAAGATTATCTGAGAAAGAAAATAATGTTCTGCTTCACTTTTGCACATGACATCAACGTATTTTCTTTCTCCTTCAACTTGATACTAGATGATATATTATTAGAAAAGATTGATGCATAGTATTGTTTTACAAGGTATTGGGACAATTATTCAAAAACCAGCATGTTATCGCTTAACAAATTTCTTTTATTGAGCAACTTTGTGACAGCACTATTACACGGCATTTACGGCCGATATTTCCGCTTTATTGTTCATTATAATTGTTTTCTGAAAATAATGAAAACAGTTTCCCAAGACACACGAGTCATTTCCTGTGATTGTTTGTTTTAATGCAGTTATTGGTCTTTCAACAAAACATTGATTTCTGGTTAAATTTTCCTTTGTGTTTGATATGAATTGAGTGATATGTTCAACATATGAGCTACTGTTATACTATTAGCACTACTATTTTATTCAACGTACGTCAATGGATTATTTGGTTTCCTTTTATACACGCAATCCGATTTAAATCATGGAATACTAGATGCTTTGGAAAGTATTCAAAAACCTTATTCTTCTATGAATGCCAACTAGTCATCTACATCAAACAAGGCATCTTCGCTAGCCAAGGGTTACGATCCAGTCATGCACTTCTTCTGGAGAGGAGTGGACTGGATCGTAACCCTTGGCTAGCGAAGATGCAAACAAGTTAGTGAACGCTAAACTTCCCTTTCAGTTTCAAAGGGGCCTCATCAGATCATCACGGAGCACAACAAATAGACTAAACACAAAAATTACCGATCTAAGAATACTCACAGTTACTCTAAGGTAGTTCAAAGCCAGTTTGAGAAGTGTTCATAACTGTATTCTAATATATATATCTATAGTTGTGTTTTAATTTATTAAAAACTAAATCAACGTTGATATCGATAAAGACAATATTCAAAGATCTTACTGCAGAGATAAATTGATAATCTTTAAGAATAAATTTATTAAAAGGACCAATAAGTTTACATAGATCGTATCTAAATGTACGGGCTCTATAAACACCATCACCAGCGTAATTAGGATAACTGTTGTTGTTCTAGACTACGATGAAGAAATTGTAGAGGTAGAACTGGTTGAGGTCATCCAAAATGATAATAAGGAAGATCCAAATAAAGAGTTACAGTCCATTATACAACAACTGCACATACAACATCAGGATGAGACGAAGAATCAAGAAGATAAACATCCAAAAAAAATCGAAGAGATCAACAGAAAGCAAAATTTTTAAGTGCAAGAATTGAATATTTTATAGAACGCCAAGAAAAAACAAAACAAGGACTGCAAGATGAAATAAAGAAACTTAATAACAAAGTTAAATATTTGGAGCAACAACTGGAAAGAGATGATGAAAATAATAATAACGATGTACCATTTTAAAAGATTTTTGTGACTGTGCCAATCAAAAAAACAAAAAACAAAAAAACAAAAAAAACGTTTCGTCTGTTGTAAACTTTTTTTTTAATAGTTTACTGTGTGAAACATCCAATATAGAAAAGAAAAGTTGCATATCTCTATTTGAAATCAGTTCCTTCGTGTAAATTTCTGCAGTATAATTTTTTTTTATTCAAAGCAAAATATCACCAAGGTAACAGTAAATGTTATTAATTGTTCTAGCAAATGGAATTAAAATGGATCTTCACTGAATTTGGCAAATCTCTGCGATTCATAACTATATGGAAACAAGTATGTTATTTGAGGGGCGTAATATGTGCCCATAGAGATAACAACCTGTCGATAACTCTTTTGCCGAAACGTACATAGAATGATCTTAGTCTGGCTTGCTGTTCTGTGTGAGCCAAGGCTCCGTGTTGAAGGCCGTACTTTGACCTATAATTGTTAACTTTTTATACATTGTGACTTGGATAGAGAGTTTTCTCATTGGCACTCATACCACATCTTCTTATTTATATAGAATGAGAAAGTTAACAGCTTTAATAATCTCATCAGAGTTCCAATAAGTGTATTTAGTATTTATTATACCTTTTTTCATTACAGCTGGGGCTGAAACGGGTTGCTGCTAATAAATTGCAGTTCGATTTTTCAAACGACTATTTGATGTTAAATAAAAACTTGTGAGCTAGATGTGATTGTGTGGATGTGTAATGTAGAGCTAAGTCATAAACTGTTAGCCAAATTGAAAAAGCCATCAAATGCAGGTAATTTACCTAAAACATCCAAAATGTTTTTTACACTTCAAAAATAATAAATTCCAATATTTTCATCTGCTTCATTCCAAAAAACTTGTTTAAAAGAGAACAGAAAAATAAGTTGTAAAACACTCACTTAAAGTCGAGATGAAACGATAGTTGATGGGTTTTTTTTAGTAGTTGATGTTGCCAGTTCATACATTTTAGCAGAGACCTTCAAATGTTCAGAAGATATCCTAAGCTGAGATATTTTGTAATGATATGATTGCCTACTATTTGACTCTCTGCTGAGCGTGCATATGCTAACATTAGTCTTACTAAGGATTTATTTATATTCCTGTCGTTTTATAGTTGTTGGACATTTACCCAGATTTCTTTGTATAAATCCCAATATTTTGTCGCCTTTGTGATGACATTTCAAATGTGATAATTCCATGATAAAGGGCTTGGTGCTAGTTTTTCTATATGCAAAGATACGAATTGTATAACCGGGTTTTTTTTTTATAGTAAAAACTAAAACTAATAGACATATTGACCACCGTTAAAATTTTTTTTCAAGGAAAATAATTCTAGAAAAGTTCTGAAACTGAAAATCAACAATGAGTCTTGACTTCTGAATTGATAACCATCAACCTAGGATTAACCTTCTTGTAATGATAAAGTAGATCTATTAAAACTAATTACAAAACGTAAGCTCCATTGCGACTACAAACTATCAAATTAATCTATAATGTAAAACTTCAGCATTTGTAATATATTTTTATAATCTGAGTTATAGACGATGGTCAAAGTGATCAAGTTTTGTGCTGAGTTTAGTCAAGACTTTCGCGCCTATTTGAGGATTTGTTGACATATGGACTGATATGTCACGACAATGTAATTCCCTTTGATATCAACTGTTGTAATGACTTCTTACAAATAAAATACATTGAACTGTTTTGTGTTGTTTCAGTACACTACCACATGCATGTGCTTATTGACTGGATAACCCTCATTCTAATATTTATTTGTTAAAATCAACCGGTCTCTTTTATCCCCAGTTTAGAGATATATGGTCACCAGGAGTTCTCAAATCAGACAGTAAAACCCAACCTGATGAAAGGTGTCTGTTTGGCTGTGCAGATGTATACATACGCACCCTTACCATTCCTATTGTGAAGTTACTCTCATCCTTAGTAAGAAATGGTAGGTCTTTCGTTTCTGTGTGTCTGATTATTCGAGAAATATATAGAAAACCTTTGGTTAGAATGATAGCAAATTACGGAGTTAGCTCCCCTTAATTGTTAATTTCTAGTGTATTTCAACCAAATTATATCTTGAAATACCAGAACAGGAAAAGGAAACGAATTTTATATTCGTACACCATTATGCATTCTAAATTTAAATTAATATAAACTTGAGTGCGTTTCTGTTTGTCATGTTTTCACCACTGCCTGATTCTTAGGCAGATTGGCACTTAAGTAAAATATAAAAACA
The DNA here is from genome assembly GCA_017311375.1 of Mytilus coruscus. Classification (NCBI taxonomy): domain Eukaryota; kingdom Metazoa; phylum Mollusca; class Bivalvia; order Mytilida; family Mytilidae; genus Mytilus; species Mytilus coruscus. Next base: position 40,662,363 of record CM029596.1, read on the forward strand.
AGGTTATCCAAAAAGAAAACAACACTATAAAAATCACATGCGTCCGAATCGCTCCTCTGCACCCGCACCTAGAATCTATAACTCAATATTATCCTGTAAAATTTGTGAAAAACAGGTGCGTTTAACGATTAATTACATGTCATTTAAAAATTTTGACTAAAACAATAAATCAAAGACTTGGTAAAAATTCCATTTCATTCAGTAGATTAATCTTCGGTATCAGCTTCTTCAAAACGTTTTAGATAAACATGCACCAAAAAGAAAAAAAAAAAAACAGTAAGAAGTACTGATCAAACAGGTTGGAGGACTAAAGCAATAAATCATGATCGTGTTCAGCGAGATTATTCCCAGCAGGCAAAGACGTCACTATGACGTCTTTTTCAGGTTGAATTATGGTCGCGACGTCATATTACCAAAAATCGACGTAAAAAAGACGTCTTTTTTCAGACGTCAAAAAGACGTCGGGAAAAGACGTTGTATTTACGTCTTTTTTATGGTATGGTCACGATCCTTACATAAGTATGACGTCCCTTCCGTGACATAATTTCAACGTCATATAAAGACGTCACATTGACGTCTTTTTGCAAACTATATAATTAATATATTTCTACTCGTATACGTAACGGTTACTTTTTCTGAGTAATATTGTATATAAATCAATCGGCGTACATTTTTTTCACTGGACCCCTGGACTTAATATAACTGAGATGATAATACAACGGTAACTATCCAATCTCTGTAGTTGTGGTTTGTATATTGGGATTTATAGGGGTATGGATTATATATACATTTTATCATCTTACAAGAATATATTATGTCTTTAATTTTATTTCTTTAGTTTATCTGACAATAGTCTCATTTTAATAAACTAGTAGTCAGATTGTCAAACCCTTTCTCGAAAATTAAACTTTCGCGGCAAATCAACGCGCATGCGCAACATTTCATTAGCTTCGTATAAACCTAAAATAAAACAAATGAATTAAATATCTTCGTGCATATTTGTGATTTGGAACTAATAAAGTTCAATTATGCAATGTCTTTATTTACTTTTTTCACAGATGAATGTTTTTTTTTTAAATGTTATACGAAAATAACAGTTAGCTAACTCCGCTTCCATTTTGAAAAGAATAACCGGGAATCCACGGCTACAGTAACTGTTACAGTTCAAAATATTTACAGCATAACATTGAAAAAGGTATTGAATGTTTATAAGTGTAATACTAATTATATTGATCATCACATGTGTGGAATAGGTGCACCATGACAGTGCAGTGCACTCATGTACCCAGGGGCGGATCCAGCCATTTTCAAAGGGGGTTCCCAACCCAGGATAAGGGGTGGTTCCAACCATATGTCCCCATTCAAATGCATTGATCGTCCAAAAAAAGGGGGGTTCCAACCCCCAGAACCCCCGGATCCGCCACTGTGTATTGTACTGACATGGTATGTGTGCACGCTTTTTAAACTTTTAACTTCTGTTCAGGGCATTACATGTATCATGATTATCTGAGTACATAGAGGAAACACACCGTTTTAGTGGATAATTTAATTGTATAATTCGTTTTAATTTTTCATATTATCTTCGTCAATTATTCAATTATTTTTTTTATTTAAGTTCATTCGTTTCTTTATATATTTATTTAAAATTAAAATTAAAAGCGCCACCCATATTATTAAAGTACAAATTGTGATTGAGGTTTGTGTGGATCCTTTGGCTAAAATAGATGCCTTTACACCACAAAATTTACTCAGAGTGCAGACAAACCTGTGCACCTGGGAAAATATTAAGGCATAGCATGCCCTAGATATATAAAATACAAATACAATTGAGAATGGAAATGGGAATGTGTCAAAGAGACAACAACCCGACCAAAGAGCAGAAAACAGCCGAAGGCCACCAATGGGTCTTCAACACAGTGAGAAAATCCCGCATCCAAAGGCATGCTTCAGCTGCATTTATGTATCAGTTGTTGACGTTTGGCACCCATTTAAATTCGGACAATATAATAATGATGTCAATTTACAGGGACGTCCGACGATGGTTTAATTTTATTCAATTCGGATGAAAATACAAGATTTTTATCTGAATGCAAATAATATTCATTCGCTTCTCAAATTTACTTATGAGATTTCGACAAGTCAATTAAATTTCTTAGATGTATCAGTATTTAAGGGAAAAAGATTTGAAACAGATCATATTCTGGATGTTAAATTATATCGTAAACCGACTGATAACTTTCAATACTTAGAAAGATCGTCGGCTCATCCAACTTAGATATTCAAAGGATTCATTATAGGAGAAATTACACGAATTATTAGGACAACAAACAATCAAAATGACCAGACAAAACAAAATGAACACTTCAAACGTAAGCTCTTGCAAAGAGGTTACACAGGAAAGGAATAGACATGCTAACGTCGAAAGCAAAAAAAAAAAACAGATCTAATGTTAACACATTATGTTATAAAAATAAAAACAAAAGACAATCACCACCATTGGTATTTGCTACTAAATTTAGTCCAATATTCAAACATTTAGGTAAATGTATTAGAAAAAAATGGCACTTAATCGAAAATAACCCAAATGCCAACAGGTTATTTCCTAAACCACCTACATGTATTATTGCATATCAAAAACATAAAAATATAAAGGAATTTTGACAACTGTAAAGATATATTAAAGTATTTGTTGTATAACAAATTATACGACGCTACTGAATCATAAACACAAATCCACTGGGTGTCGTGCTCCTCCTTAATTAGTTACATTCGGTTACACAAAATTATAAGGCTACATCACCTGATGAGGATGAACGGCTTTGGTCGACAGTTTTGACCTAAATTGAGATCCGAAACACTTGAGTGGGAAAGAAACTGACATATAGTCAATCAAAATATTATAGCAAAATAGAAAATAATATTTAATATCTATGACATATAATTAAAAACATGGCGCGCTTTATCGAAATATTTGTAAACTTTTGCTTGGATTGGTAACACGTCTTTTATTAAAATATTTTTATTATATGTTTTAGACAAACAAGTTATTGTCAGTTGGAGGTGTGGATTTAAAAGATGGTGTAAGAAACATGTTGAGAAGGTTTGTATTTAGCTAGATTTCATTACGAGACCGCATTCAAGCAAAGGTATCCATATTGAAGTGCCAAAAAGAGGGGAAATCCATGAACAAAGAACAAAACTAAGAACATCAAAAAGATTGAGACAGACAACTAACATATAACACAAAATAGCAAAAAGTACACACAGAAACAAACAGCAAGACCCCTTTAAAACCAGGGTTGAAATCAGTTTCTCATGAAAAGTGAGCAGTTCCATAATCAGTCTGTCACTAACATGACTAAATGCATGCATTTCTTTTGTTTTGTTTTACAATAACTTCTCCAGTTTGCTTTGTCCAGTCAATTATAAGATTTATGCATGCGCAGTATTAAGGATAATTAGATGATGCTCCTGAACTATTGGGATTTTTTTCGCCCTAATTATTTGACTGGGTCTTTTAGGCCCGCGTCTTTGACATATACTATTACTAGTATGTCATTTTTAGCATACTGGACCCAAAGGACCATCTGTAAACAATTGCCATTTGGTTTGTTGTTATCTTCAACTTTTCATTTTTTCTCTTATTAACTGTATCAGAAGAAGTACACATTTTTTTCTAGTACAATGTAAGCGGTCTACTCTATTTTTTTATTGAAAAATTCTATTTCTCCAAAGAACAGTAATTTTGTGCATTGTTTTTATTTCAAAATTAATAACCATCACACAAGATATATATTAAAAATTCCTGAACATCATGTTTATCCAGCTTGCATACATGTGATTATTATACATATAGTTTTGTGTTATATGATCGTTCAGTGTCAATTCATAATTCTATTCTGAAAGGTTCCGTTACACATTTGGAAGGTTCCCTTACGTGCCGGAAGTTTCTATTTAGCTATGTACTGTGTAATTCATTTCTTTACTTATTTGATAATAATATTATATAATTTTACACTGTTTTCAGGGTGATGACAATTGAGCTGATGTCAAAGTTCAATATAAGTGGTAACAGGGCAAATTTCCATTTAAAGATTATACAATTTTCAAGATAATTAGAGGTAAATTATAACACTAATGAGGTCGTTAATTTGTTGGGCTTTTATATATGATTGGTTATTAAAGTTATACTCCATCATGTTCCCTTTGACACCATTCAGCCATGAATTTTACGTATAACCATTTAGATCTCTAGAACGCTATATGATTTTGTATCTTTCTATTAATTATAGAATTATATTGTGTTTATCATTGACTATGCAAAATACTTGTCTAGGTCGAAGACTATGGTGGAATGACCGGAAGGGGTGCACTATGTCTTCAACCGTGGCTACTTTATCGCAGTTAATGGTAAACACAACATTAATCTTATTATTATAATACTGACTGTCAATTATTATACTTTCTGTAAGAATGTCTTTTCATATTAAAGATGCTCTATTTTGGCATAGAGTTTAAATGAATTACTTAGAAAAAAGTTCCTTATTGTCAGCAAAACTGTCTTTACTTAACGTTTGCACTGTCAACAGTATGCACCAGATGAGTAGGCACTCGCTTAAGTCTGCCATTCAAGTGCTTTATGAAAAGTTGTAACTGCATTATTATTATTAAAGTAAATATTTCACTGATATCGTATGTATTTGGTCTTATTTCTTGATCAGTTAGTACAAATTAAAATGTAGTGCTATAATTTAGTGTAATGGTCACAGAAATATTCAAAATTGTACTATTAGCATAATTACTCTTTCGGTTCTTATTTCAAAGCCTGAATAAATATTGTATGATGAATTACAGAGTATTTCTATAAAGAAATTTCATCAGAGTTTCAGACCAAAGTCACAACAGGGAATTATAATGTTTATAATTTACTGGTTTACGATAATGATAATTTTATGTTATTCCACACTATTTTGGATTGACCTTCCTCTGGTATGATTGTGGCTTAAAGATTGGAAAGAAATACTCAAATGCCACAAGGCAAGGTCACAATATATTGAAAGAAGTGTTGACAACGGAAGCGCTATCCAAAATATATCCTGAATAATCGGAACTGTATGTACATTGTTAAATTTCTGTTTCTTTTTTTTTTACAGACGTTGCAACCACAGCCTTCAATGGGACAGAAAAGAAGTAACTGATTGTATTGCCAGGACTCTTTAAATATGCCCCAGACAGATTGGGGAGGGAAAGAGAGAAATAAAATATATTCCATTCTTTTTTTTTATTTCTTTCAAATTGACTTAAGATCCGTTAATTACTTCATATAAAAATCATTGATAAATTTCATTACACTTGACCAATATCTTTTAGTTCATCTGGCCTGAAAGGCAGTTTGGGTTATTATACCCCACGCAACAAGTTGCGGAGGGTATAATGTTTTTGACCTGTCTGTCCGTCTGTCCATCCGTCAGTCCGTCAGTCCTGTTTCTTGTCATCGCAACTCCTCTCAAACCACACAACAGAATTTCACGAAACCTTTTTAGATAATAAGGACATACTATTTAGTTGTGCATATCGACAGGAAATTACGATTCAATTTTTTTTCTAGGAGTTACGCCCTTTGAACTTATTTACTTTAATGTACTACTGCAACAGTTTGTCATCGCAACTCCTCAAACCACACAACAGAATTTCATGAAACCCTTTCAGATAATAAGGACATACTACGGAGATGTGCATATCGACAGGAAATTACGATTCAATTTTTTCCAGGAGTTACGCCCTTTGAACTTATTTGCCCAATATACTACTGCAACCTTTTGTCATCGCAACTTCTCTCAAACCACACAACAGAATTTCATGAAACCTTTTCAGATAATAAGGACATACTAGGTAGATGTGCATATCGACAGGAAATTACGATTCAATTTTTTTCCTTGAGTTACGCCCTTTGAACTTATTTGACCAATATGCTGCTGCAACAGTTTGTCATCGCAACTCCTCTGAAACCACACAACAGAATTTCATGAAACTTTGTACATAATAAGGACATACTATGTAGATGTGCATATCGACAGGAAATTATGAATCAATTTTTTTTTCTTGCAGTTATTTTAATTCTCCAGTGACAATGTGGAGACGTGGGGTATGTGAGCATGCTCACTAAGGTTCTTTAATTGTCATTATAATGCATCTGCCAAGGTCTTGATTTGTCCTTGAACTTTTTTTCACGTCATCTTTGAAACAACTTGCAGGACTAGAACAAAAATTTGTATATGCATGGAATAGATTTACAGATTTTCAATCCAGGGACTTACTTGATCCCAGTTATTAGGAAAAGACTACAGAGGTCATTAACAATTATCTCGAAAACAATTACATTTACGTTCAGCAAAATCCTTACGATTCTGATATTTTGTTTCCTTGGATGATTATGTTGTATGAAGCTGGCTATGGTGGATGCCCTTTCTTTGATTCTTCATGTTTGTCCATTTGTACACTTCTTCTATGGTGTGTTATAACTTCTGCAGTATGCATTGATGGATCTTGATCAAATTTATACACATCAATAAGCAATGCAAGAAATACATGATATAAAGTCCTTAGAATTTATTATGAAAATGCAAAAAAGAGGTCACAACGTTAAAGGCACTGACATAAAGGTCGCAAAGAGAATATGACACCACAAAAAATAGAAGTTGAAAAGATATCACAAAAAGACGTTGAAAAGACATCACCAAACAGACGTTGAAGAGACATCACTTTAAAGACGTTGAAAAGACGTCACAAAAGACGTCATTTCACCTTTCAAATTCAACGTAAAAGACGTCATTCTGACGTCCCATAAAGACGTCTTTTCAACGTAAAACAACCAAATTTGCCAGCTGGGTTATAATAAGTTCTATTTGAAGGATTGTTGCAATCAACACATAAAATCTATCACGTATTTTCAAATGTTAAATACACATGTACCACGACAATGTTAAAATTCTATAGCATAAGTTGATAATAAACATTTAACAAAAACGTGAAAAAACGAATACCACTCCCTTAACCCCACCCCCCAAAAAATTAAATAAAAACCCAAAGACATTCCTCTCCCCCAAAAACATAAGTCAAAACTTCACGTCCTAGAAATAGTTAAGGCATCTGGAATCTATTAAAGCGTAAGTATTTCATCCAATATCTATTCTATCATCAGTTTGTGAAAAAAAATTACATACTTTCGTTTTAACATAAATTATTTTTTATAATTCTGAACTCCATAACATCATGCTCATTACAAGTTATTTGATCACTAATGCCTCTGATCCCGTCATCGGTAATAGAAATATTTTTGTCTGATCGGTATTGACGGTAACACCACTAAATGCTCCACCACCTAAACTGCTACAATCAATCTCTCTTTTTGGCAAACCAGTGTCCTCTGATAAACACAATAACTTTGCCGATTTGCAATTGACTACATACAGAAACATCTGACATCTTGCAATGCCTCTTGGAGACCGTATAGATTTTCTCCACTTCTCACTACCTGACATTAAATTAACACAAGAAACGAAATTGGTAGTCTGATCTGTGTATACTAAGTTTTCTCCGTCTGAGCAAAACGAAAGGTACCAACATTCTGAAAGCACTGAAGCAGAGACACATAACTCAGCAATAATTTCATTTGGACCCGCATATACCTCTATAAAAACACCCGATGCTCGCCTATTACACGTTGCTATTTTATTACAATAATAGGAAAGTCCATAACATCTGCCGTTCGTTAATATCTTGTCTTGTTTCGGGATGACAAGGCCTTTTCTAAAGGTAAAATACTGGATCAAATTGTCGCTTGGAAAACTAACAATGAAGTCGTCTTCTTCTGTCCTGCAAACATCCCAAGGTTCAGAAGAGAAGACTTTTTGACTAACAAACATACAACCAGCACTAAAATGTTTAATTTTCTTGTTCCCATTGTCAGCTACAATCATGCTATCGTCCAGCAAGAGTGTAATCCCAGTGATAAAGCACTCTTCCCTGTCCGTTTTTGTCTTCAAAGACATCAGCTTTGGGTTGTCGTCTTTTAATGATACCACCTTGTTCACAGGTCTTGTGTGCGTTGCCTCATTCGCAGAAGAATCAGTATGCTCGGTTGTCAAAGGCAGTTTCAAAGACATTAGCTTTGGGTTGTCGTCTTTTAATGATACCACCTTGTTCACAGGTCTTGTGTGCGTTGTCTCATTCGCAGAAGAACCAGTATGCGCGGTTGTCAAAGGCAGTTTTAGGACCTGTTTTGTTTTAGCGTCTGTTTCTGTACATTTCAATACATATTTTGTGCTAGAAGTCTTTGCATTAACAGGAACTTTAATTCCTGTATAGGATATTTTTCCAATCGCATCGTTTTCCTTTAGAATCTTAAACAAGTCCATATTTGGCTGAAATCTTAACAAGTGTATATCAGATGACGATTTGCGACCGGTTTTGTTCATTCGCTGATGTGCTGTTTTTAATTTCTGTTCTATAGATGTCAACCTGTTGAAATCTGTAGTGTCTTTGAGGTGGATTATTTCAAATTCATCTAATACCGTTTTAAGATATGTCACCTCATTATTGGTTTCCGTAAGATTCTTATCAACTCTTTGAAGCATTTGTTTTGTATTTTTCTCTATGTCGTCCAAAATTTGACTCTCTAACTTTGTGATGAGATTTTTCAACTCGTTCACGTATAGCTTTACACCATCCGTACATTTTCTTTCACTTTCTAATATTCTTTGTTTCTCTTCGGAATAAGCATTGACTGAAGTCTCCATATTTTCTTTGCGAATTATAAGTTGATTTTGGACTTGTGTAATACTCTGTCTCTTGCTTTCTATAGCCTCATATATTTCTGTGACGATACAGAACCTATGATTATCGATGATGCATTTATAACATACAATTTGATTATGTTCTGTGCATACATGGTCAGCCTGCATAGAACTGTGAATGCTACAGAGTTTTCCTTTGGAAAGGCGAGTTTCCTTCATACTTTGTATTATATGATTATCTTGAAGATATTTCGAGGGATCAGACGGACATGATTCAAGTTTGACCTCTTTTCTACAAACCGGACAATTAAATACAACAAAGAAATCTGTTAAGGTTGTTGACTTGCGAATAAATTCGTTAATGCATGACTTACAGAAAGTATGTAGACACGGCAACGCTTTAGGTTTTATAAATTCTTCTAGACATATTGGACATTGAAACAATGTACACTCCGAATCTGATGACATTTCTTTGCTTTGTCTGAATATATAAATATGAATACAATATTAATAGTTATACTTTACATTAATTATGGCACAAGCTGTGCAGTGTATATACACAGTATGTATAAATATTTAACTAATATATACCGATTTGATTGATCGATAACTATAATTGTAAATATGTGTTTTGCTGTCTTTTATACTGGTAAAATAGAGTTACATGCATGCGCTTTTTCTTACGTTTTATTTCTGTAACTAGGGGCGATTTAAGATTGACATATTGTAGAGAAACTGTTCTATTATTAAAGACATTATGTTGACCTTTGAAAAGTTGTTTAATTAGTTTTGATTAGTTGTTATGGGGTTGCTGCTTCGTTGACGTTTACCCCTCAGTTCTTTTTATCTATATGTATGTTTTAATCGATTTATGGCATTGTAAAGTCAATAAATGTATTTTCAGGCAGATTTAAACCCTGCATGTGTTTTTTATTATAAATTTTTACATCTGAATAATGATAATAAAAAAGCCCAATATGTAACATTAAAAATGGGGAAAACGCATCAACATAATGTATTATTATAATACAAAAACAATTGTATGAGTAACTCGTGGAAACATTCATATTTGATTATGATGAAGAGTAACAATATTAAAGGCTTTGTCTTTTTGGTGTAATGTTCTACAAACATATTAAGATTATTTCCTCGTCACCGCTTGCACACCCAATTCATGTCCTTTCTTTGCAGTGACATGTTGATATTTCTCCTGCTTTTGAAGATAAAATTTAATGAAGCTTCTGTCCGGACGTGACAATCTGATAAACCGCCTATAAACAACGGTTACACAATTGGCAAAAATGAAAAACAATTACGTTATAAAAATCTTACCTTTCTACCATAGAATCTATTGCTATAAATAGATTATTCGTTGTCATATTTATAAATAGAGCGAGAATTTCCATTTGTTTCGCTTCGTAATAAAGATGTCTATTTTTATGCCTTATATGACCATCCTATATTATGTATGTCATTTGAGAAGGCGTACCTTGTTTTCGTGGCTCTCTATATTCAGGTGATGCTTGAAGACATAATACAGCAATAAAGTTTATCAGATTTTAGCAAAAATCATGTTATTTTTCATTAGCCTTTCAACTAGCACAATATTGATCTATATTCTGCCTTCGATTGAAGTACGTTTCTTTAAACATGTTAAATGCAAAGGTCCATATTTTATACCATTGGCATTGTAGTATATTTACAGTTATTTTACGACTGTATCTTAAAAAATGATACACTGGATTGATGCTTACTTACTATGTTAACGTCAAATGGTCAATAGTTTATGCATTTGTATGAAGAGATAACATTTACAATTAATTCAAAAGTAAGATTTTTCAAGTGCATTCCTTCAACTTCTATTGTTGAATTGTGTTTCTAATTATATTACTGGAAAGATCTATCAATGGCTATGGGAAAGTCCAAGTATAAAAATATAAATCAGACACACTAGTCAGTAAAGTTCATTCACTTCATTAAACTGTTCGTAGTCATTGACTCTTCCTTATCTTATAGAAATAAATAAAATCACTAACAATGTTCAGTCCTTACACCTTCCCACACAAATTAAAAATTTAATCTTCTAAATATGAAATTTTTAACCAGTTTTTTTTTTATAAAAATACAGTGAAATTTGAATCTTTTACCACTGAAACATTTTCTTATTCAAATCACACAATTTGCACTGACCTTTTTTTCTATTAACACTTCATTATGAATGACTTTTTATCACATGATTTGATATAAAAGACATTATATATATTGTACTTTGAAAAATTAAACACTAATATTGAAATTTCCTTTAAAAATTATTCCACTCTGAATAATATTATAAACAAATATGACGTGTAAATCCAAACATTATAATTATACTGATAACCTTGATGAGCCATTGGCATTTGCATTTTGTTTGCCTTTTCTGTATTTTATTCCAAATGTATATGGCTGTAACACTAAAGACCATCTTAACAGTCTGTGATTACGATAATTCATTTTGTTTAACCAAACTAACGGATAATGAATTTTGAATGCATTTGTTTCATTTTCACCACATTTTAATACGTTTGGTTTTTCATTTTTAAGAAAGTCAATAAGAGGTGATGTTATCTTGGCATAGTTTCTTATGTATTGTCTATAGTATCCTGTTAGTCCTCGAATTGTTTGTAGATCCTTTTTTGTCAATGGTAATGGGAATTCTTTCATAGCTGTTATCTTCTTGACGTCTGGTCTTGTCTTGTCTTTCCAGAGCCGAGACACAAAATTTCACTTTCCACATGTTTGCACTTCGTCGGACGCATGGTTAATCCTGCATGTTTTATTTTATTAAGTACATCTCTGATATGATCCAGATGTTCACTCTATGTATCGCTGAAGATTATTGTATCATCAAAGTAGGCTACGGTATTACTGTATCCATCCAAAACACGGTCCATGAGCCGCACAAAGGTTGCTGGTGATTTCTTCATTCCAAACGGCATTATTTCGAACACGTATAGACCAAATGGCGTCACAAATAAATTTTTTTCTTGGTGTTTTCAGATAGCGGGAACTGATAATAGTCCTTCAATAAGTCAAACTGACTCAGATATTTTGCTTGCCACAACTTTTCAAATACATCACTGATCCCAGGAATCGGATAATTGTCATATAAACTTATGTCATTAAGTTTTCTTTAATCAGTGCATATTCTGATTGAATTGTATGGTTAAGTCACTAAGACGATAAGTGTACTCCAAGCACTTTCTGGTGGTTCAATGATTCCCTGCTGAAGCATGTCATCTAGCTGTCGCTTAACTGTCTCTTGTTTTAAAATCGGAATGCGATACGGTCTTTGGGAAATTGGTATTATTTTTATTGTCCGAATACTGTGTGTTGCTAACGAACATCTTCCTGGTAAAATTGTAAACACATCTTCGTACGACTGGCACAATTCTTGCAATTGTGACATCTCTTTATTTTCAATTGCTGGTGAAATGTAATATCCTGCAGTGTCTCATTGTTATTAATTTATATGGAGTAAGAGTAGTAAATTAGATACTTATTTCAAACTTAAAACTTGTTTTTCGAAAGAAATGTATCTATCTTTAAACAATTTTCAATTGAGAAGTGCCATATGTAAAATCAGAATCAGTGCACATGATCTCAAAATAGAAAGAGACAGATATAATACTTTATATATAGAAAGAGACCAAAGGCTTTGTAAGAAATGTACTTTAAATCTGGTTGAAGATGAACAACATTTTATAACTAGTTGTCCAGCATACAAAATGATAGGAGATATTTTCAAGGAGATAAACTGTATCTGTCCCAATTTTATATATCTTTCAAATGAGGCAAAATTTGTTTGGTTATTCACTAATGAAAATTTGTCTATACTTAAATATTTAGGAGCTACATTATTACATGTCTAGATGTTAGACGAAATGTTAATTAATATATGTAATAACAATGATAATTGTAATGATTTTATAGTTCTGATCCTGCCTGGAATTAAATGTATGTGATTTTCATAGAATGAAGATAATAACATCTGTCTGACCTTTTTTAATGTTTCATTTTAATATATAACAATGTTTTTCTGTTACAAATCATGATGTATTGTTTTATGTGTACATGTTATGCTGCCCATCAAGGGCCCTTGATTGGAATAATAAATATTCTATGGAAATACCTGTTCTAACTTAATGCAAGTGTCCTCTCTGTCATTTTTAATATGCATAACTGCACGAGTATGCTTCTTCAAAAGGTTGATATGATATGTTGCAATACCCCTACGTCCACCGACATTAACTTTGTAATTAACATCATTAACACGCATCACAATCCAGAACGGATTTTTCCACTGTGCTTCATCCCCTGCACTTAAACTTTTCTGCACAGCTGATCTATCAAGCCATAACTTAACATGCTGTTTTCGGCGTTCTTAATTGCTCTTTACCAAGCTTGTCATCTCTACAAGTTTCTCACGAATATTTACTACTTGTTCAATTACGGATTTATTGACTTATATCTTTCCAGTTACATAATCCTTTAAGCTTTCAGTAGGCCCTCGCACATGCCAACCATACAAGAGTTCAAACGATGCAAATCCTGTCTCTTAATGGGGTACCTCCCTATATGCAAAGAGTACATAAGGTAACAAAATGTTCCAATCAGCTTCCCTTTCAAAACAAAGCATATTTTAATGTTTCATTAAAGTGCTCAGTTTTTCCATTTGAGTCTGGGTGATAAGGAGATGTAGTTATGCCTCTTACCTTAAAAAAATCATACAATCGTTATAAAAGTTCACTTGTGATCGGTCACGATAGTATTTAGAATTCCTACCCTGATGAAAAGTTTAATTAAACAGTTAGCTACATTCTCAGCTTACCAACTTTTCAATGCAAATGGTTCTGGGTATCGGGTTGCATCATCGACAGTAGTAAGGATAAAACGATTTGTTGTTCTGTGTAATGGTCCAACAATGTCCATTGATATTTTAATTAAAATGATAGATGTAGGTACCATAGATGCTTTAATTTTACTTCGTTTTGCAACTTTTCTGACATGTGTCACAAGACATGCAATGTTCACTTACATTTCTAAAGATATCTGGCCAATGAAACGCTTTCCGAATCCTCTCCTTTATTTTCTCCACCCTTATATGACCAGCTAAAGGTTGATCATGCGCTAATTTAATTACTGAAAAACGTAGGCATGCAGGTAAAACGACTTGATGCCGTACCTTAATGTTATTTGTTGATTTCGATACCCGGTGTAAAATATCTCCCAGTAAAATCTTTTGGGAATATTCTCTACACACTCTTTTTATACGTCTGTTCTCCTTTGGAAGTATTGACAAAATTTCTGCATTAACCCTGCTAATGTCATTGTTTTGGAGTTCCTGATCCTCTTTCCCGAACCTCTGTCGCTTCATTTAAATCATGTAAATCTTCTGTTTCATTTTCTGTGGTATCCTCGGGTTCCTCAACGAACCACTCCTGAGGGACAACTCCACACTTGTCTATTAACTTGGCGGATATTTCCTCCTCAATTCTGTCTTTCATGGACTGAGCTCTTATTACTACATTGATACTTTTTCTATTGATGACGTCTATGCCCAGCAAAGCATCGAACATTAAATCGGGTACTAGTCCCACCTGGTTATGTCTCTTATAATACGGTGTAACAGCCAATTTCGCTTCAAATAGCTGACCGATACCTGTAAACAGGGTTGTCTTCTGTCCAGTCAAGATGCAACTATGAACAAAAACTTTCTCGCAATAAAGTCGTTGATGCACCAGTAACTTTCACAAAAGATATTTCTTGTTGATTAACCTTTTCAGGAATGTGTACAAATCAATCCTTTATATTTGCAAAGCTTGATGATAAGTTAGTTTTTCCATTACATTTATTTGTATAATGCCCCCACTGTTTACATTTTAAACACTGAATATTATCCTTTGGTATTGTTTTCGGTTTCTCTTGTGTCTTATTGGTGTTGTGGTTGTTACTAAAATTAAATATAGGTTTCCTCTGACTTTCTCATTATATTTCTGATTTGTTGGAGTTGTAATGTAATCTTCTGCTTGTTCAACTCTAGATCATTTTTCTTTAATTTGTCTGATCCATTGTGCTTGCGATGATGATAAAGTTTTCAAGAAAAACCCCTGTTATAAACACTGTATCTGATCCCTATCCCTAACACAAAGTTTCAAATTGATATATACTCTGGACATAAGTGCTCTATATGTTTATAGTTCTCTTTTCTGATGTTGACTAAATCCAAAAATATGCATGCGGTCGTTTCCCATTCCAGTCAATCAAAGCTTTTCTGAGTTCATCATAAGAAGTTGAGGCCTGTGATGATACATGTTTAGCATCTCCATTAAGTAATGTTTTTAGTTGTAGTAGTCTAAAAATTGGAATTCAGTTTTGCTTGATCCGCTACTGCATCGAACTCTGACAGAAATATAATTACATCATCGTGTTTTGGGTCGAAAGTTTAACTTTAAATGGTAATGTATTAATTTCTGCTTGTATTTTTTTTCACGTTGGGTTAGTATACGTAGTATAATTTTCTCCTTTTCGATGGCTAATTTTTCTATTTCAAATGCGAGTTTCTCTCTTTCTAGCTGAATTTTCTTTCGTTCAAGTTCTGGAAGTTGGATAAACTTTGCTGTGATAGTTCTTCTCGGTCTACTCTTAGCTATTGCGTCCTCTACTTGTTTAGTCCTAAATGTACTCATATCGATACGAATATAACGGTAAGACTGTCAGAATTAAATGTAAATTTTCTAATAAAAAAAATCCCACCGCTGCCACCATATATGTTACACGCAAAATTGTACTTACATACTTTGGCTTCACAAAACATCCAAAAATATATTCAAGTCAGACACATTGTAATTACTTTCAATCCGTGGTACAAGTGTATAACATATAAAACGAAACATGTGAATGCATCTACGAGCCACTGAGAAAAATGAAAAATGTGGGAAGTCCTTATATTTATATTTACTAAAATAAAAATAATGAAATGTAAACTATTTGCTTATTCTGCAGAATATACACTTCACCGAAACAGAGTTTGGTCTTCTATAAACAAAAGTTCTATAAATTAAAGTGTTCTGTCACAGCATATCTTAGTTACCACCACTGGAGGTTACATTCCTTCAACTGCTATAGTTTAATTGCTTTTCTAATTATATTACCGGAAAGATATGTCTATGACTTTGGGAAAGTCTACGTATAAAAATATAAATTAGACACACTAGTCAATAAAGTTCATTCATTTCATTAAACTGTTCTGCAGTCATTAATTCTCCCTTATCTTATAGAAATAAATTTAATCACTAAAGTAAAAGAGAGGCGAAGGATACCAAAGGGACATTCAAACTCACAAGACGAAAATAAACTGACAACGCCATGTCTAAAAAGAAAAGAAAAAGACAAACAAACAAACAGTACACAAAACACAACATAGAAAACCAACGACTGATCTCAGGTGCTCCGGAAGGGTAAGCAGATGCTGCTCCTCGTGTGACACCCGTCGTGTTGCTCTTGTTAGAACAAACCCAGTGATTAGTCTAATTCGGTAGGTCACATTCGTGGAACAGGGGACGGGATTGTAGTTACAACCAGGGTTTCCGCTGGCGGTCGAAAAAAAATAAAAAATGTGGCGATTTAAATTCGTTATTGGCGAAAGAATTTGGCGAAAGAAATATAACGGTTCGACATCGTCTATCTTGTTTACTTTTTTTCGGGTTTCTCGGACTTTTTCCCTGACTAGACAATACCGGGATTTCACCTTGAACTCGTTACGATTTTGATAAAAAAAAATCAACAATCAGCTGATTGCATTTTACAGCAATCGGCAACAATGGATTATAATTAATAAAGGTGTTGATTGTATTGTTTAATGAAATGGTGTGGTTAAATAGCGTCACATGTCAATTAAAGGATTTTTTTTACAACTTTGATAGAAATATTATTTTTGAAGTGTGTACTTCACAATGGTTTTGGCGATGCACGTGTTTGAACCATAGTTTTACGTCTCCTCTTTTTCTTTTTATGATGACTGTTGTTATGACGAAAAAAATGTTTAAAAGTAAGAAAAATCTCTGACTTTAGATTTTATCCTATAACTTTGATGGAAATAATTGTTTTGAAGTGGGTATAATTTACAATCGTTTTAACGACGCACGTGTTTGAGACATAATTTTACGTCCAAACTTTTTCTTTTATAAACGATGGTACGGGAAAGAAAATTATTGTTAAGAAGAAAAATATTTAAAATAAGAAAAATCTCTGACTTTAGTCTTTATCCCTCAACTATACGGAAAGTATCCGATAAACTTATTGTAAATGAATCCCGTGTTTCTCGGCAGAAGTCAAAAATGATGATTTCATGATCTATATTGCAATTTTACAGTATCTTTTAAAAAGTAAATGTTTGTTATTATTGAGTATTTATTCATTACAATGTAGATTAAAAAAAGATATTAACAATTATAATAGACAACAATGTAAAAAACTGATTTTTTTCTGTTAGAAAGAAGGAAAATTGTAAACGAAAAATATGTTTATGTTAGTTTAAAAAAATTGAAAGTGGCGAAAAATATATTGTTTTGGCGAAAGAGATGGCGAAAAAGAAAACTGACCCAGGGGGAAACCCTGGTTACAACACTTGAAACATATGCGTTGTTATCTGTCAAACGGATATTCCGTAACGGTCAACCAACTCGTGATGGCGCCCGTAAAATTTACGAAGGGACGATTTCAACTTCACCACTTGGAACTATCTATCAAGAAAATCATGATAGGAAATACAAGCTCTGTAATAGGGTTTCAACTGGGAGATATATACTCCGTATGCAAGTGCTGCTAGATTGTTGCTACATAGAAATGGGAAGTTCACAATTGGGAAGCTGAAATCATCTCGTTTGACGTAAAGTTTTGTTTTCAACATACCATCATTGTCAATTTCTAGATGTAAGTCAAAATATGAGACCGACTTAACTGTATCTGTTGTATCCTTTATCTCAAGTTCGATGGGATAGATGCGTTCAACATAGTCACCAAATTTTGAATTATTTAGTGAGAGAACATCTTAATAGCGGAAAGTGAGGTAAAAGAATACTGCTAAATTCTTTTCTTTCTTTCTAAGAAGTTCCTGTATGAAGTCAGCCTCATACGAATATAGGAACAAGTCGGCAAGAAGAGGAGCACAGTTGATTCCCATGGGAATGCCGATTGTTTGTTAAAAAACACGGCCTCCAAACATGACAAATATGTTGTCAATCAAGAAATGTCAGTTTCAGAGAATTTTTTTGTTTGAATCAGATTGTTTGTTTACAAAGTACAATTTATCCATCCCTAAGACAAGAAATCTGTATCTACGTAGGCCATTCTTTTTTTATGAAACAAAACAGGACCAACTCTTTTAATTTGTCTTTTAGTGTGGAATGGGGAATACTTGTGTAAAATGTAGGAACGTCAAATGTTTTAATACTATTGCAACTCTAAAAGATCTTTGGAATTTTTTAATATCCACATCTGATTCACGCCACCTCTTGAATAGGTAGTTCCACAATAACTTTGAAGTCCGGCTTTGATTGCTGATAAAATTGATGTTAGTAATTCATAACAAGGTTTCGTGGAGCACTTGGAAGACCCAGCAAAATAACGTTGTTTGTAACAACACTTGTGTAGTTTAGGTATCCAATTCAGTGAAGGAAAATCCAGTTCCTCATCTTTTGTTGAAATTCCAAAGGAACATAGAACAGACCTATGATTATCCAGGATTTCCTCCTTGGTAAGTGTCGTTGGGGGTATATGTTGGGTTTCCAAGTGAATTGTCAATACCTAATTCATGTATCAAGCAGTTTAGGTAATGTGATTTACACGCAAAAACGACCTCACAGCCTAAATCCATTTTGAAAGAGTATCAATGTCTTCTTTCTCGCGTTTAACCCATTGCCTGGCATAATCCTCGACTGAATCCATCAGTATTTTGAAGATGTGACTCCAACTGATGGATTTAGGCTCACGATATTTCGGGCCTTTGGATAACACATTTCGCAGAGAAGTATATTGACAATGTTTAGGTCAAAATATTGTAAGTCCTAACATTTAGCCAAAGGCCCAAAATACGGAAGTCCCAATCCTATCAACTGGAAGATCTTTAGGTTACTGATGGAGGCAGTTGAGAGCTATGATTGTAAGAAAAAAGGGTAAATCGTAACCTAGATGGACCAACACTGGAAACTGTATCTGAATATATCAAATCTACTCGGTCAGGTATCCAAAAGGGCATTCAAAAAAAGTGTACGATGTACCTGAAGAATAAGGGTTTCTTACCCTTTCAAGAAGTCATAAGTTGTGGATTCTTCATCTTCTCTTTACAACTTAAATGTTGTTGTTACAGCAGACAAAACCTAAAAAAATATTATGTTTATGCAAAAATCATTATCTTGGAATTTGTAACCAAAGAACTTCGAATTCACAGCAGATTAGGGAATCCTACATATACCCCTACATTATTTGCGAAAAGAGGAGATTTTAGATAATCACAAAACTAATTTCTCCTTTGATATTAACATAAAAAAGGACACATCAAACCCTCACCCCCTTCTTCATACTGGCTTCACTTTAATTAAATTCCTGATAAAGAACGATATATAGTCGGGTCGACGAGATGTTTGACTTTACATCTTTCGAAAATTCTCACAATCATTATTTTTACAGTAACAGAAATAGTTTGATGATATATTTTCATACAGTGGTGTCAATCATAAATTAACAGAAATATTAAAACTTTGAGGTTTTCTTCGCACGAGCATTAGTATTCCCTATGCTCAACTGAATGATCGACTGATTATATCATGAAAATTTGTACTTTTACACTGATTGCAAGGGCAAAGACACCGAAGATGATATCAAAATGCTGCACTTTTTTTATCGTTAACATATTTGTTGAGTTTGTTAGACTGATATTTCTACAGACAGTCGGTACTCCGGTCGGTACTTTATTGCACAGGGACTCGGTTAGCAGATTAAAATTTTGTTAATCAATGTTTTTTTAATTTTTTTTTAGTATTTCCTGTCTATTTGTATTACTCTATTTACGTATTTGACGTTGACATCACTATTTCTTTGTGTTCTAGCAATGTGCAGTTTACTATCCATATCCGTATACTGAAAAATCCTAAAGGGATCTAAGTCGCCATCTTGAATTGCCTTCTCTACTTTAGATAAAAAATAATTAAAAATATTAATAAATTACTATATACCTTACAAAGGCACTCATTTTCTTCCTAAATTATTCTTCTATCACATGCATATTTTGATTTTTGGATCAACAGAACCCTTACGCAACTTCAGTTGCATTCGGGTCAGAATATTCAAATTTCCCGGCGAAAGCAACGTAACTGGCAAACATGTCGTTTTCAGTAAGATAGACGAAATGGGAATAACTCTTGTCATTCGGAAACTTTCGGGTTGATGCATTTACTACAACGATAACTCCTCATAGACTGACGAGTGCTGTCCCCTAACTTGATACCTACGCTCAATCGATCAGATATGAGACAGATTTACACGCCAAGAATCCTTCATAAAAATTAAATATCAAACGAAAATTTCCTCGAACAGTCATTGTATGTGTTGTTTCAATATCAGATTATTCTCCTATCCTTCCGCCCATTGAAAATATCAAATGATTGTCCCCTAACTATCGGGGTTTTTTTTCTTAAAGTTAGTGATCTGGTCCAGTTTGATAAGGTCATAAATTATGATGTGTCCCAAAATTAATACACTACACTGTAAAAATATTTTTTGGATCGAGCAGGTGCTAATTTTTGTTAAAATATTTTTGTTGTTTTCTGTTATAGATAAATTCACTACGTCATAACTGTTTTCCCGGACCAATATTTGTTTCATGTCTGTCTTGTTTTGTTTGTCATTTTGTCGGGCTGTTCAATATAGTTTTTATAAGAATTCTTCGACTGTTTTATAATTTGTTTATATGTGTCATTTTGGTCTCTTGTGGACAGTTGTCTCATTGGCAATCATACCACATCTTCTTTTTTAAAATTAAAGGAATGTGACTTTCTGTCAGACATCGTCCTGATATTTTTCACATCAAGGATTTATGTAGTACAACATGTATATAATCAGAGACGGATTTATGGGGACAAGGGGCCTGTAATGGAGCTTCATATACGCATGTATGATAAATGCATAGACTTTTCAAAGTATTAATCCAAAAGTTAGCCTACCAACTTGCCCCCCCCCCCTTTTTTTAAATCCTGGTACTGTTACTGAAACTGGTAAATCCCGTTGAACACGTCAATATTTTTTAGTAACTACTTCATTTTATTGATGTGTCTACCAAAAAGTCAGTGATTTATGTTACCCCGTTTGCAGAAAGGTTCTATTCGTTATTAAATTTGCGCTCGATATTTATGTCAGGGGACAGCACTCGTCAGTTTATGAGGAGTTATCGATGTAGTAAATGCATCAACCCGAAAGTTTCCGAATGACAAGAGTTATCTCCCATTTCGTCTATCTTACTGAAAAACGACATGTTTGCCAGTTACGTTGCTTTCGCCGGGAAATTTGAATATTCTGACCCGAATGCAACTGAAGTTGCGTAAGGGTTCTGTTGATCCAAAAATCAAAATATGCATGTGATAGGAGAATAATTTAGGAAGAAAATGAGTGCCTTTGTAAGGTATATAGTAATTTATTAATATTTTAATTATTTTGTATCTAAAGTAGGGAAGGCAATTCAAGATGGCGACTTAGATCCCTTTAGGATTTTTCAGTATACGGATATGGATAGTAAACTGCACATTGCTAGAACACAAAGAAATAGTGATGTCAACGTCAAATACGTTAATAGAGTAATACAAATAGACAGGAAATACTAAAAAAAAAATTAAAAAACATTGATTAACAAAATTTTAATCTGCTAACCGAGTCCCTGTGCTTTATTGTACAAATTATGCTACCCCACTGCGTCAGTAAAAGTTTCGGTTTCTTCAAATTTACCGTAAGGACGATTAACTATGGTAACGACATGCATGATGTCACCAATCTTTACTCTAATTAGACGAAATTACGGCATTCAAAAACCAACAAAAAAAAGATATACGCTACAATTAAAGGAAAACATTACGGGCATAAAATCAAACTTGAATATGAAATTATCCAGATAATAAGATAAATTCAGGTAAAGAAGGTGTCATTATCACCACTGTCAAATAGTTTGGATTTTGTATACATGGGCAGGTAAATATCACTGACAGGTTCATCAGATCTACAACTGTAACTAATGCTAGGCAACTAGGCTATTAATAGCTCGAGTGCTATAAATATATTTTATCGACTTTGTGTACCTGCAAGTGCAGTCTAAAACTTCCAAGGCGTAATAATAATCTCGTAGAGTACAAAATATTATACTTGAAATAAAGAATGTCAAAATACATATATCGCAAATTTGATTACTTGTCAAAAGCTGTATTATATAGACAAACACCTTTGGCGTCCGTCCGTCTCCGGTATACATACCGAAATAGGTTGTATCTCTACTTGTGCTGGACATACAATAACAATTGACATTTTTTTCATGGTTCTAAACTGTTTCAAGTTTGTTATGCGTTACAAATTGTAATCTAATAATATCTTATATTAATGTCTATTTCACAGCTAGGTACCTCTTTGTCTCTGCAAAATACCTATATATACCTTTAGTTAAGTACCAGTATATGTTTTAATTCTTTAGAGAAAAGCGCATATACTCAACTTTCAGAATCGTCAGGCTTTAGCCGTTAAATTGTGTGCATTTTTTTTATTTAAGATAAAAAAAAAAACTGATGAAGATTCATAGTTTGCTTTATACTCTATACTCACATCTGAATGCGTCAGATATCTTTTTTAAAGATAGTACTTGTCTATACTCAAATGAATTAGAATTGGTACAGAACCTTCCCAAAGACAAAAAGAAAAAGTATCTTACAAAGTTCTTTAATTAACTTTCATATATATTGATTATGACCTGTCACGCAATAACCCATATTTCGTTGAGTGCAGGCATCCCATATAGTCCGTCAAACTTCACATTGAGGAAACAACCGAAACTAAAAGGTCTGTTTCATATCTAGATCTTTTCTTTGATATTGACAGATGATTGTGACGATCCCGAATGCAACTTATCAACGTATTTTGACTTTTATCATAATTTAAAAAGATTATATCGAGTCACTTTAGTTATCACCGGTACACAAAACAATGTATATTTTAGTTTTTAATATATGGGCATAATTCTTGAATAATGCTAAAACTGCCAACCTTGATATTGACCTGTATTTTATGACTTAGGTTGGTTCCCTCCGTAAAATATTCAGTATGCCTTCGGAATATACAAATTTGTCAACAACGATTGAAATTGAAATTTTAATTATCATCAGAAACCCGAAGTATGACGGACGGACGGATGGAAATGTGCATCACTTTATACTCAACTCTCAATTATTAATACTCGATCCGAAATAATAGCTTTATAACTATACGTAGATTTTGTACGTTAAATTAATTTCTGTTCACAAATTAATGATACTCCTACTTAAATTATTTTGTGGGACTTTTTTATCATTTGTTAACCTCTCGCAGTTTAATACCTACAGAGAATCGAGAATATGACAAACATATACGAAATCAGACTGACAAGCTAACTATTACGAAAGACTTTTTAAGATGAATATATTGAAGCAATATTTAAATAAAATGCTTCGACGATACTGACCGGTCGATTTTGACATTGCAATAACCTGTAAAAGAATACCAAAAACTAATAAATATCATATGTCGACGCAAGTTACGTCATATGTCTGCCTGCTTTAAAAAAAAATGAAAATAACATTTCATAAATCTGTTACGTTCGAACAGCTTTTCTGGGTTTACTTTCACCAGGAACGATCATACAAAAAAACGAAGGCTAAAGATCTATACTAGTAACTACCTGAACACGTTAAGAACTGTGCGATCATAAGGAGCCCGCTAAACGAATAACACAATCCATCTAAGGTCAACTCTGCCTGAAAGAGTTGGAATTTTAGTTGGTTTTTTTTTATAATTTCCCAATTTATCAATAGAAAATGTAATTGCAAAAGTATGTTGTAAATAATGTCAGTACCGAACCACCGACTTCTGAGCTAATGGTACATTCGGTGACTAGCAGTCCATCCGCAGCGGTATTATCAATCAAATTATCGGTTTATCGAGGAATCGGTTAGCTTATCTACATTTGTATTGAGTAACATAGGATAGAAAGATACACTTTGATCGAATAAGAGAGGAGAAAGGTACCAAAGGGATATTCAAACTCATAAGTAGAAAACAAACTGACAATGCCATGGCAAAAAATGAAAAACGACAAAAAGACAAACAGTATACAAAACACAACATAGAAAACTAAAGACTGCGCAACACGTACACCACCAAAAAAAACCGTGGGTGATATCAGGTACTCAGGAATGGTAAGCTGATCCTACTCCACGTGTGGCACCCGTCGTGTTGCTCATGCAAGTACAAACCCAATGATAAGTAGGTCACATTCGAGTAAAAGAGGACGGCATTATGGTTATTAGACCGACACGCTTACTAGCCGGATTTTTAACGAGCTTTTTTACAAGGTTACAATGTGCAGTAAACATTTTCATCCGTTCTATCAAGCTTTTTGTTTGTTTTTCTTTTCATTGTTGTGATGTTGTCGAGGGAAGCACCAGCAGTCATAAATGTTGCATTTTATTGAGGAATACAATATAATTTTGGAATTCCTCGGGATTGTTGTCAGCCAATCAAAAGTACGGATTCTTATGAAACATATATGCAATGTTATCACTCCAAAATGCCATGTGCTAAGTGAAGAAGCAGCAAATACCATTGTTGATGTCTTTAGTTCGGGGATGCAGCAAACAACTTTCCACAAAAGAGGCATGCACATTACACCAAGACTACTTTCTTTCTATGTTGCGATGTTATACAGTTGTTTCAGAAAAAGGGAGAAGGTTTGGTACAATTAAAACGTTTAATCCCGCTGCAAATGTTTGCACCTGTCCTAAGTCAGGAATCTGATGTACAGTAGTTGTCGTCTGTTTATGTAGTTCATACGTGTTTCTCGTGTCTCGTTTTTACATAGATTAGACCGTTGGTTTTCCCGTTTGAATGGTTTTACACTAGTAATTTTTGGGGCCCTTTATAGCTTGCTGTTCGGTGTGAGCCAATGCTCCGTGTTGAAGGCCGTACCTTGACCTAATAAGTATAATGGTTTACTTTTATAAATTTTTACTTGGATGGAGAGTTGTCTCATTGGCACTCATACCACATCTTCCTATATCTATATACATTGGCGGTTTTTATTTATTATAGTTTAAAAATTCAGAATAATATATAGATGCAAATATTAACGGCGAACTTGATGAAATTCCAGTTCAATAAGTCAATAACGTAAAAGTTAATTAATTTGATGCCGATTTATCACTTTATGATAAGAATTGTAAACGTATTGAATCTGATGGTTTCGAACCTGCATTTGTAGCAGATGAAGATTACATGAAGTGCAAACTGTAATCTGTATCATTACTATTATTCGGTCGTTGCTGTTGCTTATGGATTATCAGGCCACGTGGGCTTCGATATATTAAAGGTTAAATAATTTATTTTGATTACAAATTACATGTATATGTTGATAAATTACGTAAATGTACTAAAAGTGATGTTGCAACTTCCTCAAGCATAATTAGTGAAACTATTTTGGCTGCTCTGTTTATGATGTCTTTACATGTTTCACATTTTGGCTCAAAAAGTTTGATCTGAACACATGCACCTGATTGGTTATCGCAAATACTGAAATTGAAAAGGAATTCGTTTATTTCAGATTGAATAAAATCATACAACACACAAACAAATACTTGTTTATGTTCGTATTTGAAATATTGGCCACTTGCCGAGTAGCAAACAATTATTTAAAATCAATTTTGTCTATGTGTGTTCGTGTTTTTTTTACAAAACAATAAACTATTACACGGTAGGTATAGTGTCCGGCGGAGATCGTGTTTTTTTGAGTGAATCGGTCCACTTTTTTCGAGTGTAGATCAGTTTTTTTCGAGTGATATTACATGCGATCAGATCAATTTACTGCTATTTCGCGTATATAATAGTTGTATTCATGACTGTTCATCTTATTCCGAATATTTAACATGTTTTGAGCACAAACGACGCACAATTTCCTTGTAGTTCATTAACAATTAAAGTGTTTTACATTGTCCGTGTTTTTTCGAGAGCAACATTTAAAACGTCCGGGTTTTTAAATAAATGGTCCGGGTTTTTCAAAGGAAATGTAAACAAGAAAGAATGCATTATTGGGCTTAAAAACTAACTTTTTATAGTTTGTAACTGTAATTAAGCGAAGGGCAATGTTATATATTCCTAATAAGTAACAAAACATTTTACTATGTTGATAAAATTTAACCCTTTTCAATTTAATAATAATTTTCTTTTCTGAAAACATTTTACCATAACTTTGCAGTATTAAGATATTTTAGAAATTACTAGATTTTTTTTGTAAAACTGTCTTTAGAACCGAGAACAGGGGACTCATAATCTTTTCAATATCATTTCATGTTACAATACTGTTTACAGTAAATAATAGTTTATGATTTATATATATTACAGTGGCGAAACCAGGGATTTTTAAAAATAGGGTTAAAAAAACAAAGGGACAGAAGTTATAAATTCAGTTAAATGCAATATACCACAAATAGTCTTCTAAGAGAGGCCTTGGACCAGCTTAGCTCCCCCCCTTTCCAAAGATCCGCTCTGTATAATTTTGCTATTGACAAACAATTTTGAATTGAATGGAATATATAATAAACAATGAAAATGAAAAATACACATACCCGCTTAAACACACAATGTACGTACGTCTCAATCCAACATTGTACTGCTTGATACTTTCGTCTGGGAAAACATGATTTATTTATTAGTTGTAACTGGCTTTGAACAAACTTTCAGTAACCGCGAGTAACTCTTATATCGATACTTTGTATCCATTGTTTTTATCTTAGTTGGTTTGTCTGTACTTCGTACCG
This sequence comes from Mytilus coruscus, assembly GCA_017311375.1. Taxonomy (NCBI): domain Eukaryota; kingdom Metazoa; phylum Mollusca; class Bivalvia; order Mytilida; family Mytilidae; genus Mytilus; species Mytilus coruscus. The sequence continues at coordinate 40,689,292 of CM029596.1, forward strand.
ATCTATTGAGTAAAGCCATTTGTAACTGATTTTTACAGTTTGTTCGTATTTTTTGCTGTAATTCCACTGTCCAAAGTTAGAAGGAGGGTTGAGGTCTTACAAACATGTTTAACCCCGCCACAATCTTTATGTGCCTGTCCCAAGTCAAGAGCCTGTAATTCAAAGGTTGCCGTTGGTTCATGTCCGTCATATTTTTTTTTTTTCGTATTTTGTATTGTACAACTTAGGTCGTTAGTTTTCTTGTTTTATCGTTTTATTTTTTTTTTTTTTGTGTTGGGGTCTATTAGAGCTGACTATAAGGTATAGGGTTTTCTCATTGTTGAAGGCCGTACGGTGACCTTTATCTACTTTTATCTTCGTCTTGTGGAGAGTTGTCCCATTGGCATTCATACCACATTTCCTTTTCTTTATATAAATGTCTGTGGTCACATTAATATTGTTTACAACACGAATATTTACTGTATGATATCCATATTGGTTGACTCGACATCGATAAACGTATGTTTAGATCGATACAACATGTGTACCAGGGCGTTGACTTGTTGGATAGTTCCATCATATTGACATATGTGTGGACATGATTGATCTATCCAAATATATCAATGCCGGTGTCCATGTAATTTATAAGATGTGGTAAACAATAATATATACAAATATCCGATGTTTTTTTACGAATGTATGAGTTATCAAACTGGTTAAATGCATTGGTTTCGGGCTTTGAAAAGTACTTTATTTAAACCTTTTCATTGTTTTTCAAACGTAGTCGCACTGACATATAACATTTTAAGCCATTGAAATTTGGTTTAATCACTTGATCAAAACCTGGACCGCACTCAAAAAACCCGGACTGCTCTCGAAAAAACACGGACATAGAAAAATGAATTTATCCTAAAAATGTCCTTCTCAATGCAATAACAAGAATTTTTATAAAGTGTCTGTATATCTAAGGATATTTAGATTCCAAATATACATTTCCTTTGACATTTGCATTGGTACTTGTATGAAAATTAGTTTTATTCTATATTTTGGAATAAAAGCATTGTAAAGCTAAATTAAACTTTTAGAACACAAAATAATGGACTCTCATCCAAGTATAACTTGGAATATGAAGGATGAGAGTCATTCTAGTAATGGAGCCTGAGGCTCAAGAGGATGCAACTATAGCATTCATTTCCTGATGTACAACGAGGCATCTCATTTAAAAGAGGTCAAAATCCTTGACCTATGGGTATGACGTAGCTATACCTAGCTATAAATACTGCGGCTATTACCTGTGCCAATCATGATTCAAAGTTTGTTTGTGCAACCAAAACAATTGGGATGGGCAAACAGTACCCTCCAAACTGGGTGGGTAAATTGTTACATCCTCTTGAGTCTCAGGCTCCATTACTAGAATGACTCTCATCCTTCATATTCCAAGTTATACTTGGATGAGAGTCCATTCTACTAATTACGCTCCTCGGCTCTTCGAGGATGTAACTATAGCATATTCAAAGTGTTGGCACAAACAAGTAGTTCCCTGAACAACTAACAGAGAGCAAATCAGAATTTGCTGAATCAGTCCAGATTATACTGGAGACTAAGATAGTAGTCAATCTAACTAATCTTTCTGACTTTATAATAAATATAATCTAAATATTAAGGTAAAGTACCAATATTTTTAGTCCAGGTATAAAAAATAAATAGTTTCAAAAACATTTAAAGTAATTTTGAAAATAAATATACAACAAAATATCTATTTCTCTCAATATATTTTGTAGTCTGAATTTCACTATTTTCAAGAATAATAACTTATTCCATACATTCAAGACAAATTCTCTTAACTATATAAAGAGCATAATCATACCACATCTTCCTATATCTATATAACAAGTTTTGAATTTTCAAAATACCATTTGCCTGATACTTGCATACAAACCATTAATTGTATATCGAAATATCTACTGACATATTATTCGGCAACACTTTTCTTAAATATTTGAAAGTGTTTAATTCTTTAGCCCTTCTTTTTTGTACTCTTCTAACATGACACTCACTGTAGTTCGGATGTGTATGAAAAAACAAGAATTTGAAGACAAATTCAGGAGACAGTAGTTTAAATAACGATGTAAACACAGCCAGATACAGATTTTCATTAGCCTTCTGAAGCTTTTAATATTATGTATACATGATTTTTCTAATATTAATCCATGGTAAAATATCTAGTATATTTACAAGCTAAAAACTGTCACTGCAAGTTCTACAAGTATTATCCCTTTGCATGACATTTGCAATTCAGTCTGTCTTTAATATTGTAAGAAGGAAAAATTGATTCAAAAGCTCAAGTAAGCAACGAAAGCTTCAAATAGTGTTAATATTCATAACTTTAACATAACTTAGCAATCAAAAACTCCTCTCTGAGTCATATTAAAAAGTCATAAATAGGTGATTACTGTCACACTAAGGTCACCTGTTAATTAAAGGTTGACTTATTTAAAACTACATGTAGATGTCAAAGATGATCAGCCTCTACTGTAGTTCTTATTTAGGACACTTAATAAAGTGACTATATTTACAAATTTCTTCTTATTCATTTGTATCTGGAATATACCAACTACAATATAGTATTTGATGTCTGGTTCAGTAAATTTACATTCCATGTTTGTTTATGACAATGAGTATGTAGTATATGAGTAATATATATATATATCAAACCGTATTGATAATAAATTGAATCTTAAAGTCCTACACTTCATACAGACTAGGTCTACATATACATACTGCATCTAATGTACCATTCTGAAGTAAATCATCTCAAAAGTATCATCGTTATGATATTTCATTAAGTATAAACAAATTATACAAAAAAAACCAAGTGTAGCTATTTAATATCTTATGTTATAAGAATTAATATATAGATCAATATATCCAGAATTAAAACTTGATCCAGCGTGTTTTAAAAATCCTAAGATTAAAGTAATACTGTTCTGTGAACACTCATCTGATAATCTGATAATTTTCTTTAAAAAGAGCTGGAGAAGGGTTACAAAGTTTATACTTCATTGTAAACTGTAACATTTGAAAATGACCTTCACCCATCCTGATATCCATACACATGTTGGATATTGAAGGAATATAACTATTACTTAATATTAACATACATCAGTCAAGACTTGAACTGCTCCTTTGTACAGTATGCTTATGATACATCTTACATGTACTATTTTTCTATATATATACATCTAATGTTATATATGGCTATGTTATATTTAAAGCAATATAACTACATGTAATTAAGAAGAGTAATTTCTAATTGAATTGAAAAGAACATCCAGTGTACATGTACAGATTTAGGTGGTAAGCAAAATATAAGTTTGCAATTTGTTTTGCAAATTCTGATGCTTTATAGAATACTTTTCAAAGTTGCATTTCTCGATGGAGCATAAAAATATATAAATGATATATAATATATATGTATATATCATACTATGAATATGTCAATTTATAAACTGATGATACAAAAGCATCAATATAGCAATTCTATTTCAAGTTCATGGAGTCTCGAAAGATCGCCATTTTCTATTTTAATTTCCATCATGGATTTCTATAATACAGATGCATAGATGCAATATAATCATTTGATAATCATTATAGAAACTTTATAAATTCTACATAAATTCATGTAATACTACTTTCTTCAGTATTTGCTATCTGACATGAAAAATGTGTAGGAGATTTTAGTCCCCTAAACACTTATATACAATTGTTTACAAAGATATGACTTAGCCTATAACAAGGCAACACTTAGTCACATAAAGATTAGTGATGCGCATATCCAATGTACATTATAGTATTCCTTTTTAAAAGGAAATTATGTTAGATATTTCATGTCCAACATCAAAGCAAAATTTGCATGTTGAGAGAAAAAATTTTCTGTTTTGTATAGTTCTTTAACATTCATTGCTGCTACCATTTGCTATTTAATAAATATATTATAGCTTATCATATCTAGTATCATTACTGAGATTGTAAAGCACAATTTGTCTTATCAAAATAAAATTGAGAATGGAAATGGGGAATGTGTCAAAGAGACAACAACCCGACCACAGAACAGACAACAACAGAAGGTCACCAATAGGTCTCCAATGCAGCGAGAAATTCCCGCACCCGGAGGCGTCCTTAAGCTGGCCCCTAAACAAATATATATACTAGTTCAGTGATAATGGACGTCATACTAAACTCCAAATTATACACAAGAAACTAAAAGTAAAAAGCACATTTATACAATATTTTCTGCAAGTCAAAGTAGGGACTTTTGGAGAATCTTCCTTTCTTGGCAGAATCTAAATAATTTTTATAGTTTTATAGTTGTATCTCAAACTATATTTTATAGTAAAAAGTTGTTTACTATTACTAATCCTTGTAGACAGCAAGATCAGGATCTACAATTGTGTTCTGATTAATGAGAACAATAACTTTAAACTATTTCTTTAGAAAAGACTAACTGTTTATCTATTCTAAGGCTTTTTTGTTATATTCATAATTAATGTTATAACAATGCCAAGATATGAGACTGAAACACTCTATTGTCTTATTTCAACTATATGAAATCTTTATAAAGATATGGTAATAAATATACATGAATGTATCATTTTACAAGTGTCAAATAATTTTATTCATAATCTGAAATCTACATTGATGAATATCAAGGCAATGATAAAACCATCCAATGTAAATTATTTTTATTTCCTTCCACACTATGCATATATATGGAATTTTTAACGACCTTGACCGACATAAACAGCCCTTGCATGGTCGGTAACACTATGCATGTTATGTCAAACATCATAAAAATTATCCTTGAAAAAAGGAATTTACATCTGACCAATGCATGTCAGTCATATAAATTTTTCAGAAGATCCTTTGATCTTTCTTTTTTAATATTTGATATCAACTAGTATGTTTTGATATATTGGCATCACACTCCTCACAATTTACAACATTATTATCATATTGTACTTATTCTTTTTCAAAAGCAAAGAACTTAAGTTAACAATGAGCAATGCTCCTCTGCTTTATTTTTTGCCAAGATAAAGATATAAAACTTGCAGGATATTGTTTATTTATCTTCTTCATATTAAAGACATGAGATGAACTTCATGTACAGAATTATGCAACAAAAGTTTGCATTTTTAAAAACTGCATTGTTGCAGATTTTTTCAAACAATAATAATTGTTTTACTATTATTTTCTACAGTATGTTTCTACCTAATCAGTTGTTTGTTAGTGGCATGTTAAATGCTCTACAAGGAACTATTCATTAAATGCTAATGTTCCCCCTTCGACCTATTTCTGGTCATGTTTGCCGTGATATTCCACTGGCCTCTCAATATTCAGATATTAAATATCAATCACATAATATTTTTTTTGTAAATGTTTCAACTGTAACACAGTTTTATTATCTCACTAAGAGCTTATTTTGGAGCCTTAAATGGCTTTGTATATTACAGATATACATATTCTGTACATATTCTTGATAGTTTCAACCATATTCTAAGTTCATTCGGAACTGTTGTCACATTTATGACACACCAAGGACTTATAAAAGTCTCTAGGCTCATTAATTGCTTGACAAATAAGCTTTTAAAAATTAGCTATTTGAACATTATTTGATATAACATATCTTTAGCAAAGGTTTTCAGATACCTTAGATTGGAAATGACATAATGCCTTCCGTATTATCACTAACTTTGTCTATTTGTAGCAACACACATACAGGTGTATATCGACAAGTAGTCCAGCATATTCCAATGCACTACATTACAATTTCTTATATTGGATAAGAAATGTATTTTAATCACAACATTTTGTGATAATAAAATCTCAAATATATTTGCTATATTTTCTATAAATTGTACGTCACTACGTGGGTACATTATAGCAAGACTATACGAGTACAACTTTGTACATTTTGCACTTACCTTGAAAATCAAGAAAGATATTCTACTCATATACTTCTGTATAGAGATTCATTCGTGTTAAAATAACTACGATAATGTATCAATTTATTTAGACGAAAAAATGTCAAAATTAGTAAAAAAGTGAACACGTTCGGTCCACCATTGATTACGTGATAAGCACCTGTGTGATTCACACTACAGTACACGTGTATTTTTAGAACAAGGTTTAGAAAATAGAACAACGATAAAATACGTTGTATTTAACGAACTTAGATATTAAGTTCTCAAGATAACTAATGTTTATAAAACATTTTTAACTGGAACAACGTTCTCAGTTTCACAAAATCTTAAAATTCTGGACGGCGTCACCACAGGGACTCGGTTAGCAGATTAAAATTTTGTTAATCAATGTTTTTAATTTTTTTAGTATTTCCTGTCTATTTGTATTACTTTATTAACGTATTTGACGTTGACATCACTATTTCTTTGTTTTCTAGCAATGTGCAGTTTACTATCCATATCCGTATACTGAAAAATCCTAAAGGGATCTAAGTCGCCATCTTGAATTGCCTTCCGTACTTTAGATAAAAATAATTAAAATATTAATAAATTACTATATACCTTACAAAGGCACTCATTTTCTTCCTAAATTATTCTTCTATCACATGCATATTTTGATTTTGGATCAACAGAACCCTTACGCAACTTCAGTTGCATTCGGTCAGAATATTCAAATTTCCGGCGAAAGCAACGTAACTGGCAAACATGTCGTTTTCAGTAAGATAGACGAAATGGGAGATAACTCTTGTCATTCGGAAACTTTCGGGTTGATGCATTTACTACAACGATAACTCCTCATAGACTGACGAGTGCTGTCCCCTAATTTGATGATCAGATTTGAGACAGATTTACACGCCAAGAATCCTTCATAAAAATTAAATATCAAACGAAAATTTCCTCGAACAGTCATTGTATGTGTTGTTTCAATATCAGATTATTCTCCTATCCTTCCGCCCATTGAAAATATCAAATGATTGTCCCCAAACTATCGGGTTTTTTTTTCTTAAAGGAATGTGACTTTCTGTCAGACATCGTCCTGATATTTTTCACATCAAGGATTTATGTAGTACAACAATGTATATAATTAGAGGCGGATTTATGGGGACAAGGGGCCTCCTAATGGAGCTTCATACATGCATGTATGATAAATGCATAGACTTTTTCAAAGTATTAATCCAAAAGTTAGCCTACCAACTTGCCCCCTTTTTAAATCCTGGTACTGTTACTGAACCTGGTAAATCCCGTTGAACACGTCAATATTTTTATATTTTTTAGTAACTACTTCATTTTATTGATGTGTCTACCAAAAAGTCAGTGATTTATGTTACCCCGTTTGCAGAAAGGTTCTATTCGTTATTAAATTTGCGCTCAATATTTATGTCAGGGGACAGCACTCGTCAGTCTATGAGGAGTTATCGTTGTAGTAAATGCATCAACCCGAAAGTTTCCGAATGACAAGAGTTATCTCCCATTTCGTCTATCTTACTGAAAACGACATGTTTGCCAGTTACGTTGCTTTCGCCGGGAAATTTGAATATTCTGACCCGAATGCAACTGAAGTTGCGTAAGGGTTCTGTTGATCCAAAAATCAAAATATGCATGTGATAGAAGAATAATTTAGGAAGAAAATGAGTGCCTTTGTAAGGTAATTAGTAATTTATTAATATTTTTAATTATTTTTTATCTAAAGTACGGAAGGCAATTCAAGATGGCGACTTAGATCCCTTTAGGATTTTTCAGTATACGGATATGGATAGTAAACTGCACATTGCTAGAAAACAAAGAAATAGTGATGTCAACGTCAAATACGTTAATAAAGTAATACAAATAGACAGGAAATACTAAAAAAATTAAAAACATTGATTAACAAAATTTTAATCTGCTAACTGAGTCCCTGTGGGCGTCACAGATTATAATGAGTTAGACACCTCGCTGCTCGAAAAATAATATGATTGGCACAGGTAATAGCCGCAGTATTTAGATTTAGGTATAGCTACGTCATACCTATAGGTCAAGGATTTTGACCTCTTTTAAATGAGATGCCTCGTTGTACATCGGGAAATGAAAGCTATAGTTACATCCTCGAAGAGCCGAGGGGCGTAATTAGTAGAATGTAGGGATGATGATTTCTTGTTATCACCAATACTAACTTACCTTGTATGATCTTGTATATTAAGTTTAAGCATCTATTTTACGTCTTACAAAAAAAGAAGTCTGTTTGTTTACATTTTGGATCATATTCACTCGAAAAAACGAGGTCACACTCGAAAAAAACCGACCAAATCACTCGCAAAAAATACGATCTCAACCGGACACTATACCTACTGTGGAGATAATAAAAGCAATTTCAATGGAATTCCAAGAACACGAAGGTAAAATCAGAGCTTTAAAAAAAATCCTGCAAATAAAACAAGCCGTATACTTGATTGATTGATTGATTGATTGATTGTCTTTATTTCCTCCAATATGAAGATTGACATATAGTTAATACATACAAATGGAAATTAACAAGCTATATACAACATATTATGAACACAATATGACAATAAGGTCATTGCACTACATGATGTTTATAATGTCCAACACATAATAAATACAAAAAAGAGAGAACAAATGCATATACAACTTTGCCTATTTAGTGACCAAAATTAAAATTATGGTAAAATAAAACACTTTTGATGTGATTGTACAATTTCAACATATGACCCGTTAAGCACAGCATCAGTTGTTTCCACACATCAGAGTTCAGTTTTTTTACATAATCATTTACTCCACCAAGTAATGTCGCAAGCATATCGTCTTCGTCCTGCTGAAATAGTTTTACAGAATCTTGTACCGACAATAAGTTGGACTATCGCATAGAACATTTCATTTCGAACATCAACAACATGTTCATAGTTTAAAAATCAAGTGTTTTACAATATCATCAGTATAATGGTTACATATAGCACATTGTCCACTCTTAATGGCAACGGATCCTAAACGAATTAGTAGTACAAGACCTCTTGTGAAAAAAGGGTCCGTAGCTGAAAGTCTGACAAGTCTATGATCTGTAAGACAAGAATGTATTTTAAAATAACGGTTGAGTTCCGGTCGACGCTGAACAGATAGTATCCATCTATTTTCTTCAAAAATTGTTATTGACTGACTAACTATTTTGGACCAAAGTCGTTTATCTGGAATATATGCCTCCTCTATATAACTTTCAAGGAATGATAACATATCATATTTCGCTAAAGTTTGTATAAGATCATAAGTTATTGATGATTTCGACAAGTCTTCACTGAGTATTTGACCAAGTCGTAAATTAAACAGTTGCTTATGAGTAGTAGTAACAGACGCTCTACATAATGGGGGTCCATAATCTACCCAGAAATAAAATCTTAAATTTGTCAATGAGACTTTCTATTGTCCAAAGATCTAAATTACTTATACAAGAGTTATTTGGTCACCTTTTATCAAAACAAAGGATAAATCGTGTGAAATATCTCTGAGCTTGTTCTAACATTCCAATCTCCGTTGAATTTAATTGTACCCAAAGTTCACAGGCATAAAGTGCACAAGGAAGGATAACTCTTTTCCATATAACGGTATTTGCGACCGGAGACATGCCATTTGGATTCACACCAATATTATACAGCGAATGCAAATTTCGCTTTAATTTCTTACAAGCCATATCTGTCCTTCCGAAAGTTCTTCTCGAACAGTCTAGCAGAGTTTCAGCATAAGTAACTGTAGCATTCATCAAAATTGTAGCATCACCGAATGAAAACACGTAATCAGGTTTTTGCATATACTTTTTGGGACTAAACAGTAAAAATTTACTTTTCAAAGCATTATATTTAAGTCTCCATCTTTGTGCATATTCGTGAACAATATTTAAAAGTATTTGTAACCCGTTTTTTGAGCTACTCAACAAGGTAGTGTCATCTGCTTAAAGGACACACGGAATATGTAAATGTTCAATGATCAATCCACTCTTAGATTCTATAAGCTGGTAAATCAAATCGTTAATAAAAGTGAAAAAAACCAAGCAGACATTACACGGCCTTGACCGACTCCTTGTTCGATCTTAAACACCTTGCTAGTAATTGTTTTGTACTGAACATGAGCCGTTGCAGTTTTGTACCACAAATATATAATTCTCCACATTTTCCCTTTTATTCCAATATTCATAAGTTTGTATAATTATAGATTATCGTTGATCATCTCAACGAGATTGATTTTCTCGCTTGAGCCGGGACGGCGAAAGCGAGAAAAGCAATCAAGTTGAGATGACCAATGATAATCTGTTTATCGCTATTTTACCTATGACGACGTTGCCAATTTCGTGCCAATTTCATTAGCAACGCCACGTGCCTCCTTAGTTTCTAGCGATAATTTTCCATCTCAAGCGAGTAGCATGATATGAAAAATTATCACAAAAAAAGATCAAAGGAAAAATGCACAAAATAGCGATAATAGACCATCCTGCCATATTCGGTCAAAAGTCTTTTCATTATCTAAAAATATCGCAAAAACTGGTGAATTGTGTTTATTAAAAAGTCAATCGATTCCTTTAAAGTATAAATCGTAGGAATGGAACCATGTTCTTTGACAAATCCAAATTGTTACAGTAGGGGATGAGGCATAACTGTTCCCATTTGTTCGAAAAGAGCTTGAACACGACACAAAATAATCTTTTCCAATAGTTTTCCCAAACCAAAACCGAAGTTAATGTCACTGCACGGTAATTGTTCGGTAATGATTTATCATTGTTATTGCCTTTATATAGAGTTATGATAATTCCATGACGAAAACATAAGGGTAAATATTCGGTTTTAAGAATAATATCATAGAGTTTGAATACATATGTTAAGATAGCCTTTCCACCATAAAGTAAATGTTCATTGCATAAATAATCCGGACCTGGTACTTTACCACATTTTAGACTACATAATTGTTCACTAACTTCATCGATCGTGATCTTTCGTTCAAGATATGGTATCACACAATCATCATTACTATCAATATATGTTTGAATAAAATCCTTCATTTTCTTAAAGAAACTTGTATCAAAAAGGTTATCAGAGTCACCGTTATCGGAATATAAATCATGAAAGTAGTCACTCCACATTTCGCACACATTTACATCGTCTGTTGCAACGTTTCCATTGTAGACTAATTTATTTATGGAGGAACTCGGTTTTCTCATTCGCCTCACACATTTATAAAATTGCTCAATATCTAATTCGGCAGCAGACTTGATTTCCTCATATTTTTCCTCTTGCCATTATTTTTCGGCATGATGTTTATGTTTGCGAAATTCGCGTTTATGTAGTTTATAGTTATGATTTGACTCTTGGTCAGTTATTGTAAATCCACTTTCGACGCGCCTCTCTCTGTTTAAAATGATATTCTTTCAAGTTTTTATTTTTCCAGTATGATTTTAAATATGGTCGAAATTGTCCAGTTGGTATACATGCGTTTGATGCCATATGACATGCATTCACTAAAACAGTCGTATAAAATTCAACATCATTGTTACTTAGGTTTTCGGACTTTTTTTCAAAATTCAGAAGTTTGCACAGTTCAGTTTCGTACATTCTTTTTTCAAACGCATTCGCATGTGACCATTTCAACATATGTCTACAAAATTTATACTTTTCTGATGATGTGCTTAGTAAGTCTAGGTTTATATGTACAAAAACAGGAAAATGGTCTGAAACAGTATAAGGGCAGTCTGAACTCACTTTTAAAAAAAAGGAATGTCATTAGAAATAAATTCAGGTATACATACATAATCTAATAAAGTTATTATACTATCATCTTTCGACCTAAAGGTGTACAAAGGGCCAAGGCAACCTTGAGGAGGGGCATAAATTTCTATCTTTCAAAAATTCAATATAATTTACACCTTTACCACTGATGTTTGGATTAGATATATCTATGTTAAAATCTCCACCTATTAGTATAACATTGTCTTCACAATACATATCATAATATTTACACAAATCATCTAAGTATTTTAAACACACTTCTTTGGTGTAGTTTGTGGATGGTAAAAGTACACATAAAACACAAATATCTTGATACTCATTTGAGCACAATTTTATACTACAGTTTGTGGATGGTAAAAGTACACATAAAACACAAATATCTTGATACTCATTTGAGCACAATTTTATACTACAGATTCTATCATTTTTTAAATTCAAATTATATATTTTATAACCGGGTGATTTTCTAACATGTATTGCCGTTCCACCAGAACCTTTTGTATAACCACTACAATTCATACCAATGCTAGATACAGTATCAAATCTGCTATCAAAATTTTCTAAAAAAGAAATTTTGGATTTATTTAACCAATGTTCTGTTAAAAGACAAATATCAGATTTTTCTAATATTGATTGAAAATATGAGGTGCCATACATTGCACCTCTCATGTTCCATGTACAAAAACGTAACATTACAACCAATAACTTAAATATCTGAAGTTGAAATACTGTCACTCTACCCATTATGATTCTGATTGGTGATTGTTATAAGGTATGTAATCTCTACAGTAAACACGATTCGGCCAAAAGTTTTCAGTATTCTCTATTTTGTCTTTGTAGTCATCTTCATTCATATTAACACGCATAACAAATGTTGGACTTCCTCTGTTTTCGCGTCGCTTTAACAGTTTAGTGAACGTTACATGAACACCCTTTTGTTCAGCATACAACTTAACTGCGTTATTTACTAGTTCATATGGCCTATCGGCAAGTACCTTGTACAATACTATCCGTTTTGTACGTCTACGCACAACTCCTCGGAAAACCGACATATCGTTTTCACTAACCAACGGCTCAATTGGACGCGCTTGTTGGTAATCAGCTGAATGTGTATTGGTATTATTATTTAAGGTAATAAAGTCAATGTAATTATGCCTAGACGAACTGTGCACATTTGTCGGGAAATCCATTTTATCGGTGTTTATTGAGCATCTAGAAGTACGCGTATCAATAACCGGAATATTTCTAGGCTCCACCGTCTGATCTTTTGCTGCTACATCGCTGTACAACGTTTTCTTCTGAACTGTTTGACTTTTTAGTCTATTATCGAGAGCATCCAATCTACTTGCAATTTTGTCCGTGATTTTCTTTTGTACTTTACCACGATCAAGTTCATCATAGCGCTCTTTTAACTCTTAGGTCTTCAACTTATCATCTGCTTGTAACTGTGTTATTCGCTGTTTGTATTCAGAAATCTGTGTCTGTAAATTGATAAGTTTATCAACCTTCGCCGTAATTGGTTTAAGTCCTTCGTTTATCATCTGTTTCACCTCCATTAACATAGAAATCACCACCGAGTTGCCAGTTCCTTTACTTGTTTATCTGGCTTTGTTTGATAGTTTATTAAAGATATCGGTAAGGAGTCCATCATTTTCATCTGGAACAGTCGTAAGTCTTCTACTCCTAGACATACACTGTCGTAATTCAGACATACTATTAGCCCCTTCAAGATATTGAAAAATAACAAATATATCTTCTGCCATCTTGTCTCCAGCTGACTGAGGATTATCCCTGTTTGTTCGCTCAACAAGTTTTGTGTCTGTTAATGTATTGTCTCGTTTTCTTACCAGATCAAACAGTGAAGTTCGTATTGGTTTAAGATCATTTAAACCTGTGTGTTGGAATAAATCATGTTTAAATGGTTTTCTATCCAGTTGACCAAATTCCGTTTTAATTAAATTGAACATATCTTCATCATTAAACTGGCTGTCTGTAACATCATTTTGTATATTTTGACTCGGATCACTAAACAAGTCAATATCATTATGATCCGTTAGAGAATCGTTATCACCCGTATCACTCATTGTCGGACTGTTGTAATTGTGAGCTCTGTTCACAGTATAAAATTTATAATGTCAACATTAAAGTCATCAAAAACTGTTCGAAATTTACTATTAGTACTATAATGAAAATCATTCCTCGCGAGCTAAGTACAAATTATACTACTATGTCGAATCTTGAACTATATCACTGTGTATTTACTCGATAATTTACAAAAACTTACAAGAGACCTTTTTCAACACAGCCTTCTTTCAAGGGACACAACCCTCTTCAATGCAATTTATAAGATGTGGCAAACAATAATATATACAAATATACGATAGAAAATGAAAGGATATGGAGTAAATGTACATGGGACAAAATCGCACACAATACATAGAAAACAAAGAAAATTATCAATGAACAGGGCTTTTATTCCTGTTCTTCATCTTGACAGTTGATGTAGGGTCTTCAACAATGAACAAATCATTCATACCCTACAACAAAGTCAAGACGGCCCCTAGCGCCGACTTAAGCGGTACTATTGATAAAAATAAAGTAATTTTGAAAGACATCGATCGCCGCTAAAATATGCCTTGAAGTTACACATGTCGGGAGCGGTCAATGAATTACATAATTTATAATTACGGGCGAGGTTTTTGAACATATATTTGTCATACATTGCCCAACAAAAGACCAATAATTTCGAAACAACAAATGATAGACAATACATATAAAACTAAACAACAAATGATAGACAGCACGGGGCACATCGAAATATATGTAAGAAAACCAAGCAGTTTAAAATAATATGAAAGGGCAATATACAAAACAGATGACCAGACCAGTATTTTGAAGAGATTTTACCAAACATGAAATTTTGACGGTGTATTAATATGAGAAATTCTCACATGAACAAGCACACCATAACTGTAAATATTATTAGAGCATACACCTCAAGCACGGGGAAACGTTCTACTGCCTCCACACAGCACTAGAGACAAACTCTAGAATCAATAGAAAATGAAAGGATATGGAGTAAATGTACATGGGACAAAATCGCACACAATACATAGAAAACATAGAAAATTATCAATGAACAGGGCTTTTATTCCTGTTCTTCATCTTTACAGTTGATGTAGGGTCTTCAACAATGAACAAATCATTCATACCCTACAACAAGGTCAAGACGGCCCCTAGCGTCGACTTAAGCGGTACTATTGATAAAAATAAAGTAATTTTGAAAGACATCGATCGCCGCTAAAATATGCCTTGAAGTTGCACATGTCGGGAGCGGTCAATGAATTACATAATTTATAATTACGATGTTTTTTACGAATGTACGTGTTACGTACTAAAGTATTATCAAACTGGTTTAATATGCATTGGTTTCGGGCTTTGAAAAGTACTTTATTTGAACCTTTTCATTGTTTTTCAAACGTAATCGCACTGACATATAACATTTTAAGCCACTGAAATTTGGTTTAATCACTTGATCAAAAATCTGGACCGCACTCAAAATACCCGGACTGCTCTCGAAAAAACACGGACATATAAAAATGAATTTATTCTAAAAATGTCCTTCTCAATGCAATAACAAAATTTTTATAAAGTGTCTGTATATCTAAGGATATTTAGATTCCAAATATATATTTCCTTTGACATTTGCATTGGTACTTATATGAAAATTAGTTTTATTCTATATTTTGGAATAAAAGCATTGTAAAGCTAAATTAAACTTTTAGATCACAAAATAATGTAGGGGTGCTAATTTCTTTTGATCACCAATACTAACTTACCTTGTATGATCTTGTATATTAAGTTTAAGCATCTATTTTACGTCTTACAAAAAACTGAAGTCTGTTTGTTTACATTTTGGATCATATTCACTCGAAAAAACGAGGTCACACTAGAAAAAATCGACCAAATCACTTAAAAAATACGATCCCAACCGGACACTATACCTACTGTGGAGATAATAAAAGCAATTTCATTGGAATTCCAAGAACACGAAGGTAAAATCACAGAGCTTTAAAAAAATCCTGCAAATAAAACAAGCCATATACTATTACAAGATAGAATTTTCAACAGACAAATAAAACTATTTAAGACAAATCAATAGATTTAAAATTGGAGATTTTATTATTTCAAGACAGAAAGAACATTTTTCGTCGATTTTATGTGCTTTCTACATTTGTTCACCTATTTTGAAAAAAACTTCCAATCGGTAATATTTTAGGCAAGTCTGTTTGTTTACATTTTGGATCATATTCACTCGAAAAAACGAGGTCACACTCGAAAAAAACGACCAAATCACTCGAAAAAATACGATCCCAACCGGACACTATACCTACTGTGAGATAATAAAAGCAATTTCATTGGAATTCCAAGAACACGAAGGTAAAATCACAGAGCTTTAAAAAAAATCCTGCAAATAAAACAAGCCATATACTATTACAAGATAGAATTTTCAACAGACAAATAAACTTTTTAAGACAAACCAATAGATCTAAAATTGGAGATTTTATTATTTTAAGACAGAAAGAACATTTTTCGTCGATTTTATGTGCTTTCTACATTTGTTCGCCTATTTTGAAAGAACTTCCAATTGGTAATATTTTAGGCAAGTAAAGAGATAACTGCATTATTTTTTCGTAGTTAAACGAGCTGAAGTTGTATGCAAATATTTACCAAAATCTGTAACATAGCCTATTTACTGTGACTTGACATTCGTCTTCTGTGACTTGTGTATAGATTTATCATTTTATTGTGCTGCATTAATAAGATAGTTACAATATATTATTTATAACGAACAAACGTATTTATGCAAAACAAAATGTTAACATTATATTACACGTACAGTAAATTATATATCAGGTGTAATTATATTTCTATATTTTTCTCCGCTGGTTTTGTTTATCACGTACTTATTGCAGCTATGACATAATGACCATGACCGTTGAATGTTAAGTTCACGTTATCTGTTATTATTGTTTATGTAACACCACATCACTATGGTATGTAACACTAGTTACACAACATCCAGACATTATAAAACGTCTCATACAACAATCGTATCCTTCATTAAACCTGCAGACGATCCCTAACAATGGTCCACAGAGCAATATTGTTTGTTTCATTGGTTTGTAAAATACAGACCTTTTCTGTTATGTCCGAACCAGATCAAGGATTTGATACATTTTTCACAACTAACTTGGAAGAGATGCTGGATGTACCTATTCATTTTGATAAACCGTTACCATCATGGCTACGAGGTACTCTGGTAAGATCTTTCATTTTAGTAGACAAGTAAACTAGAAGTTCATAAAGACTTTTTAAACCAGGGTAGGGGTTTCACCAGTTGTGGAAAATCCTTTAAAAAAACAAATTAAGAATTAAGAAATGATGAAAGGTCTGCGATAAAAGCATGAGTATTTTGTGGATTTTTATTATTCAATGAATGTTTGCAAATTCTCTTTTTCAAATTTTCTCCCGTTTATTCTTGAACATAATCGTTTATTTCAATGAAGAACATTAATAAAATTTTACAATCTGACTTAAATAGATATTATGCATTTGGTAGTAAGACATGGTGAGAGTCACTATTCCGTAAGTAGGCTTAAAAAAATGTTATTTTGTAACATTTTTCAAAAACAAATAAAGGGTAGTTTAAGCCACAGTACTTTCCATTATAGTATTTTCAGTTTTGCATACACGCAGTTTAGCTGTTACAAAACTTGCACATTCTGGCTTTCAAAATAACTTTTAATTTTAAGTGAAAATATTGCTAGAGATACAAATATAAAAAGCGCTTATACTGAATGATTTTATTCTAACAATTCTATTATCAACGAGAACTGGATTTCTTATTCAAACATGATCTTTAACTTAAAATCGTGACAGCGAAAAAATCCACAACGGCTAGTTAATTGCACGGCAAAATTTCTGACCCTAACTACATGTACATATGTCAAATATATATATATGTCTTTGTCAAGTGGCAGTTAAATTTTTGGCCTATCCCTCCTGACTGTTAAAAGTACTAATTATTATTTTATTGTATGAATACATGTAGCAGACAAGTTGGAACTCGTCCTGGATATGTATGGAATATTTGTCACTGGACGTTTAGCACACAACAATCAAATCGGTAACTGCTAGTTTTTGTATAAGCAGAAGGACTAGAATAGATGTGACCCTTCATAAACATACAGGAATGAAAGTTTTCTCTTATCAAGCCCTTTGATCAGATTCTGTAATGAGAAAAGTCGTTTTTAGAATGGAGACTTGTAAAATTGTTTATATTTCACACAGTTCACTACAATATCGTCTTTTTTCTTTGAAATAAGGTTTACTCTTACCAAAACTTTTGATAATTTTTATCATAAACAAATTAGAAATAGAGAACATTGCTTTGAAAGGGTTTTCGGTGTTTCGAGATATCTAAAAATGTTTCCAGTGACACATTTACTGCTGTTCTCTAATTTTTTTTAGGATTTACATATAACAGATGTGTATTTCAATTCAAACTTCCAAATTGTAATACAGACTATTATTTAAAAACTGAACCTCTCAATTAAGACCGGATTGAAAGGCTACATCTTGATTTCTAAAAAATATCTTACGGGTTTCATTCAACTACAAGTATACTGAATATTTCATATCATATGTACAATGTATTGAACAGTTATAAGCTCGAAAATGGAATTGAATCTTGACAAAACTACCGAAACATAAAAATTAAATGCACAGAAACAAAACATATAACACTGTGTATTGCCAGGCATATGTATTCGACTTTTGTTTCTGCTTGCAGATCAGGAACGGATTAGGGATGTTTGAACTTGGGAGTCGAAATTTTACCCATTCCTTTGACGCCTTTGGCAAATTATCCAGTTGGAAGTTTTATGGTAATGGATCAGCATCGTTTAGTACGAACTTTATAAAATCCGATTTTTATAAGGACTCTATTGATAGAGATGATATAGCTCCGTATTTAATGTTTGAATCAGTCAAACCACCATTCAATGAATTTCAGAAAATGGAGGCACTAATAAGGGGTATAGACAATATGAATGTTAACGTCTATAGATTTTTCAATCGACAGGGGAATAGTTACGAATATGTGGTTCTTAATGATTTTTGGAAAATTTATCAAATCAACCCGGAAAGTCTAGGTACGATTTCATCAGTTACTGCAAATCTACCACATAAAGGTCACTCCGGAAGATACACTTTCTTAAGTTTTCTGTCTACAGCGCATCCTCTTCCAGAATATGGAACATCAAATCATTTCACTTTTGTTAGCAGCGTCAGCCTAATTCCAGGAATCAAAAGTAGGATTTCATTGATACGTATAAAATCAATGGAAGAAAGAGAGGAAGTTGTTTCGTGGCCAGTAGATCGAGTTCCATATATGCACTCGTTTTCGGTAACTAAAAACTATGTTATCATATTTGCTGCACCATTTTTTGTTAATGTTATGAATATGATCCGATATGCAGCTCCAATAAAAGGTTTAGATTGGAAATCAAATGAACCAACAACCATATATGTCATTAATTTAAAAACAAAGGCTGTGACATCTCTGAAAACAGCCAATGTATTCACTATGCATCATGTTAATGCTTTTGAAAGTGGAAGTGAAATAATCGTTGACATTTCATCATATCCAAATCCCAACTTTGTTAAAAATTTGGAGGTTTCAATTCTTAAGGATCCGATTAAACGGAATTTATTTGATGCGCATGCTTATTTAAGAAGATATATAATAAACTTGTCAAAAGAGAGTATCATTTTTGAACCAATACAGGGATCGAAAACGGTACCGTTTTCTAACAATTTAGACTTGCCTACAATTAATGAGCGTTACAGGTATAAAGAATACTGTTTTGTATATGGCGTAGTACTGAAAATAGACAATGTTACTCTCAGTAGAGAGGCAATTGTAAAGAAAGATTTATGCAGCGTTGACAATGATAAATATTGGTATGTTGAAAACCATTATGCTTCAGAAGCTGTGTTCATTCCGTCACCGACTGAAAAGACAGAAGACGATGGGTATTTGTTGGTGCCAATTCTTGATGGTTACCGGAAGAAAAGTTACATTGCAATCATTGACGCAGTTTCTATGAAGATTATTAACAATGCTGATTTGCCGACATTCGTTCCATTTAATCTTCATGGTAGATACTTTGATGGTGTTCTGTAACAAACAACCATTTTTTGTTAACAACAAAATGCGGTAAAATATATGACGAACAAACGCACTTCGAACAGTCTTATATAAGGTTGAACAGGGTTCCGATGAAGAATTGAACATTTTCCGTTATCATATCATGTTTATCAATTAATCCTAGTATGAGCGCCCTGTCATGACCGGTCAACAATCTTTATCCATTATACAGCCGGAGACACGAGAATGATAAAGATAACCGACATCAACAACTTGTGTAACAACATTTGATACGTAATATATATTTGTAAACGTATCTATTTTTGTGAGATCTGAATCTGAATGACCTTTAATATCAAAAGCATAATTTATTTCATAGCGAGGAATCTTCACGTGCTTTAGTTAGAGTATTGGTATGATGCGAACAATTTACCAGAAGACATGAATAGCCAACTTGACGCATTTTCAATCCAAATTTCTAAATTTTCAGAGTTTTTTTAGTGTATGGAAATATCTGAAAGCAGGAAGAAATAATAGTGCATTACATTATTACAAAACAAAATAACAAATTTAACGTGCATATGATAGTCTAATTAACATACTAAAAGAATTTTACTGACGTATTGCTAACAGTATACAGTATGAGTATACAGTATATCTTCGTTATCCAAAGACATTTGCTTACCAAATACTACATATGAGATTGCAACCTTACTTAAATATATGGTCACATATAATGAGAGGAAGATCCCTGTTAATGTTAAGGTCGCCAAGTCAAGGGTCAAGGTCGTAGTTACTAAAAATAGACTGAAAATTGTGTTTCCGAATGATAAATCAAAACCTTCTGTGGCCAATTACATTAAAGAGTTGATGGTCAATACTTAATCTTTTTAATGATTCTTTACCTTGATTAATGTGACAGCTTATACGGTACATGGGATGCACAGTAGAGTTGCAATAACATTGATAAGTTTATCAAAATATTCTAAGATCTTAAAGCAATGTTTAGTCTAAATTAAGAACAGATGTTAATAGTGCGATCTTGTGAGAAACTTTATATTGGTCAGTAAGTTTATAGACGAGTTTGAAGTAACAAGTTGTATGCACGAATATTAATTGGAAAGTATAATTGTGAACACTTTATATATATTATAGATGTACTGTATTATAAAGATATATAACATTAAACATGTGAATATTAAATAGACTTAGTTATAGACAGTAGTGAGCTTATGGAGAAACATTACATTATAACTGGTTTCCTATGCTAACGGGTGAATTGGGGATTAATCGATCCCGGATACATAGATCAGAAAAATGACAAGTTACAAGGTACACAGAATAAAGACCCATTACATCACATACGGGATTGCTTTGGTATATGACCACATATAAAAAAGGAAGAAGCCCGTAATGTCAAGGTCATAGTTATTTTTAAAAAAGATCGAAATTTGTGCATAAAAGTGGTTTCTGGATTCTAAATCAAAAACTACATTTAGAGGAAGAGCTCTATTGATTTTGAGATACGTCTAAGGTCAAGGTTACTAAAAATAGGCAGGAATTCAACCCAGATAAAATGGAAATAATATTTGATCAAAGTGCTAAGATCCCGTAGATTTTTTTCTTTTAATGGAAGATCAATATCTAGCACATTAAGGGTTAATCAGTGATGGGTAATTCTTTTCAGGACATAAAGTGGAACGAGCGCGTAGCAAATGTTGCTTATAGTATAACCAAACATTTATGAGTTTAAAGAAAATTCAAATTTTAGATGAACAAAAAAGAACTTAGAGAATATATACAAGTATCTGGTCTATTTTCGTCCAAGCTTATCACAAACAAATTTAAAAAATTCCTCGCTGTATAATTAATATGAATATACTGTTATCCAAATGTATTGTTTTTCTTTTTCCCTCACATTGTCTTTAATGTTTCTATTATGTATATATTGAAAGTTATGTCTCTATTATGTATATATTGAAAATTATGTCTCTATTATGTATATATCGAAAATTATATCTACACAACTGCGCATGCCCTTTTCCACATGTGGAGCAGTATCTGCTTACTCTTCCGGAGCACCTGAGATCACCCACAGTTGGTGGGGTTCGTGTTGCTAGGTCTTTAGTTTTCTATGTTGTGTTTTGTGTACTGTTGTTTGTCTGTTGGTCTTTTTCTTTTTTAGCCATGGCAGTTGTCAGTTTATTTTTGACAATGGCTATTTTTTTGGTAAAAATCATTATTAAAGTGCAATAAATCCATAGAGTTAACTGACAATTTCAGTCATGTTGGCGTATTTGTAGATCTTGTCCTGCTGATCATTTTTGCTCTTTAAAGTTTCTATCTATCTATAATTATTCAAGATAATCATCATTTAAGGGCAATAACTCTAATAACTCTAATAAGGAGTTGACTGACGATTTCAACCTTGTTGCTTTATTTCAGATCCTGTCTTGTTGATAATTTTTGCTATTTAGATTTCTATCTTTCTATAAGGGAGACGAAGGATACCAAAGGGACATTAAAACTCATAAGTCGAAAATAAAATGACAACGCCATGGGTAAAAAAGAAAAAGACAAACAGACAAACAACAGTACACAAAACATAACATAGAAAACTAAAGACTGAGCAACACGAACCCCACCAAAAACTGGGGGTGATATCAGGTGCTCCGGAAGAGTAAGCAGATCCTGCTCCACATGAGGCATCTGTCGTGTTGTTCATGCAAGTACTTCATAGTTTTCAAGATAATGGACAAAACACATCATAATCGTAAAAATCGTCATTAAAGGGCAATAACTTTAACAAGGAGTCGGATGACTATATCGACCTCGTTTGACTTATTTTTAGATCTTGTCTTGTTGATCATTTTGGTAAATAAATTTTCTCTCTATCTATTATAATTTTTAAGATAATAGGCAAAAATGAAAAAAAAATCGTAAAATTCGTCATTTAAGGGCAAAAAAAATCATAAAAAAATCCTCTGACAGTTTTGATGTCATCTGACAGAAGGTAGATCTAAAGATTCTGAAAATGTCTGCCCCTGTCTATCCTAGCGGTTTTCAAAATAATAGACAAAACTTGCAGTTTAACCCTATGTTCTATATTTAGCAATGGTAGGCGGGGCCGTCGGATACAAATTTTAAACTAGATATCCCAATGATGATTGTGGCCAACTTTGGTTTCTATTTGGCCCAGCAGTTTCAGATGATAAAATTTTTTAATAGTTAACAGACGACGACGCCAAGCGATGAGAAAAGCTGACTTGATCCTTCGGGTCAGGTGAGTTAAAAAATGGGTATTAAATCAGAAGCAAAAATATAGCTATGTAGATTGATTGGTTGATTGATTGGTGTTTAACGCCATTTTCAACACTATTGTGCTATTTCGTGGCGGTCAGTTTTTATTGGCGGGGGAAGCCGGAGAGAACCACCGACCTTCGGTAAGAAAACTCACAATCCTAGTCAATTAAGATTGGAGTCTGGTGCACCTGCCCCGTGCGGGATTCGAACTCACTTCAAAATAACAGACAGAACTTGTAGTTTACCCCTAGGGATGTTCTATATTTAGCAATGACAGGCGGGGCTGTCGGACACAAATTTAAACTAGATACCCCAATGATGATTGTTGCTAACTTTGGTTTCTATTTGGCCCAGCAGTTTCAGATGATATATTTTTTTAAAATTAACAGACGACGATGGACGACGGATGCCAAGCGATGAGAAAAGCTGACTTGATCTTTCGGGTCAGGTGAGTTAAAAAATGGGTATTAAATCAGTAGCAAAAACAGCAATGTAGATTGATTGATTGGTATTTAACGCCACTTTCAACACTATTGTGCTATTTCGTGGCGGTCAGTTTTTATTGGTGGAGGAAGCCGGAAAACCGTGAGAGAACCACCGACCTTCGGTAGGAAAACTCACAATCCTAGTCAATTAAGATTGGAGTCGAGTGCACCT